>BTPI01000015.1:0-600000 GCA_036584455.1 Tetratostichococcus sp. P1
TGCCCACTGGTCCACCCCGCGGTGGACTGGCTCTGCCGACTCTGGGCTGCCATCGATGGTGGCAACACTCCACCTGCCACCCCGGACGTCATCATCGGCGGCGACCTCCGCGTATGGGCCCCACACAGACGGGAGCCCGACTTGTGGACGAAGCTGAGGTGTCTGTTCCTCACATGTGCTTGGGCCGCGCACTGCGCCGTCCACCACGGCGGCGTCACACCCACCCCATCATCCATAGCAGCTGCCACCCGCCACTCCGCCATCAGACGAATGCGTGCCGAGTTCACTGCCGCCCACACGAGCCCATCCCAGCTGGCGCAGTCGTGCGATGCTCACATGACGGGCTCGCAACAGCGGCAGAGTAGGCACGACGAGGGCGACACGCCTGCACAGGCGTTCCACCGTGTCTGGGCATCCAGCGGGCTGTGCGTTGTCAGGAACAATCACCTGACCATCACCTGGACCGCCACCCACCCGGTGCACCCGCCACCATCACCAACATCACCAGCACCACGAACCCATGGCAGCGACAGCGTCGAAGCAAGCCAGGCGAACGCCCGCGCTGAGCCCGACATCGATGCTGCGCCCGCCCCCGACTTGTGACCGTCACACCATCGCCATCGCCAAACATCCTCAGCCACCGTCCATCGTCGCCTTCACCGTCCACATCGGCGACCTCGTCACACCGTCTTCAATACTTTCCTCTTATCAACCACCACCACCACCTTCAGGTCGCCGGAACCTTCAACATCACCGGTCTGGACCATGTCCAGCTCTCGCCCAGCCACCGCCACGCCACACCGACCGCATCACCATTACACCGCCACCATTGCCACACCCTCAACAACACACACCAACGTCCACTTCGCCAACACTCACAACACGTCGCCACCACCATCCACATCATCGACCTCGTCACGCCGTCTTCTGTTGCTCTCCCCTCATCCATCATCACCACCACATTCACGTCGCCGGACCCTTCGACACCACCGACCCCGGCCATGCCCACCTCTCGCCCAGCCACCGCCACGCCGCACCGACCGCACCACCATCACACCGTCAACACCGTCCAAATATTCGACAACGCACATCAACATCCACTTCCCCCACACTCACAACACGTCGCCACCACCGCCCACATCATCGACCTCATCACACCGTCTTCCCACCACAGAACAGCCTGCTACACTGACTGCATCACCGTCACATCATCACCGTCACCACGCCCCCACCAGCACAGATCAACATCCACTTCCCCCAAGCAAAACCTACGCCGCCGCCACCGTCTACATCATCGACCTCGTCACGCCGTCGTCTGTTACTTTCCCCTCATCCATCATCACCAACACCTTCACGTCGCCGGACCCTTCGACACCACAGACCCCGGCCATGCCCACCTCTCGCCCAGCGACCGCAACACCACAGCGACTGCATCATCATCATGCCAGTACACCACCACCAACGCCACTTCTTCAACAACAAACATCAACATCCACCCCCCACTACCATAAACCCGTCGCCACCACCGTCCACATCGTCGACCTCGTCACGCCGTCCTCTGTTACTCCCCCCTCATCCAACATCACCACCACCTTCACGTCGCCGGACCCTTCGACACCACCGCCACCGGTCATGCCCACCTCTCGCCCGGCCACCGCCACGCCGCACCGACCGCACCACCATCACACCGTCAACACCGTCCAAATATTCGACAACGCACATCAACATCCACATCCCCCACACTCACAACACGTCGCCACCACCGCCCACATGATCGACCTCATCACACCGTCTTCCCACCACAGAACCGCCTGCTACGCCGACTGCATCACCGTCACATCATCACCGTCGCCCCACCCCCACCAGCACAAATCAACATCCACTTCCCCTAAACAAAAGCTACGTCGCCGCCACCGTCTACATCATCTACCTCGTCACGCCGTCGTCTGTTACTTTCCCCTCATCCATCATCACCAACACCTTCACGTCGCCGGACCCTTCGACGCCACAGACCTCGGCCATGCCCATCTCTCGCCCAACCGCCGCCACGCCACACCGACCGCACCACCATCATACCATCACCGTTGTCCGAATCCCCGACAACATGCACCAACGTCTACTCCCCCACAATCACAACACTTTGCCCACCGCCGTCCGCATAGTCGACCCCATCACACCGTCTTCCATCACCGTCCTCACATCAAACACCACCACCTTCACGGCGACAGGACTTTCGACTTCACCAACCCCAGCCGTGTTCATCTCTCGCCCAGCTACCGCTACTCGACACCGACCACACCACCTTGACACCATCATCATCGCCACACCCCCAACCTCGTCACGCCGTCTTCCAACACTGCCCACACACCCACGGCCACCACCTTAACACCGCCGGACCCTTCGACGCCACCGACCCCGGCCATACCCATCTCTCGCCCAGCAACCACAACGCCGCACCGACTGCATCACCATCACACCAGCACAACACCACCATCGCCACCTCTTCAACAACAAACATCAACATCCACCCCCCCACTAACACAGACACGCCGCCAACACCGTCCACATCATCGACCTCATCACGCCGTCCTCTGTTACTCTCCCCTCATCCATCATCACCAACATCTTCACGTCGCCGGACCCTTTGACGCCATGGACGCCGGCCATGCCCATCCTTCGCCCAGCCACCGCCACGCCACACCGACCGCACCACCACCGCACCATCACCGTCGTCAGAATCCTCGACAGCATCATGCACCAACATCCACTGCCCCACAATCACAACACATTGCCCACCACCGTCCACATCATCGGCCTCATCACACCGTCTTCCATCACTGTCCTCACATCAACCGACACCACCTTCATGGCGCCGACGCTTTCGCCTTCACCAACCCGTCACCTCGCCACCCCCGTCCACATCGTCGACCTCATCACGCCGTCCTCTGTTACTCTCCCCTCATCCATCATCACCAACACCTTCACGTCGCCGGATCCTTTGACGCCATGGACGCCGGCCATGCCCATCCTTCGCCCAGCCACCGCCACGCCACACCGACAGCACCACCACCCCCACGCCACACCGACCGCACCACCACCGCACCATCACCGCACCATCACCGCACCATCGCCATCGTCCGAATCTCGACAACATGCACCAACATCCACTCTCCCACAATCACAACACGTTGCCCACCGCCGTCCACATCGTCGACCTCATCACACCGTCTGCCATCACCGTCCTCACATCAACCACCACCACCTTCACGGCGCCGACGCTTTCGACTTCACCAACCCCAGCCGTGTTCATCTCTCGCCCAGCTACCGCTACTCGACACCGACCACGCCACCTTTACACCATCACCATCGCCACACCCTCAGCCTCGTCACGCCGTCTTCCAACACTGTCACACACCCATGGCCACCACCTTAACGTCGCCGGACCCTTCGACGCCACCGACCCCGGCCATACCCATCTCTCGCCAGCAACCGCAACGCCGCACCGACTGCATCACCATCACACCAGCACACCACCACCATTGCCACCTCCTCAACAACAAACATCAAAATCCACCCCCCCCCCCCCCCCCCCCCCCCCCACTTACACAGACACGCCGCCACCACCGTCCACATCATCGACCTCGTCGTCTGTTACTCTCCCCTCATTCATCATCACCAACACCTTCACGTCGCCGGACCCTTCGACGCCATGGACGCCGGCCATGCCCACATCCTTCGCCCAGTCACCGCCACGCCACAACGACCGCACCACCACCACACCATCACCGTCGTCCGAATCCTCGACAGCATGCACCAACATCCACTCCCCCACAATCACGACACGCTGCCCACCGCCGTCCACGTCATCGACCTCATCACGCCATCTTCACTCACACACAATCGACACGCCGACGCCACCGGACCCCCACTCCCGATTGAAGAAAAGGAGCCCCAGGATAGCGCACGACCGCCGCAGGCGGACATAGAGTTGCAGCGCCCGCAGAAACGCGCCGGGGAAGCGGCTACCTCATGCTGTGGGCAATTGGCGCGGGCACCACCCGGTAACCTCGCAGCTTTGGCAGAGGGGCAGGGGGGAACACGAGCCAGCTTTTGGTACATGAGTTTAGTCGCTTCACCAGCATGTAGGGCGCCTCACGGCGAACCCGGTCCCAGACAAGCCAGAGAGCTTGTGCACCTCGTGTGCAACCGGTCCCTGCATGGCCTGCGCGGGGTTTTCTGGGTTTACCCGCGGGTGCTGTGGCACATAGACACTTAGGCTTGATTTCCTTGGTTGATTTGCATGTAGTTGGGTAGTTCTGACAGGGGTATGCTGCAGCCGCTCGGGGGTACAGCCGCCGCAGCCGCACGCAGCCCCCGCCGCCGGAAGACCGCTTAGCTAGTACTTCTTGCCTCACCGGGATTATGCTCAGCGCTAGTCTCCTGCAGCCTGCATTCCTTTGATGGTTTCAGTGTTGCTCCATTCGCCTCTCGAACACATAGAATGGTTGTTGTTGTTTGACTAAATAGCCGCCGCACTTGGGCTCTTGTCTCGAGTTGCCGCACCGACAAGGCCTTGTGCTGAGTCACCCTGTAAAAACCAAAAAAAAAAAAAAAAAAAAAAAAAGAATGCCAAGCGAACTAGCCTGCCGTCCTCCATTGCCATCAGACGGTTCCAATACTTGCACACCTGCACAGTGGCCAACACCGTCAATGGGTACCGACCAAGCTCAGCCAACACGACAGCACTAGGAGTGGAATCTCTGACCCCTAGAATCCGCCGCGAAAAGCTCCGGTGCTCGCACTCAAACTGAGTATCCATCTGACCCAGCGCGTGAGGCCCCCAAACCTCAACTCCGTAAAGCATCACCGGACGCACAAGTGCATCGAAAAGCTGGAGTCGCATGACTGGATCCTGAATGCCCAACTCCCTGCACCGTCGGGCCATGGCCAACATCGCGCGGTGGCCCGTCGCAGCACGAACCAACCCAGCATCCGAGAAGGGTGCTGTGCGATGAAAGACCACGCCCAGGTAGCAGAAGGAATCCACAACCTCGACAGCAGAGCCACGATATGTCAGGTCGAGCTGCACGGCCGCTGATCCCGCACGCTGAAACACTACGGCACGTGTCTTAGCCACATTCACAGTGAGCTGCCACCTCTCAGAGTACCTCTCGAGGAGATCCATCTGAGACTGCAGCCCAGCCTGCGAACCAGCCACAAGTGCGAGGTCATCAGCATAGAACAGGGGCGGGACTGGCTGCCCTCCCAACGATGGAGCCTGGAGGTCGACGGTGCTGCTGGCAAACATCAACTCGAGATCGTCAACGTAGATGCCAAACAGCAGTGGGCTGAGCGGGCAACCCTGCTTCACACCCAGAAGGGAGTGAAAAGGCAAGCGTGTCCGGCGGTGTGCCCTGCACAACCAGTGGAACATCTGCATACAGGGCCTGGATAGCCTGGAGGCACCACCCCGTAACTCCAAGGCTCTGCAGCTTCTGCCACAAGAGGCCCCTTGGAACGGAGTCGTATGCCTTCAGGAAATCCACAAAGCACACGAACAGCGGCTCACGAGCGGCACGAGCAGACTCGATCAACGTGCGCAGCACCAGCATCTGATCAGCTGGGCTGTACCCCGCGCGGAACCCAGCCTGTCCTACTGCCCGCAAACGGTGTCGCTCACACCACTCAGAGAGTCGCGCAGTGAGAAGTGTGGCATAGAGCTTGGCCAGAACGGTGCTGACCGCAATGCCACGGTAGTTGCCTGCTACCATGGTATCGCCACCCTTGTGTATAGGGGTGATGCGGCAAAGTGCCCAATCAGGTGGCAAAGTGCCGACCCGCACACATGCATTGAACAAAGCCGCGATGCAACCCGCTAGAATGGTGGCTGCCGCCCGCAATGCATCTAATGACAGCAGGCCAACCGATGCCTTGCATCGTTGAAGGCGGAAAATGCCATCAACGACCTCAGCAGCCGTGAAGTGCCTACTCAAACTCGAACCATCTGCGGTGCGATGCTGCAGTGCCGTCGACAGTGCATCGGCGGCCTCTGCAGCAGTCACTGGGCCTGCTCGACCAAAAAGCTGGCGGAAGTGCGCGGGGGGTGGTGGTGCTGTCGGTGTGGCGTGGCGGTGGCTGGGCGAAGGATGGGCATGGCCGGCGTCCATGGCGTCAAAGGATCCGGCGACGTGAAGGTGTTGGTGATGAAGGATGAGGGGAGAGTAACAGAGGACGGCGTGATGAGGTCGACGATGTGGACGGGGGTGGCGAGGTGACGGGTTGGTGAAGGCGAAAGCGTCGGCGCCATGAAGGTGGTGTCGGTTGATGTGAGGACAGTGATGGAAGACGGTGTGATGAGGCCGATGATGTGGACGGTGGTGGGCAATGTGTTGTGATTGTGGGGCAGTGGATGTTGGTGCATGATGCTGTCGAGGATTCTGACGACGGTGATGGTGCGGTGGTGGTGCGGTCGGTGTGGCGTGGCGGTGGCTGGGCGAAGGATGGGCATGGCCGGCGTCCATGGCGTCAAAGGGTCCGGCGACGTGAAGGTGTTGATGATGAAGGATGAGGGGAGAGTAACAGAGGACGGCGTGATGAGGTCGACGATGTGGACGGGGGTGGCGAGGTGACGGGTTGGTGAAGGCGAAAGCGTCGGCGCCATGAAGGTGGTGTCGGTTGATGTGAGGACAGTGATGGAAGACGGTGTGATGAGGCCGATGATGTGGACGGTGGTGGGCAATGTGTTGTGATTGTGGGGCAGTGGATGTTGGTGCATGATGCTGTCGAGGATTCTGACGACGGTGATGGTGCGGTGGTGGTGCGGTCGGTGTGGCGTGGCGGTGGCTGGGCGAAGGATGGGCATGGCCGGCGTCCATGGCGTCAAAGGGTCCGGCGACGTGAAGGTGTTGATGATGATGGATGAGGGGAGAGTAACAGAGGACGGCGTGATGAGGTCGATGATGTGGACGGTGTTGGCGGCGTGTCTGTGTAAGTGGGGGGGTGGATGTTGATGTTTGTTGTTGAAGAGGTGGCGATGGTGGTGTTGTGCTGGTGTGATGGTGATGCAGTCGGTGCGGCGTTGTGGTTGCTGGGCGAGAGATGGGTATGGCCGGGGTCGGTGGCGTCGAAGGGTCCGGCGGTGTTAAGGTGGTGGCCGTGGGTGTGTGGGCAGTGTTGGAAGACGGCGTGACGAGGTTGGGGGTGTGGCGATGATGATGGTGTAAAGGTGGTGTGGTCGGTGTCGAGTAGCGGTAGCTGGGCGAGAGATGAACACGGCTGGGGTTGGTGAAGTCGAAGTCCTGTCGCGGTGAAGGTGGTGGTGTTTGATGTGAGGACGGTGATGGAAGACGGTGTGATGGGGTCGACGATGCGGACGGCGGTGGGCAAAGTGTTGTGATTGTGGGGGAGTAGACGTTGGTGCATGTTGTCGGGGATTCGGACGACGGTGATGGTATGATGGTGGTGCGGTCGGTGTGGCGTGGCGGCGGTTGGGCGAGAGATGGGCATGGCCGAGGTCTGTGGCGTCGAAGGGTCCGGCGACGTGAAGGTGTTGGTGATGATGGATGAGGGGAGAGTAACAGACGACGGCGTGACGAGGTAGATGATGTAGACGGTGGCGGCGACGTAGCTTTTGTTTCGGGGAAGTGGATGTTGATTTGTGCTGGTGGGGGTGGGGCGACGGTGATGATGTGACGGTGATGCAGTCGGTGTAGCAGGCGGTTCTGTGGTGGGAAGACGGTGTGATGAGGTCGATGATGTGGGCGGTGGTGGCGACGTGTTGTGAGTGTGGGGGATGTGGATGTTGATGTGCGTTGTCGAATATTTGGACGGTGTTGACGGTGTGATGGTGGTGCGGTCGGTGCGGCGTGGCGGTGGCCGGGCGAGAGGTGGGCATGACCGGTGGCGGTGGTGTCGAAGGGTCCGGCGACGTGAAGGTGGTGGTGATGTTGGATGAGGGGGGAGTAACAGAGGACGGCGTGACGAGGTCGACGATGTGGACGGTGGTGGCGACGGGTTTATGGTAGTGGGGGGTGGATGTTGATGTTTGTTGTTGAAGAAGTGGCGTTGGTGGTGGTGTACTGGCATGATGGTGATGCAGTCGCTGTGGTGTTGCGGTCGCTGGGCGAGAGGTGGGCATGGCCGGGGTCTGTGGTGTCGAAGGGTCCGGCGACGTGAAGGTGTTGGTGATGATGGATGAGGGGAAAGTAACAGACGACGGCGTGACGAGGTCGATGATGTAGACGGTGGCGGCGGCGTAGGTTTTGCTTGGGGGAAGTGGATGTTGATCTGTGCTGGTGGGGGCGTGGTGACGGTGATGATGTGACGGTGATGCAGTCAGTGTAGCAGGCTGTTCTGTGGTGGGAAGACGGTGTGATGAGGTCGATGATGTGGGCGGTGGTGGCGACGTGTTGTGAGTGTGGGGGAAGTGGATGTTGATGTGCGTTGTCGAATATTTGAACGGTGTTGACGGTGTGATGGTGGTGCGGTCGGTGCGGCGTGGCGGTGGCTGGGCGAGAGGTGGGCATGGCCGGGGTCGGTGGTGTCGAAGGGTCCGGCGACGCCATGCCTTTGATCCAATCTTTGCAGATTCTGCCAGTGCCGGAGTCGGACCACTCGGCAGTGGTCGTCACTGTCAAGCGGCACACGATAGAGCCCGCAGCCCAGCCGCAAGGGCGGCACGGGCGCCGCCAGCAGCAGCAGCAAGAGCAGCAGCAGCCATCAGCACCAGCAGCGCCGCGCCTCAGCGCAGCGCAGCTGGAAGCCTGGCAGCAGCGCCTGCAGCAGCCGGATGTGGCCGCTCGGCTGGCCGCCATAGAAGCGGCAGCGCTGACAGCAATGGATCCCAATGGCGTGCAGTCTGTTGGGAATCAGTTTGACGAGCTAATTCGCTCCACGCAGGCAGACGTGGTGGCAGCAGCACCGCCGGCCGCCAAGGGGCGGCGGCGAGATCGCTTGGAGCTGCCACCCTGGTGGGACCCTGAGCTGGCGTTGGGCCGGCGGGCGGCACGGCAAGCGGCGCGGCGGGACCCCAAGTCCAATGCCGCACGCGCCGCGCGCGCGGAGTACCAGCGGCTGCTGCGACGAGCGCAGCGCCGCTGGACCCGCAGCCAGGCCATTGCCCTCGTTGCCCAGGCAAGATCTGATCCAAAGACCTTTTGGAAGAAGTTCAAGCCGGCAAAGAAGCGTGCCTGCCCCGTGCCGGACGACGTCATGCTGGAGTCCTTCCGTAAGCTCCTTGAGGCTCCCAGTGACCCTCAAACCCATCCAGATATGACAGCAGATGCTGGCGCCGCACCCCCAGCCGCCGACGGCAGCGAGCTGAACACGCCCTTCACGGCCGCCTCCGTCCAACAGGGAATCGATTTCCTGCACGGCGGTAAGGCCACTGTCGGGCTGCTGAAGCTCGATGCCTTGTCTGTAGCAGCTGCCGAGCTTGCCCCTTGCATCGCTGCCATCTTCAACGCCAGCCAGAGGGCTGAGGCAATACCGCGGGCATGGGCGCTGTGTGGTATCACCCCGATCCACAAGGGCGGCGACGTCAACGACCCAGGTAACTACAGAGGTATTGCGGTAGGGTGCCTGCTTGCGAAGTTGTATGCCTGCATGCTGAACGACAAGCTCATGAAGTGGACAGAGCGGCATGGACTGCGGGCGCGAGGACAGGCGGGTTTCCGCAAGAATCACCGCACCACAGACCAGACCTTTGTGGTGCGCACCCTGATTGAGAAGGCCAAGGCCAACAAGCAACTGCTGTACTCCTGCTTTGTTGATTTTAAAAAGGCATATGACACCGTCCCGCGCGACCTGCTGTGGACGAAGCTGGAGCGCATTGGCGTGCACGGTGAGTTCATGCGAGCGTTGAAGGCATTGTATGCTGATGTCCCTATGGGAGTGCAGTTTCAGGGGGGGTTGTCTGAGACGTTTCAGAGCACTTTGGGGGTGAAGCAAGGATGCCCACTTTCTCCGACCCTGTTTGGTATTTACATTGACGATTTCCAGGCGGAGCTGGAGGCACATGCCTCCAGCTTCGACCTGCCAACCCTGTGTGGAGTTGCGGCGCCGGCGCTTTTCTATGCAGATGATCTGGACCTGGTCTCCAACAGCGTCGCTGGCCTGCAAGCGCAGCTGCAGCTGCTGGAGCGCTACTGCCGCCGCTGGCGACTCACGGTGAACGTGAAGAAGACGAAGGTAGTGGTGTATGGCGCCGGGCGCCGCCCGGCGCCACCGCCACCGGTGCTCACGTACATGTCTGCTCCCATTGAGGTGCTTGTTTCGTTCAGGTATCTGGGGGTGGAGGTGTCTAGCATGCACCAGTTTGCAGCAGCCGGCGCCGACAGGGCCAGTGCAGCCCAGCGCGCATTGCTTGCTTTGCAAAACCGTTGCCATGACCTCAGGCTGCATGATCCTGCACTGCTGCTGCATCTCTTTGACGCACTTGTGCGCCCTGTGATGCTGTATGGTGTGGAGACTTTTTTTTTTTTTTTTTTTTTTTGGTTTTTACAGGGTGACTCAGCACAAGGCCTTGTCGGTGCGGCAACTCGAGACAAGAGCCCAAGTGCGGCGGCTATTTAGTCAAACAACAACAACCATTCTATGTGTTCGAGAGGCGAATGGAGCAACACTGAAACCATCAAAGGAATGCAGGCTGCAGGAGACTAGCGCTGAGCATAATCCCGGTGAGGCAAGAAGTACTAGCTAAGCGGTCTTCCGGCGGCGGGGGCTGCGTGCGGCTGCGGCGGCTGTACCCCCGAGCGGCTGCAGCATACCCCTGTCAGAACTACCCAACTACATGCAAATCAACCAAGGAAATCAAGCCTAAGTGTCTATGTGCCACAGCACCCGCGGGTAAACCCAGAAAACCCCGCGCAGGCCATGCAGGGACCGGTTGCACACGAGGTGCACAAGCTCTCTGGCTTGTCTGGGACCGGGTTCGCCGTGAGGCGCCCTACATGCTGGTGAAGCGACTAAACTCATGTACCAAAAGCTGGCTCGTGTTCCCCCCTGCCCCTCTGCCAAAGCTGCGAGGTTACCGGGTGGTGCCCGCGCCAATTGCCCACAGCATGAGGTAGCCGCTTCCCCGGCGCGTTTCTGCGGGCGCTGCAACTCTATGTCCGCCTGCGGCGGTCGTGCGCTATCCTGGGGCTCCTTTTCTTCAATCGGGAGTGGGGGTCCGGTGGCGTCGGCGTGTCGATTGTGTGTGAGTGAAGATGGCGTGATGAGGTCGATGACGTGGACGGCGGTGGGCAGCGTGTCGTGATTGTGGGGGAGTGGATGTTGGTGCATGCTGTCGAGGATTCGGACGACGGTGATGGTGTGGTGGTGGTGCGGTCGTTGTGGCGTGGCGGTGACTGGGCGAAGGATGTGGGCATGGCCGGCGTCCATGGCGTCGAAGGGTCCGGCGACGTGAAGGTGTTGGTGATGATGAATGAGGGGAGAGTAACAGACGACGAGGTCGATGATGTGGACGGTGGTGGCGGCGTGTCTGTGTAAGTGGGGGGGGGGGGGGGGGGTGGATTTTGATGTTTGTTGTTGAGGAGGTGGCAATGGTGGTGGTGTGCTGGTGTGATGGTGATGCAGTCGGTGCGGCGTTGCGGTTGCTGGGCGAGAGATGGGTATGGCCGGGGTCGGTGGCGTCGAAGGGTCCGGCGACGTTAAGGTGGTGGCCATGGGTGTGTGGACAGTGTTGGAAGACGGCGTGACGAGGCTGAGGGTGTGGCGATGGTGATGGTGTAAAGGTGGCGTGGTCGGTGTCGAGTAGCGGTAGCTGGGCGAGAGATGAACACGGCTGGGGTTGGTGAAGTCGAAAGCGTCGGCGCCGTGAAGGTGGTGGTGGTTGATGTGAGGACGGTGATGGCAGACGGTGTGATGAGGTCGACGATGTGGACGGCGGTGGGCAACGTGTTGTGATTGTGGGAGAGTGGATGTTGGTGCATGTTGTCGAGATTCGGACGATGGCGATGGTGCGGTGATGGTGCGGTGATGGTGCGGTGGTGGTGCGGTCGGTGTGGCGTGGGGGTGGTGGTGCTGTCGGTGTGGCGTGGCGGTGGCTGGGCGAAGGATGGGCATGGCCGGCGTCCATGGCGTCAAAGGATCCGGCGACGTGAAGGTGTTGGTGATGATGGATGAGGGGAGAGTAACAGAGGACGGCGTGATGAGGTCGACGATGTGGACGGGGGTGGCGAGGTGACGGGTTGGTGAAGGCGAAAGCGTCGGCGCCATGAAGGTGGTGTCGGTTGATGTGAGGACAGTGATGGAAGACGGTGTGATGAGGCCGATGATGTGGACGGTGGTGGGCAATGTGTTGTGATTGTGGGGCAGTGGATGTTGGTGCATGATGCTGTCGAGGATTCTGACGACGGTGATGGTGCGGTGGTGGTGCGGTCGGTGTGGCGTGGCGGTGGCTGGGCGAAGGATGGGCATGGCCGGCGTCCATGGCGTCAAAGGGTCCGGCGACGTGAAGATGTTGGTGATGATGGATGAGGGGAGAGTAACAGAGGACGGCGTGATGAGGTCGATGATGTGGACGGTGTTGGCGGCGTGTCTGTGTTAGTGGGGGGGTGGATGTTGATGTTTGTTGTTGAAGAGGTGGCGATGGTGGTGTTGTGCTGGTGTGATGGTGATGCAGTCGGTGCGGCGTTGTGGTTGCTGGGCGAGAGATGGGTATGGCCGGGGTCGGTGGCGTCGAAGGGTCCGGCGGTGTTAAGGTGGTGGCCGTGGGTGTGTGGGCAGTGTTGGAAGACGGCGTGACGAGGTTGGGGGTGTGGCGATGATGATGGTGTAAAGGTGGTGTGGTCGGTGTCGAGTAGCGGTAGCTGGGCGAGAGATGAACACGGCTGGGGTTGGTGAAGTCGAAAGTCCTGTCGCCGTGAAGGTGGTGGTGTTTGATGTGAGGACGGTGATGGAAGACGGTGTGATGGGGTCGACTATGCGGACGGCGGTGGGCAAAGTGTTGTGATTGTGGGGGAGTAGACGTTGGTGCATGTTGTCGGGGATTCGGACAACGGTGATGGTATGATGGTGGTGCGGTCGGTGTGGCGTGGCGGCGGTTGGGCGAGAGATGGGCATGGCCGAGGTCTGTGGCGTCGAAGGGTCCGGCGACGTGAAGGTGTTGGTGATGATGGATGAGGGGAAAGTAACAGACGACGGCGTGACGAGGTAGATGATGTAGACGGTGGCGGCGACGTAGCTTTTGTTTAGGGGAAGTGGATGTTGATTTGTGCTGGTGGGGGTGGGGCGACGGTGATGATGTGACGGTGATGCAGTCGGCGTAGCAGGCGGTTCTGTGGTGGGAAGACGGTGTGATGAGGTCGATCATGTGGGCGGTGGTGGCGACGTGTTGTGAGTGTGGGGGATGTGGATGTTTTTTTTTTTTTTTTTTTTTGGTTTTTACAGGGTGACTCAGCACAAGGCCTTGTCGGTGCGGCAACTCGAGACAAGAGCCCAAGTGCGGCGGCTATTTAGTCAAACAACAACAACCATTCTATGTGTTCGAGAGGCGAATGGAGCAACACTGAAACCATCAAAGGAATGCAGGCTGCAGGAGACTAGCGCTGAGCATAATCCCGGTGAGGCAAGAAGTACTAGCTAAGCGGTCTTCCGGCGGCGGGGGCTGCGTGCGGCTGCGGCGGCTGTACCCCCGAGCGGCTGCAGCATACCCCTGTCAGAACTACCCAATTACATGCAAATCAACCAAGGAAATCAAGCCTAAGTGTCTATGTGCCACAGCACCCGCGGGTAAACCCAGAAAACCCCGCGCAGGCCATGCAGGGACCGGTTGCACACGAGGTGCACAAGCTCTCTGGCTTGTCTGGGACCGGGTTCGCCGTGAGGCGCCCTACATGCTGGTGAAGCGACTAAACTCATGTACCAAAAGCTGGCTCGTGTTCCCCCCTGCCCCGCTGCCAAAGCTGCGAGGTTACCGGGTGGTGCCCGCGCCAATTGCCCACAGCATGAGGTAGCCGCTTCCCCGGCGCGTTTCTGCGGGCGGCTGCAACTCTATGTCCGCCTGCGGCGGTCGTGCGCTATCCTGGGGCTCCTTTTCTTCAATCGGGAGTGGGGGTCCGGTGGCGTCGGCTTGTCGATTGTGTGTGGGTGAAGATGGCGTGATGAGGTCGATGATGTGGACGGTGGTGGGCAAGCGTGTCGTGATTGTGGGGGAGTGGATGTTGGTGCATGTTGTCGAGGATTCGGACGGCGGTGATGGTGTGGTGGTGGTGCGGTCGTTGTGGCGTGGCGGTGACTGGGCGAAGGATGTGGGCATGGCCGGCGTCCATGGCGTCGAAGGGTCCGGCGACGTGAAGGTGTTGGTGATGATGGATGAGGGGAGAGTAACAGAGGACGGCGTGATGAGGTCGACGATGTGGACGGGGGTGGCGAGGTGACGGGTTGGTGAAGGCGAAAGCGTCGGCGCCATGAAGGTGGTGTCGGTTGATGTGAGGACAGTGATGGAAGACGGTGTGATGAGGCCGATGATGTGGACGGTGGTGGGCAATGTGTTGTGATTGTGGGGCAGTGGATGTTGGTGCATGATGCTGTCGAGGATTCTGACGACGGTGATGGTGCGGTGGTGGTGCGGTCGGTGTGGCGTGGCGGTGGCTGGGCGAAGGATGGGCATGGCCGGCGTCCATGGCGTCAAAGGGTCCGGCGACGTGAAGGTATTGGTGATGATGGATGAGGGGAGAGTAACAGAGGACGGCGTGATGAGGTCGATGATGTGGACGGTGTTGGCGGCGTGTCTGTGTTAGTGGGGGGGTGGATGTTGATGTTTGTTGTTGAAGAGGTGGCGATGGTGGTGTTGTGCTGGTGTGATGGTGATGCAGTCGGTGCGGCGTTGTGGTTGCTGGGCGAGAGATGGGTATGGCCGGGGTCGGTGGCGTCGAAGGGTCCGGCGGTGTTAAGGTGGTGGCCGTGGGTGTGTGGGCAGTGTTGGAAGACGGCGTGACGAGGTTGGGGGTGTGGCGATGATGATGGTGTAAAGGTGGTGTGGTCGGTGTCGAGTAGCGGTAGCTGGGCGAGAGATGAACACGGCTGGGGTTGGTGAAGTCGAAAGTCCTGTTTTTTTTTTTTTTTTTTTTTTTTTTTTTTTTTTTTTTTGGTTTTTACAGGGTGACTCAGCACAAGGCCTTGTCGGTGCGGCAACTCGAGACAAGAGCCCAAGTGCGGCGGCTATTTAGTCAAACAACAACAACCATTCTATGTGTTCGAGAGGCGAATGGAGCAACACTGAAACCATCAAAGGAATGCAGGCTGCAGGAGACTAGCGCTGAGCATAATCCCGGTGAGGCAAGAAGTACTAGCTAAGCGGTCTTCCGGCGGCGGGGGCTGCGTGCGGCTGCGGCGGCTGTACCCCCGAGCGGCTGCAGCATACCCCTGTCAGAACTACCCAATTACATGCAAATCAACCAAGGAAATCAAGCCTAAGTGTCTATGTGCCACAGCACCCGCGGGTAAACCCAGAAAACCCCGCGCAGGCCATGCAGGGACCGGTTGCACACGAGGTGCACAAGCTCTCTGGCTTGTCTGGGACCGGGTTCGCCGTGAGGCGCCCTACATGCTGGTGAAGCGACTAAACTCATGTACCAAAAGCTGGCTCGTGTTCCCCCCTGCCCCGCTGCCAAAGCTGCGAGGTTACCGGGTGGTGCCCGCGCCAATTGCCCACAGCATGAGGTAGCCGCTTCCCCGGCGCGTTTCTGCGGGCGGCTGCAACTCTATGTCCGCCTGCGGCGGTCGTGCGCTATCCTGGGGCTCCTTTTCTTCAATCGGGAGTGGGGGTCCGGTGGCGTCGGCTTGTCGATTGTGTGTGGGTGAAGATGGCGTGATGAGGTCGATGATGTGGACGGTGGTGGGCAAGCGTGTCGTGATTGTGGGGGAGTGGATGTTGGTGCATGTTGTCGAGGATTCGGACGGCGGTGATGGTGTGGTGGTGGTGCGGTCGTTGTGGCGTGGCGGTGACTGGGCGAAGGATGTGGGCATGGCCGGCGTCCATGGCGTCGAAGGGTCCGGCGACGTGAAGGTGTTGGTGATGATGGATGAGGGGAGAGTAACAGAGGACGGCGTGATGAGGTCGACGATGTGGACGGGGGTGGCGAGGTGACGGGTTGGTGAAGGCGAAAGCGTCGGCGCCATGAAGGTGGTGTCGGTTGATGTGAGGACAGTGATGGAAGACGGTGTGATGAGGCCGATGATGTGGACGGTGGTGGGCAATGTGTTGTGATTGTGGGGCAGTGGATGTTGGTGCATGATGCTGTCGAGGATTCTGACGACGGTGATGGTGCGGTGGTGGTGCGGTCGGTGTGGCGTGGCGGTGGCTGGGCGAAGGATGGGCATGGCCGGCGTCCATGGCGTCAAAGGGTCCGGCGACGTGAAGGTATTGGTGATGATGGATGAGGGGAGAGTAACAGAGGACGGCGTGATGAGGTCGATGATGTGGACGGTGTTGGCGGCGTGTCTGTGTTAGTGGGGGGGTGGATGTTGATGTTTGTTGTTGAAGAGGTGGCGATGGTGGTGTTGTGCTGGTGTGATGGTGATGCAGTCGGTGCGGCGTTGTGGTTGCTGGGCGAGAGATGGGTATGGCCGGGGTCGGTGGCGTCGAAGGGTCCGGCGGTGTTAAGGTGGTGGCCGTGGGTGTGTGGGCAGTGTTGGAAGACGGCGTGACGAGGTTGGGGGTGTGGCGATGATGATGGTGTAAAGGTGGTGTGGTCGGTGTCGAGTAGCGGTAGCTGGGCGAGAGATGAACACGGCTGGGGTTGGTGAAGTCGAAAGTCCTGTCGCCGTGAAGGTGGTGGTGTTTGATGTGAGGACGGTGATGGAAGACGGTGTGATGGGGTCGACTATGCGGACGGCGGTGGGCAAAGTGTTGTGATTGTGGGGGAGTAGACGTTGGTGCATGTTGTCGGGGATTCGGACAACGGTGATGGTGTGATGGTGGTGCGGTCGGTGTGGCGTGGCGGCGGTTGGGCGAGAGATGGGCATGGCCGAGGTCTGTGGCGTCGAAGGGTCCGGCGACGTGAAGGTGTTGGTGATGATGGATGAGGGGAAAGTAACAGACGACGGCGTGACGAGGTAGATGATGTAGACGGTGGCGGCGACGTAGCTTTTGTTTAGGGGAAGTGGATGTTGATTTGTGCTGGTGGGGGTAGGGCGACGGTGATGATGTGACGGTGATGCAGTCGGTGTAGCAGGCGGTTCTGTGGTGGGAAGACGGTGTGATGAGGTCGATGATGTGGGCGGTGGTGGCGACGTGTTGTGTGTGTGGGGGATGTGGATGTTGATGTGCGTTGTCGAATATTTGGACGGTGTTGACGGTGTGATGGTGGTGCGGTCGGTGCGGCGTGGCGGTGGCCGGGCGAGAGGTGGGCATGACCGGTGGCGGTGGTGTCGAAGGGTCCGGCGACGTGAAGGTGGTGGTGATGTTGGATGAGGGGGGAGTAACAGAGGACGGCGTGACGAGGTCGACGATGTGGACGGTGGTGGCGACGGGTTTATGGTAGTGGGGGGTGGATGTTGATGTTTGTTGTTGAAGAAGTGGCGTTGGTGGTGGTGTACTGGCATGATGGTGATGCAGTCGCTGTGGTGTTGCGGTCGCTGGGCGAGAGGTGGGCATGGCCGGGGTCTGTGGTGTCGAAGGGTCCGGCGACGTGAAGGTGTTGGTGATGATGGATGAGGGGAAAGCAACAGACGACGGCGTGACGAGGTCGATGATGTAGACGGTGGCGGCGGCGTAGGTTTTGCTTGGGGGAAGTGGATGTTGATCTGTGCTGGTGGGGGCGTGGTGACGGTGATGATGTGACGGTGATGCAGTCAGTGTAGCAGGCTGTTCTGTGGTGGGAAGACGGTGTGATGAGGTCGATGATGTGGGCGGTGGTGGCGACGTGTTGTGAGTGTGGGGGAAGTGGATGTTGATGTGCGTTGTCGAATATTTGGACGGTGTTGACGGTGTGATGGTGGTGCGGTCGGTGCGGCGTGGCGGTGGCTGGGCGAGAGGTGGGCATGGCCGGGGTCGGTGGTGTCGAAGGGTCCGGCGACGTGAAGGTGGTGGTGATGATGGATGAGGGGAGAGCAACAGAAGACGGCGTGACGAGGTCGATGATGTGGATGGTGGTGGCGACGTGTTGTGAGTGTTGGCGAAGTGGTGTTGTGAAAGTCCTGTCGCCGTGAAGGTGGTGGTGTTTGATGTGAGGACGGTGATGGAAGACGGTGTGATGGGGTCGACTATGCGGACGGCGGTGGGCAAAGTGTTGTGATTGTGGGGGAGTAGACGTTGGTGCATGTTGTCGGGGATTCGGACAACGGTGATGGTGTGATGGTGGTGCGGTCGGTGTGGCGTGGCGGCGGTTGGGCGAGAGATGGGCATGGCCGAGGTCTGTGGCGTCGAAGGGTCCGGCGACGTGAAGGTGTTGGTGATGATGGATGAGGGGAAAGTAACAGACGACGGCGTGACGAGGTAGATGATGTAGACGGTGGCGGCGACGTAGCTTTTGTTTAGGGGAAGTGGATGTTGATTTGTGCTGGTGGGGGTAGGGCGACGGTGATGATGTGACGGTGATGCAGTCGGTGTAGCAGGCGGTTCTGTGGTGGGAAGACGGTGTGATGAGGTCGATGATGTGGGCGGTGGTGGCGACGTGTTGTGTGTGTGGGGGATGTGGATGTTGATGTGCGTTGTCGAATATTTGGACGGTGTTGACGGTGTGATGGTGGTGCGGTCGGTGCGGCGTGGCGGTGGCCGGGCGAGAGGTGGGCATGACCGGTGGCGGTGGTGTCGAAGGGTCCGGCGACGTGAAGGTGGTGGTGATGTTGGATGAGGGGGGAGTAACAGAGGACGGCGTGACGAGGTCGACGATGTGGACGGTGGTGGCGACGGGTTTATGGTAGTGGGGGGTGGATGTTGATGTTTGTTGTTGAAGAAGTGGCGTTGGTGGTGGTGTACTGGCATGATGGTGATGCAGTCGCTGTGGTGTTGCGGTCGCTGGGCGAGAGGTGGGCATGGCCGGGGTCTGTGGTGTCGAAGGGTCCGGCGACGTGAAGGTGTTGGTGATGATGGATGAGGGGAAAGCAACAGACGACGGCGTGACGAGGTCGATGATGTAGACGGTGGCGGCGGCGTAGGTTTTGCTTGGGGGAAGTGGATGTTGATCTGTGCTGGTGGGGGCGTGGTGACGGTGATGATGTGACGGTGATGCAGTCAGTGTAGCAGGCTGTTCTGTGGTGGGAAGACGGTGTGATGAGGTCGATGATGTGGGCGGTGGTGGCGACGTGTTGTGAGTGTGGGGGAAGTGGATGTTGATGTGCGTTGTCGAATATTTGGACGGTGTTGACGGTGTGATGGTGGTGCGGTCGGTGCGGCGTGGCGGTGGCTGGGCGAGAGGTGGGCATGGCCGGGGTCGGTGGTGTCGAAGGGTCCGGCGACGTGAAGGTGGTGGTGATGATGGATGAGGGGAGAGCAACAGAAGACGGCGTGACGAGGTCGATGATGTGGATGGTGGTGGCGACGTGTTGTGAGTGTTGGCGAAGTGGACGTCGGTGTGTGTTGTTGAGGGTGTGGCAATGGTGGCGGTGTAATGGTGATGCGGTCGGTGTGGCGTGGCGGTGGCTGGGCGAGAGCTGGACATGGTCCAGACCGGTGATGTTGAAGGTTCCGGCGACCTGAAGGTGGTGGTGGTGGTGGTTGATAAGAGGAAAGTATTGAAGACGGTGTGACGAGGTCGACGATGTGGACGGTGAAGGCGACGATGGACGGTGGCTGAGGATGTTTGGCGATGGCGATGGTGTGACGGTCACAAGTCGGGGGCGGGCGCAGCATCGATGTCGGGCTCAGCGCGGGCGTTCGCCTGGCTTGCTTCGACGCTGTCGCTGCCATGGGTTGGTGGTGCTGGTGATGTTGGTGATGGTGGCGGGTGCACCGGGTGGGTGGCGGTCCAGGTGATGGTCAGGTGATTGTTCCTGACAACGCACAGCCCGCTGGATGCCCAGACACGGTGGAACGCCTGTGCAGGCGTGTCGCCCTCGTCGTGCCTACTCTGCCGCTGTTGCGAGCCCGTCATGTGAGCATCGCACGACTGCGCCAGCTGGGATGGGCTCGTGTGGGCGGCAGTGAACTCGGCACGCATTCGTCTGATGGCGGAGTGGCGGGTGGCAGCTGCTATGGATGATGGGGTGGGTATGACGCCGCCGTGGTGGACGGCGCAGTGCGCGGCCCAAGCACATGTGAGGAACAGACACCTCAGCTTCGTCCACAAGTCGGGCTCCCGTCTGTGTGGGGCCCATACGCGGAGGTCGCCGCCGATGATGACGTCCGGGGTGGCAGGTGGAGTGTTGCCACCATCGATGGCAGCCCAGAGTCGGCAGAGCCAGTCCACCGCGGGGTGGACCAGTGGGCAGTGGAGGAGGACGTGACTGGTGGTGGCGATAGTGCCGCCACATGCGTGCCAGCGGCAGAGCGCTTGCTCCAGTGGGTTGTCAGTGACGTGGCCGCGGGTACGACAGTAGGCGATGAAGGACGGGGTGCGAAGCTGGCAGTGGAGCGCCCGCCAGGCTATGGCCACGTCCGCCTTGTGGATGAGTGGGTGACACAGCTGTTCCCAGCAGCCACGATAGTGCCTGGCTTGGGCCTCGGTGATGTCCGCGGCATGGCGCGGCCCGTCGGCCGGTGGCGAAGCGTCGGCAGCGACTGGCCGGGCAACGGCAGTGCCGCTGGGGGAAGCCGCAGCGTCGCCGTGTGTGGCTGGGCCGCCGGTGTCGGCGGGGGTGGAGTTGGTGGCAGATGGCAGTGTGGCTCCCAGCTGTTGTGTCGCCCTCTCGGCAACTCGCTCATACACCGACTGCCGAGGCTGGCTTGGTCGGCCGAGCTGTGCCACCCATCGTGGATGTTGGATGCAGTCGGGCGGCCTGCGAAACGCAGCCTCTGCATCCCGGATGGCGCGCTCCTCTTTGGCCTCCACCTCGGTGTAGCCTGGCAGATACCAAGGTGGAACGACGGCAGGCTGTCTCGCCGCCACAGTGATTCGTCGCTGGGAGAGCAGCTCAGCGGTGAGCAGCTTGTCGGTGCCGAGGGCGACGCGATATTCCAGAAGGGTGTGGCCATCGCGGTGGTATGTGTAGGCGTTTGGGAGGATGGTGATGTGGGCGGTTTCGCCGTAGAAGTACGGACGGCCGGCAGTGGGTGCTGAGTCGTGAGCATCCTGCGCCTGCGAGATGCCGCCACTGTCTCCAGCGTCCGCTGCAGATTGTTTAACAGGCGGCGACCAGAGGAGGATGTGACACGGGCTCCATGGTGGCTGTGGGGGCGGGTGTGGGTTGTGCGGGCAGGCGGTGAGGGAGTGGTCGGGCCGAATAGCGAGCATGCGTCCGCTCCCAGGAGCACGCACGAAAGCGTGACCAGAGTCGACTTGCCAGCCGACCCAGGTGTCGGCGTCAGGGACGGCGTCAGTGTCAGGTTGCTGGCTCGACGGTGGGGAGTGGGGACGTGGCGGCTCGTATGCCCCCGTGAGCGCCGCTGCTGCCCGGAGGGCTTCCTCCCACGGTGGCGGACGTTGAGGTGGTGAAGCTTGGAGCGGCGGTCTGGGGAGTGGCGGTGGCGGTGGCGGCGGCGGTGGCGGTGGCGATGGCAGGCTGTCGCTGGAGGCAGCTCGTCGTGCCGGAACGACAAGGGTGGCAGTGGGGTCGACGTGTGGTGACGGTGGGGCCGGTGGCGGCGGTGATGGGGGCGGGGGTTGGGGTGTTTGCTGGTGCCCGCCGGCGTTGTTCCCTGCGCCGGTCGGTGCAGGTCTCGAAGACGCCAGTGCTTCCTGCACCAGGTTGAGGGCGTATATAGCTATGTGTTGGCCAAGGACCGGATCGAGGCTGAGCAAACGCTCCTGGTCCCGGGCCTCAATGTGGCTGTCGGCGTCGAAGCGGTAGTCCTGTCGCAAGGTGTGAAGGGTGATGCCGTGGTGAGCGAAGACGTCAGCGAGTTGGCGTACGTAGGCCGAGAAGGCAGCTGGCCGTGCGAAGGAGTGGGAAGCGGGGCGGCCGGACAGTGGCATGCCGACGGCATCGAGGATGAGGGGCATGTACAACCAGGAGTTGGTGGGGCGTCCGTGGGGTGGTAGCGACGAAGGCAGCCGTACGATGTCTGGTGGGGGAAACTGGGGCGGGTTCGGCCGTGTTGTATGGCGTCGGCGTTGGCGCGGGCGATGTGGGCTGGGCGACCGACTGGCAGGCCTCCTGCGCAGCGACGGCTGCCTGGGCAGAGACGCCTGTGTCCGGCCGGCAGCGGAGGCGATGGTGGGCGTAAGCACGGCTGGTGCCACTAACGGCGGCGTTGTGGTCGGGGCTCGCGAGTCGTCGGGGGCCGCGGCAGCGTTGGTACGAGTGGTGGGACCATCGGGCGAAGAGTGTGGTGGTTCGCCGGCGGCGGGTTGGACACCGGTGGGCGGGTGGTCGTCGGCTGCTGGCGTGGTGCTGCTGGGACATGGGCTGGGCGGGGGGGCTGTGATGCGTGTAGCTGCAGAAGATCCGGGGAGAGCGAAGACGGTCGTGGTGCGGTTGCCTCGGCGGGCCGAGAGGGGGGACGGCGATGGCAGGGCTGCGATGGCGTCGTCGGGTGCGGCCTCGTCGAGAGCCAGCCGCAGGCCGGCGGACAATGTGGACCGGATTGTTGACAGGTCGGCGGGGGGCACCGTCGCGAACCTCGGATCACCAGTGATGGCGTCCAGCAGGTCCTGCATGCACCACAGGCCCGCCTGCGAGGCACGTGTCCATTGGGGCAGGTTGGCGTTGGGGTCTGAGATGGCCCTCCGGTTGAAGAAGAGGCGCTCGCGCATCGCCAGGTGGGGAGGCTGCTCGTCGGAGATGGGGTCACAGCCGACACGCTGCGCCGCTGCAATGGCTCCTCTGATGCGGTGGGGCAGCTCGACGGCAGTGCGCGTGTCGAGTGTGGAGACGATGGCGGCGAAGCCCAAGCCCCAGCAGTCGAGTTGGCGGCGGGTGTCCTGTCGGCGATGGGCGTGGAAGTCTGCAGCCCGCAGCAGCTGGAAGCTGCGGACGGACTTCCACAACATAGGGATGGGCTCCAGCATGCGGAACGCCTGCCTCGCCGCGAGGGCGGTGGCGAAGTGCTGCAGGCTGGGCGCCCCAGCGCCGCCCGCACGGCGAGGGAGTGCGGACACCCCCCTGCCTGGGTTGCAGGTTGCGGCGTGAGGGTCGGTGGTGAAGCGATTGCGGCTGATGTAGCCGTGGACGAGGGTTTGGAGTGCCGCCAAGTCAGTTGGGTCGGGGGGATCGATGCTCCAGATGTGGACGAGCCGGGACTGCATGTTCTGCTTGCCGACGTAGGCGCGGCCGAAGTGTGACAGGGTGTGCCGCGACCATTTCTTGACGGTGGCGCCCACTGACGTGATGGCAGCTGCTGCCTGCTGCCTTCGAGCCTCCTCTGCCTGTGGGCCGTACCCGACGATGATGCCGAGGTGTTTGGTGTGACGGGTGGCGGGCGTGTATGTGATGCCCGTGGCCGCACTGGTGTGTGCTGGTTGGCGGGCTGCGGAGCCAAACAGCATGGTGACTGTCTTGTCGGCATTGAGCTGAGCCCCTGAGGCGGCGCAGTAGGTGGCGACGGTGGTGGCGACAAGCCTGTCGCAGTCGGCGGGGGTCGCTGCATGGATGGTGGTGTCGTCGGCGTGCTGGTGGCAGACGGGAGCGTGGCCGCCGAACGGCAAGCTGATTGGGCGGATCACCCGCAGCTCGGCCATGTGACGGGCGTGCGACAACATCGGCTGCGCCTGGCAGATGTAGAAGAGGGGCGACAGGGGGTTGCCCTGTGGGCCCCCGTTGACGATGGGGAAGGGCTCGCTGGGCGATCCGTTGACGCGGATGCGGCCGATGGTGTGGGTGAGGAACATGCGGGCCATGCGACAGGCGGGGCCGCCGAAGCGAAGCGCCTGCATGACTCGCATCAGCCAGCGACGGTCCATGTAGTCGAAGGCTTTGCAGAAGTCGAGGAACAGCAAGGTGCCGTCGGCGTCGAGGGTGGCGAGCAGGTCCACGAGGTCGGTGTGGTTGAGGATGTTGTCGCCGATCCAGCGGCCAGGGAGGAAGCCGGTCTGGGTTGTGTCGATGACGGGTGCAAGGGCCTTGACGAATCTGGTGGCGATGGCTCGAGCTACGATCTTGACGTCCGCGTTGATGCCAGCGATTGGTCGGCGGTTGTTGGGGTCGGCAGGGTCGCCACGCTTGGGGATGAGGGTGTAGTCCGAAGTGCGTTGGCGGGCGGACATGAGTGGGCGGTCGCTGGCGAGGGTGGCGGTGAATGCCTTGGTGAGCGGTGGGCCGAGCACGTCCCAGAGCTGGACGTACACCTCGGATTGGATGCCGTCGGTGCCTGGGCTGCGGCCGCGTGCGAGAGCTTTGGCGGCAGCCTTGAGCTCGCCCTCTGTCAGGGGCGCATCGCATTCTGCGGCGGCGGCGGCGGTGATTGTGGCGTCCAGAGATGCGAGGAGCTGATCCTGTGCGGCGGCGGACGTGGGGCGTGCAGCGAAGTGCGCTGTGAAGTGGTCGGCGAGGATACGCTGGGCGCGCGCGAGGCTGTCGGGGCTGTCGACGACGATGCGGGCGCCGTCTGCTGTGTGGTCGATGACGGAGGTGAAGGTGGTGTCGCTGAAGTGGCGAGGGTCGCAGCGCGAGTGGAAGTAGTGGGTGGGCTTCTCGAAGAAGAGGATCTCCAGAGCCTCGGCTCGCTCCAGGGCCCGCTCATGGAGGCTTCGTGTGTGTGCTTTGAAGGCGGCAGCGGCAGTGGTGTATGTGGCGATGGCGACGGGCCGGGTTGCCTCGGTGGCGGTTGGCAGCTGCGCAGCGGCAAGTGTCACCGCTTGCTGCAGTCGGCGTTCCTCGAGGTGTGTGCGGCGGCGGTCTTCGGCTTGGTGCCTCTGCGCATGAATGCGAAGGCAGGCCAGCAGGTCTTCGAGGAGGCCTCCAGGGTCGGCGTCGGCAGGTATGTTGGGCGTGGAGCCGTTGGAGCGGGGCACCGATTGTGAGGCCTGGAGCAGCCTGAGGAAGTCGGTGGCATGACGGGAGGCGTCCTGATGGTGGAGCCTGTTGGCTGTCAGCTGGTTGGCCGCGTCCGTGAAGGTCGCAATGAAGGCAGTGTCGGCCAGCAGGTGGAGGGGGAACCGCCATGTCGAACGAACCCTGATGGCCGAGCCGGGTGGGGTGAAGGCAAAGGCGACGGCGCGGTGATCACCAGGCAGGCCGTCAACCATGCGAGCCTCGGGTGAGTGGTCGAGCAGTGACGTTGTCACCAGCCAGCGGTCAAGCCGCGAGCAGCCGTGGTCGGTGGAGGCATATGTGAAGCCGACTGCAGGGGCCGGGTGGAGGTGTCTCCACGCGTCGGTGAGCCCGGCAGCCGTGCAGACCTGCCGGAGCTGGTCACGGCCAATGAAGCGATGGGAGCGCGAGGGTGGGGGCGGGCAAGCGTCGTGGACGGTGTCGATGCAGTTGAAGTCCCCGCAGAGGAGGACTGCGCGGTCGTCGGTGGGCATCATGGCTGAAAGAGTTGGCAGGAATTCTGCGCGAGGGTGATGTTCGCAGGGCGTGTAGGCGGTGATGACGGTGTAGGCGTGGTTGTGGAGGCTGAAGTCGACACGCAGTCGGCGGCCACTGGGGTCGGTGTTGCCGACGACAGCAATGTCCGCGCAACCGGCAGAGTCGCGTATGAGGATGGCGACGCCTGCGGTCGTTCGCCGTCGACGGGAGGTGGAGGTGGGGCCTGTGATGGCAGGCGTGCCGCGCTGCCAGTGGGACCAGCCTGGCCAGTGCTGGCCCGGTGCCGCCCCCGAATGCGCCCACTCGCTGCCTTTGTCGGAGGCACGCTGATGTGTCTCCTGGAGGCAGATGACGTCGTAAGGCCCGCCAATAAGCGACGCGAATAGCTGTCGGCGCTTGTTCTTATCGGCGAGTCCGTTGACGTTGAGTGTTAGTAGGCGCAGGCGGGGGCGGTCGGAGTGGGGATTCATGGCTCCCCGCCGCGGCGCCTTCCGGCGCCGCGGCGAGGTGCACAGTGGGCGAGGTTGGTGGTAGATGCTCCGTCGTTGCCGCGGGCGGCAGTCGGCGTGGCAGCGGGCGGTGAAGCGGCGGGGCGGAGGCCACGCATGGCGCGACCGACGCTCGTCCTGACAGCGTCCATGTCGGCGGGCATCCACCACTCAGTCGCTGGGCAGGGGCCCCGGAGGTGGTAGCGGCTGTTGCTGGGCGGCACAGAGTGCGGCTGAGGTGATGGCGGTCGGCTGCGGACGGTGACGCGCAGGACCGGGGGCGGCAGGGAGTGGCTGTCGGCGGACGGTCGCGGCGGCGGTGACGGCAGGGAGCGGTGCGATGATGATGTCGGCGTGGGAGGCGTGCGGGAGGGCGGCGGCCGGATGGCGGTGTTGGCGTGCGCAGCGGCGGACGCCCGGGTGCGGACGCCTGACGACGCTGAGGGGTTTGTGGTGGGGGAGGTGTCGGGGTTCCGGTGGGCGGTGGTCGGGCGTGGTGGTGAGGGGGGCGTGCGGTCGCTGGCACGTGTGGGAGCGGATGAGGCAGCAGCAACGGCAGCATAGGACGCGGTCGCAGGCGGGCGGCCATGGCAGCGCTCAAACCTCCATCCGTAAATGGCGGCGACGAGGCTCGTGCTCAGCGATTCGCTCAGAGGCTGCCGGGGGACTCCGTACGAGTCCCAGCAGTCGCGGTGCTCGGCCGCCCATGCAGCGACTATGGGACCGAGGCACTCCTCGAGGGAGTCGTCGAACTGGTCCGGCAGACCGTCGAGGAAGGCGAGGGCCGCAGCGGCCAGGTGGCTGCCTGGTGTGGATGCGGCGGCCTCGTCGCGGGATGTCGCCTCAAAGCCATAGTCGGCATCCGCTGCAGCGTCCTCGGCGAGTTGGCGCAGTGTGAGGGCGACGGCGGGGCGGAGGGCTGACGGCAGGTTGGCGGTGTTGGGAGGATGGGCGTCGAGCGACGCCTTCCACAGCAGCGGCTCCCGGTCGCGGACCATGTCGAGGGTCAGGCGTGCCGTCGGCAGGGGGATGTCGTGCTCGTCAGTGAGGTAACGCACGAACTCGGCTGGCACCTCGCAGAAGCCTGGCGGCACCGACGGCGATAGCCTGTGCGACGGCTGTGAGTGGGCCGCGGCCGTCGGCGACGCAGCCATGTCGGCAGGGCCGTCATTGGTGTCGGGGTCTGCAAAGCCGAGGCCCGTGCGGGAGGGGCCAATGCGGCCGCCTGTGGCAGCTGCAGTGGGAGCCTCGACGCCGCTGTGGACGAGGGCGTAGCCGGACACCTGGTGTCTCGCACGAGCCGTGGGATCCATGTCCTGGAGGTTGGTCTCCATGGAAACAGGCTGGCCTGTGGCTGCAGGCGGGCCAGCAGGCGTGGTGGCCACTGGAGACGCGCTGACAGGCTGGGGAGTGGTGGGCAGGGGGGAGCTCTCTGCGTCCATTGGGCAGCCGATGTCAGCAGTCGCCGTTGTGACGTGGTGGACTGCTAGGGTGGTGTCGCCAGGCTGACCGTCGGCGGGAGTTGTCATGTCAATGTCGGCTGGCGCGTGGGGAGTGGCGGTGACGGTGTCGACAGCGACGTGGTCGCTGGCGGCAGGCATGTCGGTGTCATGATCCGTGCCAGCGCTGGTGGTGGCAGTGTCGGCGCTGACGGCAGCGGCCATGCGGGCGGCAGAGTCGGTGTGGCGCACGTCGGTGTCCGCAGCGTCGGTAGCAGCGCCCGTGTGTGTGCTTCCACTGTGGGTGTTGGCGACGGGAGGGCGGGGCTGGGTGGGCGTGGGCCTGCGAGGGATGACGTCGGAGCTGTCGCCACCGAACTGGACGCTGACGGTGATGCCGCGCATGCCGCCGCCTCTCGGGATTTCCCGCAGCAGCGGACAGAGGCCATGGTCATACGACTGCATCTCCACCACGGCCTTGACAACCGTGGCGTTGCCGTGGTGGTCCTGCAGCGGTGTGGGCAGGCGGGCGCAGCCCAGGGTCTCTGCCTTCACCGCGAAGGCCTCAGGGCGGTAGCCGCTGGCCATGAGCGCCGCTGCGGTGAAGCCGGCCACACAGTCGTGGTGGGCGACGTTGTGGAAGATGAGCAGCGAGTGGCCCATCGGCAGCAGGCTCTGCTTGGGCTGGGGCTGCGTGACGTCCACACGGAGCTGCATGCCGAAGGATGGCGATGCCAGTGGGAAGTGGCCAGCCCGCAGCAGCGCGTCGGCAGCGGCGGCCGCACTGGCGATGCCATGGCGGCAGCCATCTAAGAAGACGGTGAGCGTGAAGACGCCGTCGGTGGTGGTGGTGGAAGCGACGTGAGCGCGGCCGAGGTGGCTATCCAGGTGCAGAAGCAGCTCGACCTGGAGGCCGGTGACGGCAGCCTCAAGCTGGCGGGCGGGCAGCGCTGCCGCGGCTGCAGGCAAGGCTACCCCCAGTGCGAGCGGCAAGATGGCGGAGCTGCCAAGGGCACCCTCTGACCGCTGCGGCTGCAGTGCTGGAGCACCATCGGCGCGCAGGCGCCGCAGGCTCAGTGTCAGGTGCCTGGCACGCTGATCGCGGGGCGGCGGCGGCGGCGGCGGTGGCGGTGGGGGTGGTGGCGGTGGTCGTGGTGGCGGTGGCGGTGGCGTGCGGACATCGCAGTCGCCGGCAGCCCGCGTGAAGGGGGATGGGTGGGGAGCCCTGTGACCAGAATCCGGGCCGGAGCCGGTGTCTGGGCGGCTGAAGGCGGCGCGGGGGCGATGCCGGATGGCCCTGATCGTGGGCGAGCCAGGGCCCCGCCTGAAGAGGTCTGCGACGGTGCCAGTGGGAGCGGCGGCTGGGGTGTCGGCGGTGGGGTTGGCGGGAGGGTGGGTGGCGGGAAGATGGCGGGCAGCGCCGGTGGCGGGAGGGTGGCGGGCCACGTGGCACGTGCTGGACGTCGGCGCAGCACGTGCCGGCACGTGGCCCGAGGGGTGGACGAAATGGGGGTGGGTGTCGGCCGTGTGGGAAGCGAAGTAATCGCGGCCGGTGGTGGCCATCATGTGGGGATGGCGTGCGAGTGACGTGGTGGTGTGCCTGCAGCAAATTGGTGACAAGCCGCAACCCAAGGGTCCGGTGATGAGTGACGCGCAGCACGCGGCTGGTGTGCGGTACGAGACCGTACTGTCGCACAGAACCTCGGTAACGGCAAGCAACGCGCTATACAAGCGGCAAGTCGTGCTGGATCACGTCGTTGTCCTCCCCACGACGAGGTATATGGCCGTCGCTCAGTCAGCGACGCGCGCAAACTGCCGACGTACAAGCGCACAGCGATGCGGTACTACCAGGGGCAAGAAGCTACGACACTCTGTCAGACAATGAGCCGCCGGCCTCGAGGTATACGAACGAAAGCTCTCCGCAGGCACGCGCAATGCTCCTGCCAACTATCGGTCGGCTGCACGAGCCGTGCCACGTCGTATGAGCACAGAAATCGCGCGCAATGCCGTGCGGTACGAAAATGCGGGACAGATGTCTACTACGACCCGTCACGGTAAGAAACGTGTAAGCACAGACATGCGCAAGCAATCGCAACGACCTCTATCGACCACAGAGCATGTGATGACACTGCCTAGCGCTTCAAGAGCGCAAAGACGGCGTGAAACGGTGCTGCGGTACGGAAATACGGAAACGTCCCGTCACGCATGGTCAGACACGCAACCACGGATCATATGGCAATGCAAATCACCCGGATCTAAGCGCAATGGCCTTCGACAACTCAATGAAGAGCTCTGGATGCACTTTACGCTGTTTGTGGGGCGGGATCTAGGCGCGCCACGCAAGGGGTCAGATGCCAAGGGGTCCCAGCTTCCACAGAGGCTGCCGGTCGCCTATGGCGGCTGTTCCACTCGCGGAGCTCGCGGATTGCTCCTTACAGTCCGATGAACACGCCTGTGCAATTTCTGGGGTGCTCAAAATCGGAGTGCAAAAGAGGAAAATTATTGTGGAGACTTGGGGGCCGGGAGCGCTTTGTGGCAATGGCATGGATGCATGCGAAGTGGTGCATCGAAAGTTCCTTCGTGGTCTGCTTGGTGTGCGTGCAGGCACGCCCAGCGCTGCGGTGCTGGGCGAGCTCGGGCGCTTCCCTGTGGCGCACACGGCGGCGATGCTGATTGCGCGGTGCTGGAACCGCATGGTCGCAATGCCGGACGACCGCCTCACCAAGCAGGCGTTCCTGGAGAACGTCGCCATGGCTGGCCATGGCGGCGCCATCCGGTCCGCCTGCTGGGCTGCCCAGGTGGCTTCGTTCCTGGACTTCATGTCCCCCATCGTTGATGGCGTGCCGCAGCACATTGACACTGATGTTGTCACTGCGCACATGCAACGCCGCCTGTTTGATGGGCTGAACTGCAGTGACTTGCGCAAGGTGCAAGAGTGGCTGCAGATCAGAGGACCCGTGAACTGTGATGACTACCAGATGGCTGGATACCTGCAGGCTGTCGCCTCCAAGTCCGGCCGCCGGCGGCTGGCACAGTTCAGGATGGGGGCTCACCGCTTGGGTATTGAGACGGGCAGATGGAAGGGCTTGCGGCGCGAGGACAGGCTGTGTCAGCGGTGCAGCTGTGGGGAGGTGGATGATGAGGCACACATGATTTGGGGGTGCCCAGCATTGCTGGACCAGAGGCTTCAGCACTTTGAGTTGTTCGAGGATTGTGACATTTCCACAGTCGCCGAGTTTCTTCAGCAGGATGCCAGCCAGCTGGCAGCCTTTTTGCGCCATTGCCATGATCAGTGTGCAGAGCTGGACAGCTTGGGTTCCAGCACGGATTAGGAGGGGACAGTTTTTTCGTTTGGCTTTCCTCGGCAGTCTTGCTACCCGCGCACTCAGCACATCGAACCTCCGTTTCGAGCAGCATGTTTGTTCCTTCATAGGAGCCTGTGAACAGGCCATGTATGGCCTACCACAGTATGTAATCAATGTCAATGACGTGAAGGTGGTGGTGATGATGGATGAGGGGAGAGCAACAGAAGACGGCGTGACGAGGTCGATGATGTGGATGGTGGTGGCGACGTGTTGTGAGTGTTGGCGAAGTGGACGTCGGTGTGTGTTGTTGAGGGTGTGGCAATGGTGGCGGTGTAATGGTGATGCGGTCGGTGTGGCGTGGCGGTGGCTGGGCGAGAGCTGGACATGGTCCAGACCGGTGATGTTGAAGGTTCCGGCGACCTGAAGGTGGTGGTGGTGGTTGTTGATAAGAGGAAAGTATTGAAGACGGTGTGACGAGGTCGACGATGTGGACGGTGAAGGCGACGATGGACGGTGGCTGAGGATGTTTGGCGATGGCGATGGTGTGACGGTCACAAGTCGGGGGCGGGCGCAGCATCGATGTCGGGCTCAGCGCGGGCGTTCGCCTGGCTTGCTTCGACGCTGTCGCTGCCATGGGTTGCTGGTGCTGGTGATGTTGGTGATGGTGGCGGGTGCACCGGGTGGGTGGCGGTCCAGGTGATGGTCAGGTGATTGTTCCTGACAACGCACAGCCCGCTGGATGCCCAGACACGGTGGAACGCCTGTGCAGGCGTGTCGCCCTCGTCGTGCCTACTCTGCCGCTGTTGCGAGCCCGTCATGTGAGCATCGCACGACTGCGCCAGCTGGGATGGGCTCGTGTGGGCGGCAGTGAACTCGGCACGCATTCGTCTGATGGCGGAGTGGCGGGTGGCAGCTGCTATGGATGATGGGGTGGGTGTGACGCCGCCGTGGTGGACGGCGCAGTGCTCGGCCCAAGCACATGTGAGGAACAGACACCTCAGCTTCGTCCACAAGTCGGGCTCCCGTCTGTGTGGGGCCCATACGCGGAGGTCGCCGCCGATGATGACGTCCGGGGTGGCAGGTGGAGTGTTGCCACCATCGATGGCAGCCCAGAGTCGGCAGAGCCAGTCCACCGCGGGGTGGACCAGTGGGCAGTGGAGGAGGACGTGACTGGTGGTGGCGATAGTGCCGCCACATGCGTGCCAGCGGCAGAGCGCTTGCTCCAGTGGGCTGTCAGTGACGTGGCCGCGGGTACGACAGTAGGCGATGAAGGACGGGGTGCGAAGCTGGCAGTGGAGCGCCCGCCAGGCTATGGCCACGTCCGCCTTGTGGATGAGTGGGTGACACAGCTGTTCCCAGCAGCCACGATAGTGCCTGGCTTGGGCCTCGGTGATGTCCGCGGCATGGCGCGGCCCGTCGGCCGGTGGCGAAGCGTCGGCAGCGACTGGCCGGGCAACGGCAGTGCCGCTGGGGGAAGCCGCAGCGTCGCCGTGTGTGGCTGGGCCGCCGGTGTTGGCGGGGGTGGAGTTGGTGGCAGATGGCAGTGTGGCTCCCAGCTGTTGTGTCGCCCTCTCGGCAACTCGCTCATACACCGACTGCCGAGGCTGGCTTGGTCGGCCGAGCTGTGCCACCCATCGTGGATGTTGGATGCAGTCGGGCGGCCTGCGAAACGCAGCCTCTGCATCCCGGATGGCGCGCTCCTCTTTGGCCTCCACCTCGGTGTAGCCTGGCAGATACCAAGGTGGAACGACGGCAGGCTGTCTCGCCGCCACAGTGATTCGTCGCTGGGAGAGCAGCTCAGCGGTGAGCAGCTTGTCAGTGCCGAGGGCGACGCGATATTCCAGAAGGGTGTGGCCATCGCGGTGGTATGTGTAGGCGTTTGGGAGGATGGTGATGTGGGCGGTTTCGCCGTAGAAGTACGGACGGCCGGCAGTGGGTGCTGAGTCGTGAGCATCCTGCGCCTGCGAGATGCCGCCACTGTCTCCAGCGTCCGCTGCAGATTGTTTAACAGGCGGCGACCAGAGGAGGATGTGACACGGGCTCCATGGTGGCTGTGGGGGCGGGTGTGGGTTGTGCGGGCAGGCGGTGAGGGAGTGGTCGGGCCGAATAGCGAGCATGCGTCCGCTCCCAGGAGCACGCACGAAAGCGTGACCAGAGTCGACTTGCCAGCCGACCCAGGTGTCGGCGTCAGGGACGGCGTCAGTGTCAGGTTGCTGGCTCGACGGTGGGGAGTGGGGACGTGGCGGCTCGTATGCCCCCGTGAGCGCCGCTGCTGCCCGGAGGGCTTCCTCCCACGGTGGCGGACGTTGAGGTGGTGAAGCTTGGAGCGGCGGTCTGGGGAGTGGCGGTGGCGGTGGCGGCGGCGGTGGCGGTGGCGATGGCAGGCTGTCGCTGGAGGCAGCTCGTCGTGCCGGAATGACAAGGGTGGCAGTGGGGTCGACGTGTGGTGACGGTGGGGCCGGTGGCGGCGGTGATGGGGGCGGGGGTTGGGGTGTTTGCTGGTGCCCGCCGGCGTTGTTCCCTGCGCCGGTCGGTGCAGGTCTCGAAGACGCCAGTGCTTCCTGCACCAGGTTGAGGGCGTATATAGCTATGTGTTGGCCAAGGACCGGATCGAGGCTGAGCAAACGCTCCTGGTCCCGGGCCTCAATGTGGCTGTCGGCGTCGAAGCGGTAGTCCTGTCGCAAGGTGTGAAGGGTGATGCCGTGGTGAGCGAAGACGTCAGCGAGTTGGCGTACGTAGGCCGAGAAGGCAGCTGGCCGTGCGAAGGAGTGGGAAGCGGGGCGGCCGGACAGTGGCATGCCGACGGCATCGAGGATGAGGGGCATGTACAACCAGGAGTTGGTGGGGCGTCCGTGGGGTGGTAGCGACGAAGGAAGCCGTACGATGTCTGATGGGGGAAACTGGGGCGGGTTCGGCCGTGTTGTATGGCGTCGGCGTTGGCGCGGGCGATGTGGGCTGGGCGACCGACTGGCAGGCCTCCTGCGCAGCGACGGCTGCCTGGGCAGAGACGCCTGTGTCCGGCCGGCAGCGGAGGCGATGGTGGGCGTAAGCACGGCTGGTGCCACAGACGGCGGCGTTGTGGTCGGGGCTCGCGAGTTGTCGGGGGCCGCGGCAGCGTTGGTACGAGTGGTGGGACCATCGGGCGAAGAGTGTGGTGGTTCGCCGGCGGCGGGTTGGACACCGGTGGGCGGGAAGGAAGGAAGGAAGCTTACATGTGTGCCCTGACGGAGCCTCTTGGCTCATGCAGGGACCCCAGCGGGGGCGACGTGCAACAGACAAACAAAACTGAAAAAAAAAACCAAGCTGACTAAGAACTGAAACAAAAACTGAACGAAAGTAAGAAACAAAAGAGTAATAACATTGAGCTGGAGCTGTCGTGGTGTGCAAGATCCCTGGGAGGGAAAACCCCACGAAAACTCCCAGTTGGCAAGGCGAGCGCGCGTGCATAGGACTGTGGGGGCCCCGCGCTGGCACCGGCGCTAGAGCCGGGCTTCGCCTGCCCGACACCATACACAGCGACAACCAGCTCCTGAATCCCAAAGCAAAAGCAAACAAAAACCAACAATAAAACGGGTGGTCGTCGGCTGCTGGCGTGGTGCTGCTGGGACATGGGCTGGGCGGGGGGGCTGTGATGCGTGTAGCTGCAGAAGATCCGGAAGGAAGGAAGGAAGGAAGGTTACATGTGTGCCCTGACGGAGCCTCTTGGCTCATGCAGGGACCCCAGCGGGGGCGACATGCAACAGACAAACAAAGCTGAAAAAACAAACCAAGCCGACTAAGAGACTCCGGGGAGAGCGAAGACGGTCGTGGTGCGGTTGCCTCGGCGGGCCGAGAGGGGGGACGGCGATGGCAGGGCTGCGATGGCGTCGTCGGGTGCGGCCTCGTCGAGAGCCAGCCGCAGGCCGGCGGACAATGTGGACCGGATTGTTGACAGGTCGGCGGGGGGCACCGTCGCGAACCTCGGATCACCAGTGATGGCGTCCAGCAGGTCCTGCATGCACCACAGGCCCGCCTGCGAGGCACGTGTCCATTGGGGCAGGTTGGCGTTGGGGTCTGAGATGGCCCTCCGGTTGAAGAAGAGGCGCTCGCGCATCGCCAGGTGGGGAGGCTGCTCGTCGGAGATGGGGTCACAGCCGACACGCTGCGCCGCTGCAATGGCTCCTCTGATGCGGTGGGGCAGCTCGACGGCAGTGCGCGTGTCGAGTGTGGAGACGATGGCGGCGAAGCCCAAGCCCCAGCAGTCGAGTTGGCGGCGGGTGTCCTGTCGGCGATGGGCGTAGAAGTCTGCAGCCCGCAGCAGCTGGAAGCTGCGGACGGACTTCCACAACATGGGGATGGGCTCCAGCATGCGGAACGCCTGCCTCGCCGCGAGGGCGGTGGCGAAGTGCTGCAGGCTGGGCGCCCCAGCGCCGCCCGCACGGCGAGGGAGTGCGCACACCCCCCTGCCTGGGTTGCAGGTTGCGGCGTGAGGGTCGGTGGTGAAGCGATTGCGGCTGATGTAGCCGTGGACGAGGGTTTGGAGTGCCGCCAAGTCAGTTGGGTCGGGGGGATCGATGCTCCAGATGTGGACGAGCCGGGACTGCATGTTCTGCTTGCCGACGTAGGCGCGGCCGAAGTGTGACAGGGTGTGCCGCGACCATTTCTTGACGGTGGCGCCCACTGACGTGATGGCAGCTGCTGCCTGCTGCCTTCGAGCCTCCTCTGCCTGTGGGCCGTACCCGACGATGATGCCGAGGTGTTTGGTGTGACGGGTGGCGGGCGTGTATGTGATGCCCGTGGCCGCACTGGTGTGTGCTGGTTGGCGGGCTGCGGAGCCAAACAGCATGGTGACTGTCTTGTCGGCATTGAGCTGAGCCCCTGAGGCGGCGCAGTAGGTGGCGACGGTGGTGGCGACAAGCCTGTCGCAGTCGGCGGGGGTCGCTGCATGGATGGTGGTGTCGTCGGCGTGCTGGTGGCAGACGGGAGCGTGGCCGCCGAACGGCAAGCTGATTGGGCGGATCACCCGCAGCTCGGCCATGTGACGGGCGTGCGACAACATCGGCTGCGCCTGGCAGATGTAGAAGAGGGGCGACAGGGGGTTGCCCTGTGGGCCCCCGTTGACGATGGGGAAGGGCTCGCTGGGCGATCCGTTGACGCGGATGCGGCCGATGGTGTGGGTGAGGAACATGCGGGCCATGCGACAGGCGGGGCCGCCGAAGCGAAGCGCCTGCATGACTCGCATCAGCCAGCGACGGTCCATGTAGTCGAAGGCTTTGCAGAAGTCGAGGAACAGCAAGGTGCCGTCGGCGTCGAGGGTGGCGAGCAGGTCCACGAGGTCGGTGTGGTTGAGGATGTTGTCGCCGATCCAGCGGCCAGGGAGGAAGCCGGTCTGGGTTGTGTCGATGACGGGTGCAAGGGCCTTGGCGAATCTGGTGGCGATGGCTCGAGCTACGATCTTGACGTCCGCGTTGATGCCAGCGATTGGTCGGCGGTTGTTGGGGTCGGCAGGGTCGCCACGCTTGGGGATGAGGGTGTAGTCCGAAGTGCGTTGGCGGGCGGACATGAGTGGGCGGTCGCTGGCGAGGGTGGCGGTGAATGCCTTGGTGAGCGGTGGGCCGAGCACGTCCCAGAGCTGGACGTACACCTCGGATTGGATGCCGTCGGTGCCTGGGCTGCGGCCGCGTGCGAGAGCTTTGGCGGCAGCCTTGAGTTCGCCCTCTGTCAGGGGCGCATCGCATTCTGCGGCGGCGGCGGCGGTGATTGTGGCGTCCAGAGATGCGAGGAGCTGATCCTGTGCGGCGGCGGACGTGGGGCGTGCAGCGAAGTGCGCTGTGAAGTGGTCGGCGAGGATACGCTGGGCGCGCGCGAGGCTGTCGGGGCTGTCGACGACGATGCGGGCGCCGTCTGCTGTGTGGTCGATGACGGAGGTGAAGGTGGTGTCGCTGATGTGGCGAGGGTCGCAGCGCGAGTGGAAGTAATGGGTGGGCTTCTCGAAGAAGAGGATCTCCAGAGCCTCGGCTCGCTCCAGGGCCCGCTCATGGAGGCTTCGTGTGTGTGCTTTGAAGGCGGCAGCGGCAGTGGTGTATGTGGCGATGGCGACGGGCCGGATTGCCTCGGTGGCGGTTGGCAGCTGCGCAGCGGCAAGTGTCACCGCTTGCTGCAGTCGGCGTTCCTCGAGGTGTGTGCGGCGGCGGTCTTCGGCTTGGTGCCTCTGCGCATGAATGCGAAGGCAGGCCAGCAGGTCTTCGAGGAGGCCTCCAGGGTCGGCGTCGGCAGGTATGTTGGGCGTGGAGCCATTGGAGCGGGGCACCGATTGTGAGGCCTGGAGCAGCCTGAGGAAGTCGGTGGCATGACGGGAGGCGTCCTGATGGTGGAGCCTGTTGGCTGTCAGCTGGTTGGCCGCGTCCGTGAAGGTGGCAATGAAGGCAGTGTCGGCCAGCAGGTGGAGGGGGAACCGCCATGTCGAACGAACCCTGATGGCCGAGCCGGGTGGGGTGAAGGCAAAGGCGACGGCGCGGTGATCACCAGGCAGGCCGTCAACCATGCGAGCCTCGGGTGAGTGGTCGAGCAGTGACGTTGTCACCAGCCAGCGGTCAAGCCGCGAGCAGCCGTGGTCGGTGGAGGCATATGTGAAGCCGACTGCAGGGGCCGGGTGGAGGTGTCTCCACGCGTCGGTGAGCCCGGCAGCCGTGCAGACCTGCCGGAGCTGGTCACGGCCAATGAAGCGACTCTGTTTGGTATTTACATTGACGATTTCCAGGCGGAGCTGGAGGCACATGCCTCCAGCTTCGACCTGCCAACCCTGTGTGGAGTTGCGGCGCCGGCGCTTTTTTATGCAGATGATCTGGACCTGGTCTCCAACAGCGTCGCTGGCCTGCAAGCGCAACTGCAGCTGCTGGAGTGCTACTGCCGCCGCTGGCGACTCACAGTGAACGTGAAGAAGACGAAGGTAGTGGTGTATGGCGCCGGGCGCCGCCCGGCGCCACCGCCACCGGTGCTCACGTACATGTCTGCTCCCATTGAGGCGCTTGATTCGTTCAGGTATCTGGGGGTGGAGGTGTCTAGCATGCACCAGTTTGCAGCAGCCGGCGCCGACAGGGCCAGTGCAGCCCAGCGCGCATTGCTTGCTTTGCAAAACCGTTGCCATGACCTCAGGCTGCATGCTCCTGCACTGCTGCTGCATCTCTTTGACGCACTTGTGCGCCCTGTGATGCTGTATGGTGTGGAGACTTGGGGGCCAGGAGCGCTTTGTGGCAATGGCATGGATGCATGCGAAGTGGTGCATCGAAAGTTCCTTCGTGGTCTGCTTGGTGTGCGTGCAGGCACGCCCAGCGCTGCGGTGCTGGGCGAGCTCGGGCGCTTCCCTGTGGCGCACACGGCGGCGATGCTGATCGCGCGGTTCTGGAACCGCATGGTCGCAATGCCGGACGACCGCCTCACCAAACAGGCGTTCCTGGAGAACGTCGCCATGGCTGGCCATGGCGGCGCCATCCGGTCCGCCTGCTGGGCTGCCCAGGTGGCTTCGTTCCTGGACTTCATGTCCCCCATCGTTGATGGCGTGCCGCAGCACATTGACACTGATGTTGTCACTGCGCACATGCAACGCCGCCTGTTTGATGGGCTGAACTGCAGTGACTTGCACAAGGTGCAAGAGTGGCTGCAGATCAGAGGACCCGTGAACTGTGATGACTACCAGATGGCTGGATACCTGCAGGGTGTCGCCTCCAAGTCCGGCCGCCGGCGGCTGGCACAGTTCAGGATGGGGGCTCACCGCTTGGGTGTTGAGACGGGCAGATGGAAGGGCTTGCGGCGCGAGGACAGGCTGTGTCAGCGGTGCAGCTGTGGGGAGGTGGATGATGAGGCACACATGATTTGGGGGTGCCCAGCGTTGCTGGACCAGAGGCTTCAGCACTTTGAGTTGTTTGAGGACAGTGGCATTTCCACAGTCGCCGAGTTTCTTCAGCAGGATGCCAGCCAGCTGGCAGCCTTTTTGCGCCATTGCCATGATCAGTGTGCAGAGCTGGACAGTTTGGACTCCAGCACGGATTAGGAGGGGACAGTTTTTTTTTTTCGTTTGGCTTTCCTCGGCAGTCTTGCTACCCGCGCACTCAGCACATCAAACCTCCGTTTCGAGCAGCATGTTTGTTCCTTCATAGGAGCCTGTGAACAGGCCATGTATGGCCTACCACAGTATGTAATCAATGTCAAATGTCAATGTCCCAGGGATCTTGCACACCACAACAGCTCCAGCTCAATGTTACTCTTCTGTTTCTTACTTTCGTTCACTTTTTGTTCTAGTTCTTAGTCGGCTTGGTTTGTTTTTTTTTTTTTTTTTTTTTTTTTGGTTTTTACAGGGTGACTCAGCACAAGGCCTTGTCGGTGCGGCAACTCGAGACAAGAGCCCAAGTGCGGCGGCTAGCATGCATTAACAATCATCACAAGTGTTCAAAAGGCAGATGGAGCAACACTGAATCCATCAAAGGAATGCAGGCTGCAGGAGACTAGCGCTGAGCATAATCTCGGTGAGGTCAACAGAACTACCTAAGGCGGTCTTCCTAGCACAACAAGGGTTGCTGACAGCGTAAGCGGCTATGCCCCCCCGCGGCTGCAAACACCTTCCACGTCAAGTACCAATCTAGACAACAAACATGAAAAGCACTAGTCGGACGATGTACTATGGTAGCCGCTACTGATGCGGCCACAACTAGCGGCAAACTGCGAAAGCGGCAGCTGCGGCAAGCTGCGGAGGCGGCAGCTGGCACCGATGAGCTTGCGTGGCTGAGGGCGGCGGCACACGCTGATGAGGTGACACGATCGCTGAGATGGGCGTCTGCAGTATAAGAAAAAGGTTTGTGAGTTTCGGCTGTCGGCGGCAAGGCGGCGCTGAGCTTCACATATGCCTCCACCGACCACGGCTGCTCGCGGCTTGACCGCTGGCTGGTGACACCGTCACTGCTTGACCACTCACCTGAGGCTCGCATGGTTGACGGCCTGCCTGGTGATCACCGCGCCGTCGCCTTTGCCTTCGCCCCACCCGGCTCGGCCATCAGGGTTCGTTCGACATGGCGGTTTCCCCTCCACCTGCTGGCCGACAATGCCTTCGTTGCGACCTTCACGGAAGGAAGGAAGGAAGGAAGGAAGGTTACATGTGTGCCCTGACGGAGCCTCTTGGCTCATGCAGGGACCCCAGCGGGGGCGACGTGCAACAGACAAACAAAACTGAAAAAAAACCCCCAAGCTGACTAAGAACTGAAACAAAAACTGAACGAAAGTAAGAAACAAAAGAGTAACATTGAGCTGGAGCTGTGGTGGTGTGCAAGATCCCTGGGAGGGAAAACCCCACGAAAACTCGCAGTTGGCAAGGCGAGCGCGCGTGCAAAGGGAATGTGGGGGCCCCGCGCTGGCACCGGCGCTGGAGCCGGGCTTCGCCTGCCCGACACCACACACAGCGACAACCAGCTCCTAAATCCCAAAGCAAAAGCAAACAAAAACCAACACTAAAAAAGGCCCTGCAAACACAAACACAGTTTAGAAACAGAAGTTCAGCTGTCCGGCACCGCCGCCGCAAACCCCGCAGAAACAATGCTGCAACCTGCACCGACTCCTGCTCTAGGAAAGACCGAAGGTCTGCCGACACTGCAAACAACCCCACATGCTGCTCCCTGACCTCATCCAACGCCGAGCACCCAAACACCATGTGCTGCTCATCATCAACCTCGCCTGACAAGCACCGCTGGCAGGTGCGCTCATGCCGCTCTAAGCGCGGCCTCTCCCACCGGCCTGTCTCGACCCGCAACCGGTGCGACCCGGTGCGCAGCTGAGCCAGGTGCCTGAGCTGCACACGGCTGGTGACTTCCTTAAAGTAGGCAGCCACACTGTAAGTGCCAATGCGCAGAGGAGGTGCGATATGCCCAAGATACATTTTCACTTTGGGCAAAGCAGACTCCTGCACAGATGTCAAGTAGCGCCGCTGCAAAGCAGACAGCGCAGCCTTGATGTCGATGCGCCTCGGCCCGGCAGCAGGGAGCGGTGTCACTGCAAGCAAGGAAGCCACCTGAGCAGCCCATGAGGCTCGCACAGCAAAGCGAGAAGGTCACGGACGCGGCCAACCGGCTGACAGCCAACAGGCTCCACAGACCCCGGCCATGCCCATCTCTCACCCAGCCACCGCCACGCCACACCGACCGCACCACCATCACACCATCACCGCCGTCCGAATCCTCGACAACACGCACCAACATCCACTCCCCCACGATCACAACACGTTGCCCACCACCGTCCACATCATCGACTTCATCACGGCATCTCCACCCACACACAATCGACACGCCGACGCCACCAGGCCCCCACTCCCGACTGAAGAAAAGGAGCCCCCGCCACCGACTAGTTGTTGCATGACAGGACAGCGCACGACCGCCGCAGGCGGATATAGAGTTGCAGCCGCCCGCAGAAACGCGCCGGGGAAGCGGCTACCTCATGCTGTGGGCAATTGGCGCGGGCACCACCCGGTAACCTCGCAGCTTTGGCAGCGGGGCAGGGGGGAACACGAGCCAGCTTTTGGTACATGAGTTTAGTCGTTTCACCAGCATGTAGGGCGCCTCACGGCGAACCCGGACCCAGACAAGCCAGAGAGCTTGTGCACCTCGTGTGCAACCGGTCCCTGCATTTTGACATTGATTACATACTGTGGTAGGCCATACATGGCCTGTTCACAGGCTCCTATGAAGGAACAAACATGCTGCTCGAAACGGAGGTACGATGTGCTGAGTGCGCGGGTAGCAAGACTGCCGAGGAAAGCCAAACGAAAAAACTGTCCCCTCCTAATCCGTGCTGGAACCCAAGCTGTCCAGCTCTGCACACTGATTATGGCAATGGCGCAAAAAGGCTGCCAGCTGGCTGGCATCCTGCTGAAGAAACTCGGCGACTGTGGAAATGTCACAATCCTCGAACAACTCAAAGTGCTGAAGCCTCTGGTCCAGCAATGCTGGGCACCCCCAAATCATGTGTGCCTCATGATTGCATGGCCTGCGCGGGGTTTTCTGGGTTTACCCGCGGGTGCTGTGGCACATAGACACTTAGGCTTGATTTCCTTGGTTGATTTGCATGTAGTTGGGTAGTTCTGACAGGGGTATACTGCAGCCGCTCGGGGGTACAGCCGCCGCAGCCGCACGCAGCCCCCGCCGCCGGAAGACCGCTTAGCTAGTGCTTCTTTCCTCACCGGGATTAAGCTTAGCGCTAGTCTCCTGCAGCCTGCATTCCTTTAGTGGTTTCAGTGTTGCTCCATTCGCCTCTCGAACACATAGAATGGTGGTTTTTGCTTGACTGGATAGCCGCCGCACTTGGGCTCTTGTCTCGAGTTGCCGCACCGACAAGGCCTTGTGCTGAGTCACCCTGTAATAAAAAAAACGACGAGGGCGACACGCCTGCACAGGCGTTCCACCGAGTCTGGGCATCCAGCGGGCTTTGCATCGTCAGGAACAACCACCTGACCATCACCTGGACCGCCACCCACCCGGTGCACCCGCCACCATCACCAACATCACCAGCACCACCACCCCATGGCAGCGACAGCGTCGAAGCAAGCCAGGTGCTTTTCCGTTTGCACCGTGCCAGGGGGCCGCCTCCCCCTGGCACGGCATGCCGCTGCTCCCATACGCATTACAATCGCCTCCGCCACTCTTGCTTGCCTCCGCGAGCAGCGAGCCAGCCTTGCGGCACACTTTCACAGCCCAAAGTGCTGCCATCCCAGCAGCATTGCACCTCGCCTTGCCAAACCCCGCACCTCCACGGCTCCAGCCTTCACACATTCATTCAGCACCTCCGTGGTCATCATCTCAACGCAAGCGCTCAAGCGGAAAGTCCCCGGTCGCCTTCTTCAACGCCCAAACCCCCCAGCACGCCTCCACCAGCCAGCCCTCCAACGTCTCCACCAACGGTTCTACGCCTTCACCATCACCTTCAGCATCCTCTTCACCATCATTGGAGCCGTCTGCAGCCAGCCCCGCCTCGCTAGCCGGACTTTGGCGGCAGTTCGGTTTGGCGATCAGTAGGGATCCCACAGCACAGCGTCTTCCGAAATAACCTCCGCAGCCTGGCCGGCGTCACCACAGCTCTGCAGCTATCCCATACGGCCTCATGATACGCTTTGAAAGCCGCTAGCCTGCCATCAGCCTTCACAGCAGCCGCGTGCGCCGCATGCGGCCATGCGCGCCTGCGCCGCTACAAGCTTGGTCACCCTGTAGCGGCCAGGCACCCATTTGGCGTCCAGCAGCGTACAGCAGCCATCTTCATAGCTACAGCAGCGCCTCAGCTCTTGTCAGCATCCGGTTTGCAGCGGCTTTTGGTGGGACCACGGCAGACCGGCGTCTGGCATCAACACTCAGCGCCGCCTTGCTGCCGACAGCCGAAACTCACAAACCTTTTGTCTTATACTGCAGACGCCCATCTCAGCGATCGTGTCACCTCATCAGCGTGTGATGCCGCCCTCAGCCACGCAAGCTCATCGGTGCCAGCTGCCGCCTCCGTAGCTTGCCGCAGCTGCCACTTTCGCAGTTTGCCGCTAGTTGCGGCCGCATCAGTAGCGGCTTCCATAGTACATCGTCCGACTAGTGCTTTTCATGTTTGTTGTCTAGATTGGTAGTTGATGTGGAAGGTGTTTGCAGCCGCGGGGGGGCATAACCGCTTACGCTGTCAGCAACCCTTGTTGTGCTAGGAAGACCGCCTTAGGTAGTTCTGTTGACCTCACCGGGATTATGCTTAGCGCTAGTCTCCTGCAGCCTGCATTCCTTTGATGGATTCAGTGTTGCTCCATCTGCCTTTTCGAACACTTGTGATGATTGTTATTGCATGATAGCCGCCGCTCTTGGGCTCTTGTCTCGAGTTGCCGCACCGACCTGGCCTTGTGCCAGTCACCCTGTAACCAAAAAAAAAAAAAAAAAAAAAAAAAAAAAAAAAAAAAAAAAAAAAAAAAAAAAAAAAGCAAGCCAGGCGAACGCCCGCGCTGAGCCCGACATCGATGCTGCGCCCGCCCCCGACTTGTGACCGTCACACCATCACCATCGCCAAACATCCTCAGCCCTTTTCCGTTTGCACCGTGCCAGGGGGAGGCGGCCCCCTGGCACGGCATGCCGCTGCTCCCATACGCATTACAATCGCCTCCGCCACTCTTGCTTGCCTCCACAAGCAGCGAGCCAGCCTTGCGGCACACTTTCACAGCCCAAAGTGCTGCCATCCCAGCAGCATTGCACCTCGCCTTGCCAAACCCCGCACCTCTACGGCTCCAGCCTTCACACAGCCATTCAGCACCTCCGTGGTCATCATCTCAACGCAAGCGCTCAAGCGGAAAGTCCCCGGTCGCCTTCTTCAACGCCCAAACCCCCCAGCACGCCTCCACCAGCCAGCCCTCCAACGTCTCCACCAACGGTTCTACGCCTTCACCATCACCTTCAGCATCCTCTTCACCATCATTGGAGCCGTCTGCAGCCAGCCCCGCCTCGCTAGCCGGACTTTGGCGGCAGTTCAGTTTGGCGATCAGCAGGGATCCCGCAGCACAGCACCTTCAGAAATCACCTCCGCAGCCTGGCCGGCGTCACCACAGCTCTGCAGCCACCCCATACGGCCTCATGATACGCTTTGAGAGCCGCTAGCCTGCCACCAGCCTTCATAGCAGCCGCTTCAGCCGCGTGCGCCGCATGCGCGCCTGCGCCGCTACAAGCTTGGTCACCCTGTAGCGGCCAGGCACCCATTTGGCGTCCAGCAGCGTACAGCAGCCATCTTCATAGCTACAGCAGCGCCTCAGCTCTTGTCAGCATCCGGTTTGCGGCGGTTTTTGGTGGGACCACGGCAGACCGGCGTTTAGCATCAACACTCAGCGCCGCCTTGCCGCCGACAGCCGCAACTCACAAACCTTTTGTCTTATACTGCAGACGCCCATCTCAGCGATCGTGTCACCTTATCAGCGTGTGCTGCCGCCCTCAGCCACGCAAGCTCATCGGTGCCAGCTGCCGCATCCGTAGCTTGCCGCAGCTGCCGCTTTCGCAGTTTGCCGCTAGTTGCGGCCGCATCAGTAGCGGCTACCATAGTACATCGTCCGACTAGTGCTTTTCATGTTTGTTGTCTAGATTGGTAGTTGACGTGGAAGGTGTTTGCAGCCGCGGGGGGGCATAGCCGCTTACGCTGTCAGCAACCCTTGTTGTGCTGGGAAGACCGCCTTAGGTAGTTCTGTTGACCTCACCAGGGATTATGCTTAGCGCTAGTCTCCTGCAGCCTGCATTCCTTTGATGGATTCAGTGTTGCTCCATCTGCCTTTTCGAACACTTGTGATGATTGTTGTTGCATGATAGCCGCCGCTCTTGGGCTCTTGTCTCGAGTTGCCGCACCGACCTGGCCTTGTGCCAGTCACCCTGTAACCACCAAAAAAAAAAAAAAAAAAAAAAAATCCTCAGCCACCGTCCATCGCCGCCACCGACCGCACCACCATCACACCATCACCGTTGTCCGAACCCTCGACAACATGCACCAACATCCACTCCCCCACAATCACAACACGTTGCCCACCGCCGTCCACATCATCGACCTCATCACACCGTCTACCATCACTGTCCTCACATCAAATGACACCGCCTTCACGGCACCGACGCTTTCGACTTCACCAACCCCAGCCGTGTTCATCTCTGGCCCAGCTACCGCTACTCGACACCGACCACACCACCTTTACACCATCACCATAGCCACACCCCCAACCTCGCTACGCCGTCTTCCAACACTGTCCACACACCCACGGCCACCACCTTAACATCGCCGGACCCTTCGACGCCACCGACCCCGGCCATACCCATCTCTCGCCCAGCAACGCCGCACCGACTGCATCACCAGCACACCACCACCATCGCCACCTCTTCGACAACAAACATCAACATCCATCCCCCCACTAACGCAGACACGCCGCCACCACCGTCCACATCATCGACCTCATCACGCCGTCCTCTGTTACTCTCCCGTCATCCATCATCACCAACACCTTCACGTCGCGGGACCCTTTGACGCCATGGACGCCGGCCATGCCCATCCTTCGCCCAGCCACCGCCACGCCACGCCGACCGCACCACCCACCACCGCACCATCACCGTCGTCCGAATCCTCGACAACATGCCATTGATTACATACTGTGGTAGGCCATACATGGCCTGTTCACAGGCTCCTATGAAGGAACAAACATGCTGCTCGAAACGGAGGTTCGATGTGCTGAGTGCGCGGGTAGCAAGACTGCCGAGGAAAGCCAAACGAAAAAAAAAAACTGTCCCCTCCTAATCCGTGCTGGAACCCAAGCTGTCCAGCTCTGCACACTGAGTATGGCAATGGCGCAAAAAGGCTGCCAGCTGGCTGGCATCCTGCTGAAGAAACTCGGCGACTGTGGAAATGTCACAATCCTCGAACAACTCAAAGTGCTGAAGCCTCTGGTCCAGCAATGCTGGGCACCCCCAAATCATGTGTGCCTCATCATCCACCTCCCCACAGCTGCACCGCTGACACAGCCTGTCCTCGCGCCGCAAGCCCTTCCATCTGCCCGTCTCCACACCCAAGCGGTGAGCCCCCATCCTGAACTGTGCCAGCCGCCGGCGGCCGGACTTGGAGGCGACAGCCTGCAAGTATCCAGCCATCTGGTAGTCATCACAGTTCACGGGTCCTCTGATCTGCAGCCACTCTTGCACCTTGCGCAAATCACTGCAGTTCAGCCCATCAAACAGGCGGGCAGCCCAGCCGCAAGGGCGGCACCGGCGCCGCCAGCAGCAGCAGCAAGAGCAGCAGCAGCCATCAGCACCAGCAGCGCCGCGCCTCAGCGCAGCGCAGCTGGAAGCCTGGCAGCAGCGCCTGCAGCAGCCGGATGTGGCCGCTCGGCTGGCCGCCATAGAGGCGGCAGCGCTGACAGCAATGGATCCCAATGGCGTGCAGTCTGTTGGGAATCAGTTTTTTTTTTTTTTTTTTTTTTTTTTTTTTGGTTGGGTTACAGGGTGACTCTGGCACAAGGCCAGGTCGGTGCGGCAACTCGAGACAAGAGCCCAAGAGCGGCGGCTATCATGCAACGACAATCATCACAAGTGTTCGAAAAGGCAGATGGAGCAACACTGAATCCATCAAAGGAATGCAGGCTGCAGGAGACTAGCGCTAAGCATAATCCCGGTGAGGTCAACAGAACTACCTAAGGCGGTCTTCCTAGCACCACAAGGGTTGCTGACAGCGTAAGCGGCTATGCCCCCCCGCGGCTGCAAACACCTTCCACGTCAAGTACCAATCTAGACAACAAACATGAAAAGCACTAGTCGGACGATGTACTATGGTAGCCGCTACTGATGCGGCCGCAACTAGCGGCAAACTGCAAAAGCGGCAGCTGCGGCAAGCTACGGAGGCGGCAGCTGGCACCGATGAGCTTGCGTGGCTGAGGACGGCAGCACACGCTGATGAGGTGACACGATCGCTGAGATGGGCGTCTGCAGTATAAGACAAAAGGTTTGTGAGTTTCGGCTGTCGGCGGCAAGGCGGCGCTGAGTGCTGATGCCAGACGCCGGTCTGCCGTGGTCCCACCAAAAACCGCTGCAAACTGGATGCTGACAAGAGCTGAGGCGCTGCTGTAGCTATGAAGATGGCTGCTGTACGCTGCTGGACGCCAAATGGGTGCCTGGCCGCTACAGGGTGACCAAGCTTGTAGCGGCGCAGGCGCGCATGCGGCGCACGCGGCTGAAGCGGCTGCTATGAAGGCTGGTGGCAGGCTAGCGGCTCTCAAAGCGTATCATGAGGCCGTATGGGGTGGCTGCAGAGCTGTGGTGACGCCGGCCAGGCTGCGGAGGTGATTTTTGAAGGTGCTGTGCTGCGGGATCCCTGCTGATCGCCAAACTGAACTGCCGCCAAAGTCCGGCTAGCGAGGCGGGGCTGGCTGCAGACGGCTCCAATGATGGTGAAGAGGATGCTGAAGGTGATGGTGAAGGCGTAGAACCATTGGTGAAGACGTTGGAGGGCTGGCTGGTGGAGGCGTGCTGGGGGGTTTGGACGTTGAAGAAGGCGACCGGGGACTTTCCGCTTGAGCGCTTGCGTTGAGATGATGACCACGGAGGTGCTGAATGGCTGTGTGAAGGCTGGAGCCGTGGAGGTGCGGGGTTTGGCAAGGCGAGGTGCAATGCTGCTGGGATGGCAGCACTTTGGGCTGTGAAAGTGTGCCGCAAGGCTGGCTCGCTGCTCGTGGAGGCAAGCAAGAGTGGCGGAGGCGATTGTAATGCGTATGGGAGCAGCGGCATGCCGTGCCAGGGGGCCGCCTCCCCCTGGCACGGTGCAAACGGAAAAGCTTAGTTTGACGAGCTGATTCGCTCCACGCAGGCAGACGTGGTGGCAGCAGCACCGCCGGCCGCCAAGGGGCGGCGGCGAGATCGCTTGGAGCTGCCACCCTGGTGGGACCCTGAGCTGGCGTTGGGCCGGCGGGCGGCACGGCAAGCGGCGCGGCGGGACCCCAAGTCCAATGCCGCACGCGCCGCGCGCGCGGAGTACCAGCGGCTGCTGCGACGAGCGCAGCGCCGCTGGACCCGCAGCCAGGCCATTGCCCTCGTTGCCCAGGCGAGATCTGATCCAAAGACCTTTTGGAAGAAGTTCAAGCCGGCAAAGAGGCGTGCCTGCCCCGTGCCGGATGACATCATGCTGGAGTCCTTCCGTAAGCTCCTTGAGGCTCCCAGTGACCCTCAAACCCATCCAGATATGACAGCAGAGGCTGGCGCCGCACCCCCAGCCGCCGACGGCAGCGAGCTGAACACGCCCTTCACGGCCGCCTCCGTCCAACAGGGAATCGAATTCCTGCACGGCGGTAAGGCCACTGTCGGGCTGCTGAAGCTCGATGCCTTGTCTGTAGCAGCTGCCGAGCTTGCCCCTTGCATCGCTGCCATCTTCAACGCCAGCCAGAGGGCTGAGGCAATACCGCGGGCATGGGCGCTGTGTGGTATCACCCCGATCCACAAGGGCGGCGACGTCAACGACCCAGGTAACTACAGAGGTATTGCGGTAGGGTGCCTACTTGCGAAGTTGTATGCCTGCATGCTGAACGACAAGCTCATGAAGTGGACAGAGCGGCATGGACTGCGGGCGCGAGGACAGGCGGGTTTCCGCAAGAATCACCGCACCACAGACCAGACCTTTGTGGTGCGCACCCTGATTGAGAAGGCCAAGGCCAACAAGCAGCCGCTGTACTCCTGCTTTGTTGATTTTAAAAAGGCATATGACACCGTCCCGCGCGACCTGCTGTGGACGAAGCTGGAGCGCATTGGCGTGCACGGTGAGTTCATGCGTGCGTTGAAGGCATTGTATGCTGATGTGCCCATGGGAGTGCAGTTTGAGGGGGGGTTGTCTGAGACGTTTCAGAGCACTTTGGGGGTGAAGCAAGGATGCCCACTTTCTCCGACCCTGTTTGGTATTTACATTGACGATTTCCAGGCGGAGCTGGAGGCACATGCCTCCAGCTTCGACCTGCCAACCCTGTGTGGAGTTGCGGCGCCGGCGCTTTTTTATGCAGATGATCTGGACCTGGTCTCCAACAGCGTCGCTGGCCTGCAAGCGCAGCTGCAGCTGCTGGAGTGCCACTGCCGCCGCTGGCGACTCACGGTGAACGTGAAGAAGACGAAGGTAGTGGTGTATGGCGCCGGGCGCCGCCCGGCGCCACCGCCACCGGTGCTCACGTACATGTCTGCTCCCATTGAGGTGCTTGATTCGTTCAGGTATCTGGGGGTGGAGGTGTCTAGCATGCACCAGTTTGCAGCAGCCGGCGCCGACAGGGCCAGTGCAGCCCAGCGCGCATTGCTTGCTTTGCAAAACCGTTGCCATGACCTCAGGCTGCATGATCCTGCACTGCTGCTGCATCTCTTTGACGCACTTGTGCGCCCTGTGATGCTGTATGGTGTGGAGACTTGGGGGCCGGGAGCGCTTTGTGGCAATGGCATGGATGCATGCGAAGTGGTGCATCGAAAGTTCCTTCGTGGTCTGCTTGGTGTGCGTGCAGGCACGCCCAGCGCTGCGGTGCTGGGCGAGCTCGGGCGCTTCCCTGTGGCGCACACGGCGGCGATGCTGATTGCGCGGTGCTGGAACCGCATGGTCGCAATGCCGGACGACCGCCTCACCAAGCAGGCGTTCCTGGAGAACGTCGCCATGGCTGGCCATGGCGGCGCCATCCGGTCCGCCTGCTGGGCTGCCCAGGTGGCTTCGTTCCTGGACTTCATGTCCCCCATCGTTGATGGCGTGCCACAGCACATTGACACTGATGTTGTCACTGCGCACATGCAACGCCGCCTGTTTGATGGGCTGAACTGCAGTGATTTGCGCAAGGTGCAAGAGTGGCTGCAGATCAGAGGACCCGTGAACTGTGATGACTACCAGATGGCTGGGTACCTGCAGGCTGTCGCCTCCAAGTCCGGCCGCCGGCGGCTGGCACAGTTCAGGATGGGGGCTCACCGCTTGGGTGTTGAGACGGGCAGATGGAAGGGCTTGCGGCGCGAGGACAGGCTGTGTCAGCGGTGCAACTGTGGGGAGGTGGATGATGAGGCACACATGATTTGGGGTTGCCCAGCATTGCTGGACCAGAGGCTTCAGCACTTTGAGTTGTTCGAGGATTGTGACATTTCCACAGTTTTTTTTTTTTTTTTTTTTGGTTTTTACAGGGTGACTCAGCACAAGGCCTTGTCGGTGCGGCAACTCGAGACAAGAGCCCAAGTGCGGCGGCTATTCAACAACAACCATTCTATGTGTTCGAGAGGCGAATGGAGCAACACTGAAACCATCAAAGGAATGCAGGCTGCAGGAGACTAGCGCTGAGCATAATCCCGGTGAGGCAAGAAGTACTAGCTAAGCGGTCTTCCGGCGGCGGGGGCTGCGTGCGGCTGCGGCGGCTGTACCCCCGAGCGGCTGCAGCATACCCCTGTCAGAACTACCCAACTACATGCAAATCAACCAAGGAAATCAAGCCTAAGTGTCTATGTGCCACAGCACCCGCGGGTAAACCCAGAAAACCCCGCGCAGGCCATGCAGGGACCGGTTGCCCACGAGGTGCACAAGCTCTCTGGCTTGTCTGGGACCGGGTTCGCCGTGAGGCGCCCTACATGCTGGTGAAGCGACTAAACTCATGTACCAAAAGCTGGCTCGTGTTCCCCCCTGCCCCGCTGCCAAAGCTGCGAGGTTACCGGGTGGTGCCCGCGCCAATCGCCCACAGCATGAGGTAGCCGCTTCCCCGGCGCGTTTCTGCGGGCGGCTGCAACTCTATGTCCGTCTGCGGCGGTCGTGCGCTATCCTGGGGCTCCTTTTCTTCAATCGGGAGTGGGGGTCCGGTGGCGTCGGCGTGTCGATTGTGTGTGGGTGAAGATGGCGTGATGAGGTCGATGACGTGGACGGCGGTGGGCAGCGTGTCGTGATTGTGGGGGAAGGAAGGAAGGAAGCTTACATGTGTGCCCTGACGGAGCCTCTTGGCTCATGCAGGGACCCCAGCGGGGGCGACGTGCAACAGACAAACAAAACTGAAAGAGAACCAAGCTGACTAAGAACTGGAACATACACTGGACGAAAGTAAGAAACAAAAGAGTAACATTGAGCTGGAGCTGTGGTGGTGTGCAAGATCCCTGGGAGGGAAAACCCCACGAAAACTCCCAGTTGGCAAGGCGAGCGCGCGTGCATAGGACTGTGGGGGCCCCGCGCTGGCACCGGCGCTAGAGCCGGGCTTCGCCTGCCCGACACCACACACAGCGACAACCAGCTCCTGAATCCCAAAGCAAAAGCAAACAAAAACCAACAATAAAAAAGATCCTGCAAACACAAACACGGTTTAGAAACAAAAGTTCAGCTGTCCAGCACCGTTGCAAACCCCGCAGAAACGAATGCTGCAACCTGCACCGACTCCTGCTCTAGGAAAGACCGAAGGTCTGCCGACTCTGCAAACAACCCCGCATGCTGCTCCCTGACCTCGTCCAACGCCGAGCACCCAAACACCATGTGCTGCTCATCATCAACCTCGCCTGACAAGCACCGCTGGCAGGTGCGCTCATGCCGCTCTAAGCGCGGCCTCTCCCACCGGCCTGTCTCGACCCGCAACCGGTGCGACCCGGTGCGCAGCTGAGCCAGGTGCCTGAGCTGCACACGGCTGGTGACTTCCTTCAAGTAGGCAGCCACACTGTAAGTGCCAATGCGCAAAGGAGGTGCGATATGCCCAAGATACATTTGCACTTTGGGCAAAGCAGACTCCTGCACAGATGTCAAGTAGCGCCGCTGCAAAGCAGACAGCGCAGCCTTGATGTCGATGCGCCTCGGCCCGGCAGCAGGGAGCGGTGTCACTGCAAGCAAGGAAGCCACCTGAGCAGCCCATGAGGCCCGCACAGCAAAGCGAGAAGGTAAGTTAGCTAGCCTGACAGACTCCAAGAATGCCAATCGAACTAGCCTGCCGTCCTCCATTGCCATCAGACGGTTCCAATACTTGCACACCTGCACAGTGGCCAACACCGTCAATGGGTACCGACCAAGCTCAGCCAACACGACAGCACTAGGAGTGGAATCTCTGACCCCTAGAATCCGCCGCAAAAAGCTCCGGTGCTCGCGCTCAAAATGAGCATCCATCTGACCCAGCGCGTGAGGCCCCCAAACCTCAACTCCGTAAAGCATCACCGGACGCACAAGTGCATCGAAGAGCTGGAGTCGCATGACTGGATCCTGAATGCCCAACTCCCTGCACCGCCGGGCCATGGCCAACGTTGCGCGGTGGCCCGTCGTAGCACGAACCAACCCAGCATCCGAAAAAGGTGCTGTGCGATGGAAGACCACGCCTAGGTAGCAGAAAGAATCCACAACCTCGACAGCAGAGCCACGATACGTCAGGTCGAGCTGCACGGCCGCTGATCCCGCACGCTGAAACACTACGGCACGTGTCTTAGCCACATTCACAGTGAGCTGCCACCTCTCAGAGTACCTCTCGAGGAGATCCATCTGAGACTGCAGCCCAGCCTGTGAACCAGCCACAAGTGCGAGGTCATCAGCATAAAACAGGGGCGGGACTGGCTGCCCTCCCAACGATGGAGCCTGAAGGTCGACGGTGCTGCTGGCAAACATCAACTCGAGATCGTCAACGTAGATGCCAAACAGCAGTGGGCTGAGCGGGCAACCCTGCTTCACACCCAGAAGGGAGTGAAAAGGCAGCGTGTCCGACGGTGTGCCCTGCACAACCAGTGGAACATCTGCATACAGGGCCTGGATAGCCTGGAGGCACCACCCCGTAACTCCAAGGCTCTGCAGCTTCTGCCACAAGAGGCCCCTTGGAACGGAGTCGTATGCCTTCAGGAAATCCACAAAGCACACGAACAGCGGCTCACGAGCGGCACGAGCAGACTCAATCAACGTGCGCAGCACCAGCATCTGATCAGCTGGGCTGTACCCCGCGCGGAACCCAGCCTGTCCTACTGCCCGCAAACGGTGTCGCTCACACCACTCAGAGAGTCGCGCAGTGAGAAGTGTGGCATAGAGCTTGGCCAGAACGGTGCTGACCGCAATGCCACGGTAGTTGCCTGCTACCATGGCATCGCCACCCTTGTGTATAGGGGTGATGCGGCAAAGTGCCCAATCAGGTGGCAAAGTGCCGACCCGCACACATGCATTGAACAAAGCCGCGATGCAACCCGCTAGAATGGTGGCTGCCGCCCGCAATGCATCTAATGACAGCAGGCCAACCGATGCCTTGCATCGTTGAAGGCGGAAAATGCCATCAACGACCTCAGCAGCCGTGAAGTGCCTACTCAAACTCGAACCATCTGCGGTGCGATGCTGCAGTGCCGTCGACAGTGCATCGGCGGCCTCTGCAGCAGTCACTGGGCCTGCTCGACCAAAAAGCTGGCGGAAGTGCGCGGTCATGTGCTCAACGTCTATGGGCGGGGCGGTACTGCCACGAGGCGAGAAGCAACCCCAAAATTTTCGAGGGTCGCCTCGGAACTGGGTCGCCAGAGCAACACTGCGCCGCCGAATAAAGGCCCGTCTGGTGCGACGCAGACATCGCTGGTATGCTCGGCGTAACTGGACGGCCTCCTCTGAACCCGAAGCCCTGTGCATTGCCCGAGTCGCATCGGCACGCATGCGCGCCAGCTCTGCTGTAAACCAACGTGCTGAGTGCTCCCTCGAGCGCTGACAAGGCTGCCGAGCCGCCTGCCCAGCAGTGGTGCTGTCTCTACTAGTGCTTGCCCAAGTCTCACTGATCAATGCATCGAATCTCGCACAAACTGCCAGCAGTGGCTGCCGATCAGAGGCTGTGCGAGCGGATGCAATGATATCAGCAAGTGTGTCTGAGCAGCCCTGAGATGACAGCACCTCTACCCACTGTAGCAGACGGTCATCGCCCATCATACGCGGAGGCGGTGCCGGTGGTGGACCACGCGACGGAGGGGCTGCCGACAGGGACCGTAATCGCAGGTGCACTGCCAGGTGGTCAGACTCAGGCGCGGCACGGACGCGCAACTCCTGGATTAGAGGCATGATGTTCGGGCTGGCCAGCACGTAGTCAATCAGACTGCTGCCGCCGCCACACCCCACAAAAGTGAGTGCACCATGCTCATCTCCAGGAACGCGTCCGTTGGCGATGCGCAGGCCGAGGCGCATGCACAACGTCAACAACCGTCTACCTGAGGCATTCACCGTGCCCCTGGCATCCTGACTGCATCGGACAGATGACACTGCAGCAACACCACGGGAGTGCAGACCACCGACAGAAGAGTCTGCCAAGTCTGCATCCGGCGGGAAGTCCGGCCGATCACCAGTTCGGGCATTCAGGTCACCCACAATCATAGGTTCCCCAACTGCATAAGCCTCCCCCACCCGCTCCTCAAGCCGCTGCCAAATGCCACTGTCGTAGTGTGGCGAGCCGACAGGAGGAATGTAACAGGCTACAAGCATCAGGTCTCGGCCAGAGGGAAGGACCCCAGAGACCCGCAGGATGGCAAAGCATGCCTGCGGGCAGATGTGCCACTCACCCACCCTCCCAGCTGATGCATCCCGCACATACACTGCAATGCCACCCTGAGCGCGGCGCTGATGCTGCGTCGGCCTAGAGAATGTGAACGCGGTATACCCAGCAATGCTAGGCGCCGATTGCCCCGCCCTCAACCAAGTCTCGGTGAACACAATGACATCAGGGTCGGAACCCCCAAGCATGCGCACAGCGACTGATGAGTCACGTGACAGCCAGCCACCGACATTCACATGAGAGACAGAGAGAGGTCTGCGCCCGGGCCGAGCCCCCGGGGCGGCAGCCCGGCCCCCGCACCCCTAGCTGTCCGGCTGCGGCGCAGCGGCGGCTGTCTCAGATCGACATCCAGGTAATGGAACGGGAGAATGCTGAGAAGATGGGGTCGCTATGGCAGCAGTTTCCACAGGCATCCTGACCTGAGCAGCGTCAGAAGCAGTGGAGAGCGGCGTGCCGCCTCCATGCTGCTGCCGACCAAGCTGAGATCGGCGCTGCTGCCGCATCTCGCTGCGCTCATGCCGCAGAGCTGTCGACTGGCTGAACTCGACGCTGATGGGACACCTGCCATCAAGAAGCACGCTCTTAGCAGTGATGATTGAGTTCACAACGTACATGCTGTGAATCCGCACCACCACCGCAGAGCGCGCCCCTGTCCTGCCATACATGGACCGCACACTCAGATCCTGCGGGCGCATGTCAATCCGCAGCTGCGATGAGCAGAACTGGAGGACAGCACGGTGTGCAGGCATGAATGAGCGGCCAGCTATGACAGGAGGCAAAGGAAGTCCCACAAACACAAGATCGCGCCCAGCCTTGTGGCTGGGTGCATGCACCAAATCGCAGCCCTGCTGGCGCCCAGCGGAGGCAGCAGGTGGAGAAGCTGCGGGTTCCGCTGGTGCCGTGGCAAGAGACGGCGTAGAACATGCGCGCCTTGCAGCAGAAGCAGCAGCCTGAGGCTCTGCTGGACCTGCCGGGGCGGGCAGTATCTGCGGCGCTGCCTGCAACTGCTGAACAATGTGAGTGAGTGAAGTGATCTGCGATGCAACCTCGACCTCGCGCTGCTGCAAGCATGCACGATGCTGCTGCAAACTGCTCAATGCAGACTGCATCTCAGACATCACTGCATCCAAAGAAGCAGAGGAAGGAAAGGGGGCGATCGCAGCCCCATCAATCGGGTCGATCGGCAGGCCGATCGGCTGCCCGACTGGCAGGGTGTCGGTGCTGGGTGCAAGCAGCTGAAGTCGCTGCAGCTGAGGCTGAGAGGCTCCTGCTAGCGGCTGAGGCGTCGTGCTGGGTGTCTGAGCGTCAGCAGCTCGCGAATCTGGCACAGCTGCTGCACCAGTTGCCGGGAGTGCTCCGACACCTGATGCAGCATGACTCTGGCCTGCCAGAACGGGCTGTGAGCCTGATCGCAGCCGAGGGCTGCTCATCTGAGCCTGATCATCTGCAGATGCACACCGAGCGGTCGCAGCAGCAGCAAGAACACGGGGAGACGAGGCTGCACATGGAGTCTGTGCAGGTGCCAACCCAGATCTGCTGTGCTGAGACTGACGCGGCTGTGCAGGCTGTGCAGATGACCTCTGGCTGGCCAGATGAACCCTCGAGAGCACTGTAGTCTGCTCTGCTGGACGCTGGGCGTCACGCCGTGATGCAACTGACCCAGCTGTCGAGTGCATCACGTGTGCAGCAGCCGAAACCGACTCCAGCAGCGCAGAAACAAAGGTACGAGTGCGCACACTGCGAAACAGGCTCAATGAGACGACTGGAAAGACACGAGCGAGCTGTCGCTGGACTGTCTCGAGTGCAGCACCGGGTCGCACCCTGATACAGTACATGGACACCAGACGACGGAGCTCCGACACCGCTGTCGCTGCAGCCAGCTCCTCCCAATCCCGTATAGAGCTAGAATCATCAGATACAACACCATAACTGCGCGTTCGGCGTGCCATCTGTTGCAGGCAGCGCCAAAATGCGAAAATTCGCACCCGACAGCTGCTGGTTGCAACAAGCGCACCAAAGGCGTGCAGAATGTCAAAACAAGTTGGCGTCCGTCAGATTCGCAACGTGAGGCCACAAGATGGCCTATAGAAGCGACTGAGAACGCTACGTGCAATAGCTTTTCCAACGTGCAAATGGAAAAGTGGATGGGGGGAGTGGATGTTGGTGCATGTTGTCGAGGATCCGGACGACGGTGATGGTGTGGTGGTGGTGGTGCGGTCGTTGTGGCGTGGCGGTGACTGGGCGAAGGATGTGGGCATGGCCGGCGTCCATGGCGTCAAAGGGTCTGGCGACGTGAAGATGTTGGTGATGATGGATGAGGGGAGAGTAACAGACGACGAGGTCGATGATGTGGACGGTGGTGGCGGCGTGTCTGTGTAAGTGGGGGGGGGGGGGGGGGGGGGGGGGGTGGATGTTGATGTTTGTTGTTGAGGAGGTGGCAATGGTGGTGGTGTGCTGGTGTGATGGTGATGCAGTCGGTGCGGCGTTGCGGTTGCTGGGCGAGAGATGGGTATGGCCGGGGTCGGTGGCGTCGAAGGGTCCGGCGACGTTAAGGTGGTGGCCATGGGTGTGTGGACAGTGTTGGAAGACGGCGTGACGAGGCTGAGGGTGTGGCGATGGTGATGGTGTAAAGGTGGCGTGGTCGGTGTCGAGTAGCGGTAGCTGGGCGAGAGATGAATACGGCTGGGGTTGGTGAAGTCGAAAGTTCCGGGCCCGTGAAGGTGGTGGTGGTTGATGTGAGGACGGTGATGGCAGACGGTGTGACGAGGTCGACGATGTGGACGGCGGTGGGCAACGTGTTGTGATTGTGGGAGAGTGGATGTTGGTGCATGTTGTCGAGGTTCCACAGTCGCCGAGTTTCTTCAGCAGGATGCCAGCCAGCTGGCAGCCTTTTTGCGCCATTGCCATAATCAGTGTGCAGAGCTGGACAGCTTGGGTTCCAGCACGGATTAGGAGGGGACAGTTTTTCGTTTGGCTTTCCTTGGCAGTCTTGCTACCCGCGCACTCAGCACATCGAACCTCCGTTTCGAGCAGCATGTTTGTTCCTTCATAGGAGCCTGTGAACAGGCCATGTATGGCCTACCACAGTATGTAATCAATAGGGTGCAATAGGGCGTTGCATGTGCGCAGTGACAACATCAGTGTCAATGTGCTGCGGCACGCCATCAACGATGGGGGACATGAAGTCCAGGAACGAAGCCACCTGGGCAGCCCAGCAGGCGGACCGGATGGCGCCGCCATGGCCAGCCATGGCGACGTTCTCCAGGAACGCCTGCTTGGTGAGGCGGTCGTCCGGCATTGCGATCATGCGGTTCCAGCACCGCGCGATTAGCATCGCCGCCGTGTGCGCCACAGGGAAGCGCCCGAGCTCGCCCAGCACCGCAGCGCTGGGCGTGCCTGCACGCACACCAAGCAGACCACGAAGGAACTTTCGATGTACCACTTCGCATGCATCCATGCCATTGCCACAAAGCGCTCCCGGCCCCCAAGTCTCCACACCATACAGCATCACAGGGCGCACAAGTGCGTCAAAGAGATGCAGCAGCAGTGCAGGATCATGCAGCCTGAGGTCATGGCAACGGTTTTGCAAAGCAAGCAATGCGCGCTGGGCTGCACTGGCCCTGTCGGCGCCGGCTGCTGCAAACTGGTGCATGCTAGACACCTCCACCCCCAGGTACCTGAACGAATTAAGCACCTCAATGGGAGCAGACATGTACGTGAGCACCGGTGGCGGTGGCGCCGGGCGGCGCCCGGCGCCATACACCACTACCTTCGTCTTCTTCACGTTCACCGTGAGTCGCCAGCGGCGGCAGTAGCACTCCAGCAGCTGCAGCTGCGCTTGCAGGCCAGCGACGCTGTTGGAGACCAGGTCCAGATCATCTGCATAGAAAAGCGCCGGCGCCGCAACTCCACACAGGGTTGGCAGGTCGAAGCTGGAGGCATGTGCCTCCAGCTCCGCCTGGAAATCGTCAATGTAAATACCAAACAGGGTCGGAGAAAGTGGGCATCCTTGCTTCACCCCCAAAGTGCTCTGAAACGTCTCAGACAACCCCCCCTCAAACTGCACTCCCATAGGGACATCAGCATACAATGCCTTCAATGCTCGCATGAACTCACCGTGCACGCCAATGCGCTCCAGCTTCGTCCACAGCAGGTCGCGCGGGACGGTGTCATATGCCTTTTTAAAATCAACAAAGCAGGAGTACAGCAGTTGCTTGTTGGCCTTGGCCTTCTCAATCAGGGTGCGCACCACAAAGGTCTGGTCTGTGGTGCGGTGATTCTTGCGGAAACCCGCCTGTCCTCGCGCCCGCAGTCCATGCCGCTCTGTCCACTTCATGAGCTTGTCATTCAGCATGCAGGCATACAACTTCGCAAGCAGGCACCCTACCGCAATACCTCTGTAGTTACCTGGGTCGTTGACGTCGCCGCCCTTGTGGATCGGGGTGATACCACACAGCGCCCATGCCCGCGGTATTGCCTCAGCCCTCTGGCTGGCGTTGAAGACGGCAGCGATGCAAGGGGCAAGCTCGGCAGCTGCTACAGACAAGGCATCGAGCTTCAGCAGCCCGACAGTGGCCTTACCGCCGCGCAGGAATTCGATTCCCTGTTGGACGGAGGCGGCCGTGAAGGGCGTGTTCAGCTCGCTGCCGTCGGCGGCTGGGGGTGCGGCGCCAGCATCTGCTGTCATATTTGGATGGGTTTGAGGGTCACTGGGAGCCTCAAGGAGCTTACGGAAGGACTCCAGCATGATGTCATCCGGCACGGGGCAGGCACGCCTCTTTGCCGGCTTGAACTTCTTCCAAAAGGTCTTTGGATCAGATCTCGCCTGGGCAACGAGGGCAATGGCCTGGCTGCGGGTCCAGCGGCGCTGCGCTCGTCGCAGCAGCCGCTGGTACTCCGCGCGCGCGGCGCGTGCGGCATTGGACTTGGGGTCCCGCCGCGCCGCTTGCCGTGCCGCCCGCCGGCCCAACGCCAGCTCAGGGTCCCACCAGGGTGGCAGCTCCAAGCGATCTCGCCGCCGCCCCTTGGTGGCCGGCGGTGCTGCTGCCACCATGTCTGCCTGCGTGGAGCGAATCAGCTCGTCAAACTGATTCCCAATAGACTGCACGCCATTGGGATCCATTGCTGTCAGCGCTGCCGCCTCTATGGCGGCCAGCCGAGCGGCCACATCCGGCTGCTGCAGGCGCTGCTGCCAGGCTTCCAGCTGCGCTGCGCTGAGGCGCGGCGCTGCTGGTGCTGATGGCTTCTGCTGCTCTTGCTGCTGCTGCTGGCGGCGCCCGTGCCGCCCTTGCAGCTGGGCTGGGCTGGGCCCTTGCGGCTCTATCGTGTGCCGCTTGACAGTGACGACCACTGCCGAGTGGTCCGACTCCGGCACTGGCAGAATCTGCAGAGATTGGATCAAAGGCATGGCGTCGGGGCTTGCAAGAACGTAGTCAATCAGGCTGCTGCCCTCCTGGCCAACGCTCGTGAAGGTGACCTCGCCCGCCTCATCTCCTACAACACGACCATTAGCAATGCGCAGAGTCGAATCGATACAAAGGTCAAGCAGCTGTCGACCCCAGCGATTAGGTCGCTGCTGGCTGTCGCGGCTGCGCCGCTGACTCTGCACAGGAGGGACAGCTGTTGACATGTATGCATCCTCGACAGGGTTGGGAGGGAAAACCCCACGAAAACTCCCAGTTGGCAAGGCGAGCGCACGTGCATAGGACTGTGGGGGCCCCGCGCTGGCACCGGCGCTAGAGCCGGGCTTCGCCTGCCCGACACCACACACAGCGACAACCAGCTCCTAAATCCCAAAGCAAAAGCAGACAAAAACCAACACTAAAAAAGAACCTGCAAACACATACACAGTTTAGAAACAAAAGTTCAGCTGTCCAGCACCGCCGCCGCAAACCCCGCAGCAACGAATGCTGCAACCTGCACCGACTCCTGCTCTAGGAAGACCAAAGGTCTGCCGACACCGCAAACAACCCCACATGCTGCTCCCTGACCTCGTCCAACGCCGAGCACCTAGACACCATGTGCTGCTCATCATCAACCTCGCCTGACAAGCACCGCTGGCAGGTGCGCTCATGCCGCTCCAAGCGCGGCCTCTCCCACCGGCCTGTCTCGACCCGCAACCGGTGCGCCCCGGTGCGCAGCTGAGCCAGGTGCCTGAGCTGCACACGGCTGGTGACTTCCTTCAAGTAGGCAGCCACACTGTAAGTGCCAATGCGCAGAGGAGGTGCGACATGCCCAAGATACATTTGCACTTTGGGCAAAGCAGACTCCTGCACAGATGTCAAGTAGCGCCGCTGCAAAGCAGACAGCGCAGCCTTGATGTCGATGCGCCTCGGCCCGGCAGCAGGGAGCGGTGTCACTGCAAGCAAGGAAGCCACCTGAGCAGCCCATGAGGCCCGCACAGCAAAGCGAGAAGGTAAGTTAGCTAGCCTGACAGACTCCAAGAATGCCAAGTGAACTAGCCTGCCGTCCTCCATTGCCATCAGACGGTTCCAATACTTGCACACCTGCACAGTGGCCAACACCGTCAATGGGTACCGACCAAGCTCAGCCAACACGACAGCACTAGGAGTGGAATCTCTGACCCCTAGAATCCGCCGCAAAAAGCTCTTCTATTCTATTCTATTCCACTTGCACGTTGGAAAAGCTATTGCACGTAGCGTTCTCAGTCGCTTCTATAGGCCATCTTGTGGCCTCACGTTGCGAATCTGACGGACGCCAACTTGTTTTGACGTTCTGCACGCCTTTGGTGCGCTTGTTGCAACCAGCAGCTGTCGGGTGCGAATTTTCGCATTTTGGCGTTGCTTGCAACAGATGGCACGCCGAACGCGCAGTTTTGGTGTTGTATCCGATGATTCTAGCTCTATACGGGATTGGGAGGAGCTGGCTACAGCGACAGCGGTGTCGGAGCTCCGTCGTCTGGTGTCCAGGTACTGTATCAGGGTGCGGCCCGGTGCTGCACTCGAGACAGTCCAGCGACAGCTCGCTCGTGTCTTTCCAGTCGTCTCATTGAGCCTTTTCGCAGTGTGCGCACTCGTACCTTTGTTTCTGCGCTGCTGGAGTCGGTTTCGGCTGCTGCACACGTGATGCACTCGACAGCTGGGTCAGTTGCATCACGGCGTGACGCCCAGCGTCCAGCAGAGCAGACTACAGTGCTCTCGAGGGTTCATCTGGCCAGCCAGAGGTCATCTGCACAGCCTGCACAGCCGCGTCAGTCTCAGCACAGCAGATCTGGGTTGGCACCTGCACAGACTCCATGTGCAGCCTCGTCTCCCCGTGTTCTTGCTGCTGCTGCGACCGCTCGGTGTGCATCTGCAGATGATCAGGCTCAGATGAGCAGCCCTCGGCTGCGATCAGGCTCACAGCCCGTTCTGGCAGGCCAGAGTCATGCTGCATCAGGTGTCGGAGCACTCCCGGCAACTGGTGCAGCAGCTGTGCCAGATTCGCGAGCTGCTGACGCTCAGACATCCAGCACGACGCCTCAGCCGCTAGCAGGAGCCTCTCAGCCTCAGCTGCAGCGACTTCAGCTGCTTGCACCCAGCACCGACACCCTGCCAGTCGGGCAGCCGATCGGCCTGCCGATCGACCCGATTGATGGGGCTGCGATCGCCCCCTTTCCTTCCTCTGCTTCTTTGGAGGCAGTGATGTCTGAGATGCAGTCTGCATTGAGCGGTTTGCAGCAGCATCATGCATGCTTGCAGCAGCGCGAGGTCGAGGTTGCATCGCAGATCACTTCACTCACTCGCATTGTTCAGCAGTTGCAGGCAGCGCCGCAGATACTGCCCGCCCCAGCAGGTCCAGCAGAGCCTCAGGCTGCTGCTTCTGCTGCAAGGCGCGCATGTTGTACGCCGTCTCTTGCCACGGCACCAGCGGAACCCGCAGCTTCTCCACCTGCTGCCTCCGCTGGGCGCCAGCTGGGCTGCGATTTGGTGCATGCACCCAGCCGCAAGGCTGGGCGCGATCTTGTGTTTGTGGGACTTCCTTTGCCTCCTGTCATAGCTGGCCGCTCATTTTTTTTTTTTTTTTTTTTTTGGGTTTTGACAGGGTGACCGGCATAAGGCCAGGTCGTTGCGGCAACTCGAGACAAGAGCCCAAGAGCGGCGGCTATCATGCATCAACAATCACCACAAGTGTTCGAAAAGGCAGATGGAGCAACACTGAATCCATCAAAGGAATGCAGGCTGCAGGAGACTAGCGCTAAGCATAATCCCGGTGAGGTCAACAAAACTACGTAAGGCGGTCTTCCTTAGCACAACAAGGGCTGCTGACAGCGTAAGCGGCTATGCCCCCCCGCGGCTGCAAACACCTTCCACATCAACTACCAGTCTAGACAACAAACTTGAAAAGCACTAGTCGGACGATGTACTATGGTAGCCGCTACTGATGCGGCCGCAACCAGCGGCAAACTGCGAAAGCGGCAGCTGCGGCAAGCTGCGGAGGCGGCAGCTGGCACCGATGAGCTTGCGTGGCTGAGGGCGGCAGCACACGCTGATGAGGTGACACGATCGCTGAGATGGGCGTCTGCAGTATAAGACAAAAGGTTTGTGAGGTTCGGCTGTCGGCGGCAAGGCGGCGCTGAGTGCTGATGCCAGACGCCGGTTTGCCGTGGCCCCACCAAAGGCCGCTGCAAACCGGACCCTAACAAGAGCTGAGGCGCTGCTGTAGCTATAAAGATGGCTGCTGTACGCTGCTGCACGCCAAATGGGTGCCTGGCCGCTACAGGGTGACCAAGCTTGTGGCAGCGCAGGCGCACATGCGGCGCACGCGGCTGAAGCGGCTGCTGTGAAGGCTGGTGGCAGGCTAGCGGCTTTCAGAGCGCATCATGAAGCCGTATGGGATGGCTGCAGAGCTGTGGTGATGCCGGCCAGGCTGCGGAGGTGATTTCTGAAGGTGCTGTGCTGCGGGATCCCTGCTGATCGCCAAACTGAACTGCCGCCAAAGTCCGGCTAGCGAGGCGGGGCTGCCTGCAGACGGCTCCAATGATGGTGAAGAGGATGCTGAAGGTGATGGTGAAGGCGTAGAACCGTCGGTGAAGACGTTGGAGGGTTGGCTGGTGGAGGCGTGCTGGGGGGTTTGGGCGTTGAAGAAGGCGATCGGGGACTTTCCGCTTGAGCGCTTGCGTTGAATGGATGGCCACGGAGGTGCTGAATGGCCGTAAGAAGGCTGGGGCCGTGGAGGTGCGGGGTTTGGCAAGGCGAGGTGCAGTGCTGCTGGGATGGCAACACTTTGGGCTGTGAAAGTGTGCCGCAAGGCTGGCTCGCTGCTCGTGGAGGCAAGCAAGAGTGGCGGAGGCGATTGTAATGCGTATGGGAGCAGCGGCATGCCGTGCCAGGGGGCCGCCTCCCCCTGGCACGGTGCAAACGGAAAATCTCCGCTCATTCATGCCTGCGCACCGTGCTGTCCTCCAGTTCTGCTCATCGCAGCTGCGGATTGACATGCGCCCGCAGGATCTGAGTGTGTGGTCCATATATGGCAGGACAGGGGCGCGCTCTGCGGTGGTGGTGCGGATTCACAGCATGTACGTTGTGAACTCGATCATCACTGCTAAGAGCGTGCTTCTTGATGGCAGGTGTCCCATCAGCGTCGAGTTCAGCCAGTCGACAGCTCTGCGGCATGAGCGCAGCGAGATGCGGCAGCAGCGCCGGTCTCAGCTTGGTCAGCAGCAGCAGCATGGAGGCGGCACGCCGCTCTCCACTGCTTCTGACGCTGCTCAGGTCAGGATGCCGGTGGAAACTGCTGCCATAGCGAACCCATCTTCTCAGCATTCTCCCGTTCCATTACCTGGATGTCGATCTGAGACAGCCGCCGCTGCGCCGCAGCCAGACAGCTAGGGGTGCGGGGGCCGGGCTGCCGCCCCGGGGGCTCGGCCCGGGCGCAGACCTCTCTCTGTCTCTCATGAGAACGTCGGTGGCTGGTTGTCACGTGACTCATCAGTCGCTGTGCGCATGCTTGGGGGTTCCGACCCTGATGTCATTGTGTTCACCGAGACTTGGTTGAGGGCGGGGCAATCGGCGCCTACTAGCATTGCTGGGTATACCGCGTTCGCATTCTCTAGGCCGACGCAGCATCAGCGCCGCGCTCAGGGTGGCATTGCAGTGTATGTGCGGGATGCATTAGCTGGGAGGGTGGGTGAGTGGCACATCTGCCCGCAGGCATGCTTTGCCATCTTGCGGGTCTCTGGGGTCCTTCCCTCTGGCCGAGACCTGATGCTTGTAGCCTGTTACATCCCTCCTGTCGGCTCGCCACACTACGACAGTGGCATTTGGCAGCGGCTTGAGGAGCGGTTGGGGGAGGCTTATACAGTTGGGGGACCTATGATTGTGGGTGACCTGAATGCCCGAACTGGTGATCGGCCAGACTTCCCGCCGGATGCGGACTTGGCAGACTCTTCTGTCGGTGGTCTGCACTCCCATGGTGTTGCTGCAGTGTCATCTGTCCGATGCAGTCAGGATGCCAGGGGCACGGTGAATGCCTCGGGTAGACGGTTGTTGGCGTTGTGCATGCGCCTCGGCCTGCGCATCGCCAACGGGCGCAGTCCTGGAGACGAGCATGGTGCACTCACTTTTGTGGGGTGTGGCGGCGGCAGCAGTCTGATTGACTACGTGCTGGCCAGCCCGAACATCATGCCTCTAATCCAGGAGTTGCGCATCCGTGCCGCGCCTGAGTCTGGCCACCTGGCAATGCACCTGCGATTACGGTCTCTTTCGGCAGCCCCTCCGTCGCGTGGTCCGCCACCGGCACCGCCTCCGCGTATGATGGGCGATGACCGTCTGCTGCAGTGGGTAGAGGTGCTGTCATCTCAGGGCTGCTCAGACACACATGCTGATATTATTGCAGCCGCTCGCACAGCCTCTGATTGGCAGCCACTGCTGACGGTTTGTGCGAGATTCGATGCATTGATCAGTGAGACCTGGGCAAGCACTAGTAGAGACAGCACCACTGCTGGGCAGGCGGCTCGGCAGCCTTGTCGACGCTCGAGGGAGCACTCAGCACGTTGGTTTACAGCAGAGCTGGCGCGCATGCGTGCCGATGCGACTCGGGCAATGCACAGGGCTTCGGGTTCAGAGGAGGCCGTCCAGTTACGCCGAGCATACCAGCGATGTCTGCGCCGCACCAGACGGGCCTTTATTTGGCGGCGCAGTGTTGCTCTGGCGACCCAGTTCCGAGGCGACCCTCGGAAATTTTGGAGTTGCTTCTCGCCTCGTGGCAGTACCGCCCCGCCCATAGACGTTGAGCACATGACCGCGCACTTTCGCCAGCGTTTTGGTCGAGCAGGCCCAGTGACTGCTGCAGAGGCCACCGATGCACTGTCGACGGCACTGCAGCATCGCACCGCAGATGGATCGAGTTTGAGTAGGCACTTCACGGCTGCTGAGGTCGTTGATGGCATTTTCCGCCTTCAACGATGCAAGGCATCGGTTGGCCTGCTGTCATTAGATGCACTGCGGGCGGCAGCCGCCATTCTAGCGGGTTGCATCGCGGCTTTGTTCAATGCATGTGTGCGGGTCGGCACTTTGCCACCTGATTGGGCACTTTGCCGCATCACCCCTATACACAAGGGTGGCGATGCCATGGTAGCAGGCAACTACCGTGGCATTGCGGTCAGCACCGTTCTGGCCAAGCTCTATGCCACACTTCTCACTGCGCGACTCTCTGAGTGGTGTGAGCGACACCGTTTGCGGGCGGTAGGACAGGCTGGGTTCCGCGCGGGGTACAGCCCAGCTGATCAGATGCTGGTGCTGCGCACGTTGGTCGAGTCTGCTCGTGCCGCTCGTGAGCCGCTGTTCGTGTGCTTTGTGGATTTCCTGAAGGCATACGACTCGGTTCCAAGGGGCCTCTTGTGGCAGAAGCTGCAGAGCCTTGGAGTTACGGGGTGGTGCCTCCAGGCTATCCAGGCCCTGTATGCAGATGTTCCACTGGTTGTGCAGGGCACATCGCCGGACACGCTGCCTTTTCACTCCCTGCTGGGTGTGAAGCAGGGTTGCCCACTCAGCCCACTGTTGTTTGGCATCTACGTTGACGATCTCGAGTTGATGTTTGCCAGCAGCACCGTCGACCTTCAGGCTCCGTCGTTGGGAGGGCAGCCAGTCCAGCCCCTGTTCTATGCTGATGACCTCGCACTTGTGGCTGGTTCGCAGGCTGGGCTGCAGTCTCAGATGAATCTCCTCGAGAGTTACTCTGAGAGGTGGCAGCTCACTGTGAATGTGGCTAAGACACGTGCCGTAGTGTTTCAGCGTGCGGGATCACCGGCCGTGCAGCTCGACCTGACGTATCGTGGCTCTGCTGTCGAGGTTGTGGATTCTTTCTGCTACCTAGGCGTGGTCTTCCATCGCACAGCACCCTTTTCGGATGCTGGGTTGGTTCGTGCTGCGACGGCCCACCGCGCGACGTTGGCCATGGCCCGGCGGTGCAGGGAGTTGGGCATTCAGGATCCAGTCATGCGACTCCAGCTTTTTGATGCACTTGTGCGTCCGGTAATGCTTTATGGAGTTGAGGTTTGGGGGCCTCACGCGCTGGGTCAGATGGATGCTCAGTTTGAGCGCGAGCACCGGAGCTTTTTGCGGCGGGTTCTAGGGGTCAGAGATTCCACTCCTAGTGCTGTCGTGTTGACATTGACATTGACATTGATTACATACTGTGGTAGGCCATACATGGCCTGTTCACAGGCTCCTATGAAGGAACAAACATGCTGCTCGAAACGGAGGTTCGATGTGCTGAGTGCGCGGGTAGCAAGACTGCCGAGGAAAGCCAAACGAAAAAACTGTCCCCTCCTAATCCGTGCTGGAACCCAAGCTGTCCAGCTCTGCACACTGATCATGGCAATGGCGCAAAAAGGCTGCCAGCTGGCTGGCATCCTGCTGAAGAAACTCGGCGACTGTGGAAATGGCTGAGCTTGGTCGGTACCCATTGACGGTGTTGGCCACTGTGCAGGTGTGCAAGTATTGGAACCGTCTGATGGCAATGGAGGACGGCAGGCTAGTTCGCTTGGCATTCTTGGAGTCTGTCAAGCTAGCTAACTTACCTTCTCGCTTTGCTGTGCGAGCCTCATGGGCTGCTCAGGTGGCTCCCTTGCTTGCAGTGACACCGCTCCCTGCTGCCGGGCCGAGGCGCATCGACATCAAGGCTGCGCTGTCTGCTTTGCAGCGGCGCTACTTGACATCTGTGCAGGAGTCTGCTTTGCCCAAAGTGCAAATGTATCTTGGGCATATTGCACCTCCTCTGCGCATTGGCACTTACAGTGTGGCTGCCTACTTGAGGGAAGTCACCAGCCGTGTGCAGCTCAGGCACCTGGCTCAGCTGCGCACCGGGTCGCACCGGTTGCGGGTCGAGACAGGCCGGTGGGAGAGGCCGCGCTTAGCGCGGCATGAGCGCACCTGCCAGCGGTGCTTGTCAGGCGAGGTTGATGATGAGCAGCACATGGTGTTTGGGTGCTCGGCGTTGGACGAGGTCAGGGAGCAGCATATGGGGTTGTTTGCAGTGTCGGCAGACCTTCGGTCTTTCCTAGAGCAGGAGTCGGTGCAGGTTGCAGCATTCGTTTCTGCGGGGTTTGCGGCGGCGGTGCTGGACAGCTGAACTTTTGTTTCTAAACTGTGTATGTGTTTGCAGGTTCTTTTTTAGTGTTGGTTTTTGTCTGCTTTTGCTTTGGGATTTAGGAGCTGGTTGTCGCTGTGTGTGGTGTCGGGCAGGCGAAGCCCGGCTCTAGCGCCGGTGCCAGCGCGGGGCCCCCACAGTCCTATGCACGTGCGCTCGCCTTGCCAACTGGGAGTTTTCGTGGGGTTTTCCCTCCCAGGGATCTTGCACACCACAACAGCTCCAGCTCAATGTTACTCTTCTGTTTCTTACTTTCGTTCACTTTTTGTTTTAGTTCTTAGTCGGCTTGGTTTGTTTTTTCAGCTTTGTTTGTCTGTTGCACGTCGCCCCCGCTGGGGTCCCTGCATGAGCCAAGAGGCTCCGTCAGGGCACACATGTAACCTTCCTTCCTTCCTTGCTTCCTTCCTAAGTGTCTATGTGCCACAGCACCCGCGGGTAAACCCAGAAAACCCCGCGCAGGCCATGCAGGGACCGGTTGCACACGAGGTGCACAAGCTCTCTGGCTTGTCTGGGACCGGGTTCGCCGTGAGGCGCCCTACATGCTGGTGAAGCGACTAAACTCATGTACCAAAAGCTGGCTCGTGTTCCCCCCTGCCCCGATGCCAAAGCTGCGAGGTTACCGGGTGGTGCCCGTGCCTTTTTTTTTTTTTTTTTTTTTTTTTTTTTTTTTTTTTTTTTTTTTTTTTTTTTTTTTTTTTTTTTTTGGTTATAGGGTGACTGGCACAAGGCCAGGTCGGTGCGGCAACTCGAGACAAGAGCCCAAGAGCGGCGGCTATCATGCAACAACAATCATCACAAGTGTTCGAAAAGGCAGATGGAGCAACACTGAATCCATCAAAGGAATGCAGGCTGCAGGAGACTAGCGCTAAGCATAATCCCGGTGAGGTCAACAGAACTACCTAAGGCGGTCTTCCTAGCACAACAAGGGTTGCTGACAGCGTAAGCGGCTATGCCCCCCCGCGGCTGCAAACACCTTCCACGTCAACTACCAATCTAGACAACAAACATGAAAAGCACTAGTCGGACGATGTACTATGGTAGCCGCTACTGATGCGGCCGCAACTAGCGGCAAACTGCGAAAGCGGCAGCTGCGGCAAGCTACGGAGGCGGCAGCTGGCACCGATGAGCTTGCGTGGCTGAGGGCGGCAGCACAAGCCGATGAGGTGACACGATCGCTGAGATGGGCGTCTGCAGTATAAGACAAAAGGTTTGTGAGTTTCGGCTGTCGGCGGCAAGGCGGCGCTGAGTGCTGATGCTAGACGCCGGGCCGTGGTCCCACCAAAAACCGCTGCAAACCGGATGCTGACAAGAGCTGAGGCGCTGCTGTAGCTATGAAGATGGCTGCTGTACGCTGCTGGACGCCAAATGGGTGCCTGGCCGCTACAGGGTGACCAAGCTTGTAGCGGCGCAAGCGCGCATGCGGCGCACGCGGCTGAAGCGGCTGCTATGAAGGCTGGTGGCAGGCTAGCGGCTCTCAAAGCGTATCATGAGGCCGTATGGGGTGGCTGCAGAGCTGTGGTGACGCCGGCCAGGCTGCGGAGGTGATTTCTGAAGGTGCTGTGCTGCGGGATTCCTGCTGATCGCCAAACTGAACTGCCGCCAAAGTCCGGCTAGCGAGGCGGGGCTGGCTGCAGACGGCTCCAATGATGGTGAAGAGGATGCTGAAGGTGATGGTGAAGGCGTAGAACCGTTGGTGGAGACGTTGGAGGGCTGGCTGGTGGAGGCGTGCTGGGGGGTTTGGGCGTTGAAGAAGGCGACCGGGGACTTTCCGCTTGAGCGCTTGCGTTGAGATGATGACCACGGAGGTGCTGAATGGCTGTGTGAAGGCTGGAGCCGTAGAGGTGCGGGGTTTGGCAAGGCGAGGTGCAATGCTGCTGGGATGGCAGCACTTTGGGCTGTGAAAGTGTGCCGCAAGGCTGGCTCGCTGCTCGTGGAGGCAAGCAAGAGTGGCGGAGGCGGTTGTAATGCGTATGGGAGCAGCGGCATGCCGTGCCAGGGGGCCGCCTCCCCCTGGCACGGTGCAAACGGAAAAGTTATGCCCGTGCCAATTGCCCATAGCATGAGATAGCCGCTTCCCCGGCGCGTTTCTGCGGGCGGCTGCAACTCTATGTCCGCCTGCGGCGGTCGTGCGCTATCCTGGGGCTCCTTTTCTTCAATCGGGAGTGCGGGTCCGGTGGCGTCGGCGTGTCGATTGTGTGTGGGTGAAGATGGCGTGATGAGGTCGATGATGTGGACGGTGGTGGGCGAACGTGTTGTGATCGTGGGGGAGTGGGTGTTGGTGCGTGTTGTCGAGGATTCGGACGGCGGTGATGGTGTGATGGTGGTGCGGTCGGTGTGGCGTGGCGGTGGCTGGGTGAGAGATGGGCATGGCCGGGGTCTGTGGCGTCGAAGGGTCCGGCGACGTCAAGGTGGCGGCCTTCGGTGTGTGGAGAGTGTTGGAAGACGGCGTGACGAGGCTGAGGGTGTGGTGATGGTGACGGTGTAAAGGTGGTGTGGTCGGCGCCGAGCAGCGGTAGCTGGGCGAGAGATGAACACGGCCGGGGTTGGTCAAGTCGAAGGCGTCGGCGCCGTGAAGGTGGTGTCGGTCGATGTGAGGACAGTGGTGGAAGACGGTGTGACGAGGTCGATGATGTGGACGGTGGTGGGCAACGTGTTGTGACTGTGGGGGAATGGATGTTGGTGCATGCTGTCGAGATTTCGGACGATGGCGATGGTGCGGTGATGGTGCGGCGATGGTGCGGTGGTGGTGCGGTCGGTGTGGCGTGGGGGTGGTGGTGCGGTCGGTGTGGCGTGGCGGTGGCTGGGCGAAGGATGGGCATGGCCGGCGTCCATGGCGTCAAAGGATCCGGCGACGTGAAGGTGTTGGTGATGATGGATGAGGGGAGAGTAACAGAGGACGGCGTGATGAGGTCGACGATGTGGACGGGGGTGGCGAGGTGTCTTTTGCTTGGGGGAAGTGGATGTTGATTTGTGCCGGTGGGGGTGTGGCGATGGTGATGGTGTAAAGGTGGTGTGGCCGGTGTCGGTTAGCGGTAGCTGGGCGAGAGATAAACACGGCTGGGGTTGGTGAAGGCGAAAGCATCGGCGCCGTGAAGGTGGTGTCGGTTGATGTGAGGACAGTGATGGAAGACGGTGTGATGAGGCCGATGATGTGGACGGTGGTGGGCAATGTGTTGTGATTGTGGGGGAGTGGATGTTGGTGCATGCTGTCGAGGATTCTGACGACGGTGATGGTGCGGCGGTGGTGCGGTCGGTGTGGCGTGGCGGTGGCTGGGCGAAGGATGGGCATGGCCGGCGTCCATGGCGTCAAAGGGTCCGGCGACGTGAAGGTGCTGGGTGTCTGAGCGTCAGCAGCTCGCGAATCTGGCACAGCTGCTGCACCAGTTGCCGGGAGTGCTCCGACACCTGATGCAGCATGACTCTGGCCTGCCAGAACGGGCTGTGAGCCTGATCGCAGCCGAGGGCTGCTCATCTGAGCCTGATCATCTGCAGATGCACACCGAGCGGTCGCAACAGCAGCAAGACCTCGGGGAGACGAGGCTGCACATGGAGTCTGTGCAGGTGCCAACCCAGATCTGCTGTGCTGAGACTGACGCGGCTGTGCAGGCTGTGCAGATGACACCTGGCTGGCCAGATGAACCCTCGAGAGCACTCTAGTCTGCTCTGCTGGACGCTGGGCGTCACGCTGTGATGCAACTGACCCAGCTGTCGGTTGCATCACGTGTGCAGCAGCCGAAACCGACTCCAGCAGCGCAGAAACAAAGGTACGAGTGCGCGCACTGCGAACCAGGCTCAATGAGACGACTGGAAAGACACGAGCGAGCTGTCGCTGGACTGTCTCGAGTGCAGCACCGGGTCGCACCCTGATACAGTACCTGGACACCAGACGACGGAGCTCCGACACCGCTGTCGCTGCAGCCAGCTCCTCCCAATCCCGTATAGAGCTAGAATCATCAGATACAACACCATAGGGGTTGAGCCCTCAGCAAAACCGGAATCTTTCGATACCACCAACACACAATGCAAGCATCACCGAGCTACTGTGCATGAAAACGGTTTGAGCACCACAATTTGGTTTCAGGACTGGTCGTTCCATGCCGGACGATAGGGACATTCAACCTGCACCCCTTGAGGACCCTCAGGAGGTCTTAGCTGACGCTGACATGGCCGATGCAGAGCCCGTTGAGCAGCCCGATGTTGAGCAGGAAGGAAGGAAGGTTACATGTGTGCCCTGACGGAGCCTCTTGGCTCATGCAGGGACCCCAGCGGGGGCGACGTGCAACAGACAAACAAAACTGAAAGAACACCAAGCTCACTAAGAACTAAAACAAAAACCGAACGAGAGTGAGAAAACAAAAGAGTAACATTGAGCTGGAGCTGTGGTGGTGTGCAAGATCCCTGGAAGGAAGGAAGGAAGGAAGGTTACATGTGTGCCCTGACGGAGCCTCTTGGCTCAAGCAGGGACCCCAGCGGGGGCAACGTGCAACATACAAACAAAGCTGAAAAAAAACCAAGCCGACTAAGAACTAAAATAAAAACTGAACAAAAGTAAGAAACAGAAGAGTAACATTGAGCTGGAGCTGTGGTGGTGTGCAAGATCCCTGGGAGGGAAAACCCCACGAAAACTCCCAGTTGGCAAGGCGAGCGCACGTGCATAGGACTGTAGGGGCCCCGCGCTGGCACCGGCGCTGGAGCCGGGCTTCGCCTGCCCGACACCACACACAGCGACAACCAGCTCCGAAATCCCAAAGCAAAAGTGTTGCGATTTCCGCTGACTGACTGTCGGGGAGTAGTAGCGGGTTGCCGGGGTTCAGGATTGCGAGTGCAAACGGAAGGCTTACGCAAATGAAGCGTGTGGGACAGTGACATGCCCACAGCGCACAGACCTATCGTAAAGCATCTCGTGTCCATGAACCAACGCTGAGCGTAAGCAAACTCGATCGACGTAAGCTGCAGTGTCATGAACACGTGCTGACAATATCAAAGCTGCGTACTAACAATACCGTAGATCGCAGTACCCAGTCTCAACACTCCCACGCGGGATTGTTAAGTACCGTTCCCAAAACATGCAAACTGTTTAGGCTTTCCTGCCTTGACTATAGGAGGCTTTCCTGCCTTAGGGTTGGGCGGGTTAGGCTTTCCTGCCTTAGGGTTGGCTCAGCACATCGAACCTCCGTTTCGACCAGCATGTTTGTTCCTTCATAGGAGCCTGTGAACAGGCCATGTATGGCCTACCACAGTATGTAATCAATGTCAATGTCAATGGCATGACGTGGTCGATGGTGGGCGCCGCCACCAGCATGTCGTCCACGTACACAAGCACGTACGTCGTGTCTCCGGCTTTGTCGGTGGAGGTGTAGAGGCTGGGGTCCGAGGCCGCTTCCGTGAAGCCAGCCGCTTCCAGCGACTCCCGCAGGCAGGCAGAGGTGCCAGGCACGTGGGGCCTGACGTAGGCCGTACAGTGCCTTGTTGAGGCGGCAGACCGCGCCGGGGTCGCCGTTGCCGTAGCCCGGGGGTTGGTCGATGTACACCTCTTCCTCGATCTTGCCGTTGAGGAAGGCCGTCTTGATGTCCAGTTGGTGGAGCTCCAGGTCCTTGGCGGCGGTTAGGGCCAGGAGGCTACGTAGGGTTGTGTGCTTACTCACTGGGGCGAAGACTTCGTCGAAGTCGATGCCCTCGCGTTGGCGGAAGCCCTTCGCCACGAGTCGCGCCTTGTAGCGCTCGATGGAGCCGTCGGCGTTGCGCTTGATCTTGTAGACCCATTTGATTCCACAACATTCCACAACGCCGCACCGACTGCATCACCATCACACCAGCACAACACCACCATCGCCACCTCTTCAACAACAAACATCAACATCCACCCCCCCACTAACACAGACACGCCGCCAACACCGTCCACATCATCGACCTCATCACGCCGTCCTCTGTTACTCTCCCCTCATCCATCATCACCAACATCTTCACGTCGCCGGACCCTTTGACGCCATGGACGCCGGCCATGCCCATCCTTCGCCCAGCCACCGCCACGCCACACCGACCGCACCACCACCGCACCATCACCGTCGTCAGAATCCTCGACAGCATCATGCACCAACATCCACTGCCCCACAATCACAACACATTGCCCACCACCGTCCACATCATCGGCCTCATAACACCGTCTTCCATCACTGTCCTCACATCAACCGACACCACCTTCATGGCGCCGACGCTTTCGCCTTCACCAACCCGTCACCTCGCCACCCCCGTCCACATCGTCGACCTCATCACGCCGTCCTCTGTTACTCTCCCCTCATCCATCATCACCAACACCTTCACGTCGCCGGATCCTTTGACGCCATGGACGCCGGCCATGCCCATCCTTCGCCCAGCCACCGCCACGCCACATCGACAGCACCACCACCCCCACGCCACACCGACCGCACCACCACCGCACCATCACCGCACCATCACCGCACCATCGCCATCGTCCGAATCTCGACAACATGCACCAACATCCACTCTCCCACAATCACAACACGTTGCCCACCGCCGTCCACATCATCGACCTCATCACACCGTCTGCCATCACCGTCCTCACATCAACCACCACCACCTTCACGGCGCCGGAACTTTCGACTTCACCAACCCCAGCCGTGTTCATCTCTCGCCCAGCTACCGCTACTCGACACCGACCACGCCACCTTTACACCATCACCATCGCCACACCCTCAGCCTCGTCACGCCGTCTTCCAACACTGTCCACACACCCATGGCCACCACCTTAACGTCGCCGGACCCTTCGACGCCACCGACCCCGGCCATACCCATCTCTCGCCCAGCAACCGCAGCGCCGCACCGACTGCATCACCATCACACCAGCACACCACCACCATTGCCACCTCCTCAACAACAAACATAAACATCCACCCCCCCCCCCCCCCCCCCCCCCCCCCCCCCCCCCACTTACACAGACACGCCGCCACCACCGTCCACATCATCGACCTCGTCGTCTGTTACTCTCCCCTCATTCATCATCACCAACACCTTCACGTCGCCGGACCCTTCGACGCCATGGACGCCGGCCATGCCCACATCCTTCGCCCAGTCACCGCCACGCCACAACGACCGCACCACCACCACACCATCACCGTCGTCCGAATCCTCGACAACATGCACCAACATCCACTCCCCCACAATCACGACACGCTGCCCACCGCCGTCCACGTCATCGACCTCATCACGCCATCTTCACCCACACACAATCGACACGCCGACGCCACCGGACCCCCACTCCCGATTGAAGAAAAGGAGCCCCAGGATAGCGCACGACCGCCGCAGGCGGACATAGAGTTGCAGCCGCCCGCAGAAACGCGCCGGGGAAGCGGCTACCTCATGCTGTGGGCAATTGGCGCGGGCACCACCCGGTAACCTCGCAGCTTTGGCAGCGGGGCAGGGGGGAACACGAGCCAGCTTTTGGTACATGAGTTTAGTCGCTTCACCAGCATGTAGGGCGCCTCACGGCGAACCCGGTCCCAGACAAGCCAGAGAGCTTGTGCACCTCGTGTGCAACCGGTCCCTGCATGGCCTGCGCGGGGTTTTCTGGGTTTACCCGCGGGTGCTGTGGCACATAGACACTTAGGCTTGATTTCCTTGGTTGATTTGCATGTAGTTGGGTAGTTCTGACAGGGGTATGCTGCAGCCGCTCGGGGGTACAGCCGCCGCAGCCGCACGCAGCCCCCGCCGCCGGAAGACCGCTTAGCTAGTACTTCTTGCCTCACCGGGATTATGCTCAGCGCTAGTCTCCTGCAGCCTGCATTCCTTTGATGGTTTCAGTGTTGCTCCATTCGCCTCTCGAACACATAGAATGGTTGTTGTTGTTTGACTAAATAGCCGCCGCACTTGGGCTCTTGTCTCGAGTTGCCGCACCGACAAGGCCTTGTGCTGAGTCACCCTGTAAAAACCAAAAAAAAAAAAAAAAAGACCCATTTGACCGGGATGGGCCGTGCGCCAGGTGGCAGCTGCGTCATCTCCCACGTGCTGTGTGATGAGAGGGAGGCCAGCTCCTCGTCCATGGCGGCGCGCCACATGTCGGCTTGTGGGGAGGCGACGGCTTCTTCGTAGGTGAGAGGCTCGATGGGCTCCGTGATGGCCGTGTAGCCTTGGGACTCGAGGGCCCGCTGAGTTGGCTGCCACGCACGTGCTGATCGGCGTGTGGGTGGCGCGTGGTCGTCGTCAATGGGAGGATCCGGAGCATCCGGGAGCTCGGGATCGTCGCCATCATCGTCTGCGTCGCTCGCGTCGGCGTCGGCGACGGCAGGAGGGTCCATGTCGGCAGGGGCGTCCATGTCGGTGGTTTCGTCATCCATGACGTCATTGTCGGTAGACTTGGTGGGAGGCTTCGCTGCGTGCGTGCGGGCGGCCTCGTCGAAGATGACATCGTTAGAGATGACGATCTTGCCTTCGTCGGAGAGGATGCGGTAGCCGATGGCGTTGGGCTGGTAGCCGACGAAGCGACCTCGGTCGGTGTGGCTGTCTAGCTTCCGCCTGAGTGCCGGCGGCTTGAGCACCCATGCCGTGGCGCCAAACACCCGCAGATTGCCCACGTTGGGCTTCCTCCCGTAGAACAGCTCCCACGGAGTCCGCTGCCCGTAGCCGGTGGGGGAGCGGTTGCGGATGTAGCTGGCAGTCGCGACTGCTTCGGCCCAGGTGTTGGCAGGCATGCCGGTGTCGGACAGCATCGCCCGTACACGGTCCATGAGGGTGCGGTTGAGCCGCTCAGCCGCGCCGTTCTGCTCCGGTGTGTAGGTCATCGTTGTTTGGTGAACGATGCCCTTGCCTTTGAGGTAGGCGGCGAGGTCCTTGTTGATGTACTCGGTCCCGTTGTCGGTGCGGATGGCGCGAAGACGGCGACCGGTCTGCGTTTCCAGCTCGTTGATGACGGCGGCGGTCGTGGCCGCGGTCTCGCTCTTCGCCTTGAGCGCCTTGACGACAGAGAGCTTGGAGTAGTCGTCCAGATAGGTTGCCACGTAGGCAGACCCACCCAGGGATGGTACCGGCATCGGTCCCATCAGGTCCATGTGCAGCAGCTGCAGGGGCTCGCTGCTCACGCTTGGTGACGGCGGGTGTGGGGAGCGTGACGTCTTCGCCTCGATGCAGGGCTCGCACGTCTGCTGTGCGGCGTCGGCGAATTCGGCGGCGGTGGTCTTCATGCCGGTCACCATGCCCTTGGCTGACAGGCGTCCGAGGTTGGTGTAGCCGAGGTGGCCGAATCGGCGGTGCCACAGCTCCGGGGTCTCCTTGACGGCAGTGTGGGCTGAGGGCGCCTTGCTTGGCTTGGGCGCCGTGTCCAGGAGGGGAGAGTAGAGCGGCGGTGGGGCTGCGTCGTCGATGCAGCCCAGGCTGTACACGTCAATGCCGGTACACTCCGCGTAGGTGATCAGAGTCGTGCCGATTGTGATGGCAGCACCTTGTGGGCCGAAGAGCACCTCGGCGCCGTTGGCGGTTGCGCGTTTGACGGACAGAAGGTTGGCCGTGGCGCCGTCGACGTACAGGACGTCCTTGAGGGTGATGCCCTTGGGGCGCCGGAAGCTGGGCGGTAGGTACACGTCACCGATGGCAGTGACGGGAGCCGTGCCGTTGCCGAAGGTGATGGTCATTGGGCGCAACGGCGTCCTTGGGTTCTGCAGGCACCCGTAGTCGTTGGTGATGTGGTCGGTGGCGCCGGAGTCGAGCAGCCATTCCTTGCTGCTGACGTGGGAGGTCACAGGGGTAGCCGACAGCGCCGTGGGGTCGGTTGTGGGCGCGCGGACGGCAGTGAGGGCCACCGAGTCGGCGGATGGCCCGTTGGCGTTGCGCTCGTCGCGCTGGCGGCGTCGGCAGTCGGCCTTGATGTGGCCCTTCTTGTGGCAGTAGTAACACTCGCGTGTGTCACGTGGCGGCTTCTTCTGGGGCGCCTGCCCCTTGTTGGCGGTCGGTGGGCGGCCGCTGTTGTTGTTGCGGAAGGCGCCGAACGCCTTGCTGTCCTGTGCGTGGGTGTTGCGCTTTAGCTGCGCCTCGACGGTGAGCAGCTTCGCAAGTGCTGCGTCGGTGGTGATGTCATCGTCGGTGGTCGTGAGTGTGGTCTTGATGCCGACGTAGTCGGTCGGCAGGCCGTTCAGGATGCTGAGAAGCACGTCCTGGTCGGTGACGGTGCTGCCGGCAGAGTGCAGCTGGCTGGCGAGGCCACGCGCACGTGCCACGTAGGTCGCCATGCCCTCGTCGGGCTCCATGTGCAGGGTAGACATTTGCTGCTTGAGCAGGAGGGCTTGCGCCTTGCTGCTTGCCTGGTAGATGGACTTGAGCTTGTTCCACGCCTCGGCGGCGGTCTTGCAGTCCGCAATGGTCGGCAGGTGCACGTCGTGTACCCACATGGTTAGGTAGCTGAGCGCGTTGGCCGACGACGCCGCGTTGTCCTCGGGCGCCTCGATGGCTTTCCATAGCCCTTTGAGTTGTAGGCTTGCCGCTGCGCGTTGGCTCCAGGTGGCGTAGTTGCTGGTGCCGAGCTGCACCATTGCGGGCATCCGGTCGTCTGTGGTACCGGTCATGACTGCTGCGAGTCAACTTTGAGTTTCTTGCAAGCTATGCGAGCTTGGCCTTCACCAAGAAACTGCTCAAACGTGCTGTCGACGTTTGCTTCACACGTTGCGCTGCGGTAGCAAGTGTGGGCCCATAACCTGTTGCAATTTTCGCTGACTGACTGTCGGGGAGTAGTAGCGGGTTGCCGGGGTTCAGGATTGCGAGTGCAAACGGAAGGCTTACACAAATGAAGCGTGTGGGACAGTGACATGCCCACAGCGCACAGACCTATCGTAAAGCATCTCGTGTCCATGAACCAACGCTGAGCGTAAGCAAACTCGATCGACGTAAGCTGCAGTGTCATGAACACGTGCTGACAATATCAAAGCTGCGTACTAACAATACCGTAGATCGCAGTACCCAGTCTCAACAAAAAGCAAACAAAAACCAACACTAATAAGATCCTGCAAAACACAAACACAGTTTAGAAGCAAAAGTTCAGCTGTCCAGCACCGCCGCCGCAAACCCCGCAGAAACAAATGCTGCAACCTGCACCGACTCCTGCTCTAGGAAAGACCGAAGGTCTGCCGACACTGCAACAACCCCACATGGTGCTCCCTGACCTCGTCCAACGCCGAGCACCCAAACACCATGTGCTGCTCATCATCAACCTCGCCTGACAAGCACCGCTGGCAGGTGCGCTCATGCCAGCAGCTCAGCGATGGCGTGGATAGCCTATGTTTGACGGTCAGAACGGTCAGGGTGGACAGTCGTACGGGGTAGCCGCGCTGAAGGCGCAGCTGCGCGAGGCGCAAAACCGCGCCGCGATGGCTGAGGACCGCGCCGCGATTGCTGTGGACGACGCTGCCATGCATCGCTCGCTGCGCGAGTCTGCACTCGACGAGGTCGCGAGACTGCGGGCCGATGATAGGCGTGACCCCCCTGCTCGTACTGCATCGGCAAACAAGATGCCTGCTGTCAGGGTGCCCCCGCCTGACAAGTTTGCTGGCCCTGATGAAGCAAGTCGCGTACAGGACTGGCTAATGTATGTCGCAATGTGGCTGAAGCTGATGGGGATGTCCAAGGCCAATTGGGCCGCTGCCGGCATCTCATTGCTCACTGGGCATGCTGCTGCGCGCTTTTCGGATATTGCACGTGGCTGTGACATGGCTAAGATGAAGTGGAAACGCTTCTCTAAGCTCATGACGCGTGCATATGCTAAAAACGATCGCGAGTCCGCTGCCAGGGTTGAGTTAGATCGTCTGCGCCAGACAGGCAATGTTTTCGTTTACGCGCGTCGCTTCCGTGAGCTGTGTGCAAGCATCACGGAGCTGCCTTTGTCTAAGGGCGATATGATCCACCGTTTCATGGCTGGGCTGACACCGGCCGTGCGTAATCGCTGCGTCGCGCGCCATGATGGCACCGATTGGACTGACTTTGAGGAGCTATGTAGCTTCGCTTTTGGGCAGGAAGCTGCCTTGTTCCGTACTCACTCCTCCTCTGTGCCTGCAGTGAACGAGAGGTTCTCGGCTGTGCTGTCCACGTGGGAACCGGCCCGCATCGTGAACGGTGTGCGGCACGGGAAGCGCAAGGCTGGTCCCACTGCCAGCGCTGATGTAAGCGCTGGGGCAGCCAAGAAGGATGCCCAGGGCAACAAGCTCATGAGGTATGGCACCACCCAGGCTGAGATGTCTCGGCGTGTGGCTGAGAAGCTGTGCTTCTGGTGTGTTGGCCGCCACATCATGGCCAATTGCCCGCACAAGGCTGATGTCCTGAATGGCAAGGCCAGCCCATGGGGCAATAAGGCAACCGGCCCGATCCATTTCGATGGCAAGGGCAAGGGCAAGGACAAGTGATGCCCTGGCACAGTTGTGAGGAGGGAGACAAACATTGGGAACTCATGCAGACATGTTGCACCAGTTGGTGTCAATATTGTACGCATCGCTGATGCTGAGCTGCGGCGTTTTGAGATGAACACGAACCGTCGCTTTGATCTCGATGCTTGCTTTCGCGATGCTATCAGTGTCGTTGATGGAGTCTGTAAGCTTGTGCCTGCCTTAATACCTGATGAGTGTGTGAGTGACGCATTCTTGTCTGTTGATGCGGCAGGTAAGCACATCTGGGTGCATGCACCATGGGATTTGGAGTGTGAAAAGTGGAAGAACCTTTGCACCTGCTGAGATGCGTGCAGACTTCATCAAACACTATCTTGCTTGCAAGGCAACTGCACCAGAGACTACCTCTGCTTGTTTCCTTCGGCCGCGCACAGGTGTGGGTACTACCTGGCGCCCACTCCTGAAGGGTATGACGTGCATCGCCCAGTACCCCGTCGGCAGTGCTGTCTTTGCTGATGGCTCTTGCGTGACGCAGGAGGCACTGGCGGTGTACTATGATGCCCCGTGGCCGCAGCTGAATGCCTGCTCTGTTGGCCAGCTTGATGACAAGCCTGCCATGCAATTTGACGGCAGCGTTTCTGGTGTCCGTGCTCAAATCCGTTGGATTCCGGAGCGCAGGGGTCTTTTGTGTCCATGCACTACCTGCAGCGCGCCGGCATCAACGTGAAGACTATGCCGACGGCGCCCACCATGGCCAAGAAGTCCACCATGGCCACGGCCGCCGACGGCGCCACCGTGAAGGTCCAAGGTGTAGTGCGAGTTCGCTTGAAGATCTAGGGATTCTCTTGTGTGACCACCCTGATGGTGGCCGACCTGGGCGCAGCATGGGATGTCATATGTGGTGAACCCTGGCTGCGTGCGCACAAGGTGATTCTGAACTTTGGCGATCCACCTGATGCTGCCGTGAGAAAGAATAACCGCCTCATAGTGCTGAGATGCGGTTCCGCTGACGGCATGGACGCTGACGCCGCTGCCGGCAGTGGCTGCTTTGGCAGCAGAGATGTGCGTACACCCTTACTGTCTGCTGTACAGATGCGCAATGTGTTGCGAAAGGGTGTCATGAAGCTGTGTACTGTGTCGGTCTCGGCTGCAGACGCTGATGCGGAGCCGCCGCTCGACCGTCAGCAGGATGACCTTGCTGAGGTGCGCATCGCTGTTGACGAGGAGCTTTTAAGCTGGAAAAATGTTCTAGTGGATGAGCTCCCTCCAGGATTAACCCCTGATAGAGCTATTGGTCATACTATTGAGCTGGAACCGGGTGCGCACCCGCCATTCCGCCCAATGTATCGGCTGTCGCCGCTGGAGCTGAAGGAGGTGGAGGCGGCGGTGAAGGACCTGCTGTCCAAGGGCCTTATCGAGCCGTCCACCTCGCCCTATGGTGCGCCGATCCTTTTTGTGACTGAAAAGGATGGGTCGTTGCGCATGTGTGTGGACTACCGAGCGCTGAACAAGCTTACTGTCAAAAATCGTTACCCGCTGCCGCGGATAGATGATCTCTTTGACAAGCTACGAGGTGCTGTTGTCTTCTCTTCTCTGGATCCGGCGTCTGGTTACCACCAGATTCGCATTTCAGATGAGGATGTTCCAAAGACGGCATTCCGCACCCCACTCGGCCACTTCCAGTTCAAGGTGCTGTGTTCTGTGACTTCTGTTGACCTCACTAGGATTATGCTTAGCGCTAGTCTCCCGCAGCCTGCATTCCTTTGATGGATTCAGTGTTGCTCCATCTGCCTTTTCGAACACTTGTGATAATTGTTGTTGCATGATAACCGCCGCTCTTGGGCTCTTGTCTCGAGTTGCCGCAACGACCTGGCCTTGTGCTGAGTCACCTTGTAAAAACCAAAAAAAAGAGGTGCTGTGCTTTGGACTCACAAATGCGCCTGCAACTTTCCAAGCTTTGATGAACAAGGTGCTTCAACCCTACATTGGAAAGTTTGCGACCGTGTACATGGATGACATACTGATTTATTCCAAGTGCGCATCTGAGCATGCTGAGCATGTGCGCCTTGTGCTGCAGAAGCTGGCTGAGCATGAACTGTATGTCCAGCGCAGCAAATGTGAGTTCCGCAAATCAGAAGTCTCATTCCTTGGTCACATTGGTGTCTGCAGACGGGTTGAAGGTCGATGGCCAGAAGGTGGCAGCCGTGCAGAGCTGGCCAAAGCCATCTGACGTCAGCCAGGTGCGTGCCTTCCTGAGACTTGGCAACTACTTCCGAAATTTCAATCGAGGTTACAGCAATCTTGTGCGGCCTTTGAATGACCTGCTGCGGAAAGGTGTGCAGTTCCAGTGGACGGCATGCTGTGCTGATGCCTTTATTTGAGGGGTCGAAGCATGCGCTGCTTGATGCGCTTGTGCTGACTCTGCCCGATTTTGCAGCTGATGCTCCTGATTTTGAGCTCTGGTGTGATGCGTCTGGCTTTGGCATTGGTGCTGTTCTGCTGCAAGGCGGCAAAGTCATTGCATATGAGGCGCGCAGTCTCAACTCAGCTGAGCGAAATTACACTGTTTGTGAGCAGGAACTCCTTGCTGTGGTGCACGCCCTGCGGACATGGCGTTGCTACCTAGAGGGGGAGAAAGGTATTAAGATTATGACTGATCATGCACCTGACACCTGCCCACACAAGCAACACTGTCACGCCGCCAGGCGCACTGGTCTGAGTACCTCCAGCGGTTCCCCACACTGACATGACACTGTAAACCTGGCAGAGTGAATGTGGCTGATCCTGTAAGTCGGAGTCCATCTCTGCTTGCAGTTTGGCTGTGGCTCCCGCAGGTGCAAGGCGCAGTGATGGCGTACTTCTAGCACCTGTTCTGCGAGGTCAAACCCGCCAACAGCGTGACCATTCCGTGTCTGCTGATGCAGAGCAGGAGAAAGTCATTGCTGAATCGCATTCGGGAAGGATACCTTAATGATACACATGTTGCTGATGGTGCTGTGTTGCGGGCTAACCTCTGCTGTGACATACAAAGACGCCCTCTGGCTGCATGCTGGCGCGGTTATGGTGCCAGCTGATGACAGCTTGCGGGACGACATCGTGTATGAGGCACACGATGGCGCAGCCGCTGGACATGCCGGCGAGAAGGCCACCCTGAAGCGTCTTGAGAATAAGTACTTCTGGGGTCATGATAGCAGAAATGTGAAAGAACATGTGTTCGAATATGTGCGCAGCTGTGACTCATGCCAACGCAACAAAGCCTCCAACCAGAAATCTGATGGGCTTCTGCGGCCGACGTCGGTGCCGGTGCGGCCATGGTCCAGCGTGAGTGTGGACTTCATTACTGGGTCACCTATTACGGAGCGTGGGCATGACTGTACCGTTGTGTGCGTTGACCGATTCACCAAGATGGTGCATCTGGCGGCAACCACCAAGAGTCTCAACGCACATGATCTGGCTCTGCTGATGTTTGATACTGTCTTCAAACATCATGGCCTTCCTGATGACGTTGTCTCTGATAGGGACAAGCTCTTCACCAGTGCATTCTGGCAGGAGCTCTGTAGGCTGTTTGGGACTAAACAGAGAATGTCCATTGCTTTTCATCCGCAGACGGATGGGCAGACTAAGCGGAGCAACAGGACGCTGCAAGAAGTGCTGAGACACTGCGTCAATGTTGATCAATCTGACTGGGATGTCATGCTTGGAGGTGCAGAGTTGGCGATCAACACTGCTTACCACCGGGTCATCGACTCCACGCCGTTCATGTTGAACAACGGTGTGGAGCCGAAGCTGCCGCTCACCCAAGGCCTGCCTGAACGAGATGTTTATGACACTGACGTATCGGTGCAATCTAAGGATGCAAATAATCCAGTGCGGGTGCCTGCAGCGCACCGCCTTCACGGCCGCTTTGCTGCTATGCACGCTGCTGCCCGCCGGCACATGGCCGAGGCACAGCTGCGGCAGAAGCAGCACGCTGATCAGCGCCGTCGTGAGGTCAGTTTCCATCTCGGTGAGAAGGTGCTTCTGAGTACGCGGTTTCTCAGGTTGGCAGGGCCGCGAGGTGGCACTCCAAAGCTGATGCCGCGCTGGATAGGCCCTTTCCGCATCCTTGAAAAGGTCGGTGAGGTTGCTTGCAAGCTGGAGCTGCCGGCTCACCTCGGAATGCACCCTGTGTTTCATGTCTCGCTGTTAAAGATATATACAGCAGTGGGCGCGACCAACCGCCGCCGCCTCCTGTCTTACTTGATACTGAGCTGAAGTATGTGGTCGATCGTGTGCTTGATCACCGCTAGCGCTATGTTGGCAGGTCCAAGACTCCCAGAAAGGAGTTGCTGATCAGATGGGCTGGTTACAGTGATGCTTATGACACATGGGAGCCTGACAGGAATCTGAAGAATGCTCCTGACAAGCTGCTGACCTATGTAAAGCAACGCAGGGCTGTCGGTGACGTCGCAGTGGATGTGCCGCCGCCGCGAGAGCCTGTTGTCACTGCTGAAGCTCCAATTAATATTGAGGCTGTTGTTCCAGCTGCCAGGGGTCGCAAGCGTGGCAGGCCGCCTGCTGTTGAGGCTGTGCCCACAGCTTAGCTATTGCAACCAACCCCCCAAAACGAACACGGCGCTTTGGACGCCGCCGGTAGGTACTGCAGTTTCTTCCTTGAGGCTGACCTGGGACGTTCAGCACTTGAGTGGGGAGGAATTGTAGTGCCTGATGACTACCTAGCCTATGTAGGCTATGCACTGTGGCTACATGGCATGTATGCCTTGCACTGTGGCATGGACTGTAATGTATACAGCTGTTTGCAGTATGATACTGCACTGTCAGGGTTTGAGATCCTCTGGCTGGTTTAGGGGTTGAGCCCTCAGCACAACCGGTATCTTTCGACACCACCAACACCCAATGCAAGCATCACCGAGCTACTGTGCATGACGGTTTGAGCACCACACCACGCTGCCCACTGCTGACACACTTCACTCCTATGACATTCCTGTGAGAGGAATTGAACGTTGATATCTAGCAAAGATGCAATATTTTGAGGCATATTCGAGCGCCCTGAAATTTTGGCGCCACCTTCTCAGGATTTTTCAAGAACTTCGAGACACCTAGCTCCCGCCGCTCGGTAAATATCTTGCGGGGGTTGGCTGGTCGACTGGACAAGTTATTTATGGGCCAATAAATTGGAGCAGTACGGAGCATGCAAGCTGCCTATCAAAGCGTGTTCCCCAATGAACTGATGCGCATGGTCATCAATTCATTGCATCAAGGGGCAAAATACCAGATCAGAACGTGCCACGACCTTGAATCTGATCGAACTCGACTATGATTGCAAAGCCGCATCAAATGGCTGTGATACCAAATCAGCATGCCTCACCCAGCTGGATCCTTCGACAGCGACCCCATCAATGGTAGCAGACAAGTGCAAGGCAATCACTAAATAATTTTCACATTCTGTATAGCGAACAAACAAATACCCTCCAGCTGATATTGATTATCTGCATTTCTGTACTTCGGCAGCTAGCGAGGTGCCACATGAGCAATGCTTAATCAACGTGTGTTAGTCACCCTGCACTGCGCATTTAGTCTGCCCGTTGTCGAGCACAAATCGGTGCTCATACATGTCGTGCATGTTTGTCACGCCCACTCAGCAAGTGATCACCCAAAGATATTCCCAGTGGCACCTGTATGACATTGCATGCCACTCGTGGGCTTTTGCATTAATATCTTTTGGGTTGCTAATCACATTTGCTTGGTGGATAAAATTGAGCAGACATGCATGGTGAGGAAGCGCATGCATTGCATACCTTTGAAGAGGCTGCCAGCCGCGGTCTTCGCACCTGCTCACCGCATTTGAACCACTCATGAGGATTGCCATACACCATTTCACTTGAAGCGACACACAAACTATGGCGAGGGCAAGTGCGCTTGGCCAACAGCCACTGGGTTGATCAGTGTTCACACTAAGACGATCACCATTGACCATGTTGCCATAGGCCGTATTGAAACCTGTGACACCCATACATGAGGAGCTGAAGGTTGCAAACTGCAGCTTTAAGGGCCGCTGAAGGATTCCGACATGCAATGTCTAAGCTGATGTTGCGGTCGGCATGCATCGTCACATGTTCGCATATTGTGGGTCAAAAAGCATGGCGCCTGAATACTCACTGTCGGCCCTCTTGCCAAGGGAGTTGCAAACTTGCACCGCACCGCCAATGCTAGGTACTTTTGCACAAATTGGCTTCACGCCTTTGCAAAACACATGGACAGCTCAATATTCAAACAAGCATCTGCATGCCTGCTCCTTCATTGAAGTGCAAAATGCAAACTGGCTTTGAATTCCACGAGCGCGCCTTGATCATCACAAACACTCGGGCGGCTGCTGCCAAACCTACGCACTTGTCGAAGCAGCTCCATTGAGAGTGTTGGTAGCACTCTGGAGGGCCCGAGAGGCAGCGCCTATGCCCGCTGCACACAACATGAGTCATGCAGTGACTATTGTGTAGCATGCCAGATGCATAGGTTCGTCCAACCGAAACAATGGTGCAAATACGCACGCTTCCCCAAGACATAGCAAATGTCACACGGCCTGCCACCTTCCGCAACCTCCTCGCTGAGCAGATGCATGTGGGCAATAGAATGCGTCATCGCATTGACTTTCGGGCTGGCTGCATCAATGATGTTGCGATCCCGAAGAAGGAGACCGCACCCCGTAGCATGCGCCGGCCGCCAGTAATGCTAAGCGAGGGCTGCTCGACGGCACGACTGTCACCTGCGATGGGAACGCGCAACAATGTGATACCAAACAAGAAGTCGTGCAGGAATCACTGAATTTCCAATCAAGATCCCACCCTTCATGGCCACTACCCCTGCTATTTCATGTGCTCGTGCACGACATGTCAAGGTGTGTGTATGCGTTTCCTGCCACCATCCCGGGCTCAGTGCACTTCATGTCAATTGCATCCACCGATCACAGTGATGCGATAGCCCCATCACGCCCATCGGCATCACAGAATAGTGGCCATCAAACTATGGGATTGGTTTCATCCCACGCGTTGCCGGTTTGTGGCGTATGCAGTGAGAGTGCGCTTGTGCCAGCAGCAGATGTGCAAATGTCTCGCAGTCACTTCAAGCTGCCAAAGGCTGTGGACTCTCAACAAGACGAGATGCTGACAACTGCCCTGCGTGCTTGCAAACTCGCGATGAGCGAGACGGTCCTCAGTCTGAGCGAGCACTGCAAATCTGACTGGGCAAAGCGTCATTGACAGCAGGTGCAAACGCACCTGTGGTGAATGGATGTGCATCGACTAAGGTTGTCAGACACAGCGTCAGCAACAACGCCGCAGCGACGCGGGCTGACGCCGCCATATCCGTCACCGTGTGGTGATTGGAGCCCAAAACGGAAGAGAGTGGAACAGGCGCGGAAGCGGGGTATATGGCCAAATTGTGCATACAGCTTCAGCGCTAGCTACCTGCCAGTCATCCTGGAGCTGTACTGCATGGTGATAGGACCCGCCTTTCGTTCGATGCATCTCGAAAGGCACAATGGCGTGTTTGCGTGGTTGTGAGACCCAGGCTGATTGGCTGTTGCCAATGCCCACGCACCCGCAGCAAGCAAGAGCGCCTCCACTCAAAAAAAATACTACCATAACCAAGCCTTAGTGGCACCTGAAAATGTGCTAACACTGAAGTCTACGGGTTGCCACGTGGGAGTTTGCTGACCGACCGAGATGTTGTCACACTGCAAGACAACAGCTACTTGCATTGAATTTCAGGGGGTGTGTAGGGGTGTTGTGACTACTAAATTGGTGTTGCTGCTGCCGCTCTCTTACATTCACACGGTCCTCGTTGTGCAATGACAGCCGCCACTGGCAGCTGCCGGGCACGCATACTCGAGCAAGGGTACTTTGACTCCATGATCAGGAGGGGCGCCTCTCGCCACTTCAGGCGCACACACACCCCCAACCGCCCCATGCCCACCGGCCAGTGCCTGCTGCCCACGAGGCAGGCACCTTGACCAAGGCACAGAGCGAGCTGCTCAAGAATCAAAGAATACTTGGGGTGTGGGGTTCTCCTCATGGCGCCCACAAGTGCGCAGGGCTGCGCGCGCTCTGCTCTGTCAAACAATTGGCTGAAGGCATCAAAAACTCGAGACCAAACACCCTGGACCGCGGGGCTGCTGCGAGAGAGGAGTCGGGGAAGTAGCAGCCTCCCGAAAGTACACACTGTTTCTGCCCTACGGTGACGCTGCTGAAGGTTGGCAGGAAAACAGAGGGCGGACCCGCCCGCTACATGGGCAGGTCTCCCTGGCCCTGCATCGCCGGGCCGCTGCTGCTCCTGGAACGCCTGGTGCGCCGAGAGCTGACTACATCTTGTGCCGGCGCATGTGCTTGTTGCCCGTCTCAGCAGCGTGCTTCGCCGTGCCGGGCGCGCCTGATCATTGTGTCGCAAGAGTTGCTGCTGTTTGGCAGCTTGTGCTGCTGCTGCTGCTGCTGCTGCAAATCCATAAGTGGCAGCTGCCACGTGCTGGCACGCCGCCGCCAGAGGGAGCTGTCGCTTACCACTGGCGTGTTGGTCGGCTGTGCAAACTGCCACTGCGCAAATCTGACGAAGCTCAGTCCCAGGCGGAACTGGCACCATAGCCGCCGCCGGCGCCGCCCCCGTAGCCTGCATTGCCATAGCCTCCGCCATATGCTGCACTGCCTGCAGATTCCAGATGCCAGGCTTTTCTCAAGTCATTGGCGCATGCACTCTTGAGGACGGAACAGGGCCCGCAAGAGTAGGCATTGCTGAGTACACAGGCAGCGAGAAGAAAGCACCAGAAACACACCGCTGTAACCGCCATAGTTGCCTCCATAGCCACCTGAGCGCCCGCCGTATCCACCACCGCCGCCGCCGCCGCCGTATCCTCCGCCGCCGCCGCCGCCGTATCCTCCGCCGCCGCCATCCTTGCGGAAGTCACGGCCGCCAAAGCGGTTGCCGCCGCCGCGGCGTTTTGATGAGCCGCCGCCATAGCCGCCCCGCTGCGCCAGGCTGACCAGCCAGCCGGGCACCTCCTGGTTCGTCTCCTGCATTCGATAAAGACCGCGGGCATCAAGCATCAGCGCAGCTGCATGAAACACATCAAGCGGTCCTTACTGCAGCAAGCAGGCAGCAGGGCTCTAAGGTACTATGCAAGCAATGAGCAGGTCAGAACAACAGCAGCACCTGCAGCATGTCTGCCAGCGGCTTGGCGAGGCCCATGTCCTTGTCCGTGAAGAACGCAGTCGCCAGGCCCTTCTTGCCGGCTCGCCCCGTGCGCCCAATGCGGTGCACGTAGTCGTCGATGTCCGACGGCAGGTCAAAGTTGATCACATGCGTCACCTGTATGCAGGACAGTATGTCAAAAGGACACCTCACAGCGTGGCTTGTCACCATGCCCTGGCCTGGCGGTGCAGCCATGCACACGCTGGGCAATACATCTGCAAGCGGCAAACGCTACAGGTATACCCTGCACAAGAAATTACCCTTTTGGGCATCAATACTGGGACGGATAGGACCATCAATAACGTCAGCAGCTCACATGCGGGATGTCGAGCCCGCGGGCAGCGACGTCCGTGGCCACCAGGATGGGTGTCCGGCCAGACCGGAAGCTGCGCAGCGCCTGCTCACGCTCGGACTGCGAGCGGTCACCGTGGATGGAGGTGGCTGGGAAGCCATTGCGCGCAAGGAAATCTTCCAATGCGTCTGCTCCCCGCTTTGTCTCCACAAACACCAGCGTCAGGCCCTGCAGGGCATGAGCCAAAGCATGTTGCAAGCTGATGTGGGGCGGCCAACTCGGACTCTGGCGACATGTACAGGTGACGCGCAGACCCCATGGCAGGCACAGGCAGCAGTGAAGTTGGCTGCAGCAAGACACACACATACACGTGAGGTGCCAGCGTCAAAGGTGCAGTGTGTGAGAACTGATTCAATGCAATGCAGTCGCACCTCGACAGTGTTGATGAGGTCCAGCAGCACCTGACGCTTGTCATTGCCCTGCACAAACTCCACGTGCTGCATGATGAGGTCGGTGGAGGAGCCCACACGGCCGACCGCCAAGAAGATGTAGTTGTGCATGAAGTCCGACGCCAACCGCTGGATCTCCTGCACAACCGCAGCTCCGCCTCAGTAAGAGTGATGTGCACATTCCCGTCGTATCAGCCAGCAGTAGTAATCAGTGTACACAGCAGCTATGAGCAGGACAAGTGCTGACCTTCGGGAACGTGGCGGAGAACAGCAGCGTCTGGCGCTCACCGACGCGGGGCATGTCCTCACCCTCTACAATGCGCCGGATCTGTGGCATTGACATGGCAGCAAACGAGATCAGAAGTGCCACTTGATTCTAGTTGATCTGCAGGAAGCAGAGAAGCAGCGACAAGCGCATGTTGACCAGCGTGTGACGGTGCCTGTGCCAAGCACTGCTGGTGACCTATCAAAAATCACCTGCGGCTCGAATCCCATGTCCAGCATGCGGTCAGCCTCGTCCAGCGCCAGGAAGAAGACGCGGCTCAGGCTGACACGGGCGCGCTCGATCAGGTCCGACAGCCGCCCCGGCGTTGCAACCAGGATGTCGCAGCCCCGCTCGATTTGGCGCAGCTGCAGTGTGCAGCACGCATCGGGCGTTGAAAGAAATTGGCAGACATCAGCACGCAGCAGGGAGGCTGGCAGAACAGCTACATTGGCGCACAGTGCCATGTCCTCCAGACACCTGCTCACCTGCTCAACCACAGGCGCGCCACCATACACGACGACTGCACGAAGGCCAGTCTGGTAGGCAAACTTGCGAGCCTCCTCGTAGATCTGGCTGGACAGCTCCCGCGTAGGCGCCAGCACCAGGGCTGATGGGAACGCCTGCACATATGCCATCAACAGCATACATGAGCCGATGATCTGTGCATGTGCTGATACGGTTGAAGCTATGTGCGAAACATGAGTGCGAAACATGAGTGGGGCCTGAGAAACGATGTTCGCATCTCCACATACTGCTTGAACAATCACATACTATCACCTTGCGGGAGCGTCCAGCGGGTGGCTGGCCCGAGCGCAGGATGTTGGCGATGATGGGGAAGCAGAAGGCCGCTACAAATTGCAAACACAAATCGTTTGTAAGCAAGCTGGCGATATGCATGCGCCTTCCTCTCTGGCAATCATGGCAGATTGCCTGTAAGGCGCAGTTTCACAAGCAGCAACATCAGCTTGATCGCGAATATGCGGACACATACCTGTCTTGCCAGAGCCAGTTTGTGCGCACGCCATCAGATCACGGCCCGCCATACCGATGGGGATGGAGTAGCGCTGCACCGGCGTTGGCTTGGTGTACTTGCACCGCTGCACATTGGACATCAGGGAGGCGCCCAGGTCCACATCTGTGAACGCCGTGATGGGGTCCGGCACGCCCTCGCCTGTTGCCTGTTGCAGCATAGTCTTCAATGTCATCAGCACGCCGTCCGAGTGTCACCGGGGGCATGGTGCAATGAAAAACACAGCACACTGCCACCAAAGCCGCAGTCGCATCATCAGCACCTCGACGGGGATGTCCTCGTAGGCGTCAAAGTCGATGCCGGTGTTGTCACCAGCGAAGATCTGGTCGACCTCAGCCTTGCGGGCATCATCTGCCGCAAACGGGTCCTCCTCACGGTCGCGGTACCCACCGCCGCCGCCACCCCAGCCACCGCCTCCTGCCGGCCGGAGCACAACACCGTTTAATGGTGTCCACGAGCATGCACGGGCTGGCAACGTCTGCTGCAATGCTGACCAACAGTCCCATGACTGCAGCGCCGCCTGCAAGTGAAAGCGCTTCGCGGGAAAATGTGCAACCATGAGGCCGTTGCAAGCGGTGCCGTGAGCTTCACAGCACCAGAACAGCATATGCCGGTCTACGACAAGCTTTTGTTTCAACTGGTACGTCGACCAGCCCAGCAGCCTGCAAGGATCACACCCAGCTGGACACCTTGATGAGTGCATGCGGTCTTGTTTGCCGCGACACGGCGGGCTTGCGATGCTTCTCACCTCCACGGCCGCCTCCCCGATAGCCGCCACCGCCGCGGCCGCCTCCATACGACGGACCGCCCCAGCCACCACCGCCTCCAAAGCCCCCACCGTGCTGCGGAGCCCCGTAGCCCCCGCCGCCGCCGTATGCCGGAGGTCCTCCGTAGCCTCCTCCCGCAGGCGGAGGTGGGGGTGGGCCATTCCTGCGGCGCGTACGGCAGGGTCGACATGTGTGCCATCATGACTGCCTGCCCGCGGGCGGGTGGTCGAAACACAGGCGGACCAAGGCAGCTTCTTTCGTCTGCACCTGAGGTGTGGCGGGACGTAGCCACCCATGCGTTGCCCCGGAGGATTGTACCCTGTGACAGGCTGCTGGCCCATGTTTGGCTGCTGCACAAAGTTGTTGTTCTGCTGCTCGGGCGCCGCCTGCTGATCGCCCCACTGCATCATGCCTATCTCAGCGTGTGTAAGCTGTCGAAACGCCCGCTGCCTGCAAGCTCAGGCGGTGGGCAAGCTGACAAGCAGTGTCGCTGGCAGAGGCTGGCTCTCGGCGTCTCTGTGCCTTATTAGGGCAGTAGGTTTAATTAGGTGTGCAGCCCACCCCTGCACAAAAAAGCCCGGTGGCCTCACTTTGCCAGATTGTGCAGCGTGTACGGAGTATCGACAGTCAGCTGCAGCCAAGGGTGGCAAATGGCAGCTGATCGGGCGTGAACCATCAATGGGTGTCAACCCCATCCAGCAGAAGGGTCCCAAGCCTGGCGCGCCCGCGGTCACGGCGCTCGTCAGCGTGAGTTACCCCACGAGATGGGGCCAGAGCGTGAAGCTGGTCGGCGAGGGGGTGGCGCTGGGGGAGTGGCAACCCAACCGCGGCCTGCCGCTCGAGTGCACACATGTCGGCGACGCGCTGGTGTGGACAGCCTCCCTGGCGCTGCCCAGGACGACAGAGTTGACGTACAAGTACGTGGTGGTCAACGAAGGAGGTGCCGTCGAGGACGCCGAGACGCGGCCGCGCACTGTGGCCCTGCCGGAGGCGCTGCCGCATGGCGCAGCGATCAGCCTGAACGATGAATGGCAGGTGGGTCGTATATCTCGCAATCCTGTTGTGCATTGTCATAGCAGTGCCCTCCCTGATACAATCGTCTGCCCAACGGCAGCTGTGGCATTGCTGTCATGGTGCAAATGCGAGCATGGGGCGGCACATGGTAGGCATGTTGCCCCAGAGTCATCATGACCCAGGCAGCGCACGATGCATGCACTGCAGGACAAGTCGGACCCTGGCAACGTGATGGCGACCAGCGCATTCCGCAAGGTCATCTTTTCCGGGCGCGCTGACGCCAAGCCAGATGCGGAGCAGCCCGAGCTGCTGTCGCCACCAGCAAATCAAACCGTGCTGCGGCTGCGAGTGTGGTGAGTGAGATGCCCAGCCAGTGCGGAGATGAGCTGCTTCGAGACGTTTGATCCAGCGTGCATCACCGTCAAACAGCTTCTCTACTCTCCGGCAGCAGTGAAGTCACACAACACCCGCGCTGCTCTCCACAACAGGGACTGGGGGCTGGCGGAGGGCGAGTCGATCCACGTGGTGGGCTCGCCGCCGTCGCTGGGCAGCTGGAAGCAGGAGCAGGCGCCCCGCATGACACGCCTTGCTGCCCCACACTGGCAGCTGGAGGTGAGGCACCCTGCTGGACGTCAGGTGCCACCCCTGGTCACATGCTACTGTTGGCCATGGCGCAGCGGCTGCTCTGAGTGGTGCTTGAGCGATGCGCTGTCACAGCGCCTACTGACGCACATGCCGCGGCGACCATGCAGGTGCTGGTGGGCGCTGCAGACTTCCCAGTCACCTACCAGTACATGGTGGTGTCAGATGGGGGCAAGCGGACTCTGGAGGATGGCCCTAAGCGGGAGATCGCATCACCAGCAGGTGAATCACCCCTGCGCACCAATGCGTGAAATCCTGCAAGCAGTTGTTACTGCTCAGCGTCGCCATGCCAAGAGGCAGCCGCAGACCGCCTGCAGGCTGAAGCCCTCACATGGCCTGCGTCTGCAGAGGATGAAACCAGCCAGGCAGATGCGCGGCCAGCAGCGGCAGCCAGGGGCAGGGCGGCAGACGCTGAAGAGGATGCAGATGCAGCGGAAGCAGCGGAGGCAGCAGAGGGTCCTGCGCCAGCTCGCAGACCGCTGACCCTGCTGGTGCAGAGCGATGGCGCGCTGCGGCACCGGTCCAGGTGAGGAGCAGTGCAGGGCACCTCGGGCTGGGTGCACCTATTTTGAGGGTCAGTATGTCTAGGCTAACATAGGCGATTGGGGAGGGGCCCAGTCTGCCGTTCCCCAACATGTCCATGAACATTCTACAGTGGCTGCGGCTCTGCAGATCGACCTCTGAGGGGGATGTCGACCCTTGTGTGGCGCCGTTGCGGATGCAGGTGGCGGGGCTCGGGCGTCGCATGCCCAGTGTTCAGCCTGCGCACTGCTGAGAGTGTTGGCGTGGGCGAGTTTCTGGACATCAGGCGCCTGGTTGACATCTGTTGCCTGGCAGGTGCGCACGTCATAGGCTTCCTTCTGCATGATGCACACAATGTCAGCCGAACTTGCAGGAACCGTCATGGGCTGAGGGTCATGGAGCACCTTACATGTGAGTTGATAAGAGCCTGCATGGTGTCTGCAGGCATGCGGTTGATACAGCTGCTGCCCGTCAATGACACCTCGGTCAACATGATGTGGTGGGATTCGTACCCATACAGCTCCCTCTCGGTGAGTCCAGTGACTGCAGCAATGTTTGAGACTCAGCAAACATGCTGTGTCTGCCAGCGTGATCACATCTTGCTGCTCCTCAGCCTCTCAGCCGCTTTGCTTGTGCCTGCCTTTTGCAGGTGCATGCGTTGCATCCCATCTACATGTCACTGAGGGCCCTGACAGACAACATGCCAGCAGACCTGCAGGTCCGGCCGTGCTGCTATGATGACCTTGGTTGCTGACGCCTGCAGCTCGCGATGCCTGCGGCATTGCAAGAGTGCATCACAATGCTGACATCTGGCTCACCTCTCTTCCCACACACGTGTGTCGCAGGAGCAGATACTTTCAGCAAAGGAGGCGCTGGCGCAGGCGGATGTGGACTACGAGGGCACCATGGCTGCAAAGCTACTCATCGCGCGGCTGCTGTTCGACCGTGAGGGCAGTGCAGTGCTGCAGGTGCGCCTCTGCAAATATCTAACAGTCGTTCGACCCCTGATCCCATCCCTGCGCTGCACTCTGTGTGAACGCTTTGGCAATTTCGTGCGATGGCATATATCTTGCAGCCCAACGTGGCTGAAATGCATGACCTGCGCCAACATGCGCTCCTCTCCTGGTTGCAGACGGAAGGGTTCAAGCGGTGGTATGCCGACAACAGGGAGTGGCTGCAGCCGTACGCTGCATTCTGCTTCCTGCGGGACCTGTTTGGCAGCGCTGAGCACTGGAAGTGGGGCTCCCTCAGCCGCCCCACCCAGCAGGTCCGTCTGGCCGCTTACACCCCTTGAATGTCTGCCAAACACCAGCGGAGTCGGCTTGCTTTGCCAACCCACCCTCAGCAAATGCTAGCTCAATAAGTGGTCGGCCTCATGAACAATCTTCCCTGCTGATGCTGTCACTATTGTCTGGCAGGACCTGGATCGCATCACGAGTCCAGACAGGGACTTCCACGCCAGCATCCAGTTTGTGTATTATGTACAGTACCAGCTGCACCGCCAGCTGCTGTCGGTCTCGCAGTATGCCGCGCAGCACCAGATCGTGCTGAAGGGCGACCTCCCCATTGGTGAGCTGCCCCTGCTTCGTCCTCTTCAATTCAGTCAGGCAGACGGTCCCTACGTCAGGCCGATTTGACACTGAGATAATCGACATTCCTGCACCACGGCTGTCCAGGACTCCATCGCTATGGTGCCGTGGCCATGTCGACCCCATCGTAAAGATACTGTGCAACTCTCCGCGCTTGCAAACTTGTAGGTGTAGACAAGCGCAGCGTGGACACATGGATGCAGCCGACGCAGTTCCGCATGAACGTCAGCACAGGCGCACCGCCCGACATGTTTGCCACGCTGGGCCAGAACTGGGGCTTCCCCACCTACCAGTGGTCCGAGATGGAGAAGGATGGCTACGCCTTCTGGCGGCGCCGCCTTGGGCACATGTCCCAGTGCGTCATTTCTCTGTGGTGCTTCATTGGCTATGCAGAAGGGGTTGTCCAGTACATCACTGCGTCTTGTTGCACAGCCTGCCAGGCCAGGAGCTGGGTGGGCCGCTGACAGCACTGACAGCCTGGAGTGTGGCGCCGCGCAGGTACTTCTCAGCGCTACGCATTGACCACATCCTCGGCTTCTTTCGCATTTGGGAGATCCCTGGCGACTGCGTCACAGGCATGCCTGTTGTGCCGGATTCGGTGAATATGCTGCTTTGCTTGTGCCAGTGACAACCGTGAACCTGCCAGCATTGTGCTGCAGGGCTTCTGGGGCATTTCAGGCCTTCCATCCCCATCAGGCGGCATGAGCTGGAGAGCCACGGCATCTGGGACATCGACAGGTGCATGAAGCTGTGTTCATTATACATCCAACGTGCCAGCCAGCTAGCCCTTTTGATGCACAAAAGCTAAGCTGTCGCTCTACAGCCCGACATGGGTAAGCAGAGGAGCACATGGTGTCGGCTTCGAATCGCAGGCTGTGCGACCCATATGTCACCTGGCCACTGGTCCAGGAGATCTTTGGCGACCTCGCGGCCGAGGTGGCGTCAAAGTACTTCGAGGAGAATGCAGCAGCGCGGCGCTACGCTTTCCGCGCACCCTACAGCAGGTGATGCCCAGGCCCACATGTGGCACCTGCCGTGGGGCCTTGGTGCTGGCAAGCACGAGCCGGGGCCTCATTCAGGCTCTATCATCTCATAATGTCACACAGCCTTGAGCTGCACATTCGGAAGCTGTGCCTGGTTGCATGTATGCAGCGAGGCAGCCATTGCGGCAATCGAGGCGCGGCCGAACAGCCCAGAGTGGCTGCAGGAGGAGGTCGCTCGCACGCGCAAGGGGCTGATGCAGCTGCGGCAGAACGTGGTGCTCCTGCGCAACAGCGACGAGCCTGACAGCTTCTTCCCGGTGAGCATTTTGCTTCGCGCCTTGTGCAATTGTGACATCGACAGCTTTGCTTCCGCCCTTGTCCATCGAACCAACCCCTGCGCAGCACCTGCATCTATTTTCCTTCCAAGTGTGAGCACATGCCATCCTGCACTCTGAGGTCCTGCATCGACATTTGTGAAACCGCTCATGCAGCGCTTCCAGCTGATGGAGACCAGCAGCTTCAGGGAGCTGGATGGCGGCTGGCGGGACCGCCTGGCCTGGCTCCACGACGACTACTTCTACAGCCGCCAGGTATTGCTGCTTGCTTGCGTCGAAGTGATGCCAGGGATATGGAAGGGAGAAAAGAGTAGTCTGGGCAGCGACTGGCAGCAACTTCTCACACTCGCATTGCCAAGTATGGTACCCCTCAGAAACCCTCTCTGTCTCTGAACAAGTGTGCTGTTGGTGTTTCCCACAGGAGGACCTGTGGCGTACCAATGCGCTGCGCACGCTGCCGGTGTTGATGGGCGCCAGCGACATGATGGTGTGCGGCGAGGACCTGGGCATGATCCCCGCGTGCGTGCACCCTGTCATGGAGCGGCTCGGCCTACTTGGTGAGTGTATCTTGAATCCTTGGACTCCAGCTCTCAGCGGTGCCCTGCTGTCTGGTGTGGGCAGCGCGCTACCCTCACCGCTCTCTAGCGTGCACGCATTAATGGCCCTAACCGCGTCTTGCTCAGTGTTTCAGTCGAACCTGCATGCGATCAGAAGGCTTGCAGTATCAGCAAGGTGTACAAGCACGCCTTCCATGATCACGGCCCGCGACCTGTCTCACACAGGTTCATAGCACCAGGGGCTGCTGAACGCTGAGTCACACATGGCGCACCAATAGTCTTGCAGACATTGAGCACACTCAGCCTAGTCTGTTGCCGGTCTGCTGAGTGCAGACGCACCTGCTTTCCAGGGCTGAGGATACAGCGCATGCCTTCGGAGATCGGGCAAGAGTTTGGCGACCCGGCGGCATACCCGTATATGGTGGTGTGCTCGCCGTCGTGCCACGACACCAGCACCACACGCGCCTGGTTCGAGGAGGACGAGGGCCGCCGGGAGCGCTTCTGCTCCGAGATGCTCGGCGTCCATGTGAGCTTCTGATGGCCACACAATCATACATTCCTTGAACCCATTCCTACTTGTGTATCTGGTTTGAGGGTGATGAGGGCCGCAGGGAGCGCTTTTGCTCCGAGATGCTGGGCGTCCATGTGAGCTCGTTTTTATGGCAAGATTATGAAGTAATGACGCTTATCTCTGCTCATGCATCATGTGTAACAAATACGAGGGCCATCAGGAATGCTTCGAAATGCTTATGCCCAGCTGTTCATGCTCTGCATGCATTTCTGCTCGTTTGTGTCTGTTCCGAGGAGCACAGAAGCCCGTGGAAGCTATGTTGCAGAAACACTTTTGCTGTGGAATAAACAGGGCACCCATGTGCGCAACTGATGTCTCTTCACATGTGTTTGCAAGTGACAGTCGCCAATGTGGCACTCAGAAAGCCGAGGCTTGGGCATCACGAAAGTCTTACTATGCGCTTGCATGACAACAAGAATATCAAGAGAGTGGCCATGCGGTCATTTCACAATCTTACTGACAGTCTGGACGCTGACACACAGGGGGATGTGCCAAAGCGGTGCACGCCGGAGATTATGCGCAGCATCATACGGCAGCACCTGGCGTCGCCTGCCATGTGGTGCATACTGGCCATTCAGGTGCCCATCAGTGAGAATTACCGAATTTACTGCATGTCGTCAGATCGGGTTGATCCTGTCAGGGTCATGATTGCGGATGGACTGTGACATGCCTTCATTTTCGCATCCTGGCAGGGCATGCCGAACAGCTGTCTCTGCTTCGAACAGGATCTGGTGGCGCTGTCGCCAAAGTATATGGGGCGGCCTGCGGCGGAGGAGATGATCAACGACCCCAATAACCCGCGCCACTACTGGCGCTACCGGATCCACTACACCCTGGAGGACGTGCTCGAGGACGAGCCCCTCATCTCCGACCTGCAGGCGCTGCTGCTGGGTAAGGGGCCTAAGATTGGCACGATGCTTGTTTGTCTGACGCCAGTGAAGGCGATGGACAAGATGCTGCATGCCACCGTGCAGTCCACACCTCTCCGCAGCTGCCTTGATGCCACAATGTGGCCGCGGTTCTGTTCAGGCATCTTTTCAATCACTGTTGTGTCTCGTGTGCATGCAGGCACTGGGCGCTGCAGCACAGCCGAGCTGCCGGAGCTGCACACGCAATAATGTATTTGGCAGGGAGCAAGGTACTTGGCAGCATTCTAGATCAGTGGTAGAGCACAGGCCATGCAAGCAGTTTTGGTGAGCTGCGAGAGCAACATGTTGCCTGCATTCATCTTGGGGAGAAGAGGTTGCCTTGTGGCAAGTGGCACTATATGTGAGGGTGCAGCGTCCGCCCTTCTGTCGGTAGGCTTGGTATTATGATGTTAAGCACAACTGGGGTTCTCTGAGGCGTGTCGGTGACATGCAGTCACCCATAAACTTAGACTGAATCTGGACAATTTCACAGTATGGTGAAGAATCTTTGCCAACTGCCTCCGACCCACACACGACAATGAACGACTATGAGACGGGTCTCTCTTGGCACCGGACCAATTTGACAGTTGACTTCATACCTCGTCACCCCTTTGCGCTCACTGCATATTGACCTCGCCACCGTTTGGCGTCGTCGCAGAAATTGCTCTCATTTGTGCTCGTTGATGAGCTTTTGCAGCTCTTCCACCTTGGCGCCGGTCATCTCTGCCACCTTCTCCGACTTCTTGTACAATTGGAATGTCGGAGCCACGCGCACGCCTGCATGCAAGCACATGCATCTCATGCATCTCAGACGTACGCGCAACGCACGATCAAGAAGTTCTGATGGTATTTAGCACACGAAAATATCTGCCGGTGGGCAAGAGTGTGCACTCGTGCCAAGTAGATGAGGTAACGTACCCAGCTGCTTGCCGAGCTCCTTGTTATACTTGTTGCAATTGAGCTTCACGAAGGTGACATCCTGCTGCTCTGCTGCCATCTTGCACAGCATCGGGTACATGACCTTGCAGGGGCCACACCTGCAGGCACGACATGCAGAGTCTCACAGTACACTCTGGGAGTGCAGTGAGGGTGTGTGCACGACCTATGTGTGCTCAGGTATTGGCAGCATGAAGATGATGGTAGCTCCTGCTGGTGAACAGAGGAGTTTGCACATCAAGCTCGGCAGCCGCAGCACACCGCTTCAGCCGAGACCGCACCAGTCTGTGAAAAAGTCCACGACGACCAGCTGGTCACCGGCCTCCTCCAAGCACGAGTGGAAGTCGTCTTTGGTGAGTTCGCGCAGGTCTGCCAACTCCCCGCCGCCGCCGCCGCCGCCGCCGCTGTCGTCTGCAGCAGCTGCCCTCACAACTCGTTGGCTGGCGCTGCTGGGCTGAAGGCTGCGTGCAGCTGCTGCGGCAGGCCGGCCATGCGAGCATGCAGTGGCATCAAGCGCAATCCTCCTCACCTGCAGGGGCGCCAGAAGGTGATGAGCCGGCTTTGAGTGAGGCCTCCTTCTCCTTGAGCGCGTCGGCCACGGAGCCTCTGATGCTGGCCAGCTGTGCAAGGTCGTCCTCGCGTGAGGCACGCACCACCAAATGCGGCCGCTGCGGATCAGGATATGGCACGACACACATAAGTGCCGGCAGGCACACTTGTCTGGACGGCATGTCGCAGTTGCCGTATTTGCTGCGGCTTGAGCATTTGTGGCGGGTTCGCTTCGTAGAGCAGCATGCAAGGCTACTGGCGGCGTGCCCCACCTGCGGGACACCGGAGCAGCCCTTGCTTGGCAGGGCTGGCTGCGATGTGAAGGCCCTGCAGGTCACTGAAAGCTGATCAGGCGACGCAGAGCAGCCTGTCATACTGCATGGTCGCCAGGGCTACCACCTCACATGCACTCTTGCCGTGTGATAGATACAGGTGCAGCTGACGACCCTCTGTATCCTGCTCTCGCGACACAGCCAAGCTGCAAGTCTGCTGAGCAGCTGAAGATCTGATACATGCATATTGTGAGCACGGCAAGCTTATGTGCCTGAGGCGGTACACAACACCTGGGGCAGTGGAGGCCCCCTGCCAGCAGCTGACACGCCACCATGCTGATCGCCAGTGCGCGGGCGGCGTGTAGCGACAGAAGTCAGACTCCAGATGAAGCAGAGGCAGGCGGTAAGTCACTACTGGGGTGAAACGCATAAAGTGCATGCCTTGAGACCTGCAAATATCGGAGGGGTGGCGAATGTTGACCCCTAACAAGCATGCAAATATCGGAGTACATTTCAATTAGGCCCCGTGCGTTAACCCCTGTGACTACAAGTCGAGTGCAGCGAGCGTGTCACGCTCTCAGTTGGAAATTGCCAGCATCCAGAGCTGCGATGGAGGATTTCGCATGTCCTGACGGGCTGCGCGGACTATAAGGCCTCAAGCAGGCCAATTGTGCTGCACACATGGAGTCGACGGGAGTGCGTGCGTGCCGTGGCGCACCGCCGAGACAGCAGCGCATCGTAAGACCATTGCAAAGCGCTTGCAGCAGAGCCTTGCAGTGCCCCCGAGGCCCAGGTGTGCAGCGACGTGGTGACTGGGCTGGTCATCGCCAGCAGCAAGCCTGCACGTCGACAGGACAGCAGCGTCTCGGTCGCCAGCGCGGTCAGCGCCAGCACTGCGCGCACGTTGTCGCATCCAGCGCAGCCGCCTCTGCATGGGCGGCACCGGCGGGCTTCCATAAGTCCGATGCCTCAGAAGAGGAGTTTGGTGAGCTGACGGCGCCGCCAGCATTGCCGCCCACGCCAAAGAGCAGCAGCCTCCTGGACGTGTTCCCGTACCTGGCGCGGCTGGCGCTGTCCGAGCGGTCGCTGTACTGGCGGCTGGCACTGGCGCTGTTCCTCATGGTGGCCTCCAAAGTGGCGGGTGCGCCGCTGATCTTCACTGGGATGGCAGCATGCTTCAGCCGCTGCACCAGCAGTGCTGGGAGCGTTAAGGCAGTCGAGATCTCAAACTGTTCGCAGTCATCTGCATCAGCGTGCAGGTAATCACAATGGCGCGATTACCCCTGCAGGTCTGCTGGCGCCGGTGTACTTCAAGCACGCAGTGGACGCCATGGGGCAGAATGCCGTGCAGATGACCGTCGCGGCGCTGCTGACGTCGGGGCTGTGCCGCGTCGTGAACGGCGTCGCGAAGGAGATCCAGCACCCATGCTTCACGCCCATCAGTCAGGTGAGTGGGCAGGTGCAGCACTGGAGGGGCGGCTGCTGAATGACGGGGGTGCCCTGTGACACACATCCTTTCAAGGACAGCAGCGCCGCAGCCTTGCTCTGGGTCCTGACAGGCAGCCGGGCGGAGGGTGGCGTATCACACCTTTGCGCACGTCCTGGACCTGGACATCAGCTTCCACCTGGAGCGGCGGACTGGCGCGCTGTCGCGGGTGAGTGTGATGTTGATCACCACATTTTGCAGCGCATCAATTCAGCCTTTAGCCATGCTCTCACTGTTGAAGTCCACCACTGCAGGCGTCGTCCTCTTTTGGGATGTGCCAGCATAGAGGAGTGGACAGCTCAAGTTTCTATCTTGTCACGCAAGCTGTCTGTGACCCGATGATCCGGATGTGCAGGTGCTGGAGCGCGGCACCCGGTCCATCGCTGTCATGTTCCGTGCCATCGTGTTCACCTTCATCCCCACCGCCATCGAGCTGGTGGGCAATTGTGTCTGCATAGAATGCTGAGATTCAACAGGCCTGCTACTTCTGGTCGGCATTGTCGAAATACTCATAGGTATGTGCTGGCCCCCTGCTGCACCTGTGCTGCATGCAAGGCAACACAGTGGCCTTTGTTGCGGCAGGTGCTGGTGGCGGTGGTGCTGGCCCGCAGCTTCAGCCCCCTGGTCGCAGCTCTGGTGGTGGCCACCTTTGTGGCATATGTCTCATGGACCACGCTCATGACGCAGGTCCGGCTGCGTCTGTGCCCCAGTGTTTGCAACTCCATTGGTGCTATTGCTGTTGCTAGTCGTCTCATTGCTTATTGCTAGTAACCGTTACAGATCCGAGACGGTCGATGCAGGAAAGTAGCTCATGGCCTGCAGGCTGCCACGGATGTGCGGAAACAGGTCAATGTGCTGGACAATCAGACGACTGGCAAGGCGGTCGACGCTCTGCTCAATTATGAGACAGTGGCGCTGTTCAACAATCAGGTGGGGCAACAGCAGTGTTACAAGTCTTGTTGGCAGCCGAGCAGAGAGCAGAGTTGCTCGGGGCATCTGTGCGTGGATGTTGGCATCAAAGATGTGTGATCAGCCAAGATGTGCCTTCATTTTGCAGGCGCTGGAGGTGTCAGAGTACGACACAGTTCTCAGCCAGCTGCAGAAGGCCTCCATCAGAACAGAGGCCATCAGCGCGACGCTCAACGCCGGGCAGTCGGTCATCCTGTCCTTTGGCCTCACTGCGGTGCTCGCGGTCGCGGCCATGGGCTCTGCCACGACCTCCATGACAGCAGGCGACCTTGTTCTGGTGCAGGGCCTCCTGCTGCAGCTGTGGGGGCCTCTGCAGGTACCCCCATGTTGCGCCTACATTTTGTAAGTGTGCAGCAGAGCCTTGTGCCTGCACTGCAACATCTCATCATGCAGTTGCAGATTGCAGTAACATCACTCGACGTGGTAGATGTGGCTGTCTCTACGATGCAGTTCCTGGGATGGTTCTATCGTGAGCTGCGGCAGTCACTGGTGGACCTGGATGCCTTCCTGAAGGTAGGCACAGGGTCGTTCGTGCGGCATCACTGCATTAGCACATAACCTTGCCTCCTCGAGTCGAATGCAAGGCTACACGGACAGTGTTGTGCATCCTTTGAGGTCCATCACCAGTAGGTGACACATCTGGAGCATCGTGAACATCGCATTCCCGCAGGTGTTGCTCACAAAGAACCAGCTGCCGGATGGTGACAAGGACCTGCCAATGACTGATGTTCATGTGGCAGCAGACAGCCCAGCGCATCACCAGCGGTGAGTGATGTTGCTGACCGGCAATACACGTCTGGTCAATCATGGGTCTGGCTCTGAAACAGTGCACACCGTCAAGGGCCTCAGGCAATCACACACGGTGGCACGAAAATTGCCCGCAGGAATGGCAACGGGGCATCAGAGGCGCAGCCTATTGCCAGCACATCGCAGCGGGGTCTTGCCTTACAGCTGAAGGTTGCATATCAGCTCTGCTGTGCTATCCTAGACATGCAGCCGTGTGCGACTGCCAGCAACTGTGCCCAACGTGCATCTGCTCATATTCTGATGCAACAGGTCATCTGTAGGTGTCTGCTGGCATGCATGCTTCCTTGTCCTGGACAGATGCCCCTTTTCGCAAACGCAGGATGTGCACTTCAGCTACAATCCAGAGCGCGAGGTGCTCAAGGGCGTCAACATCACGGCACAACCTGGGCAGAGTGTCGCCATTGTGGGCCCCAGCGGCAGCGGTAAGCGCAGTGGCACCTGCATCGTTTTGCGTGCTGTTCAGCCTGGTACAGTTTCAACTGCGGGCGCCGTCTGCAAACTTGCGCTTGTCATTACCTGGCTAGAGGGTCACCATCTACGCATGTGCTGTGCAGGCAAGTCGACATTGCTACGGCTCATGGTGCGGCTGTACGATGTCACCACCGGCAGCATCACACTCAATGGTGTTGATGTCAGGTGTGTTTAAACTCTGTGTGTGTCCAATGGCCGATGATGCATTGGCGGCTCTTTTGGACGCATTAGCATTATTTTGAAGTCTTGCAGTCCATGTGGTGCAACTGGCCTACTGACTGGTGCTGTGATGTGCAGGGAGCTGCGCCAGGGCTCTCTCCGGGGCAGCGTGGCAGTGGTGCCGCAGGACACCGTAAGACGCTGTTCCAAATATGGCTTTAAAGAAATCTGATATTGTCAGAGCTGTGATTGTGCGGACTTGCAAAGGATTACATCGTACGAATGGTATGACAATTCGTTTTGAAATAATGCAGGTCCTGTTCAACGACACCATCTACAGGAACATTGCCTATGGCAGGTGATGCTTGCGGTGGTCATCATGCTGTCGATTGCAAACATCACAATGTTTGCACAGTGTTTCGCAAGTGACGTCTTTTTGCCACTTGCCGCTTGCGGTGCCACATGTTCAATAAAGGCAGCTCTGCTGCAGGGTGGGCGCAACGCGGGAAGAGGTGGAGGCAGCTGCCAAGAAGGCGCAGCTGGACACCGCCATCTCACGCATGAGTGACGGGTACAACACCGTCGTTGGTGAGAGGGGTCTGAAGCTCAGCGGCGGTGAGAAGCAGCGGGTTGCCATCGCCCGCGCATTCCTCAGGCAAGCTTTAAGATACATCTTGTTGATGAGTAGCTTGTGATATGGCGGGTTCCGCAAGTGAGTCGTGCAGCCTATGGCGGTCTGCTCTGAAGCGTCTGTAAGCAGCATGCGCATGTGGCTGCAAACTGTCCTCAGCAGGTTGGCCAACTCTGAGGCAGCAGCAAGGTGCATGAGTCATCACAACCTCGTGAAGGCGCCCGCTGTCTGTGCGCAGGTCGCCGAAGCTGCTGATTTGCGATGAGGCCACGTCAGCGCTGGACACGGCGACTGAGCGGGACATCATGGACAGCCTCACGGAGCTGGCCTCGGGCCGCACCTCCATCTTTGTTGCACACAGGTTTGTGCTGATGTCGGCTTGCCGCCGCCAGACCTCTGCACAATGTGCTGGAAATTGCGTCATGCTAGCTCCCATTATGCTGACTCACGCCCTGTGACTCCTGTCCGGTGCATGGCCTTGGGCCGCACCTCGCACATGCTGCTGTGCCAACTCCGGGAAATTTCAATGTTCATGCAGGCTGTCCACCATCAGGAATTGCGACAAGATCGTGGTCATGTCGGCGGGGCAGGTTGTGGAGGAGGGCAGCCACAATGATCTGATGAATGCTGGCCGCGTCTATGCTGACATGGTGCTGGACCATTCTCGTCGTGTTTGCTCACCTTGCTGGCTTGCATCGTCTCTTCGATCAACAGTGCTGCATGGCTCGCAACTCTGCGGACATTCACCGCGTGTCGCTGATCGCATGCCTTCTTGCCATTGCAGTGGGCGATGCAGGCAGAGCAGGAAGAGCAATCCCATAATGTGTGTGTGGCACCCGAGTCGTGGGAGGCTTGGGAAGCGTGCAACTCGGCTGCTTCGTCAACGACCACTGTTTGAGACCTTCTAACACGAGTCGAGCATGCTTTTGTATCTTATTGAACATTCTTTGAGCGTGCGTCTTGGAAGTGGCATCGGTCGTTGTGAGCAGTGGTGACGGGAGCAGTACATGCCACCACTTGATCAAATCACAAGAGCATCTAGTGTTTGTTTGAAGACGTGTAGTATTTCTGTCAAATACTACTGTGTCATCACCATTTTCAAATCGGAAGTACTCCTGTCTTGAGCCTGCCTAAGTGTGCCGCAACAATGCTGTCTCAGCTGAACTAGCTATTGACCACAATTGCGCTACCCCGAAAACTCATCACTCGACTTGTGTAACATTTTGACCTGCATGTGCACAACACACATGCGGCGTTCTCACCACAGAAGGTGCACATAGTACATTAACAGCATCCCGATCCTCTGACCGCACCATGGTGGCCGCACCTGGCCAGGGGCCGCTTCACAGTCGCACAGCATGCACTTGTGTTAAGATGTCAGATGATCCGCACCTTCAGCGTCATCAGGCAGCCCGCAAAAGCTTCCTTCCAAGTAGCGACCCCAGCAGTCCTGCCACCGGATTGCCTGCAGCTGGCGACTGCCCAAAGTACTGCTGCTGACACTGTGCCTGCGGCCACACGACCACGGCAACAGGTGGTCGCTCAAAGCATGCGCAGATTCTTGCCGGCAGGCTGCTGGAACCTGGAAGCTGGTGTTTATGGTGAAATGTGGGTGCTTGTGCTTCACAGCCAAGGTAGCAGCATGACGCACAGCAGCAATGTAATGAAAGCAGCAGGACGTACTTGCTGCTGCAGCGCTGTCACCAGGTTGGTGACCTGTGTGCTGGTGTTGTTTGTCACCGCAGCCACAAAGGTGCCCAACTGTCAAGCAGGCAGGAGAAGAGGTGTCAGCTAGGCCAATACAAGCTGGCTTGAGTCTGCTCCTGCGAAAGGCAACACTGGGTCACAAGGATGCAGGCATCAAAATTTACCCCTCACCTCCTGTTGCGTGTGCTGCACCAAGAAGGACAGCAGCGTGTTGAGCTCGTCCTGTGTGTGCTGTATCTGGAACTGCAGCAGCGCCGTCACCTTCGTCACCTGTGGGTTGTGACACCAAAGACAGCATGCTTGAGTCACATGTGAGGTGGACACGTGTGTGGCCAACTCGTCCGCAGATGGCACAGCACATGCAAGCGATCCAGTGATGTCGCCGATGCCTGACACTACTCACCGTGTTTTGCAGCACAAAGCTGAGCAGCGCGGTCACCGAGTCCAGCGTGTGGCCCACCAGGAACGTCAGCAAGTTGGGGACTGGCGCCAAGATGTTATTGCTCAAGATGCCCAACAGGGTGTTGGCTGCTTGGCTGTCCTGCTGACTCAGCGTCGTCAGCAGCTGGTTGGCTGTGTTGCTGGTCTGCGTTGCGTATGCCTGCAAGGCAGGGCTGGTCACACCTGGTCATCTGATCTATTCAGCACATAAGCGCATGCAGCAATACTGGTGGCGTACGCCCGCTACATGACCAGCATTGCTGCAACACCCACCTGCAGCAGCTGTGGCGCAGTCGCAAGGCCTCCCGGCTGCTGGAGCCCCGCGATCAGAGTGTTCAGGTTTGCCGCATTGCTGCTGTTGAATTTTGTCAGCAGACTGCCCTGCAGGTTTTAGCACAACATGGGGCATCAATTGCCGAACTTGCGAGCAATGCTGAACACAGTCACATCTGGCTCAGATCACTCGTCTCATCACAATCGCTACTGCCCGCACCAGGTTTTGCGAGTTGGTGCTCTGGAACATCATGATCAGGTTGTTGAGGTTGTTGGCGTTGGTGGAGTTGAGCAGCGCCAGCAGCGGATCCAGGTTGTTGGTCTTGCTGGCCGTGATGTTGTTGAGCACACTCTGAAAGTTTTGCGAGCTGCTCTGATTGAATGTCGTCAGCAGCTGATTGAAGTTGGTCGAGCTGCTGTTCTGGAACGTGGCCAGCAGGCTACTCAGGGTCTGGTTGTTACTGGACTTGAGTGTGTCCACCAGCTGGAGGAAATTGGCCTGGCTGCTGTCCTGGATCGTGGCCAGAAGGTCGTCCAGCGAGACGGTGCACTGCGCGGTCGTGTTCGTCACCGCTGCGGCACCAGATTCGACAATGTCATTCGCGGCTTCATTCAAACATGCCGACTGCATGGCTGATACTTCTCGTGCCCTGACAGAGGCACGCGACGCACTAGCACAGCCCACACCAAATGAGCATACAACCACCAGGTTCCTGCTCCAGGCGTCATCATCCTCCCAAGACATCAACAGAGCGCCATGCATGCGCACCTCGCAGCTGGCGATCCGGTCTGCTGGGAACTCCAGAGCGGTCTCCATCCGACCAAACGCCACCTGCGCAGCCAGGGAGTCCCTGTAAAGGTCTACAACATGAAGGCATGGCTGGCGGGTCAGCAGCTCGGGTGATGGTGGCGCCAGGCAAAAGTCAGCAAGCTGAGCCCCGACGACTTGGTACTGAGCTGAGTCCTGGACCACAAGACCAGGTCGCGGGCTCAGCGCAGCCACGAGACGGCCGTCTTGCACGTGCAGGGTGGCAGGAGCATTGTGTGGTACCATGCTGCATGCGAGGTGCAGCCCAGTTGTACGCTGCCCTGGCCAGCACCACCCGGCTTCAAGGGATCAACGTGGCATGAGCTGCACCTGCACAGCGTTCTGGCCGGCGTCCAGCAAGGGTGACCCCAAAGTGTCGCACCTTCATGGCCGGCTTCCCCGGCATGCTCCACCACCGCTGTCTCCACACAGACCAGAATCGCCGCGAGGCACAGCAAGGCTGTTCGAGCGGCGTGGGCAATCCTCATGGCTTGTGTCGATGCATTGAGAGCGGTTCGCACGCATAAAGTATGCCAACTCCGGCCGAAAGCATTGTGGACTTTGGCTTACACAACCGTGTGATTTCACGGGATGACGCAACTTCAACAGCTGATGTCCAGTTCTGTTGAATTTTTTTCTGGCAAAATGATCGCAGAAAGGATGGCATCTGCTTCAATGCAGATGGATGGGAAACGAAACGGTCGACGCCAAAGCATGCGCATCAAGGTGCGCAACACGTGCACATATCGCGTCGCATCTTCGTTTGCCTCATGAACGTTCTCACGTTACTGCGTCACTATCGAATGGACAAGTCCGCTGCTACGACTACGCAAGCTTCGTAATGTCGACTGGTGACCCCAACAATGATCTCCTAAAGACACGCAAGCAGACATGCGCACCACGATACGAGCCGTCCCCGAAGAACGAGCACTCTCCCACGGATCCCATATTCTCAGCATCCGCCCGCATCCAGCGTCTAGGCCTGACACAACAGCTGGCAGCCAGCCGGTGAGCGTGTCCGCCAGCTGAAGCCGCAATGCCGCCAGCCGGCCGCATGCCTACCCAGAGTTGGAGGCGGCAATCTGCTGCTTCACGTACGCCAGGTTCGCATCGTTGCTGCTGGTGATCTGCTGAGTGGTGTCCCCCACTTGCTGAATGCGCTGTCGTCGCAGGGCATCGTATAGCGACCCTGACTGTGCGGCATTGTTTGCCACCACCGTTCCGATGAAGTTGTTCAGCCTCGCGTCAGAAGCGGCCTCCGTGGCGCCTATAGTGCAAAAGATGTGTATGTCAAAGTTTGTGCTTTGTGCTGCCAATCGGACAAGGACTCGGTCTCGCAACACGCGCATGTTTGCAGCTGAGGTGGCAGACGCTGGTACGTTACCTGAGAGCCTACGATGCTGGGCGGTGCCACTTGCTGGCTCCCGCTGCGTACCTGTGCACCAGAACAGTGACGGATTGATGCGCTGGTATGCTTGTCCATGCGTGCTGCACATGCATGGCGCATGCGCTGTCTTGACACACAAAAAAGCGAGGACAGTAAACAGCAGATCAATCTGGACTTGCAAGAGGTGTAACATTGAAGCAAGCTGTCGCGATATGTCGATCGCAGCCATACTGATGGCGCGGCGACGGCAACGGAGTGGGATGCGCTTTATTCAAAGCAGGTGCAGCACCGCCAAAGCAGCGGGTGATTGCTGTGTCTCGGCTGCTTGAGTAGAACAGAGGCTCAGGAACAGCAGTATGTGCAAGCGGCGCGGTGATCGGTGCTTGTCAGGCCGAAATGGGTTCACCTTCTAGTGTCGCTTCTGACAGCGGCCGTCCTGCTTCACAGGTCGCGAGGCCAGCCAGCGCAACGAGCAGCAAGATGGCCACACTGTGACGCGCCATGGCTAGTTCTTGATGCGTACCGTCAGCTGCGGCCGCCAAGCTGCGAGTGTGCCAATGAGTGTGCCGCCAGAGTTTCGCGCACAGCAGCGTCTGCCAGTGGTAGGATGACAGGACATGCGGTCAGCATGTGTCATAAAAAAAACTGGCCCTTCAAACCAAAGGCGTAGCACCGTTGGAAGGGGGGGGGGGGGGGGGGGGGGGGGGATAGGCGCAAAGTAGAAGCGCCTTTCAGGTAGTGTCGCAGGGGGACTCTAATGGCAAAGGTGCTTCCACCCAGCAGCAAGCTGGAACGAGCCAGATGCCAATTTGAAGCAACAGATCGCATGCCAACACTGTCTGACAAGATGTACAAGATCTTGGGGCCCGGCGGCCACGATCGCGTGCTCCCATGAACAGGTTCAACTTTGGATCTCTGGCCGAGCAGGCCAAGCGGGCAGGGAACAAGCTCGCCGCCTCCGCCAGCGAGGCCAGCAGCCGCCTGCCGACGTTCGACCAACTGAACACATATCAGACACCAAAGGGACCTCGTCACTCGGGTGCGGTGATTGCGCATGCATGCAGGCATGCGACATGTTGCGCAGGGAGTCAGACTCGATGCGCTCTCACAGCTTACTCATGATGATGAGGTCTACGTCTTCTGCCGTGTTCAGTTGACCTACTGATGCCCGTGCAGTCGAGGATGCTGCGCCTCGTGACGAACCAGCGCTGGCAAAGCTGCCGTCGCAGGAGGTGCTGCAGGTGCTGCAGCAGCAGAACGAGCAGCTGCAGGCAAAGTTGTTCGAGGCGCGGCATACGGAGGAGGAGAACAACCGGCTGCGCCAGCAGATTGAGCGCCTGTCATCAGCTGGCGACAGCAATGGCGCACCAAGCGTAGAGCAGCAGTACTCCGCTGATCAGGCCGCCAAACTCGAGCGGGTACGTGTTGCTGCCTGCTGCTGCTGATGGTACCAAGGGCGAAAAAAAGCGTGCTACGCCGCTATATGCTGTGCCTCTGCATGCTAGTGAGTCAAGTTCTGAAGATGCTCAGCCTATGGTTACATCCATCTCACTGCAGCCTGCAACTTTCATAATCCCTCACCCTGCATCTGCAGGCCAATGCCACGCTGAAAGCCAAGGTGGACATCCTGCGTTCCAATCTGGCCGACGTGCGCAGCCAGGCCGAGCGCAGCGAGCAGCTCGAAGCCGAGCTGGCGGCGGTGTCGGCAAAGCTGCAGCAGGCAGAGGCGGCTCTGGCGGCGGCGGGCGGCGCGGCCGGCGCCGTGGCAGACGATGGCGCAGAGTCCACAGCAGACGCCGGTGGTGATGGCGCGCTGCAGTCTGAGGATGTGTCGGCGCTCAAACAGCGACTGGCAGAGGCAGAAGCCCAGCTGGCGGCCGCAGCGGAGGAGGCGGAGGAGGCGCGGCAGTGGCAGGCGGACGAGACCGCGGAGCTGCAGGCCAAGCTCACCAAGGCAGAGGCCCGGCTGGCCGCTGCCGTATCTGACGCCGAGGTGTGCAGCACAACTTCTGAGACTTCGCATCACCATTTGCAGCTCCCTATGCATCCTCAAAGTCGGAAGCATGTCTGTCCAATGCGGGTGTGACATCGTGCCACACTGTTACACAGCTGAGACATGCTTGCATCTGGTCTCCACAGGCGGCGCAAGCAGCGCAGGATGCAGCGGCAGCCGAGCTGCACCAGCGGCTGGCGGCAGCCGAGGGCAGGCTGGCGTCTGTGTTTGACGCGGCAGAGGCGGAGCACAAGCGGCGGACGGAGGCTCTGCAGCAACGCCTGGCCGAGGCTGAAACGCAGCTGGCGTCTTCCTCTGACGAGGCACAGGTCCTTCTGAGCAGTTATCAGCCTGTGTTCAGTCATCAAGTTCATGCGAACCTTGGTTGAGGACATTCTGTTTTATGTATCTGCCAGGCATTGTCATTTCAATAGGACATTTCTGGACAGGTTGTCTGGAGTTCCTGCAATGTTTTCTCTGACAGTGCAGCATTCACTGCCTACTGTCTGCAACCCTTCTTCTGACAATGCAGCTGTCCCTGTCTGCAGGCTGTGCAGGAGCATCATGCTGATGAGATGGCCAAAATGCAGCGGCAACTTGCGGCACTGGAGTGCCGCCTTACGCAGGTGCACGTCAGACGCTTGCAACGAGGTGTGATCGGCCCTGCATGACCTTGTGGCGACATCCACAGAAACGTTTCAGTAGAAGATGGATGCTCAGGGGCTGGCACCCATGCGTACAGGAGACGGCAGAGCTGCAGGCGCAGGTCTCCCAGGCTGAGGGTGTGGCCGCCAGGGCCGCAGAGGAAACTGCAGCTGAGCGGCAGCGGGCTGCAGAGGCAGCCACGGCGCTGCAGCAGCGCCTGGCGGAGGCAGAGGCCAGGGCGGCAAGCGCGGCATCTCAGCCACAGCCGGCCGAGGCCTTGGCGCCGGCTGCAGATGCCGAGGCAGCGGCTGCAGAATTGCAGCGGCTTCAAGAGCAAGCCGAAGTTGCAGAGCAGCGCATTGCACAGCTCGGGAGGCAGCTCCAGGAGGCGCAGCAGCAGGCTGCTGCTGCAGTCGAACGTGCCACAGCGGCAGAGCAGCAGGCAGAGGCAGCTGCCTCCAGGGCACCGACCGCAGAGGCAGCAGCTACCCAGCAGCAGGACCGGAGTGCCAAGCTCGAGTCCCAGCTCCGGCAGGCGGCTGCCCGTGCAGAGCAGGCGAAGCAGGCAGCCGCGGAGGCAGCCCAGCAGCGCAGCGCGGATGCTGATGCGGTGACGGCAGAGCTGCGGTCGCAGGTGAAGGAGCTGGACGCCCGGCTGCGGGACATCACGGCTGACGCTGAGCGGCTGCAAGCACAGGCAAGAACTCACTACAGCTGCCCATGTTGCAACAGTCCCATGTTCAGTGGGGCACGTGGAAATTGACTGGTGGTAGTTCACCCATTGCTGACATTGCTGTCTGTCCTCGAACATGCGCAGGTGACAGCAGCGGAGGAGGCCTCGCGGCAGTGGCAGGAGTCCGAAGCCAAGCTGGCCGAGCTGTCGTCGGCCCTGGAAGCTTTGCGTGCAGACGCGCTGCACGACCAGGAAGCAGCTGCCGATGCTGCACGCCAGCAACAGGCAGCAGAGCAGCGCGCAGCTGCAGCAGAGGCTGCCATAGCAGATCTGCGCACCCAGGCAGAGCAGCGAGCGGCAGAGGTGCCATCCGCTGCTGCTATAGACGAACCCTCTGCGGCAGCGGCTGCCAGCAGTCAGCAGCTTGAGGCAGCAGAACAGCGAGCTAATGAAGCAGAGGAACGGGCTGCAGTGGCAGAAGCTGCTGCTGCCCAGCTGCGAGAGGAGTTGGCCACTGCTCAGCAGCAGCACAGCATCAGCCGTGATGCTCACACGGCAGCAGCGGCTGCCAATTCACCAGACGCCGCCGCCACAGCAGCGGCACGGCAGCAGGCAGAGGCAGAAGCGGCAGAAGCTCGGGCGGCGGCTGAGGCTGCGAAGCGTGAAGCAGCAGACGCAGCATCGCGGCTGGCAGCGTTGGAGACCGCAGCGCGGGACGCAAGTGACAGGGCGGCGGCGCTGGAGCAGGAGCTCGAAGCATTGCGCTCACAGCTAGCCGAGGCAGATGCAGAGGAGGAGCAGCTCCGTGAGGTGTGTGAAAAATAGAATTTCTGCATTGATGTGCCCATTAAAGTGCTGGAGAGCTCGCCGCATGGCACTTGTGCATTGGTCTGGTGAGCTCCTACATGTAGATGTTGAACAGTGTGCTCAGCCCTAAAGCCCAGTGGGCCTTTTGGCATGTGCAATTAGTTGTCTCAATGCGTGCAGGTGGCCCTGCACCTGCAAGTGGGGCGCGCAGACGCCGAGCAGCAGCTGGCCGATGCCCAGAGGCAGCTGGCGCAGGCGCACGAACAGTTGTCAAAGGCGCAGGTGCAGCTGCAGCAAGCCGGCGCGGCCGAAACGCGTGCCAGCGAGCTGGCGCAGGAGCTGCAGACCGCCCAAGCGCAGCTCGAGGACAGTCAGCGGCAGCTGGCTCAGACGCAGGAGCAGCTGCAGCAGGCCAGCGAAGCCGAAATGCACATCGGCAAGCTGCAGCAGGAACTGCAAGCCGCCCACGCGCAGCTCGACAACAGCCAGCGGGACCTGGTTCAGGCACAGGAGCAGCTGCAGCAAGTCGAACAGGCCGAAGTGCGTGCCAGCGAGCTGCAGCAGGATCTGCAAGCCACCCAAATGCAGCTCGAGGACAGCCAGCGGGAGCTGGCACAGGCACATGAGCAGCTGCAGCAGGCCGGCGAAGCTGAGGCGCTGGCGCCGCAGCTGGCGCAGGCGCAGCTGGAGCTCGCGGCAGCAGAAGAGGAGCTTCAACAGGTGCAGCAGGGCCTCGCAGCAGCCCAGGAGGCGGCAGCCGAGGCAGACGAGCTCCGGAGGAAGTTGGAAGCAGCCAGCAGACAGCTGTCGGACGCACAGCGGTCTCTTTCAGAGGCCGGGGAGCAAGTGGCTCAGGCTGACGGCACGCGTCAGGAGCTCGATGCAGCCAGTTGGCGGCTGGTCGCCCTGCAGCAGGAGCTCAGCCAGGCGCAGCAGGAGCTGGCGGATGCACGGCAGCAGGCTGCGCGCACGGACGAGCTGCAAGCGGAGCTCGCAGTGGCTAAGGAGGAGCTAGCACAGCAGCGACAGCAGCTGCAGCGGGCGCAGCAGGAGGCATCTGATGCTCAGCAGGCAGCTCAGCAGGCGCGCGAGGCGGCAGAGGCTGCGCAGCAGTCGTCCAGCGCGGAGGCGCAGGTGCTGTTTAGCCTTGCTGTTAACTGTGACAGCGCTTTGGTCTCCCTCTGCGCAATGTGTCGAAGTCGCTGAAGTCGTGATCAAGCACGCTGCAAGCTACATCAATGCTAAGCTGAAGAGCAGCTGGCAAAGCACTTCTCACGTGACACACACCGCATCGACTTGAACAGCACCAATGCTGAGGCCTTGACCTTCTGGATCCCAGCTGCCGTCGCAGGAGGAGCTGACCGCCAGCCAGGCTGCGTTGGATGCGGCCCTGACGGAAAACCGCCAGCAGCGGCAGCTGCTGCAGCAGCGCGAGACCGAGGCGGTGGAACTTGCACAGGCAGTAGAAGAGGCTCGCAAGCAGGCAGCCCAGGTAGCGCCCACTAACCCACTGAAACCTTCTCTGGGCTATTACCTTTCCTCTGGGTCATCTTTGTCTCTGGGTCATCTTTGCCAACACTATTGAACAATATCCTGACTCTACAAGCACGCACTTGGCTTCATGTGGGTGCCGGCGACATCCAACTGCCCACTGCATTAGCGTCTCGTCACGGCTCTGTAACACCTGACATCCCTCCTGGCTGGTGCAGGCGAAGGACAGGGAGCGCGGCCTCGTGCAGGAGCGCAAGGCACTGGAGCAGCGCGTGGAGCGCCTGCAGAAGGTCATCAAGTGCGTGGCCACAACAGTCGGGCCCATCTTCAGTCCGCGACGGGTTTTGAACACTGATGTTCTCAACACGCAACAGAGTCTCATTGTACCACATATCAGCTGGCTTTGCAAGTGCATATGCCAGCATGCAAATATCACTTCTTCAACTTACGGCAGTCGTGCCAGCTCGCAAGGAAACAATCTTGCATGGACAAATCGCAGGGACCGTCGGGCGGAATTGGACGAGGCGCAGCTCAACCTCACGGCCATGAAGGCGCTTTCTGATGAGGCCGACTTGCTGCGGGCCCGCGTCGCTGAGCTTGAGCCGCTGCAGGCAGGCAACTGATCCTTGGGTCCACAGTTTGTTGGCTGCGACAATGTGACAGCTGTGGAAGAAGTGATGGCGCAGGCTGCAGCTGTTAACAAGCCAAGAGCACATGCTGTGTTGCACCTCCACAGCATCGACCTGATTTTTTTGTCCTGATCTCCAGTCTCAACATTTCACAAAATACTTGAAAACCTTTAACATTTACAAACTTGAACAGGACCAGCTGGCCGCTGCCCGTGTCGCCATTTCCACAGCAGAGGCCAAGCTCGCGGAGGAGCAGGAGTCGCGGCGCGAGTTCCTGCGGCAGTTCCAGGCACGGAGCAAGGCGGCTCTGGCCGAGCGCGTCGAGCTCGAGCAGCAGGTGAGAGCGTGCGAGAGACGCAGTCAAGGCAGGAGATGTCCAGAGCATCCGGCTGGCCGCTGATGAACTCTTATTGCACGTCAGTCCGATATCGATAAAACATGAGGCAATGAAGAACTCATGATTCTGAGGCCTTCTATATCGCAAGAGTACTGTGGTTTTTGCGGAAAGACACCTAGCATGTGTTGACACCCTCATCTCCTGTGCCACAGCTGGAAACAGCCAATGAGCAGCTGGAGACGGCTAAGGCAGAGCTGCAGGAGGCTGAATCCCTGCGCAGCCAACTGCAGACTGCGCAGGTCAGTGTTTGCTTGTGCATGTCGTTGCTGCCGCAAGACTTGAGACTCGTCCGTTACAGCGCAGTTGTCCTTTGTTACGTCTTCCTGCAGGCAGCCAGCGCTGCGTCATGCATAGACAATCTATCGGACCAGCATGCACCGCATGGAGTTATGCGACATGCATGGGTTCTCCAGGATCCGTGATCACTGCGCACAATCGTACTCGTCATTTTGCATGTCATTGTACCTGTACTCGTCACTGTACCCGTACTCTACATCATGCCCTCATTCGACTCGTCAGTTTACCCGTACTACGTAGGCGGAGCTGGCCACGACTGCGGCGGCGACAGCTCGGCTGGAGGACCAGCTGCGGCACGCTGAGGAGGAGCTCGAGGCCGCCCAAGGTGAGCACGACTGGACATTTTACCTCACCTGCATGTAGGAAGCATTGTATGCGTGACCGTGGCCCCGAGCCGCAACAAGTGGAGCAGCTGCTGTGGACCATTGCTGAGGACCTTGGACGATCGAGCACTGTGGCCGCTGATGAAACCGTATTTGCACGTCAGTCCGAACCACCATGTTGATGACACACACACAAACGAATTACTACGGTTCTGAGGCCAGCAACATCTCGTCGTACAGCCAGTGGACCCTGCCTCTGGCTGTGCATTGCCGTCACTCACTGCCGGAGTTGAGTGATCAGCATCACAGCTGTTCAGCATATAGACAGTATGCGAAGCAGCTGCGAGATTGTGCAGTTGAATGTGACAGCGTCCCTTCCTTTGTGTCGCAGCACTGGTGGAGCAGGAGCGCCTCGACCATGCTCAGGGCCTGCGCGCGGCTGAGAGCGAACTGGACCGCCTGCAAGAGCTGGTGTGCTGCAGTGCCATTTGCACAAATGACGCACTGCTGATGCTGGTTTCGCACGCAAACACGCATGCAACACTCGCTGAGTTCTATGCTGTCCATCGGGACCAGAGAGCGGCAACTGTTGTTCGCTGCTCAACCGCCCGTTCGACAAACTCATTGCTGCAGGACCGCTCCAACTGGCCGCCGGCGGTGCAGAGCGTCATTGCGTTGGCAAATATGATGGCCCTCAGCACCATGTTTGTGCTCAGAAAATCTCTCTTGCTGCAGGACCGTTCCAAATGGCCGCCGACGGTGCAAAGCATCGTCGCGACGGCCGAGGCCGCAGCGGCTGAGTCGGCGGCCGGCGAGCTGCGTCAGCAGGCGGAGGCGGCCGAGGCGGCGCTGGAGACGGAGCTGGAGACGGCCCGCGCCGAGCAGGCCGCGGCCCTGCGTGAGGCGTCAGCGGCCCTGAAGGCCAGGTGTTCACCCTTCAGCTGTCATCTGGCGCGCCCGGTACCACAGGATGCCTCCGGGTTGCCCCCTGCAGACACTGCCGCCCTGCGCACTTGCAGCAATGCTGTGCGCAGCAGCAACAGCAGCAGCAAGAGCACAACATAGGACGCTGCTGGGTCGCCCGTTGCAGCGGAGCCGTGCTATGCCATCCTGGCGTGTGCATGACCCGCCAGTGCTCCTATAACCCAAATCAACCTGTGGACGCATGCAGGTCGGCAGCGGAGGCGGAGGTCGACCGGCTGGCGGCGCAGCTGTGCTATGTCATCCAGGCATGTGCACCAATCATGCTGTCTGCACGTTAACCTGAACCGGATGACGCGTATGCATGCAGGTCGGCGGCGGAGGCAGAGGTCGCAGCGGTGCTGTGTGACGCCGGTTTGGCGCATGCACCAGTCAATCCTGTCTGCAGCTACCCATACCTAGCCTCATATGCATGCAGGTCAGCAGCCGAGGCGGAGGTCGACCGGCTGGCGGCGGAGTTGCGGGATCGCGAGGCCGCCCTCGCGGAGCGGCTGGCCGCGGCGGAGGCCGAGGCGGCGCGGCGCGCCGAGGCGGCGGCGGAGGAAGCGGCGGAAGCAGACCGCCGGGCCGCGGCCGCGCAGGAGGACGTGCGCGAGTGGCAGGCGCGATCCTTGGGCCTTTGATGTTGCGCATGCGTGATTTCAGGCAGGCGCTGCTATTCGAAGGCTAAGATGGATTAGTCATGGCTCTGCATGCAAACTGGTTGAACAGCTGCAGACGGCACCACCGAAGAGTCAACAAATGTGAAGTGAGTCAGTTGTATACGCCGTCAGTGGCACCCTGTATCTGGAACGAGACACTTATGTTCACACCCCGTCATGTGCAGGCGCGGGCACAGGCAGCGGCAGAGGAGGTGTCGCAGGTGCGGGAGCGGGCGCAGGCGTTCATGGCGGAGAAAGACGCCCAGATCGCGGCCGCAAAGGTAACGAAGATGTGACAACAAAAGATCGAGATTGCAGATCCACACCTGGACGCTACTTATCACACCGCACAGCAGCCTGTCCAGCAATCTGCGAAGTGGAGCTGGGCACTTGCGGCCAAGAACGTGTAGCAGCACTCTAATGAACGACTGGCCTTGTCTCCACAGGCGCGGGGTCTGCTGCCCAGTGCGCTGCGGACGTCGTCCCACCCTGGAGTGACCCCACCATCGCCTCCAGCGCCGTACCGAGGGGACGCACTGTCGGATGATGACACGGCCGGCGCCCTGTTCCCGTCGCCGCGGCGCACTGTCAGCTTTGCAGAGATAGAGCCTGCGTCCCCTCCCAAGCAGGTACTGGACATGTTGACTGTCTGCAACCGGGCTGCCATTCTAGCTGTGTGGCCGCTGCTGCACCAAATCATCAGTCTGCGGCAACATAGCTTGCTTGTTCCACTGCAGCATGTGTTGCTGTGCAGGGCGCGCGGCAGCACGAGCTGAGGGCGCTGCAGTCGCGACTGGCTGCGCTGCAAAAGGACCTCGAGGACAGGTACCCGTCCACCATGGTAGTGCCTGTCTTTCATATCAGACGACAACAGTGTGGACTGCTTGTTCATACGGCTCTGTCACATGTGCACAGCATGGCCCCTGCCACAAACGAGCAGCAAGCAAAGCACCTGAAACCACGTGTTGCTTTGCAGTTCTGTGATGATTCGGATTGGTACATCTGGGCGGTCTGCCGTTGCGCAGGCAGCAGACGGAGAGGTTGCGGGACCGCGCCGCGGCCATCCTGAAGGAGGAGCTCGCGGAGATGCGGCGGCGGGAAAAGCGCACCGAGGTGGACATGACGTACGTGAAAGACGTCATCGTCAGGTGCGACGAGGTCCTGTTGACATTGACGGACGACCTCTTGAGCTAGGACACATGATTCACCCCAACGAGCGTGTTGTCCGTGCCGCCCCAGTTCCATGCCGTTGCACCAAGAGCAAGGTTTGAAACTCGCCGCTGCCGCAGCCCGACAAGAGGGGTAGTGCTTCACGAGAGTCTAACACGGCACCTGCGCTGTGCAGCGGCTTCGAAACGGGGAGCCTGTCGGTGCACAGCACCCTGCTGCCGGTGCTGGCGCGGCTGCTGCACTTTACGCCGGATGACCTGCGGCGCCTGGACGTGCGCAAGAGCAAGACGTGGCTGCCGCCCTGGCAGCCCTGAAGCAGATGCAGGGGCTGCATGCTGCAGCTGGGAGTTGCTGGAGGGGGTGCGCGACTGCCTTGTGTTCTTTCTAAGAGGGGAGTCGGGTGTACTTGTTGTGGTTTGTGTGGATCAATGCCATAAGCTAGCTGGAGGTTCAGGGCGTTTTGCATGGTTTATGATCAGCAGGATAGCATCGTCAGCACACACTCTCTGGCCAGTGATGCATGCTCGTTTGTAAGAATTTCAGTGATGTCAGTGCTGCTCCCCTGCGACGACGCAGTGCATGACTTCTTTGCATTGGGAACATCCATTCGTCGTGTCACAAAGCATTGCGCCAATGAGCATCAAGCGCCAAGCAACCGTCATCATGTGGTCACACTTTTATCGCTAAATGCTGCCGAAATGCTGCCAAGGCCTTCAAGGTTGGCAAACCGCACTGCCAACCCCAAATGTGGACTGAGGTGAAAGCAATCGCTGTGCATGAAACCCTAGCCAACATGCTGCCCAGCCATAAGCTGTGTCTGATATGCATGGAGCTTCCAGCACCCAGCCTCATGCGACTTGTGAGTCTAGTAGCGGTCTGCAGGCAACATACATATGCTTGTCGTTGCATAATCACTGGCTACTCACCCTTCAAAATGCGTGTTTGACAACAACCCGCATGACAGCACCCTGTTCAGATGCGATAAGCAATGTGACCACCGGTCTCACTGCATGCAGTGAGGTAGGCCGAAGCAAGACACTCACCACGGTAGCCGCCGCCGTATCCGCCGCCGCCGCCATATCTGTCGCGGTCATCGTAGCCCCCATAGCCGCCGCCTGCAGAAAGAGGGACACCTGATGGGTCGCGAGACAGAAGTACTTGCAAACATCTTGCCGTGACCAACACAACATGTCACAAGCATACGCCATTCACGATGTTTGGTTGCATCACATATGAGGGACAAGAGCGTGTCTTGCTTCAAGCCACATGCACACATATGATGAGTCAGTGGATGGAGAGGTGAACATGCAGGGGAGCGACGTGTCACCTCCATAACCGCCCCTTGGCGGGCCGCCATATCCTCCACCATACCCTGTATTGCAAACAGATGTCTGTCAGTCAGGCAGATGTGTAAGCCCCATGGCATGCAACATAGTCAATGCACGCACTGCACATATGTCCCTCCTTTCCTCTCACTCACCTCCTCCATACCCGCCACCGCCATAAGGTGGCGGACCGCCAAAGCCACCTGCATGGACAGCATGCCACGATATTCACACATGCAGAGCCACCATAAGCCGATACGACTGCAGGTCTGCAGGTCCAAGCAGAGGCCACGTTCAGCACAGGAACAGGAAGGATGCGTGGACGACTCAACAAGATATCAGTGATTGACATGGTGACATCAGTGCAGCTCAACAGACAGGCTCCTCCTTCCGCAGATGGCGAGAAGGGAAGGGACCATACCGTAACCAAACCCACCCATGCGGGGGCCGCCCATGCTCTCCTGCGCCACCCGCTTGATGATGCCCATCTGCGCCGCACAAGTGAAAACATTCGCAGACTTGTGTGATGTACGTCTCACAAACTCATGCCTGAGGCAGGCGCAAAGCTCTCAATGTCTATGCAGGGAGTGTGCTCCTGCATCTTCAAAGCTCCAAGGCCGAGAACATCGTCCACGAACCCTGACCACCCCTGCATCTTCAAAGCTCCAAGGCCGAGAACATCGTCCACGAACCCTTACCACAAAGAGTCAGCCATGCAGCAAAACACTCCTGAGGCCTTGGAGCGGAATGACTCTAGCTCGACGGTGGCAAGCCTGTCTGGCGGCCTCCAGGCTGATGACATTGACTGCAGACTTCCCGAATCCGGGGCTCGATTATGGTCAAGTGCAGTGGAACATGCATCAGTCTTGGAGCAACGGACTCCAGGTTGGAGGTAGCAACCTGTCTGGTGGCCTTCAGGCTGGACTCTGGAATCTGGAGTTGATAAATGCTAAGTGTCTAGTGCGAGGAAACACGCACCATGAAGCCGGTCTTTGAGCGCACAGACTCCAGGTTGGAGGTGGCAAATTTGTCGACAGCCTCGAGGCCCAGATCCGTGGGCAGGTCCGACAGCGCCTTCACCATGCGCTGGTCCACCTCCGTGTTGCTCAGCTTGCCCTGCAGCACAGAACGAACCGAAGAATCGATTGCTTGTGATAAAACACTGCCAATTGATGAGGTCGTATCTATCCGAGGGCAGGTCCGACAGCGCCATCACCATGCGCTGGTCCACCTCCATGTTGCTCAGCTTGCCCTACAATGCAATATAACCCAGGCAGGCAGAACCTGCACCATAAGCGCACACTGACAATCAGGTGAGCCAGCTTGGGGCATGCAGGGACTTGGATGCTGCCATGTGCACAGGGCGTGAGGGCGAGCAAAGGGATTGGTGAGGGCAGGCTCTCACGTCGTCCATGAGGTCGCGCAGGCGGTGGCGCACGGAGCGCGACAGGATGTCCATGTTGACATGGCCGCCGTCCGGCCCGTCCTCCTTGACACGCCTGATGATGCCCTGCAGTAAGTGAACATATGTTCGATGCTGCCGTCTTCACACCAAATGTGTCCTTGTACCCGCTTAATGTGCCCAGCAGGGTGGTTTTGATAAGGGTGAGGGACCCATGTTGCAGCAGGTGCCTAGGAGGGGCCAAGCAGTCACACACCATGAGGAAGCCACTCTTGTTGTTGATGCGCGCAAAGTTGGCCTCTGCAAAGCGCTCGATGGCGCACTCCGCCAGATCGCCTGGCAGGTCTGTGGGTGCAGCAACAGTGATCGTGTCAGGATGGCAGTGGGGCATTCTCACAAACGAAAGTTTCAGCAGCTTGCAGCGGCAGTGAGGCGACAGTTTTGTATGGACATGTCTGCATTGTCACACTGTGCGACGCGTATGATGGCAACAAAAAACCCAGAGACGCACCCTCCAGGGCGTCCAGTGTGAGGTTGTCCAGCTCGCCAGGGCGCACGATGCCATCGTCGATCAGCCGGTTCAGCTTTTTCTGCAGTCAGCAACAGCACAGATGAGGACTGTGGTTTGGCAGCAGCCTTAGCATGCACATGCTCACGCGAGCGATGGCTTGCTGACATGAGAGGACCGGGATCGTCATGGCGCCTTCGCCTCACAGAGGCATGCATGTGCATGCGCATGCATGCATAAAATATGCACAGCAAGGACATGCACGTTCAACTTCCTGCCTGCCAGTAGGGGTCGCCGCCGCGGGATCGGCTGCGGGAGCGGCGCACGGGCGTGCGCGAGCGGCGGCGCACCGGGCTGCGGCTGTCGCTCGGCGAGCGTCGCCTGCACTTGCACAAATGCGCAGGTGTCCTCACTGCAGGTCACATTCGTCATGCAACAGCGTGTTGTGCGGCAGGACAGCAGCAGGCCCTTGCAGGAGACTGTAATAGGTTGTATTATTCGCCTAGCACATATGTTGGCGATGAAAGGAAGCATCACCTGATGGGGGTGCGGGATCGGCCTCGCGACACTGCGAAGGCAGGCAAAGAGCGTGTCAAAGCCTGCCGACCAGAGCATTTTGACATGCAATCAAGAGCAGTGAGAGGAGGGAAGGCAGATGTTACCGACTTTATGCCACCGGCCGTCAGGTCTGCAACTCCACAATGGGTCAATCTAGAGTTTACACCATCCCCAGAGGGTTCAACCTCTCACCTTGGAGGGAAGCGAGTCACGCGCGCAGTGTGGTGGTGACCAGCTGAGGCTTAGCACGTGAGCGGACAAGCGGCAGCAGCAGCAGCAGCAGCAGCAGCAGCAGCAGCAAAGCAGGCAGCGGGGACCTCCGCTGACATGCGGGGGTGCGCGCAGCAGGCAAGGGCAGCAGCAGCAGCAGCAGCAGCAGCAGCAGCTTCCCAAGCCGCTGTGCTTTGCAGCTCAGCCGCAGCTGCATCGCCGTGCAGACCGATGGTGTAAATTCCCCATGGTGTAGTTGGTGCAGCGTGTGCCCCTCCTGGGCACGGCGGGGCGCTTGTTGGAATGAGGCACGGATCGGCACAGGGGAAGGAGGAATGGTAGCGGCTCACGCGAGCGGCTCCGGGACTTGGGCGTGTCGCTCCGCGCTCGCACCGGACTCCGGCTCCTGTGAAAAGAGGCATACACGAGCTAGGATACCCGGCATCCCATGTCCACTTCAGGCCTGGTGCAGACAACAGATCCAGTGCATGCAACGCCTTTGCAGACCATGTCACATGAAACCGCCTGTACTTCAATGTGCGCGTACCTGGACCTGGAGGGCGAGGGCGACATGGTTGCCTGATCACCGTTTAACGTCCTAGCGTTTTGCTTCCACAGAGCACAGGGCGAGTTGCAGCAGCGACAGCGTCGCTAGATGATGTTCCTGCGCAGCCAGCACGCGATCTGCGTGCTCTGCAAAGTCACAGAATGGGCCAATCGAGAATAGCAAAAGCAGCCGTTTCGTGTTGGAACGCGGGGGTTACAAATGCGCCACACACAGCCTTGAAACTGAAGTTCATGACAGAATTTCGCATTCACGGCATGCCGCCTGACACTTGTGACTCGCAGTCTTACACTGAGATCGGACTTCTCAGCCTGGCTGCACTGAGCGCACCGACAGCATGTGAATTGGCAGGCTTTCGGAACACATCGCCGAGCATGAGCAAGGTGCTCTTCGCTCAGGAAGTCGTTCAACAGCCAAGTGACATCGACTTCGGACTTCAGCTATGATTCGGGTGATCTGACGACGACTGCCGCAAGCATGGATCGGCGGTCTGCACGGCAGTAGACCTACTGCCGGCGCCGCATCCAGCTGTCTTGGCGGCATCAGACCATATAGACCATGAAGGATGAGACGGTGGCCGCCGCCTCAGGGCTGCCGTTCGAGACCTGGGTCAGTCGCAGCCTCGCAGCGTGCCTGTTCGTGCCACTGTTCTTCCCGCCGGTGCACGGCCTCTTCAGGTGCGGCTCTAAGAGCGGCGAGCGTCATCTGTTCCTAGTGCAAGCTTGCAGTCCGTGCACTGGGCGAAGACATAGCAAAAGGCGAGAGCACCATCTGATGGCATGGTTGCCACATGTGTCGACAGGGCTGCGGTGCGGCCGTGGGTGTTGTACCATGCGCAGCGCGGCGTGCAGCGTGTCGAGCAGCTGCAGGCCCTGCGGCGTCCCTTCCTGATATCCTTCTGCTCCTGGTGAGTGGCTGTGCCACGACCCACATCAACATAAAGTTGTTTTGCGAGCATCAACATGAGCACACTCAATTTCAGCATCTGGCCTTGCAAGTATCCTCTGTGACACAAAGGAACTAGCGTCGCACATGCAGGTGTTGCTTGACGGTCAGCGTGGAGTTCTATGTTACCTTCCTGCCATTCCTGTTCTGGGTGCGCTGCTGACCCCCAACCCTCTAATGTTGCCTTGCACTTGGCTAGCACATCAAGGCATGTGACCACTCATGCTCCTGTGAATTCCATCAAGCCCAGCTGCCTTCAAGTGCAGGTCGTCAGTCCACAGCTTGCATGGCGCCTCACATTCCTGCTGGCTTTTGCCATGTTCGTGGGCAATGCCATGAAGGTGGGCAGCCACGACACAAGATTGTATTGGACCTGACTTGCCGTGCACCGCGTGTCAGATGTGTATGAGATGCGGTCACTGGTCCTGCATGTGTCAACTGTGGTCTGCAGGATCTGGTATGTGCACCGCGGCCAGCTGCTTTTATGGATGAGGACGGGCATCCTCGTGTGTCAGCGCACCAGGAGACCAGCGAGCTCACAATCAGTGCACAGGTTTGAGACATGCGGCTGTAGAGTCACGATGTGCTGCATCACGAGCTGTTTTGTCAATCAGCCAAGATCTTGCACTTTGAAGTGTGGACAGCAGCAAATCACACGGTGCACCTGCACAGGAGTTTGGTCTGCCTTCGTCACACACTCTCAACTCCTGTGTGATGAGCTTCTACATTATTTACTTTCTGCTGGTAAGCCATGATGCAGTGGTCTGCACATCCCAGCTCTTGTAATGTCAAGCTACAGACAATTTCACAGTTTACGGAAGTATTCACTTTTTAGATAATCTACGATCTGGCTACCATGCAGGAGCGGGGGCTCATCAGCACATACACGGGGAGGTGTCTGTATGTCGCTTCATCAGGTTGGATTGCCTTCATTGCCTTCTCGCGGATGTACCTCGGCATGCATACAGTGAGTGCTCGCATCATACATGTACATAACGTTGCAGTTTCTCATGTGGTCTACGTGAGCACCACTATGCACATGTTATTGCAGCGCATCTGATGACTGACAACAGCTCCATTGTGGCTCGTGCAGCCAATCGATGTCCTCGGTGGGATGCTGGGCGGTGTGGCTGTCCTCAACTTCTACATCACTGTAGATGGTCAGTCTTGGTCCCCTCATCCCCATGCAACTGCCTGCTGTGCTCTGATGCACGTGCCATCATTGCGTTTGCCATCGTTGAGGACTGGTTATAACAGCTGTTGGTGACCGAGTGTTTGTCGCGCATGTGCAGACGAGTTGGAGGCTTTCCTGCTGTCTGCGCAGTCACCTTCAGGGGAGCTGCTGCGGATTCTGACGCTGGTGAGCTGCGCACGGCCATAGTGCCTGCATATAGTGTGGCCTCACATCTGGCAAGCCTGGTGAAGCAACATCTCCTGGCAGACTCTGCAACCTCGTTCCTCCATGCAGCTGCTGGCCGCTGCGCTGGTGCTGCGGTGCCATCCCAAGCCTGTGCGCAACACGCCGTCATTTGGGGACTCCAGCGCCTTTGTCGCGGTCACCTTTGGCATGTCGTCCGGCGTGTCGAGGATCTACGGGAAGCACCTGTTCAAGGGCCTCATCTGGGGCTCTGTGCTCGCCTCCGGCGGGGCATGGGCTGTTCTCAAGCGGCTTGGACTGGGTGAGTGTGCCGATCGCAGCGAGATGTTTGGTCTCTCATCTTGTTCGGGGTGCAACAATGCTGTGGTACATGTGTCCCTGTTGCAGCTCGTGATGAGCTGTCATGCCACACACTCTGCGGCATCTTATATTAAGACATGTTTCATGCTCTGCTGTCATACACAGGCTTCGTGTTGGTGGCAGCCAACCAGACAGTGGCCAAGCGCGTGGCATTGACGATAGTGCCACCGCTGTATCTCTTCTTTCCGGTACGCATGTGCGTGCTGTGCCTCGGTGTGTCGATCAACGAAAGAGTTTCTCCATTGTATTCGTGCATGGTCAAGTGTACACGATGGTGTTCGTGATTGTCGTCGGTACCGAGATGGCCAGGTGCGACTACGCCGTCTTTGGCAGCCACCGCAGCACAACCTCAGCGAAGGAGAGCTGTGGCGGAAACACAGGATCCCGCTGTCAGACAAAAATGGCATGCCCTGGGATGTGGTCGACACTGCCAAGTTTGCTGCATATGCCAGCATCGGGTGGACTGTGGCAGAGGCAGCGCCCAGGCTATTCGCAAAGCTGGGGTCATAGCTGATGCATGTGTAGCCACGCTGGCTGCTTTGGGTGCGCAATGCACTGACACGGCCCTTTGCAGCTTTCGGGGTCCACATTGGTGCTTAGTCCGGACTGGTGCTTTCGGTCAGGTCATTCTTTCAACTTTTAACACGATCAGATGAACACGAGCTAGCGTCTTGTTCACTATTTTCAGTAGCTTGTGCATTCACCCAAGGCCTGCTGCTTGCTGCCTGATGCTGCCGTGGCACCTCCTGGTGCCTGCGTTTTCCGCTCATGAACTTCGTGCACAGCGCGTCGCCGCTTGATGCCCCTCAAACTTTGTTTGTCTAGATGCCACGAGTTCTTCAGCGCGGCGGCAGGCAGCTGCTCGTTGGGCAGCAGTTGCTTCACCGCCTGCGGCCGACCCACACGTCGCTGAAGATCATCATGACTTTGCAGCAAGCAATGTATTTGCATGTGATCAGTGTCACACCAGGCAGCATCAGGTCGATCGTGTCAAGGTTGCAAGTACAACCAGTAAGTCCAGCATACGCGACAAACCTTCTGAATGGCGAGGCTGGTAAGGGGCTCAGGGTCGCCGCCAGGAGCAGCCTCTGGTTGCTGCAGCGCCTCAGCCAGCACCTTCTGCAATATCTGCAGCCACGCATGCGCGCTTATAGATCGCACTCTGTACAGCTGACGGCAACCTCGTGTACGCCGCAGGAAACGCAGACCTGCAGCCCACGGCTGCACCTGAAGCTCGACTCACAGTTTTCAACATTATTGCCATTCGAACAGCCTCAGCACACCTGGTCTAGAAGCCCCTCGAGCATGCCGAGCGCATTGCAGGTGATCCGCAGCTCCGGGCACTTGCGCTGCAGCAGGCTAAACAGGCATGCCCGGATGTCCTCCGTTGCCTTATCCGTGGCGTCGCCGCCGTCTTCGGAGTCAGCACTGCCTGTGCCTCCTCTCACAACTTCACGATCCGCAGCCTCTGAGGCATCAGGGTCCCCAGTCGGACTGCGGGGTGCTGTAGCTTCTGGTGAAAGCGCCACAACGGCAGCGTTCGGCCATGAAGCCACCTGCTGCTGTGCAGCAGGCTCAGCTGCAGGCTCGCGCAGGGCTGCGCCAACAGGAGCGGCAGCCTGCGCCGCTGCAACCGCCATGTCGCACTCTGCCACCGGCTGCATGTCTGAGCCACTGTGGTCGGAAGCGATGGCTGCCACGGTTCCGAACCCGACGTCAATCGAATGGGTTCTCACATTGCGCAGATGCGCTGTTCGATGCTGATGTATCCGCTGTAGTTGACAGTGTCAGTGGGTTGAGCTAGATTGGCACATGCGCCGTGAGTCACCGGAGCGTTCGCAGGCCACGCAATTCAAATTGCAATCTGCGGCGATATAACTATGCTTCACTACGAGGGGCAGGGCCTCTGCGCAAGTTGAGGCCGAATGCCGTCTGCAAATTGAATGTGGGAGTTGAATTTGAATGCAGTGGTTGGTACAGCAGAGGTGCAGCCGCGTTTGCAGCAGTTGAAGCATTGCGACCATAGATCGTTTAAACTGCGTCGAAGTCATGTTGAAGTACCTGCAGCCGCGGTCCACTAACACCAGCCCCAGCGAGCACCCACACAAGCGCCAGCGCACCATTGCAGCTGCATCAGCAGAGGACGCAAGAGCCACAGTACGTCCTGCTTCGGCGTCGGACGAAACAATGAGGTTCGTAAACACTTCCGTTGTGCATGGCGCAACTGTGGTATCCTGCATTGCAGGCGCATTCCAATGATGTCACTCCCGCCACCTCGCCACTGGCACCAGACCTGCGGGAGCAGCAGCAGGCTGGCAGGGGCATCACAGAGTCTGTGCAGCGCAAGCTGCATTCAGTGGAGCGGCACTTCTGCTCCCAGAACCTGGAGACGCCGCAGCCAGAAGGTGCGCATTGTCACATTGACACCATCCGACACATGCCGCAGCAGCGCCAGCCGCCTACGCTCGCTCCATGCCCAGCATGGTGTACGTTGCGACAAGAGCTGCCACTGCATGGCATCTGAGCTGTTTTGTCACTCATTCCAGCCAGTGCTTTGCAGGAAATGCGCCGCTGCTCAGCCCGCCAGATGAGGCAGACGAGTATGCATTCTACGGCACGGATGGGGAGGCAGACGACGACGTCGACGACGGCGGCTTTGTCATCCGCTCCAGCCAGGTGTATGTGCGGACACAGTCGACTCAGCAGCCAGGAGTGTCATCTCAGGTGCTGGTCGCGGGCTTCATTACCATGATCTTCATGCAGATGAGTTCCATTTCAATACGCCTTGCTTGCATGACTGTCTGTGCCCCGCACCTCTTATCCAGGAAGTGGGTCATGAACAGGACAGCACAGTTTTATGGCCGGATTGTGGCACTCGCAGACGGACAGCGCATCAGCAGAGAGGGGAGCATCGCAGCCGGCTCGGACCCGCAAACCCCCTGATGGGACACCCTCAGGGCCGCTGCGGTCTTCTGACGTCAGAGGCAACGGCAACGCCACAGACACCAGCAAAGCTGGCACCACAGCCTGTGCAGGCTCAGGTGAGACCTGCGGCAGTCATCGTGTAAGCAGCAGGGGTGGGCAGATGCATGAAGGTCCTGGCGTCCTGGCACATGTTGTCTGTCATGCACTGAAGGTACAATGCATAAGCAATTGCTGGTGTCGTCGCAGAAAGTTGTCAGTGACTCGTCCTTTCAACTCCGAATTGATGTGTGTCCATTATACATCACCTGTGGCCAGTTGTCCTCTGCCGCAGCCCGACGTCCGTGGTGCACATGCCCAAGCTGTAATACAAAGATGGGCCAAAACATGCTCACTTTGCGGTCATCACCTTCGGCACTACAATGCACCTGAGATCCTTGTTTAACTTCAATGCAGTGCCGAGTTCAGCAGCGCACACGCCCGAGCTGTCACGAGAGGACGAACCAGGCTGCAGCGTGCTGGCCTCCCAGTCACCTGGGCGCACGCTGTTCCCGCTCTTCAGGCCAAAGTCTGAGCGAAAGGTACAAGACGAACCTCTTGTTGCTATGCCCGTCACGAGTTCCATCACATGTGCTTTGCAGACTTGGGTGATTAATCGATTCACTGCAGCAGCTCACTTGTAAGATCGCAATATCTCAAGCTGCGTGGGTAGCTGCAGGTCCTGCACCTCATACGGCATGGCCAGTCGACATACAATGCCGCCACAGCCAGCCAGCCGTCGTTTGCGGAGCCCACGATATATGACGCGAGGTTGACGCCTCACGGCCAACACCAGGCAAGCTGCTGCCAGTGGACAGGCTTCTGCAGCATGTTGGGTCCTTGCAGACTATCAGTTCGTAGTCTGCACCCACAAACGGTCACTCAGACACTGCAGGACAATTTCATGCCTTTCGCTCAGCACACCATCTAAGCTGTGCCGCGTACTGTGCAGAGCGACAACCTTCGGGTGCAGCTTCGCAAGCTCAATCTGAAGGTGCACATCTGCAAGACCTCTTACCTGCTCTCATGCAATTCTGTGTTTCCAATGCTTCAGGTCATGGTGTATGCGCCCGATATTCGGATGGCGCACCAATGCAATTGTCACAGTCATAAACAAGATGGGAACTGCATAGCAGGATGCGCTCTGGATCGTGTCGCCGCTCTCGCGTGCCCTCGAGACCTTCCAGCGGGGCTGCCCAACTGCCGACAGGTTGGCAGGTGGCGCCACAGCAGCGGGTGCTCCTGAGGTCATCGTCAGCAGGTGCCCTCCTCTCTCACCTTTGTGTTGCTGATGCGAAAGTCCAAGTGCAGCCACTGCTGTGCAGTAGAGCACATGAGCAGCGCTGTTGTGCTCAGCAGTGTCTGCGCTACAAGCTGTGCAAAAGGCGTCAAACTGGTATACATGCAGTGTGGTCACGGAGCACTGCGCAACAACTGGCGACATCGGCTCCCCAGCTTCCCAGCTGCGAACGCAGTTCCCGGCGGTAAGCTCTATCGACCTTTGCAATATTCTATGTGCATGCAGCCCCAGCCTGCTCACACACCTCCCTGGCAGCTGCGGCTCTGGACTGTCACGCTGCCTGTACTCGCACCACCTGCCCACTTGCCATAGTATGACATGTTTTTGATGTCCATTTGCTTTATGCACAGCTGGCGCCCATCATGACTGAACTGCTGGAGTGCTGGTACTGCCCTCGCAGCACTGCAGGACCCCGTCCGCATGTTGTGGTGTGCAATGTGCATTGTGCAGCGGCCATATTTGATGCACGACCTGCCGGAGGCATCGCCCACACCAACATTGTTGAAATGTCGGTCTGATATGGTGTAGTGCCATTGACAGTTGGCGCCCTGCCTGGTCTATCTCCTGGAGCGCCGGTGGTACTGCACATGCAGAACCTGGGGGTGCACTTACCTGGAAAAACCGTCATCTTTTGTGCAGTTGATGCCCTTCATGGTCGACCTGCCAGAGCGCTGGTGGCACCGCCCAGACAAGAACTGCGCCAGCAAGGGCGGCATGGGCGCGTGGGAGAGCCTGGGCATGATGAAGGTATGCAATACAGAGTGTGCCTAGTGCGGTATGAAATTTCCCCCAGCATCGCCGCACCCATCCCCTGCTGATGTGTGTTCTTGTGTGCTCGCTCAACAGCAATTCTCTGGCGACTTGACAACAAGACATCAAACTGAGAACAACACTCCGGCAGAACACCCCCATTGCAGCGGAGAGTGGGGGATTTCCGGAAGCTGCTCCAGGACCAGCCGCACAAGGTGATTGTGTGCGTTGGGCACTCCACATTCTTCAGGGAGTTCATCAGTGGAGGCCGCGGCACACGGCTGCGAAACTGCGAGGTGCACACGCAGTACTTTTGAACGCGGTGTTGATGACAGCGGCACATGCTGCTCGTGATAGACAGTTGCTGCAGCAGCTGCATGCGTCGCAAAAATCACGACCGCAGCACAGCTGCCCAGCCGTGTGATTTCGACCATGACGCGACACATTTCTACTGACAGCTGAAAGTGATTGTTGAGATTCACAGTTGCTATTGTGCATAATGCTTTGCGTTCTAATCTGCGGCGATTTTGACTGTTGACAGCCTCGGCGGGCGCCAGGACGAGGGTCTCCATTGAATAATACGTCAGCACAGCATCGTCCTGTTTCTGCTTCCCTACATTTATGCCTGCGCACATGTCCATCGCTTGACCAATTGCGACATGATTTGGCGGCAACGGCGGCACCCGCCCAGGGTTCCTCCTGACAAGAACCCTGTACGAGTATTTGCACACCATACCCTGCCCAGAAGCTTGCTGACCTGGCAAGATCTTGTTAGCAACCGACCAGCGGCAAACATGGCAAGCATTTGCAAATCACAAGATAGTGAAAAGCTGCTTGCTAGTGGGTGTGTGAGTGTACAGAGCGGCATCTGCGGCTGCATGAGCGGTGACACTTTGCAGCCTTTGTGTGCATGCAATCTTGCCTCGACTAAGCTCAGTTACGGCTGCCAGTTGACAGGGCATCTACAGCTTTTGCACCAGAAGCAGCACAGTGTCTGAGAAGTCTTCTGGCAGCTCGTGTCAACCTGAATAGGCTGTGAATTCGGACTACTGCAATCCTGGCAGAATACACAGGAGCCAGAGAAGTGCATAACCTCTGTTCTCCAGGCACTTCAGGGCGTCCTAGATTCGACTTCAGTGGGATCTCGGTTTGCGTCGCGAGACAGATGTCGGTGGGTGGTAGTGCCAACACTCAGGCGCCGGATGAGGTTCGCCCGGGTGCGCATCCTCGTGCAAAATCCATGCGTGCAGCTTCAGATAGCCGTGGCCTACCAGCGTTGCCGTCTGCAATGGCAATGTGACAGCTCGTGTACACATCAATGCACAGCCTTGTGCTTGTATGGCTCGACTGTTGCTTTGCAGCATGCACTGTCTTCACATCGCCTCCTGCACTGCTGCAGGGCTTTTCCTTGGCGGCTACTATGCTCTGGCGCATATTGACAGTCTGGGCATCACGCACATCCTGTCCGTGGTCAATGGTCCGGTCAGCCGCAACATGTGCGTCGAGATAATGGGCAGCTCGCAGGATGACTACTCTGCCGCTGGCCGCCCACTCATCCGCCACCATGTAAGCAGAAGTCGCACCGGCGCTCCCTGCCGAAATCAGCAGCAATAAGCAAGTTCAGCACCATGCAGCAGCATGCTTTCATGTCACCATCATTGCGAGCTCAATGCATCTGGGCGTGTTGCCGCAGATTTCATAGCATGTAGCGGCGTATGAAGGAAGACAGGAATCTCTTGTCGAGCACAGGTGGACCTGCCCGACGTGGAGACGTCCAATCTGCTGAGCCACCTGCCTGCCTGCATCGACTTCATCTCGCAGGCGCTGCAAGGCGGCGGCAAAGTGCTGGTGCACTGTGCAGCAGGAGTGTCGCGCTCTGCCACGGTCAGCGATTCAAAAGCTTGCCATGAGTGCCTTCCCAGAAGCACTTGCACTGCTGTGACACACTGCACCTCACTTGTGACTTTGCCAACGTGGTGTGTCTTCAAAGAGTCTTGAAATCTTGATGGCGTCCATATTTTCCTCAAATTCAATACTTCCCTGCAGACTGTGACGGCATATGACACGATCATCAGGGGCAGGAGCATGCTGGGTTTGCACAGACGATGACGACGCTCTGATGACGCTGCTTCTCTTCCACTTGCAGACGGTCATGGCGTATGTCATGGTCAGCGAGAGCATGGACGCAGAGCTGGCGCTGAAGTATGTGCAAATGGTGCTGAAGTTCACCCCCAAAATCGTTTATCTCTTCCTCTTGCAGACTGTGACGGCGTATGTGATGGTCAGCGAGGGCATGGACGCGGAGCTGGCGCTCAAGTATGTGCAGATGAAGCACCCGCCCGCGTGGCCCAACGAAGGTTTCCGCTACCAGCTCAAGCTGTTCGAAGGTGAGATGCGGAAGTCTTGAGGGTGTGGTGGAGAAGGTAGCGATGCAGGTGGCAGCGCAAGTTGGGGGATGGTGGGTAATGAGATGTGCTGCCACAGATTGGCACTGACGGCGGTCAGGAAGGCTGCAGCACAGCTTGCTGCTGATGTCACTGGGCATACTCGTGCAGTTGAACTGCAGACAGCGGCTGAGAGCCGCATCTGCAGCACTCCTGCATGAGCACCTTCTGCTCATCTGACTGTTCACAACACCTCATCTTGCTCAAGACCAGTCTCACTGCGTGCGTGGTCGACCCTCAGCATCTGGCCTCTTGAACTATGCTGCGACCATGACGCACCATGATTTAACATACACACACACAAAGTTCAAAGTTGGACTCATGCCCTACACACTTCCATTTTGCAGACATGGGCTGCAAGCTGGATCCGGAGTACCCGCCATACAAGCGCTTCCTGCTGATGACCATGTCGCACGGCTCCATCACCAGCCAGGCCGCGCTTCCAGCGCCCATGTCATCCGACAATCAGGTCTGGATGTTGATGTGGTGCAGACTCAATCCATCTGCAGCTGATACGAGGTTTGGCCCTGGCCGTGACCAGCCAGGCTGCGCCACTGGCGCTCGTGTCATTCAACACCAACGATCAGGTTGGATTCGCCGGCACAGTTGCCATGCACCCTGCGATTGCTCATGCCCTGTCATGTTCTAGGCTGCTGTTACATGGTCTGTCTGCAGCCAGGTGCTCACCGTGCCATAGATTTGCATGTGAATGTGCTGGAAGGTGTCAGAAGAGTAGGCAACCTCTGTTTCTTGCCCGCGTGCAGCTACATCGGTTGATTAGCGCGCAATGGGGACACAGCAATCGAAACTATCAAATTGTGATACACCTGCCAAATGCTCTGCAGACCTTGTACCGGTGTCGCAAATGCCGCACGCTGCTGGCGACATCTGCCAACATCATGGACGGGGAGGCGGGTCCCGGGGGATCGTTGGCTGACTCCCGGTCTGGCAGCCGCAGCAATGGCACCAGTGGCAGACCCAGCAGCAGCACATCAGGTAAGGACCAGGAAGAATGGATATGGTGCCCTGGGGTCTTGCTTGACGACCACTGCTCAGGCAACTGCGTAGACAATGTAAACCGCGGCAGGCGTTGCAGCAGCAGTAGCAGGTCTGCAAGCGCCGAAGGTCGTGGCTGGGGCAGGCTTGCTCAACACCAAAATTTAGACCGGAGGCGTCTACGTCCGATTTGATGATGCTGCGAAGATGCTGTCTGCCATACTGTTGGGGGTTCAACCCATATCTGACGGCGCACTAAAGTTGACGTTGCTGTCACAGAAGACAGCGAGCAGCGGGCGGATACTGTGGGCATGCACCCATATTTGATAACCCATTGGTTGCTGCTGTCGCAGAGGACAGCGGGCAGCAGGCAGATACGTCCAATCTGTGGGTGGAGCCGCTGCGCTGGATGGAGGGCGTCTTGGGGGAGGTGCAGGGCAAGCTCACCTGCCCCAAGTACGTCTCTGGATATTTGACCAACCTAGGGTGACATGTGAGCATCGCCGGTGGATTTGAATGCGTCCGTCCTGGAGTAGCAAAGCTGACTGAGGGCTGATACATCTGTGCAAAGCACCTGCTGCACGTCCGGATTAACTAATAAATATGAGAGTTTCCAGGAGCAATGCGTGTTGCACAGGGGAATGGCATGCATCGTAACTGAGGGTCTTTATGCCTTGCAGGTGCTGTGCACGGCTGGGCTATTTCAACTGGTCCGGCATGCAGACCAGCACTGGCAGGTGCATCTTCAGATCCTTTTGCTAAATCGACTTCCAGGACAGCGTCTTCTTGAGCTTCCCCTCGCTCAACCTGTGCACTATGTACATTTTACTGCTGGATCGTCCTTCCAGGACAGCATTGCCTCGAGTTGCCTCTCATTCAGTGTGTACACCTACTGTGCTGGCACATTTTCATTGAACCCTGACCAAATGGGCACGAGTGGGCGCCCCAGGCTCATCACATTGTCAGATCACGCAGACACGCATTCAGGCCCTTTGCCCGCGGTCTCGCAGGTGGGTGACGCCGGCGTTCCAGCTGATTGCGTCGCGGCTCGACGCCGAGGCGCCCGGCGGCCTGGCCGCCATGAGCGGCCTGCGGGTTGCGCACCCCCGCCGCAGCGTCTCATCTCCCCGGAAAAGCGCGGCTCCGCCTGTGGCCACGCCGCTTGCAGCAGCTTCAGAAGCGGCGGCAGCGCCGGCGGCAGCCCCCTCGGCTGGGGCCATGGAGGCGCTGCAGTTGGCACCTTCGGGCGCCGCGGCGGGTGTCCTCGTCGCGGACGCGGCGGCAACGCAGCCCGCCATTTCGCCAACCCGACTGTCGGCGGCTGACTGTGCGCAGCCAGATGCACAGGTGGCGGAATCACGCGGGGCGGCGGCGGCGCAGGCGGCGCCAGTGGATGACCAGGATGCGATGGCAGCACGCTCACAAGTGAGCTACTCAGCGCGAGAGGCTGTGTCTGCCGGCGGCGGGGTAGAGTCTCCACCTGAGTGTGAAGCACAGCCAGTGCAGAAGTCGAAAGAAGCCATCCAGGCGCAGGCCATGGCAGATGCCGCCGAGGCTGCGGCTGCCTCTGCAGCGGCGGCCAAGGCGACGCATGCGAAGGCTGCTGCACAGGCAGGCGGCATGTGAATATGGAGCAGGATTTCACTGGTCTGAGCGGTAGACTCCCTGGTTCGAAGATGTTTGGATGGTACACCCAATAGGGAACGCGGTCTCGCTTGCTCATTATGATGTCGCAGGAAATTGTTTGAAATTGACAAGTTGGACATAGTACGTGTCGCAGCACTGCGGTGGGCATGTCGAGGATGAATGAGCATGACAAATTCACCAAATCGGCAGCTTACATGCATGTTGACACACCCCCGCCACAACCACCTGGCCTTGCCTTACAAATATCAAACATCAATCATCAAAATCACCCAATCATCACGCGAAACGTCACAGAACAGCAAGGTTGCAGCACTCACAGAATCACGATGTGGCAGCATGATCGCTTGGTGTGCCAGGCACCAACCATGCACTCCACACGAAACCAAAGGCACACTGCACCGCACATGCTGCGGGAAGACTCGCAGTAGTGCAGTAACACCCCTGGCCGAGTCTCGGTTTCACGTTTGCAGCATTGCAGAAGCAGCCGGGCTGCAGCACTCCAGCACCCGCGATGCGGCTGCAAGGCCGTCCTGCGCCAGGCGCCGCAGCACGAACAGGATTCCGGGCGACCGCTGCACCGCTGCACAATGGGCGCTGCTGATGCTCACCTGCGACAAGGCATTGGCCTCCTTGGATAACGTTACTCAGACCGATGAAATGCACAGTCCTGGCACAAAGACCGTTCTGACCGTGTCCTTGTCCATCCACAGCAGTGCCACCAGACTTTGCAGGGCAGGATTTGCATTTAGCAAATCTGCCGGGTTGCGGGTGTCCTCGGGCACTGCTGCTGGGACAGCTCCATGTGGGAGCCGACTTGCTCGCACATCAAACAGCCATGTGTGGCCACAGCTTGCGGTGCAGGGGGTTCTACGTGCAGATCAAATCAGCCATGCGTTGTCAAACATAGTAGTGCTGCAGGGTGTTCACTTGCAGATCAATGCAGCCTTGTATAGCCATGCTTTGGGGTGCAGGGTGTCCAGGGCGTCTGCCAGGTCACTTGCGTCCTCCGGCGCCGCCAAACGCATTGTATCTGCGTGTAAACATTCTCACCAGCAAATCAAGCGAACCGCCTGTGGCCCACCTTGTGGTGCAGGGTGTCCAGGGTGTCCGCCAGGTCGTCAGCGTCCTCCGGCGCAGCCAGCCGCGAAAGCAAGTCGGCCACCGCCCGGTCCAGCTTGAATGGGTCCTGTGCATTTGCATCGTGCAGGGCGGCTCTGTGCAGGGTTTGTGACACCTCAGCAGCATCCTGATTCCTAATCAGTGCAACGATGCAGCATGCTATAGACATCCGCCGTCGCCAATTCGGAGCGTCATCTCCACGATGCAGGCAAGTGAGATGCTGCGAGGATGCCTCTGTGAAACGAAAGTGGTGCGCACAAGCAAAGGCAGTCGGGCACAGCAGTGGCAGTGCGCACTTGCATGGGCGAGCTCGTCGTGCAGTGGTCCAGCAGGAAGACCGTCGCAGTTTGCCCATTCGCATTCAGGGTCGCCTTCATCTGCTCCAGCCCTGCGCTGAAGCCGGGGTTGCTGCTGATCTGCACCCATAACATGTGTGCCATGAGTCACCAATCAAAACAGGTATCAACAGCTGAAATCGCAGGTGCAAACTCGATGGCCCCAGCCATGCTACGATCCACACACCCTTTGGTCTGTGTCGCTCTAAACCGCTTTCCAAAAGCATACCCACCCGGCTGCACTTCTGCTGGAGGGTGTCCACGACATCTGGGCCTGCCCCATCATAGAACGCCATCAGGGAGAAGGTCAATAACGCTGAGATTATGGGTCTCTGAGATGCTCCTCACCTTCAGCGCACCTCGGAGTCACGCGCAGCCATCAGCATGTTCTGCAATGGCTGAAAACCCCAGCCCTGAGGTGCTCTTCACCTTGTGGTTGAGTGTGTCCATGACGTCAGAGCGCTCCTCGGCATCTTGCGCGGCCACCAGCTGGCCCAGCAGCTTACCGGCTGCCTTTACATCCTTCTCAGCTGCCTGTACGGCCATGGTAACTCACGAGGCTGAGAATGCAGTGCACCCAGGTGAAATTTCAGCTCACAACCAGTGCACGCCCAAGAGTGACTGGCCAACCTGGAAGATTGCCCTAAGTGACATCAACAGCCTTGTCGACGGACCATCCTGGCACGCACATCTTGCCGCGGATGACTCCCACTCGTAAACGATTCATGCCTCTGCGGTATGACCTGACTGTCGGCACATGCGCACCTGGAACTGCACCGGTGCCGGGGTGTACGGCTGTGGCACATGCTGCTGATTGGCGGCCGGCGCGCTCACCAATGTCGGCTGCGGTTGTGCCTCCGAGCCGTATACCAAGACGGGGGCGTACGGCTGCATCGGCGGTGCATAGGGTCGTGTGGATGTTGAAGACCGTGCGCCTGCCACCATGGATGTTGGCGCGGTTGTGGGCAGCTGCGGGTGGTAGCCGGCAAGATAAGCTGGCTGCAGCGCAGGCTGTGATGACTGCGCTGCTCCAGCCGGGTAGGGTGGGGCACATGGCAGGGTCGCCGCTGCGGTTGCCTGCAGGTGCCAGTCACGCCACGTGAAACTCGCAGCTTTAAGTGAAGTGGCCAACGTCCAGTGGAAAATATGAAAGCTATCGGCTGGCACTGAGCGAGGCCAAGTAGCTTGTGAGGGCCCTCGACTCGCCTGTCCATCTATAGCCATGTTCGATGCTTGACAATCTGCAGCATAATCAGCTTCGTTCTAGGACAACGAGGCACATGCCCTGCAGTCAGTGTCAAGACTACCCACCCGGGCGATGGTCTTGGCCTGCGCCTGCTGCAGCTCCCGCACCTGGGAGTCCAGGTATGCCGGGGATGCGGGCGGCTGGCTGCCGGCATAGCTGCCACTGCCATAGGTGCCCAAATTGCCGCTGCCGTGGCCGCCGACGCCAACGCTGTCGTAGTCGCCGCTGCCGTAGCCGGTGCTGCCGCGGTTGCCGCTGCCGTAGCCGCCGCTACCATAGTCGCCGCTGCCGAGGTTGCCGCTGCCGTATGCGCCGCTGCCGAGGCTGCCGCTGCCGTACCCGCCGCTGCCGAGGTTGCCGCTGCCAAACGCGCCGCTGCCGTAGCCGCCGCTGCCGAGGCTCCCGCTGCCATAGCCGTAGTCGCCGCTGCGGCCACGCAGCTTGCAGGCCTTGATGTACGAGATGGGCGCCTGCTCAGCGACGCGGCCGCTGGGCGCTCCTTGGATGCCACCATTCTGGTGGTACTCCGCATGCTGGTGGTTGCCTGCCGCCGGCGGCGCGCAGTACTGCATGCTGTGCTGTGCATTGTAGGGGGCGCTGCTTGCATCGTATGGTGCCTGCCACTGCCCGGCGCCCACATCTGATGCCGGCACCGCAGCTGATGCTGCAAAAGGTGAAGCGGCGGACGCCTGGGGCGCCAACCACGGGGCTGAAGCGGCAGCCAGGGGTGGCGGCGCTGGCATTGCTGCCTGCTGCTGTGGGTCGTACGCAGTTGCGTATGCAGCATACGCCGCGGGCACCGGCTGCGGCTGCACCGCAGGTGGAGTGGAAGCCGCCTGCTGCCCTGCCGCGGTCTGCGGCGGCGCCTCAGGGGCGGCCTGGGCAGCCCAGGCAGCCGAAACCGGCTGCGTCGGCGGGACTGCGGGGCCAGAAGCCGTGCGCAGAGCAGCGGCAGCCTGCGGCGGGGTTGCAGCCGCAGGGGCAGGGTCCGCTGGCTGTGCGGCAGGGGAGGAGGCAGCAGCGATGAGCTTTAGCGCGGCCTTTGCCTCATTAGATTCCCCGGAGCCAGGCTTCGCATCCCGCGCCACCTGCCCCAGGAGCGCCGCAGCGCCGGCTTGCTGCAGTGGCAGGAAATGCTATTGATGAAGCAGGCCGATTTGTATGTCAATTCACTGCTGGCTTCACCTAGACTCACAGACTCTCTGCGGGAGATGAGCAAGCCGACCGTCCATGTGCAGCCATATGAATGGTCCATGACATATCGGGTGCAACTGTTGACCTGCAGTGCGGCCACCGCATCGGGGGACGCCTCTGCCAGCACCATGATGGACTTGAGCGCCGCGATCGCCTCGTTGACATCTGGGCTCGTGCCCTTGGAGCGGTACCGCTGCAGCGCATGCAGCAGTGCCAGCGGCGCGCCCTCCGCCACCTGCCAGCAGGATTTCATTGTGGCTCGTAGGCTGGATGCATGATCAGCATTGCATGAAGCGGAGGTACAGTACAGCCTGCTGCACATGATCTGCTCATGGCGGCTGCGCATGCAAAGCTGTCGTTGTGCCGAGCTAGAGCTGCCCTTGTCAGAGCACTTGGTAGCGGAGGCGCACCAGAGCAGCCGGGGTTCCAGGGCACGGCTTTGTCGCCTTGCAGGTCTCCAACAGCATCGACACACAGTTTGGGCTGGCGGGCTGCGCCTCGTCACCCAGCACCTGAGAAGTAGCCCAACATGGTCAGGAAAGAAGCGACAGATTGATTTCTGCCTACATCCAGCATTGTGGCATGCTGTACCAATGTGCAGAAGGCTGCAGCTGCGCATGCCGGCTTGCAACCAGGTGAGGACATAGCTGGGACCTCGTGCACATTTCTACCTCACCGTGACCAGGGCGGCCACAACACTCGCTGCATTTGCGCCGCCGCCAGCAGCTGCTGCCGCCAGAGTGCCGCTGACGACCTGAATCGAGTTATGTGTGGCACATTACGCACATGAAACATTTGCCAACTTCAAGATTCAGTGTGTCACATCAGGCCCAGTGAAGGTTGGGCAGAGGCCTTCACATTCTGAGAGTGCATGAGAGACGCGCACCTGCTGCATGCTGTAGTTTGCTGCAAATGGGCCACGCTGCAGGACTGCAGCCACCACTAAGGCACCACATGCATCTGTGAACGCCTGCAGGTGACGCGCCATGGTTCAGGCTTGGCACTATCATGCAGCGCATCAGGTCTCCTCATCGGGTCGACTTAGGTGATCTGCCACACAGCATGACTGCTGCAGACATCGGGCGCCTGTCCTGGCTCAGGCAGCTATGCACCAACAGCGCGATCAGCATCATGGTCACGTGCTGTTTACGCTGTCATGAATCTGCTGTGCAGATTGCAGTCGTGCCTGCTGCGCCTTGGCATTGCCAGAGGTGCTGGTGCCCCGCATGAACGCTGTAAGCGTGTCCAGTGCTGCTGTCGTACGGTCATAGCCGTCATCTCCTGCAGACTGTTGCACCTGTAACAGATGGAGAGCATTGTGTGATCCGATGGTGATATCTACTATTTAACGCTACTGTTGGCGTGAGGGTGTGGTGAAGTCCTGGATGTCAAGAGTTCTGAAGCTCAGTGTCGTTGAGTCCATCACAGGTACAAAACTCACCAGTCGCAGCAGGGCTGGCACGATGCCAGCGTCTGCCGCTGCGTCCTGTGCTGTAATGTCGTCAGCAAGCAATACCAGGAACGCCGCCAGTGCCCTGCGCATGACAGTAGGGATGGAGGTTCAAAGCAGGCACCTGTGGCCTTTCATAACAGCTATTATCTGAAGCAAGGTGCAATGTGGAACAGCCCTGGTATGAAGATTGCATGTCGCACTTTTCCGTGATGTCCCAGCGTGTGCCGCCCTCTGTGGCATGCAGCAGCGTGATCAGCGACTCGATGATGCCGCAGGACGCGATCTCGGCCTTCAGGCTTGGGTCACCCTGCGCAGCACGCTGATGGGGGTGATGCTGTCGCACCAATGCTGGGCCTTAAACAAATCGAGAGTTGCAGTATCACTCCACGACATCCTCCGCTTCACCCTCACAAGCGCACCTGGGCTGCTGCAGCAACGACGCCTGTTGCGGGCAGCGCCGCCGCATAGGCGTCAGCCTTCAGGTTGTCGTTGCCCTGCAGTAGCGGCCGCAGAGCCGCAATGCCGCCTGGCGCCTCGCGGAGCTTCAGCGCACAGAGACACGACTTCCGGTCAGCACATTCGTACAGCTCACGGACAATGGCCCCAGCAGGGCGTTGGCTGGCAATACTGACCACAAAACCCAGATGCTTGAGCATGAGCAGCGCTGCTGACACTATTCATGGAAGAATGTGCAATCAGTCGTTGGGCTACCCGGAAGTGCTGCTCTATGCAAGAGAGTGGTGCAGAAATGCAGTAACAGTGATTGCTTCGATATAGGCACCTGCGTGGCGCTGGCCTCAGGCGCAGCCGCTGCAGTGCTGTCCAGCACTGACATCGCCAGCGGCAGGCAGGTGGCATCCACGGCCTGATCAGTAGCCAGCGCCAGCAATGTCATTATGCCCCCTTCACGTGCTACCGCCTGTCCAAACACAGCCACAATGCTAGGAAGGGGCTTTCTCGCCTGGTAGCCCGGACAGCGTAAGCAGATGTCGAGCACACGCACCACATGGTCGTCTGTCATGAACAGAGGCAATTCATCACATCACACATGGCCCTGTTCGCACTCGATACATCCACACAATTTCACCTGGCACGCGTGAGCGCTGTTTGTGGTGAGGCACTTGAGCAGGCGCAGCAGGTCGGTGGCCACTGACCACATGGCTTGCGAGATGCCGGCAGCTTGCATGCGCTGCAATACATTCAGCGTCGCCTGCACTGGCAGCATTGTCAAGCTTGGCTTGTGCTGGACTCCTGTGATGGCAAGCCTGCATAGGCATTGCTGAAATGCAAGTGGATCTTGTGGCGTTCTGTTTGCAACACATCCAGTCGTCTGCATGTTTGCTCACTCCAGTGCCTCCCGCCTCACTGGTCGAGTCTGCCAACTGCGACACTCTGCAGCTGTCGTCGTCCGTCAGCGCTGTCAGCAGTCCTGCACAGCAAGCTTTCTCCGCTGAAGGCACCAAGGTCCTGCAAAGCCCGCTGAACACATGACGGGTACTGCCATGCAGGCCGAACACAGAACTCTCTGCCTCCCATGTCTTTGAGAGCGAGGCGGAAAAGCGGTCAGCATGGCAGAGTGTCTGCCACGCAGCCCCTGACGCCCAAGTCAGCCGGGTCGTCAGCAGTCAGTATGATGAAGTACCTGCCATGCGGCCCTTGACGTCCAAGTCAGCCGGGTTGCGGGGCTTCTCCAGTGCTGCAACGAGCACTGTGACGCCATCTGCATCCCTCGTCGCCTGTCGCAGCTCAGCATCTTCGCACAGCGTGTTCAGCAGTCCATGTGCACTCCGCACCTGCGGCCATGCCACGAGTTGAAGATGATAATCTGTGATCATTGTTCAAGTCTGGTCAGGCACAAATACCAGACTCACTTTAAGGCACTTCCCTGCTGCCACAGGTGTCCCTGATGCAGCGTCATGCTCTGCTGCACACTCTCACACCAGCGAGAATGTCACCCACCGTTTCGGCATCGTCATTGAGGAGCACTGGCAGCAGGGGCATGATTGCCTCCTCCTTCTGGAGCGCGGCCTTGACCTCGTCGTTCCCGGCGGCCTGCAGTTGCCCAGCAGCCTGTTGGCCTACCAAAGTGTGTCGAATGCGAACCGCATGTGGCGCAGCATTGTTCGGTCTGGGTGCGTGGCCACTGACAGGCCATCTGCGTCCGCCGCTACTACGCGCCTGCATCTGCAGCAGTCGCAGGAGCTGCGTCTGCCGCTGCCCACCGCGCTTGTCGCCATCGGCATTCCGCCCCAGGGCCGCCAGCTGCAGTGGCACCATGTCGGCGGTGAACTCCGTCAGCGGCAGCTTTCCCTTCGCCTGGCGCTGCTGGATAAATTGCAGCGCCTGCCAGCTTGTCTGCGGATGGTGGCAGAACGACTGTGAAGTGGAAACACCTTGTGTTTGCAGATCTCTGCAAGCACGGCTTGTTGCATTAGTCCCCGGTGATAGTGTATGGGGCAGTGTATGGCAAAGCAAAAATGCTGTGCTTCATGCATCAAGGATGCCGCACCTCATCATCTGGCGCAGCCAGCAGGTTCAGGACACCACTGAGTCCGTGGCTCTTGTAGACCCCCTTGATTGCCGGGGATCGAAGGCCAATGCCCATGACCTTTATTCAGTCGGTCTGGCCGCAACTGCTGACTGGGACAATGCCAGCAATGTCGCTTGGATGCCAACAATCGAAAGTCTCAAGCTGATCTATGCTGCCGCATCCCCAATCCCGTGTGATGGTTGTGCTTTCGTCTGCGAGCCGACTGCCAATCAAAATCTTCTGCAGGTCTTCCAGCCTGCAGCGCACAATGCATTATCTCCATGCATAATCCAGGGCAGCAGTGGCCCGTGGGACAGACAAAGTATGTTACAGATACGCTCTGCTCCCGCACTGGGCCGTTGAGCGCATGCCTGAGGAAACCCAGTGTCTGTCAAGCTTAAGCTGGGATGTGCAGATGCCAGGTGAGCTTAGGTCGCTCCGACAGTGAACCGCGTCAGGCAGCCTGCAAAGACTTCGAACGCGTTTCGCTCTGCGGTGCACGCTGATCCGATTCTGCTTGCACCAGCCGCCGCACCAGCACCTCTATCTTCTTGGTCGCAGGTTCCTCCTTCACGCACACGAGTCACGATCATATGCTCGTCAAGAGAAAGGATGCAGCAAATCTACGAAATGCACACCTGCAGTTGGTAGATTGGTCACGCGAGCTTTGCATTGTCAGCCTTTGCGTGAGCACAGGCTGTCTCGCAATCTGTACGGCATGTGACGCTGTACTGTCTGACAACATTACAGTGGGCAGAGTCACGCCGATCTGCTTGATCCAGCTTATCACAGGGTGCAGCCATCGAACTCAACGTAAATCGTGCTGTGTGCATCTTCAGATTGATTCCTAGCAGACGTTTGCCGTAGAACTGAACCAGTGCATGCGCGCCATCGTGCGGCGTCTCACGGTGCACATGGCTGCATGTATGCCACATGCGCGGGGCTGGTGACCTGATGAGTCAGATGATCAGGCGTTATCACCTTCAAGGGTGGTATGGTGCTCACACACGATCGTGTGCTGGCCTGCTGGGATGCAGGACGGAGCAAGGCCCGCCGGGCCCGCCGATTGTTTCGGAAAAACATATTGGATTTCCTTGTGTGCCATTTATTTGCATGAGCTTGCAACCTGAGCAGACCAGATGTTGTGTGAGTGAGCAGGCGCTGCTCCCAAACGCAGATTCCATACCTGTGCGCAACAAATTATTACAGTTGGCACGTTCAGATCAGCACTTCGAAAGGCCGTGCAATCAAATCTGCACGTTTGGAGCTGTCTCAGTAATCCATTATGGCTGTGGCCGAGCGCAAAGCTGCTGTCGCGGCAGAGGAGCAGCCCCAGGCTGCACCTGCCATTCACCTCAACACAGCAGATGGCGACTCGGAGCCGCTGCAACTGCAGTCGCTGTGCATGCACTGCCATGAGACGGTGAGTGGCCAGTCCACCTACCGTGCGGGGCCACCGACTGCGAGGTCCTGACCTATGTTGGTGCACCGTATCATTATGCGCCGCATGCAGCCGCCGCGGCGCAGGTTGCACCTATCTACAAGTGCATGCGGCCATGCCTCTCATCCTGCAAGCTGCATACTTCCCGAAGCTCATTCCTGAGCTGTGCACGCCCCTCGACGGCGCGCGCACTCTCACGTGACACCGCCTCGCAGGCAGAGCGCATGCTCAGGTGTACCTTGTTGATGTGCCAACTCGTGCTGCATGCTGTCACAGGGCACCACCACGATGCTGCTGGTGGACATACCGCACTTCAGGGAGCTGCTCATTGCGTCCTTTGAGTGTCCGGAGTGCGGCTTCAGGTGCGCCGCTCACTCGCAGTGCATGGCGCGGAGCAATTTGTGACACACCAGCCGTTATGACCTGGCAGGGATGGTGTGTTACCCACGTCATCTCCAGCTGACACCGTTTCTGGTGTTGATTGGGTACCGCAGGAACAGGGAGGTGCAGTTTGCGGGCGCTTTTGGAGAGCGCGGCACCCGCCACACCCTCAAGGTGCTGTTTGAAACCAACTCTTTGTGATGCCGCAAACCCTGCACACGGGCCAGAAAATGGTGCCAGCGTCACAAGCTGGCAACATTCAAGCAGGGTTTGCTTGGTGAAGTGTTTAAGTGCAGCTCTGGATTGTGACATGTGCACGAGCTGCTGTCTAGGAAGTCCTGCCTCCGCTGCGACAGAATGCTGAACCCCTCATCCAACACCATTAGTGCTGGAGCTGCAGTTTGGCGTCCATTCCAAATCCAAGGTAAAGGCGTGATCGCATGCAGGTGGCGCAAGGGCGGCAGGACCTGCTGCGGCGGCAGGTGGTCAAGTCTAACACGGCGACTGCGACGCTGCTGGAATTTTCTTTACGAGTCCATCTCAGTCTCATGGCGAAGTTGTTGTTGCGTGCAGGTGGCAAAAGGGCGGCATGACCTGCTGCGGCGGCAGGTGGTCAAGTCCAACACGGCGAGCGTGACGGTGCCGGAGCTGCAGTTCGAGATCCCGCCCGGCACGCAGAAGGGCGTCATCACCACGGTCGAGGGCCTGCTGTCCGACGCCTCGTCCGGCCTCAGGTGCCCACGGAATGCGCATGGCTGGGTGCTTGCAGATGCAGCATGCCCCCAAGCAGTCGTATGTTTTGCTGGGATACCCCACTTGCCGACGATGATAGTGCGCCGCATTTGCGGTGCCATTGCACATCGTGTTTGCACCTCCCGTGGCTCACATGTGATAGGGTGGGTCCGATCACAAAACACCCGTCATCTTGTGCTGCAGGGAGCTACAAGACGAGCGCCGGGCTGCCGACCCGGCAACTGCAGACGCCATCGAGGCGGTGCTGAACCAGCTGGATTCCTGTGCAGCCGCGGAGCGCGACTTCACTATGATTGTTGGTGAGTGTCTAGGTCGAAGACGTGTACAGGAAGCCACATTCACACTCCGGCAACTGCAGATGCCTTCGAGGGTGTGCTGAATTGGGTGGGCGCCTGTGCAGCTGTAGAGTGGCATTCAACAACTTCTGCCAGTGAGCAACGTTGCCAGTTATCAATGAGCTAGACCGCCAGTGGCATGCCAACTCGGACGTGGGCATTGGTGCAGCCAGCAAGAGTCAAGCTCTGCGATTGGATCCACAGCGCACTGACGTGATGAATGCGCATGGAGCCAGATTGTGAGACACATACAATGCCAGCTCGATGGTCGCCCTCATCCTGCACTCCTGTTGCAAACTGGACCGAGCCATTGTCACTTTCAAGTCGACCCAACAAGCTGCGAGCACACAAAGCCACAGGGACCTGCACACCTGTTCTGATCGTGTCATGCGGCTTCCAGAGTGAAACTTGCACACGACGTGTGTTCACTTTTCTCAATGCAGATGACCCAGCTGGCTGCAGTCATGTGCAGCCTGGCAGCGCCCCAGGAGAGGACGACGCGCTGACGTTGGAGACATACGAGCGCACCGCTGAGCAGAACGAGGCCCTGGGGCTGTCTTTGGGCGCGGACACCGGCGCAGCAGCTGAGCGGGACACAGATGCAGCGCAGCCGAGCGGTCTGGAGCAGGTAGTGAAATGTTCCATGCATCTATCCTCTTGCAGATCATTGTGAGAGCATAATCTCATCGCCCTGGGGTCGTCTGTGGGCATGGACGCCGGCACAGCAGATGAGCGGGACAAAGACGCAGCGCAGCCAAGCAGTTTGCAGCAGGTAGTGGCTCTTCTCCCTCAGCCGCTTGCAACACAATGTGGAACAAGCTGGGGTGTGGCGCTGAGGCTGTCTGCTGGCAGCAAGGCTGGTACAGCAGCAAAGTGGGGCATGAGCGCAGCACAGCCAAGCTGCCTCGACTGGGTAACTTATAGCCGTGTTCTGCTGAACTCCGATGATGAGCTACAGTTTCATCGGCCTAATGTGCACGCCACAAAGGGGGTCATCAGCAGCATTCTGAAGTGAACCTGACGAAGTGGATGCTTGGTGTGCGGTGCAGGCGCCAGAGGGTGCGGGCGTGAAAGATTGGGACGTGCACCACAGGGCGGCGGCCCCCATGGGCGCGCCGGCCCTGCAGCGGTTTGGCGGCATCCGCGCCAAGGGCGACGCTGCGGCGATGCTGCTCAGCCACCTCGGCCCCCCAGCAGAGGCCCCGGACGAGGTGCGGGTGGGGGTTTTTAGAGTTTAGGGTTTGAGCCATAAGTGACGCCAGCTGACAGGTGAAGATGCAATTTGTTCAATGAAACCTGGTGTCCTGTTCCAGAATCGGGCCTGCTGGTCACATGCGTGAACCCCGCACACACCACAGCGCTGTGATGCATGCTGCACAGCCGCCGTGTTTTCCTGCATCGCTTCCTGTGTGTTATGCAGGTCGTGGAGCTGCCAGGTCACTGCTTCGCCTGCGGGGCAGAGTGCCACACGCGCATGTTCCCGACGGCCATCCCGCACTTCAAGGATGTCATCATCATGTCCAATGCGTGCGACGCCTGCGGCTACCGGGACTCGGAGATCAAGCCCGGCGGGGGATTCAGCGAGAAGGGCCAGTCCATCACTCTGCAGGTCGGCATTGCCTGTGTGCCTCAGTTTCCTTTTGAGCGCTTTGTCAGATGCTTGCGTCAGGCTAAGTACTGGCAGCGTGTGCAACACTCCCATGCTGCAAATGAGTCGACCGCTGCAGACACAAAGTGCCTCTGGCCAGATTTCCGCCGTGAATTCGTCAGGCTCTGCTGCCTTGCCAGCAGTTCCCCACTGATACGAAGATGTTGTGCTCGACTGCTTAGTGTGTCGCACCCTGCATGCGTCAGCAGTTCAGAGCAGACAACCACACATTTAGTCTATGTTTCCAATAGGCAGACAGTTTGGCTATATGTCGGGTGTGCAGGTCAACGAGCAGGACCCGAGGCATGAAGACGTCATGGCTCGGGTCCTGCCATGACGTCTTCATGCCATATACCGCCGAGGTCATCACTCCACGAATGAGGCCCCAGTACTGTTGTGCTGCTCAGATATTGAACAGGGTGAGTGCAATTGTAATGCAGGTCAAGGATCAGGAGGATCTGAGCCACAACGTCAAGTCGGACACCACAGAGGTTACCACCCCCCTAGATGAGGTGCTGGTAAAGTTGCGGATGTGCAATGCATCGCAGGTCAGGGAGCAGGAAGTTTGAGCCGCGACGTCATCAAGTCAGACACCGCCGAGGTCACCACAGTTCAGTACGAGGCGCAACTGTCGTTGTGATGGTCAAGTCGACAGTGACGGTGCAATGTGTTGCAGGTCAATGAGCAGGAGGATCTGAGTCGGGACGTCATCAAGTCGGACACCGCCGAGGTCATCACTCTTTGAATCAGGCTCCAATCCTGTTGTGCTGGCCAGAAAAGATCAGGGATAATGCTGTTGAATGCAGGTCAAGGAGCAGGAGGATCTGAGCCGTGACGGCATCAAGTCAGACACCGCCGAGGTCACCACAGTTCAGTACGAGGCGCAACTGTCGTTGTGATGGTCAAGTCGACTGTGACGGTGCAATGTGTTGCAGGTCAAGGAGCAGGAGGATCTGAGCCTTGACGGCATCAAGTCAGACACCGCCGAGGTCACCACAGTTCAGTACGAGGCGCAACTGTTGTCGTGATGGTCAAGTCGACAGTGACGGTGCAATGTGTTGCAGGTCCAGGAGCAGGAGGATCTGAGCCGCGACGTCATCAAGTCGGACACCGCCGAGGTCATCATCCCGGAAGTGGACCTGCACATCACCACAGGGTCGCTGGGCGGGCTCATCACCACCGTCGAGGGCCTCGCCACCAGCGTGCAGGTCAGTCGACACGTGTGACGTCAAAAGTGTTGTGTTGTTGTGTCAATGTCTCTTTCACACGCGTGCCTTGTGGTCATAGCTCATCACCACCGTCGAGGGCCTCGCCACCAGCGTGCGGGTCGGTTGACGTGAACATCATGTCACAGTCCTGTTTCGCTGGCCTGTTGTATGGCAATGTCAGCAGACTACCGCCAACGAGGGCCTCACCGCCGGAGTGCACATCCTGACCAGACAAGCACTGCAGCATTTCTGTGTCACCCTTGAGCTACTGGGGGGCGACCTGCATAAGCAGCAGCAGGAATCCCCGGCGTTGTCAGACTCTGGCAGGGATTATGTTAAACGTCATCGCAATATGTGCCTCCTTGCGCAGGATTCCTTCAAGCGCATGAACAGTTTCAGCCTGGGCGACAGTGCTGACCCCGAGCAGAGGGCGCGCTATGCAGAGTTCTTCTCCCGCCTGGACAAGTTTGCGCGCTTGGAGGAGCCCTGGATCGTGACCCTCAGGTGTGGTGACTGCAGGCGTTGTATTTGAGTGCAGCATGAGAGTCTGAAACACAATCATAAGGTGGGCTGTGCGAACATGCTCCTAGCCTGCCTGAAGACGGTTGGAGGAGCCCCATACTGCAGTTTTCAGGTGTACTGAGGGTTGACATCATCGGCCATGTGCAAGATGTGAGAACTTATCAGGGCCGCAAGTAGGTCTATGTCCATAATGCTTGCCTCGATGCACTGCACCAATGCACTGGAGGGCCAGTGCATTGCCCACATAATGCAGGGCAGTTGACGCTCACTGCAAAATGGAAAGCGCTGCGCGAGTCATTGGTCAGCTGTGTCACCATGCAGCCAATGACACGGTTTCGTCTCGCGATGGCGCAGGGATCCACTGGCCAACTCGTTCATCGCGCCGCTGACAGCCATCCCGGTTGAAGACACCCGGCTGGTGGTGGAAGAGTTTGAGCGCTCAGCAGAGGATGATGCGGAGTTCGGCATCGACCACTTGAAGCTGCACGACGATCAGGGGTTGGACAGCAAGTAGTGTCCAGGGCTACAGTGTGCAATGGCACAACCAAGGGTGACCTCAGGTTGTGAGCATTCAGGGCCTGGCACAGAATTCACCTGAGGCAGTCGACCAGGGCACTCTCGGTTACTATGCATCCTGTACCAAAACCTGTGCGAAGCTGCACAGCACCAGTGCCAGTTGCTGCTAGTGGGCGGCGCACATCTGGGGTGCGGCTGTGCAAGATCGCATCAGGGGCTGAACACGACGATTAACAGCGTTGTTCTGCATCTGCATGGTTTGAAGGAGGAGAACCACTCCAGACGATGTCCCGAAAAAGCAACGGAAGGTTTCCGACCAAACACACTGAGGGCATGCAGATCAAATCACCCGCATCGTGCCACAATGTGTGCAAGATCATGCTGCATCGAGCAGTCTCACGATAAACTCTAGATCTCAGCTCTGTTCCGACCCAGATCGTTGTGGCACTGCGCCATATAAGGATGGGCTCAAGGCCTCTACTTCTGCCGGTTGAAGGCGCCCTTCCACTGCATTTTCTGCTTCCGCTCGGCATTCGCCTCCCGCTGCCGCATCCTGGCAACCTCCTTCTCGACATCTCCAGAAAGGCTTGGATCCACCTCTGCCACTCTCCTGCGGCGACGTTCACACGGTGGGTGCTGTCAGCTGTGGGCATATCACAAGCTTGATGATCTTGATGGCTGCAAGGACCAGACTGAGCTGGCTCACCATGATGCGCCAACAATCATGCAGAACATGCCTCCTGCCCCAGCATTCTATTGACACAGTATTCGTGCGGCAGCAGGTCCTCAGAACAGACAACAGCAATGTTTCGTCTTCACCTGAAGTCCTCCTCTGCGTCATCGAGCTGGCCGAGGAAGGCACGCACCGCAGCGCGCCGCCACAGCGCCTTGGGGTGGTCCGGCACTTCCCTGCCGAGGCACAGATACTCCTTCTGCGATGGCGACGCAATGCCAAATGCGACTGGAAGCTCTCAGTCCTGTCATAATGACTGCATCGCCACCTCTGCCACACGGCTCCTATGCGAATGGCTTCTATGCGGATGGCAGATCAGCGCAGCAGGCAAGCGGCCTTTGGGCATCAGGCCGAGCGATTGTTGACACATGCTGTCTTGTGTTCTGTCCCGACGAACTTGCTTCGGAGTACATTCAGGCGCGCTCCTCTACACAATTCATCTGAAAAAGTGACGACCAGGGGGATGCGGTGCGTCACCTGAGCGCCTTGTCCGCCCACTTGAGGGCCTCCGAGTAATTCTCCTGCCGCTGCGCCGCCAGCGCCAGGTTGACCATGCAGCCAGCCTTGGTGCCGTCGACCACCTGCAGCACGCAAAGGGACGTCCAGTCACAAAGGGCACAGTGTGGTTCCCGAGACGACGATGTTGTCTGCGATGCTCGCTGCGCCGCCAGCGCCAGGTTGACCATGCAGCCAGCCTTGGTGCCGTCAACCACCTGCAGCACGCAAAGGGAAGTCCAGTCATGATTGAGCGTTGTGTAAATTGCAGAAGTATAACATGTCCCTGCACCTGGCATTGGTGCTGTCGACCACCTGCAGCACGCAGGCGCAGCTCTGATTGTACTCTGGTGAACCTCAGATGCAACACAGGGTCTCTGTCGTCCTCTTGTTGCTCGCTGCATTGCCAGTGCCAGGGACCACGCAGCTGTCCTGGTGCCAGCGACCACTTGCTGGGCCATCGTCGAGTCAGGTGAACGCGCAGGAAGCAGCAGGATCGCATTTTGACCGCGCCGCCGCGACGGTCTGATCGTGCAGCTAGCCACGATAGACATGCATCTGAGGCAGCACAAACATGAAAGGCGACTGCGGCTCAGGCGTGCGAGATGAATCACTGGATTTAGGGTTTACAGCAAGCGAGCGCCGCCGAACAGCACCTGGCGCTGCGCTTCATCACCGACGTCGAAGATCTGGTTCAGCAGCTTCAGCGCCTTCAGCCACTTCGTGGTCGCATGGCTCACCATGCCCTGCGGCATCCGGAGGCAGCAGTGAGACGTCACACCACACGCAAGGTGTGCAAAAAGGTGTTCGAAGGGCAGCAGCGCCTGCAACAGTGCAGGTCAGTCATGGGACGCTGCCACTTGCAGAGCACGCTGCTTGTTGTGCAGAGAGCCCAAAGCTCTCTCACGTGGCGACGTTTGCTTTGCTGGGGGGTCATGTATGGATAACCTTGCGGCCTGGGTGTGCAGTGCACCCAGAATGCCAGAGAATCTCATTCTCAGAAAATCTAGTTCTCAGACGTGCCATGTGCCACACCTGCTTGAAGACCACGTTGCCCTGGTCCTTGAGCTGCGTGCTGCGCGCAATGAGCTGCTCTGACGACAGATGAGTGGCGTGTGCCTGCACAGCAAGCGGCAGGAAAGTTACGCAGCTTCAAAGTGGCAGCGAGGGCCTTCACAGCAGCACAGACGGCCACAAACAGACGCTGTGTGCTGAGGTCCCACTGACAATGCTTGAAGCAAGTGCTCTTGAGCACACAATCCAGGCTTTGCACGCCTTGATGTAAATGATGTTTGCACAATGCGTTTTTAGAAGGGGTCAATCAGGCAGCAGCACACCTGCCGCTCGAAGTCGAGGAGCTCCACCTCCCACTCGACATCAGCGCCCTCCGCTATACCCTGCGCATTCACAAGCACTGCCTGTGAACGTGCCAGACTGTGCAAGACCTGAGAGCGATGAATACCTGTGAACTGTGTCACACTGTGCGATGCAGGAGGGCGACTATTATCACGCAAGCCTTTGGTTCGTTTCAAGCCTGCGGCCAGGAATGACCTAGTTGCAGGCCACGTGTGGGATGTCGGCCGCTCATCTCAAGCTGATCGTTGCGCACAGCTTGGGGCATACCTGGATGTGGCATGCCTGGATGCGGCGCGCAGGTTACTCGATTGTGGCGCGTCAAAAGTGTTGCAACCAACTGAACTTGAAAAGAGATGGATGCGCACGTCTGGCCGGTCAGTGCGGCCGTCATAGGCATAGCTAGATGTGGCGCGCACTCTTGACACCTCACCAGGTGTCATTAGCCGGACCGCCATGTCGAGACCCTCCGGCACCGCTGCCATGCCTGAAGGATACCACGATTGAGAGTGATAATACAGAGCCCGCGAGGTCGGGTGTACCCAAGGTGGCTACTCTTACAGTCTCAGTGGAGGCGTCATCACATGTACATGTGTTCCAGCATTGTATTGACACAGGGCGCAAGTGACCTCGGCAGCCTGTGCACCTGTCTGGAACTCGAGTGCGAGGCCTGCACCGTCCCCGCCGCGGGTGTCCAGCACCGTCTTCCCCGACTCCGGCTCGATCACCCTGCCAAACAGCACGTGCGCAGCGTCTGGCGACAGGCTCACATGTTTCGGAGGTGGCGGTGCGTGTGCTGAGACTCAATGTTGTAAAGCTGACACAACACACACCGACAGATGGCAGTCACTGTAGTGACATTCCTTTTGGCCTTGCATCTGCACCTGTAGTGCACCCGCACTGAGGAGTCCTCGATGGGGCAGTCCACAGGGAACTCGCCGCGTCCGTCCTTGATGCGCCGCTTCACGACTTTGCCGTCTCCTGTCATGTCGCGCACCTGCAGATGAGCCAGGACGCTGACTATGTGGATAGCCGGGTGTGAGGTGTGTCAGATGAATGCATGGCTGAGCACGCTGGGTGCGCCTGATGTGGCGTCCGCCATGCCAATGATGCTATGCCCCGTCATGTCGCAGCTCATGGCAACGTCTAAAGACAATGCGTCAAGATCAGCAGAGATGGGCATGCCCGGCTCGACTAATATCATGTGGGGTTAAAAATATGCTCCTCACCTGATCCGTGGATTTGCGTCGTGATCAGATCTGATGTGGTCTCAGGCACCCAGTGTCAGCAACATGAGGTCAGTGTCACTTGACACAGCTGCAAATGGTCCTGGTCTCGTCAGGTCATCAGCACAGTCACTGAACATGCTGTACCTGGATCATGGACTGCAGCGTCAGCTCGAACTCGACTCGATCTGAGATCGCCGGCGGCGACGGCACCAGGCTCTTGTCATCAGGTGCAATTGCGTCGGCCCTGGAGCAGCTGATGACCGCGTGCTCGCCCCTGGTCATGGCTGCCAGGCCCTCTTCGATCGCCGCTGGCACGGCACCCGAGCCTGTGTGGGTGTATATATGGCACATCAAATGTGACGCCACGGGAGCAGCTGACGACCGCATGCTCGCCCCTGATCATGGCTGCTGGGCCCTCCTCGATCGCTGCACGGCGCCAGTGCCTGTGTGGGTGTGTACGAGGATTTGTCAATTGTCATGCCCCGGGAGCAGCTGATGACCGCATGCTCGCCCCTGGTCATCGCAGTCAGCCCCTCCTCGTCTGCAGCTGGCATTGCACCGGTGTCCCTGTGAGCGGTCACAAAGGACCGAAAAGAGCATCGGCCCCACAGCAGCCGGTGTGGTGTGCATTTGTTCTTCCGCTGCCAGCCCCTCCTCGTTCGCCATCAACACAGCCATTGTGACTGTGCTAACTCCCATAAGGCGCAGTTGGAAACCCTCGGATCAGCAGTCATACCATGCTTTCGGCGCCTCCTCATTTGCTAATTGCGCAAGGCTGGTGTCTTTGTCATTGTTGGCAGACATGGGACACTGATAGACAAGGGAGCCCTGATCTGAGCAGCTGGTTGCAGCGTCGTTGCCCTCGGTCATACCTTTCAGTGTCTGCGGATTCACCAGCACAGCAACAATGTCTCGGCACTAGCTTGAAGCTAAGACAAGCCACACGCTGCGCCATTATGTCAGAAAGCAGGCTTGGCAAGCATGACCGCTGCATAGTGCATTGGACCTCATAAAGCCTTGGCGTTCTGAAGCCGCCCAGGATGTGACAGGCTGTCTCACCTGTTGTAAAGCGCAGTGCTTGACTGTCTTGCGTCTCAATGCTGGGGCTGCTTGCTGCACCGGCTGCCGTCCATCGCATCCTCGAGCATTGCCAGTGCAAGTTCCAGATCGGAGTTGGTACGACAGTCGATCCTCACCCATGGTGAAGCGCAGTGGTTGGCCCTCCGGCGTCTCGAAGTATGGCTGCGTGCTGCACTGGCTGCCGTCCATTGCTGGTAGGCGTGCCTTCACCGCCAGTTCCACCTGTTGAGCATGGAAAACAGCTGCCTGATCCATATAGTGCATGAGAAAGCGCTCATAATCGCAGCAAGACTCCCACCTTTCACTGCCTTATTTTGCCTGCTGAAACAACAGGTTAATTTGATGATAAGCTGTAGACTATGCGACTCACTAGATGACTCAGCGCATCGTAGTCACCACAACCGTGAGGTGCATTGTACAATGTGATGGACTGCACGACAGGCCAATTCTGCACCTCGAAGGGTGCGCGGGGTGACTCCCATACATCCTTCCTGCTGATGCTGCGCTTGAACATGTCATCATGTCTTCCGACCAGCTCCACGTCATCCTGTATGCAGCGCGGTGTGTCATGTCACAGGATGTTGACCGACCGAAATCTCTTGCACATTGTCAAGCTCCTGACCTTACTGCGCTGAAGACTGCCCGCCGATGCCTCACACCCACTTCACTGTCGGCATGGCACAGGCACGTACTGCGGGAACGAGTCAGCAGCCAAACCGGCCACAATGTGCTACAAACCCAGATGTTGCCAAAATTTTACCCGCCAATATATGCTGTCAGCAGGACATGAGCGCCTCACCTTCTTGAAGCACTGCACCAGCTCCAGGGTGAAGCGCAGGGTCTGGTTCGTCGGCGCGTCCTTGGGCGGCGCCAGGCCGCATTCCTTGTGCTGGAAGCCGTAGCGCGGATGCACCGACAGCACCATCACCTCGCCCACCCTGGAGTCTGCAGCGTGTGCTTCCACGTGTCAGCCACCAAAATCAGACGGCATGTCGCCATGTGTGCCGGGTGCCATGCAGCAGCCATGCATCACGAGTGACCATAGCCTGGTAATTCGAGAAAGAAAACGACGACTGCAGCAGAGGTCACTGAGCAGGTGACTGCAGCTCCTCGTGCTGGACCAACTGCTCGGAGGCTCACTCAGCATGGCGATCTCCCAGGCACGCGGCATCCGCCGGCCGGCCCCGATGATGAACGGCAGCGGCAGCCCGGCGCCGCCCTCCGCCTGGTATGTCGATTGCAGGAGTGTGTCTTCCGCCGTCTTCACATTGTAGTGCAGGTACACCTGAGGCCAAGCAGCGACGTTAAACGTAAACCGTAACGCTGCTTGTCAAGTGCACATCGTCGTGCAGTTACACCTGATCCCAAGCAGCGGCATGTAGAACTCGAGACTCAACGTCGCTCGTCAAGTGCACCAACATCTGCTCAGTGTCTTGGGAAAATATGTCCCAGAAGACGGATTGGAATTGCACCAGGTCGCCGTCGGCCGGGACAACATTGCTGCTGCTCTTGCGCAGCAGAACCTTCTTGATCAGTCCGGACTCGATGGCGTCCTGTTCTCTATGTCGTGAAAGGGGCCTCACGTCAACGCCAGAGCTTCTGAAACAGATGGTCTGGGGAGAATGCTTGAGCACAGTGGCGGGAGTGAGCTTGTTCAGGCACCGGGCGCCACCAGATAACAAGCAAACACGGATGCGCCGCAACTCTTTGCTGTCTCACAGCTGAGGTGATGTACCTCAGCGCCGCGTCCTTCTTGGCGTCCTTGTCATCGATCTCTGGCTCGAAGTCCGGAATGTCCAGTGGCGTCCGCAGCTCCGCAAACCAGTCTGCCAGTGCCGCAGACATGGCGGTGGCACTGCTGGCAGCTGACACAGGTGCTCGAATGGAGCAGTTGCAAATGTAATAACAAGCAGTCTCGTCGACTGCAGAGATCTGGAATGTGCCGATGTCTGCCGCTGCGCCCATTTTGGGAAGAACTCTGCTGCAGGTGTCTGTGTATAGGCAGGGCTGCGTGTTTCGAGATCTTTTCAGACCATGACTCAGAGGCTAGCAAGCCAACTGCAGAGCGCCAGCGCTGCTCACACATCAATTGCACCTGCCATTCTGGTGCCGCATGCAGGCTGGGCAAGATGGTATCGGAACGCCTGCACGTTCAGGGCGACACACCGCTGCCCACTCATACAAGTTCACAGGTGCAGTTGTGACTCTGTCACCATGCGTCTGCGCCCCAGCAGATCCTGCAGTGTCTCAATAACACTCCAAAACCCGGACCACCCCACGTGCTGTTGAGAAAATCCCGCACCGCTGATGGAGCGTCCGTCAGACGGACTGCTGGCAGCGATCATCGCATAGCAAATAGCAGCTGGCCGTCAGGTATTGCCGGACTGCCCTTTGCGCACAACTGGTGCTGCATCGTGGCGATGGCGGTTGTGCAAGGTCGCACAGCCACCCCTTGCCCACAGTCTGCCCAGCGTCAATCATGCGCAGGCCTCCGAATCAGCCGTCCAGCAGCGCTCCTCAGACATAGAAGCTCATGCAGCAGCGGACGGCAGCCATTTATGGTGCGTGCAGAGGCTGAAACAGCACCAGCAGCCGACCTGCCACTAGAGCAGTCAGGCAACAGCTTCACAGCTCTGAAGGATATTGAGGCCATCAAGAAGGTCCTGCCACACAGGTCAGCTGCTGGCCGTGGCATGCAGTCGCAGCCTGCGTGATGAGGCATGACCACATTCTCAGATCACCGCCGCAGATCACATGCATGGCAGATCTGCTGAGAGCCCACCTGTTGCTGTAATCAGGTATCCCTTTCTGCTAGTGGACCGGGTGGTGGAGTGCGAGTTTCAGAAGTACGGCATTGGGTACAAAAACATCACCATGAATGACAACTTCTTCACCGGCCACTTCCCGGAGCGCGCCATCATGCCAGGCAAGCATTCCGCCTGATTGACCAGTTGCAATCCTCTAGTTGATCGTGATTGTCGTGCAGGGCTAGGTGAAGTCATTGGGTAGACCGATGCAGCCCAAGCTAGGTGCCAATTGCGACCCCATTGATGCCTGTATAAGCACAAGACCAACCAACACAAGCGTGCTGCCTCATGCAACAGGCGTGCTGCAAGTAGAGGCGATGGCGCAGCTGGGCGGCATCGTGATGTTGGACCCGGAGGGCCCTTCAAAGGACCAGTTCTTCTTCGGCGGCATTGAGAAGTGCCGCTTCAAGAAGCCGGTGGTGCCAGGCGACACTCTGGTGAGCTCCTATTCTTTCATGAGTGAGTCACGTTAGAAGGACGAGCAATTCAGCAAAAAGTCAGTCCAAACTTACCAGCATGCCATGGTAGGTTTATTTCGCATGGTTGTGCATGTGCATTCACGTTGCCAAATCGAAACTCCTGTCAAGTGCTGTTTGGCATGCACGCAGATGATGCGGGTGGATGTGACGAAGTACAACAAGCGCTACGGCATCGTCAAGCTGGCCGCCAAAGCGTATGTCGGGCAGGACGTTGTGTGCGAAGCGGAGCTCACCCTGGCCATGGGCTCGTGAGCACTCGAGTGCATTGTGTGGAGCGCAGAGAGTGTTGCCGCCGCAACATTTGCAAGCTCAGGGAAGCTTGAGTGTCAGCTGAAGTGTGAGAGGGCGTGGGACTGACTCTCGGCTGCAAGCCAGACAGATAGACATGCCCGAGGCATGTGAGCGGGGCAAGCACCAAAGGTGCCAATGCAGCTGAGCTGACCACTGACACGCAAACTACACAGGGGAGAGTGGATGAGAAAGCAGCGGGCAGTGAGCCCAACATTGATCATTGACACATACGTCTTCACCAGATACGTTCTTATCAGAGCTCAGAAACCACGAAACCTGTTTTGATTCTGCCATTGTACACACTGACTCTGCTATTCGCTCTGTAAGATGACTTCAGCACTGACGAGCCTTTTGGTCCAACCCGCCTGAGGCTTTCAGTCGAAGAGACCCTCAAAGAATGCATCGACATCCGCGTCGACACCTTTCTGCCCGGGCGCTGCTGCAGCAGCAGCAGCTTCCGCCGCCGGATCCCCTCTTGCCTGTGTGTGTCCGCTGCTGTGTCCACCGCCGCGGCTGCGATCTCCCGCTGCGTTAGCGGCACCTGCCTCAGGGGTGGTCCCGCCAGACCTGTGCGGCGAGCCGCTGCTGTCCCTCCTGGAGCGCTTCCGCTTCTTCATGCTGCTGTCCCCAGAGGACTTGCGCTTCTTTGCCGCGCGCTGTTCCTCCTTCCGCCGCCGCTGCTCCTGAGCCTGCAATGCATGCTGAGCAATTTTGTGCAATTTGGGACGAAAACTGCGGGGCAGGTGACACGGCTCACAGCAGCCCTGGCTGAGCATGACCACCATGCGGCAAGTTGAAGAGGCGGCAGATGGTTGTGCAGCACCGAGCAGTGTGACACCGTGATGGGCGCGAACCTGCAGCGCCTGCTGGTTCTTCTGGTAGTTGAGCTGCAGCGCGTGCTTGGGGCACAGCCGCAGCTTGACCAAAGCCGCTTTCTGTATGCCCGCCTCAGCATAAGCAAACTGGACCTGCAGCACGAGACGACTGGGCATCGTGCCATGCACATGGTCGCCACAATGCGCTTGCTGCGATATGCACGGTGATCATGCATGTCAGTGCGTGCTCTGCAGCGGCGTGTCAGACAAGCCTGCATGCAGGATGCCGGGCAGCTGAGGGAATGCTGTGACGAACCTCGAAGGAGGCCAGCCCCTCACGCACATCGCAGCCGCGGGCGCCGCACACGAACTGGCCCTTGCCCGCAACCACCTCCTTCTCAGTGCGCCAGCGCAGCCCCACCTTGCCCTCCTGTCGGATCAGTGGCACAGCCTGAGCATGTCAGAGATGCAACGGCTGCAGTGCATGCGACCTAGCACTCGCCTGCTCCCTGTTCTGCACTGTTATGCCCCACTTTGCCACTCGCCTGCAGCACACCCATTGACGAAAGGAAGCTGGTCCAGACATTGCCCTACTTGGCAAGTGCACTGAGCACCTGGGCAGCAAGGGTTGCACATCTGGTATGCTGCTCTGCCGCACCTTGTAGCGGGAGAGGTCGGCGATGCAGTACTCTCTGAACAGCTTGGCATAGTACTTCCTGGCCACGTCCACCTCCCAGCCGCCCGGCGCATCATCTGTCTCCTCCCGAATGAACCTGTAACACAGATCAGAGTCTCTTGTGTGCCATGCCATGCCTCCTGTCAAACTGCAAGTCAGCCCTGTTGGATTGAGCGAATGCTGCATATGCATGAAATGTCAGGTCCGCATGCATCCCCATCTGCGGGCCACATACCTGTAGTTCTCACGCAGGACGTCATGGTCGGTCTTGACAGTAGGGTTGGGCTGCGGCCCGACACCGCTGCCACCGTCAGCGCCACCATAGAACTGCCGGCGGGTGTTGATGAAGTGCACGTGGCGCTGCCATGCGGTCATGCCCGTCAGCCTGCTGCGGTGCGCGCGGTCCTCCGCTGCCTGAGTGGTACAAATCGCCACAAGCTCCATGCTGGGCAGCAGGGTACCATGGCAATGAGCGTCGTCTCGGCAACATGCATCTTGACAGCCACACACCTAGGAATCAGGCAAGTGCTAATGTTGTGCGCACCACTCGCATGGCGTTGAAGTCGGCCATGGTGCAGCACCACTGCGTCACGCGTCCACATCCAGATACCTGCGGACACAGGTCTTCTTGCATGTTCTGGGTTTGTGGCACTGCCGCAAGTCTACTGGTGCTTGCACTGATCATGTCAGCGCCTCGGATTGGGGTGAGATGATGGCTTGCAGGGTTTTTCAATGTCAGCAGGTCTCACGGCGCGAGGTTGACTGGCAGGCGCTGTGTCTTGGCGAAGCGCAGGAATGGGCTCTGTGTGGTTGCTGCGATCCTGGTACCATTCACGCCGAATGACTGCTCGTACAGTGGCTCTGCAGCGGAGCAGCAACCAAAATGGAACACGTGCCTGATTCAAAGACCGCAAACGGAGTCATGCAGCACAACAATGTCTGCATGCACCCAGATGCTTGCACCATGATGCGGCGCCGCACCTCTTCCGCTGAGCGTCTTGCCGCTGAAGAGCTTGTGCTGCGCCTGCATCGACAGCTGCGCGTACAGCCTATTGTACTGCTTCGAGAGAGCCGCCTCGGCTTCTGCGGCCGTGGGCGAGTGCTGCCGCTCCGGCATGTGCAGATGTGCGACGATGCTGACGCAGATGCAGAGCACTGAACAGTGGCTACTGCCGTGGACACCCTCTCACTCTGCTACGGCGCCTGACATGATTTTACTGTCCGAGCTTTGCTGTCATGATCTGCTCAGGATGGTGAGCCACAATGCAACACAGTTCTGTTACAGGGTGATGTTGAAAGACCTTGAAATGGGCCTCACATTTGGATTCCGGGGTGCACCAGCAAGGCGACTGCTTGCCGCATCGGCGGCAGCAGCCCGGATGCCGCGTCCGTCTGCATACGATGCATTTCACAAGACACAAGCTGAATGGACGACAAGGGCCATCGCGCATGACGGTCACGCGCCGTGACGCGTGAGTCATCGGTTTGAGTTTCCCAAAAACGACACCCAGCTTGGGGGTGGCACATTTGCTGCCCCCCCCCCCCCCCCCCCCCCGAAGCGAATCTGGAGCCAGAGTTGCTGAAGCACAGGGCAGTCGGCAGCTCCCGGCGGCCTCAGGCTCACAGCGGGGCCCACCTGGTGTTTGCATTGTGGCTGATGAACAGCATCTGCCGCGCACCTGAGGCGTCAGCGCCGCTTGGGCGACAGCAGGCTGCGAGAGAGTAGAATGGGCTGGGCCCTGCTGTGGCGTGCTCCGGCGCTGGCCGCCAGCACGGCGAGCGTCAGCGTGCATTGGTAGCACCACAGAGGCCCCATCAGAACTCACAGCAGGCGGCAGCATGGCGCAGGCGGGCGGCGCGGCCTCCCCACAGCCCCAGCCTGTGCAGCAGCGTGAAAACGACAGCGACAATGAAGCCGAGGGCCCCGAGCCAGTGGAGTGCAGCCCAGGCGGTCGCTATGGCCGTCAGGACCTTGTTCTGGGCAGAGGCGCCTTCAAAACGGTGGGCATCCTGGGCTGCCACCAAATCACCCCATTGCGCGCTGACTGCGCATCCCCCTCTTGCGAGCGGGTCGGCTCCCGTCCTGGGCCGCTGGCGCCCGCGTAGCCGTGTCGAGGGGCGTGCATGCGAGTATCACAGCTATTCTGCACCCGCACGGACGTTGCAGGGGCCGGCCATTTCGTGGCAGAGGAGCACACAAGGTCAGGTTTGTGGGTGCCTCTTCTTAAGGCTTTGCACGGCTTGCGTGCTGCCTGCGTGCGCCTCAGCGCCGTGCTGCACATACTCGCCTGCATTCGGTCACATGCAGTCGCAACAGGGCGCATCCGGCGGCGAGGCTGGTACTACAAAGCAATATTCAAGTGACGGATTAACAACGCGCGTGGACGCTGCCCGAATGCAGACGGCAGCATGACTGAGCAGATTCCCGGCATTGGTTCATACATTCCATAAGTGTCTGAGTGTGGCAGCGATCATGAATCCGGATGCAAGCTGTGGAATGGTGCCGCCCCCGTCTGCCGCTGCCACAGCACCGCGGTATCAGCCGCTTGGCTACATGCTGCAGCCTCTGCAGAGTGCAAGGCAGACCGTATCAGGTCTAAGCAAAGGCGTGTTAGCTTCGGCTGCGCCAAGGCCGACCCTTTACGTGTCTGGCTGTGGGTTTGGCGCCGGGTACACAGTGCCCCCACCAATGATCATTGGCTGACCCTGCGTCCATTCCCCATGACGGTGTCATGCAAAGGCCGATTGGCCGCCAGGCGTTCTCTCGTACCTTGTAGCTGCTTGGTTTCCTATGCAGTCGTGAAGAAGGCGTGTGAGCGGCGTGTTTCTTCCTGGATACTGCAAGGCGCACAGATTAGGTCTGGGGCAGTGCCGGTTATCACCACTGTCAGTCTGGAGGTCAGCAGCTGCAGAGACGTCAAAACAAGCTGTGACACCTGCAGCACTGCAGCTGACAGTATTGCACATACTCTCCTGCAGGTGTACAAGGCCTTTGATGAGGAGGAAGGCACGGAGGTGGCATGGAATCAGGTGAGTGGGTTGTCCATGCCACTAGATCAGTATTTGCTGCCTAGCAGTGCTCAAACTCCTGCACCTGTCAGTGCCTTCACACATTGCCCAATCCAGTGCCGTCGCGATGCAGCGAATATCTGTGTGAGCTCATCAATCACATCTCACAGCTGCCGTTCCTCCCAACGAGACCGGCTGTACGGGGAGGTTGAGCTCGATGCAGCTGCAATCAACTCGACGCAGCCATGGTGTTATTGGCATCTGCCAAATTCTCAAACCCTATCTTTCTGCAGGTGCGGGTGGTGGAGCTGGTGAACAGCAAGGAGGAGCGCGACCGGCTGTTTGCGGAGATTCGAGTGCTGAAGCAGCTGAAGCACAAGAACATCATGAGCTTCCACGACTCGTGGCTGGATCAGAAGACGATGTGCGTCAACTTCATCACCGAGCTGTTCACCTCCGGCACGCTGCGCCAGTGCGTCTCTGTCCTGTTCCCCTGCCGCCTCAGTCTGCATTTTACCTGCAAAGATTTGCACGAAACCTGCTATGGGCCGCACATTCTGGGTCTTATGTGAACATCTTGTAAGCGCTGGACTGCATACATGTGTACAGATGACCTTGTTGCTTGGGCTGCGGCCACATTCCAATCACCAGAGTGAGCAGCTGCAGCGCTGGCCTCCATACCTGAAGCACACATAGGCACAGTCACCGACTCTGTCGTGCAGGTACCGGAAGCGGCACCGCCACATCGATGAGGAGGTGCTGAAGCGCTGGGCGTGGCAGATCCTGTGTGGCCTGGTGTATCTGCATGGCCACACGCCGCCCATCATCCACCGCGATCTCAAGTGAGTCCCCAACAAATGTTTGAGTCACTCGGGCGCCACGATGTGTTCAAGCCCAACCATGTCAGACTAGCTGTCATAGTAGAGTCTCACTTCACAGCTCCTCCTGCGCATTCTTCATCAGCATGGTCGTCCATGCTGTCGCAGGTGTGACAACATCTTCATCAATGGCTCGCAAGGCATTGTGAAGATTGGGGATTTGGGACTGGCCACGCTGCTGCGTGCCCGCACCGCCCCGCAGTCTGTGCTGGGTGAGTCTTCGAGCAGACATTTCCGCAGGCAGTCGCAGGTGCTGATCAAGAAGCTGAGCCAGCGTACCTGGGAGGCATCGAATAACTCCGAGCTTTCACCTTTGTTGGCACGCGGGCCCCCGAGTGCATGCACGAATGTGCAGGCAAGCCAGAGGTCATGCCGCTGCCGTTTCTGCTTGGTAATGAGTGGAATAGCGCGTAAGTTGTGGCAGAATCCCCATCTTCGATGATGGTCTGCTGCCTCTCCGTTCAGGCACCCCGGAATTCATGGCGCCAGAGCTGTATGAGGAGGAGTACGATGACCGCGTGGACGTGTACTCTTATGGCATGTGCCTGCTGGAGCTGGCCACCATGGAGTATCCTTATGCGGAGTGTCGCAACGCTGCGCAGATCTACCGCAAGGTCACACTGGTGAGCAGGCAACTCGCACTGGTTGTGCAAGCGTCAGAACACAGTAGTTGCGGGACATGCGCTTCCCTTAAATGTTACCTAAATGTTTATGAAGAGTGCAGCATTGTGGGAGTGTCAACTGCATCATTTGGGCACATTGTTGCCCTGCTATTGGCCTGTGCTGTCCATGTCAGCAGGTGACAGCCTTGTGTACCATATGCAGCTTGAACATGGCATGTGGCTCACTGAAAGCCGTGTTTCTTTTATATAGCATGCAGCAGGTCCCCACACAAGTGGTCTGTGTTTACTGCTGACAAATCAAATGACACTTGCGATTGAGCCTTGCAGGCTTCATTGCGAGCGTCAGTTAAGGTGTCAGTGGCTTAAGCGTGAGCCCACAAGGCTGAGCACAGCTGGTCAGCTGGGAGCTGATGGACTGCATCTTCTGGCAGATATGGGCATCACCTGATGGTTGTCCTTCTACAGGTCATGCGGCCTGTGGGCTTTGGCAAGCTGGCCAGCCAGGAGCTAGCCACCTTCTGAAAATCTTTCCGAATCCCAACGAGCACCAAAACCGAACACATCTTGTAAATATCGCAGGGTGTGCGACCTGCGGGGTTGGGCAAGGTGGCCAGCCGGGAGCTGGCAGACTTCATCGCGGTGTGCATCCGGCCGAAGGAAGAGCGTCCGCGCTCCCGCCAGCTGCTGAAGCACCCGTACTTCGACAGCATCCGCGAGCGGGCCACCGCCCGCGCCGAGGCCCTGTCGGCCACTGCCAGCCAGGTGCAGACTCAGTGTGAAAACCCATGTCACCAGCTGGCTTCCCATTGCTTTGTCCTGGGTGTGTTCACTCTTACTGGTTGCACCTCCTTGCTGGTTGCACAGGCTGCACTTCCCTCGACAAGTTTCGATGTCCCTGCGGTCCGTCATGCAGGTGGACATGTTTTCGGACTACGCCAGCGTGTCGTCCTCGGGCAACGGCTCCAATGTGTCCCGCTCCTCCTCCGTGGTCGGCGACGCCGACGCTGGCCTCGTCGGGGCTCTCGGGACCCAACCCAATGATGGCGGCGGCAGTGGCGGCGGCGGCGGCAGCGGTGGCGAATCCGACGACAGCCTCCTGCCTCTGCCGGAGCCGGCTGCCGCGCAGACGCCACTACCTGACATCACTCGCAGCAGCCCTGTGGTGGTGGCGGCGGCGGCGGCCTCTGGGCGCGTCCCGCCTGGCACCCTGGAGCTGACCGGCAGCCTGCAGAGGTGCGCCGCTCTTATGTCAATTTTGTTTACACAACCTTAGCATATGTAATCGCAGCTGTGTGGCAGCGTTTTGGGGCGCAGCCCTGTGGCGCCATGCAGGAGCACTGGCAGCCCGCACAGGTGCGCCTTCTGAAGTGTGATGCTGTGAACTGTGTGTTGAATGCGTGGTGAGCATATCGACAACGCGCATGTCTAGCATCACGCACACGTCAGCCGTTGCAGCATCCTGTGCTGCGGATGTATTGCTGACGCTTTAGTCTGCATGGCCCTGCAGGGCTGTGGAGAGCCTGCGCACCTTACTGAATCAGCTTGTGTCACGGTTCCTCCATCGAGATGTGACTGTGCCTGGCCCTGCAGTGCTGTGGAGAGTTTGCACACCATTGCGGAGTCGCTGCCTGGACTGCTTGCGGAGGGCAGCCCCGGCTTCGCCCGCGCAGCCTCCCTGCGTGAGCCAGCCGAGCAGGACGACTTGGCCAATGTGCGCACCCAATGTCACACTTTCTGACTGATGGTTATTCACCAATCATTTGTGGAGTCAGTCGGGCAGCTGCTGCAGGAGGTCACCTGCTCACACATGTGTTTCGTGGCTTGTGTGTGCCGTCAACTTAAAGACACCAGCTTAACATAAGAGACATTATTTTATGTTTGGTTGATTTGGTGATGCAGTCGCACCCAGACCGCGAGTTTCGCGTGCGCGGCAAGCTGCAGCCGGACATGGAGAAGCTCAACCTGCGCCTGCGCATCTCTGAGCCTGAAGGTGCGCCATGTGGAACATCTGCAATTTAGCAGTTCATGTCATTTCAATTTGTGTGCTACAAACTTTGCTGCACATCTGTGCAGGCACTGGCAGGCCTTGTGTAGATCGCATGACATTGTCTCCCGGCTTTTGCCACCACACATCCATGCACAGTCGGTGTCATCTGTGCCTTGTAGGTCCCGCCAAGACGGTGGAGTTCGACTTCGATCTGGGCGCCGACACCGCCATGTCCGTGGCGTCCGAGATGGTGGAGGACTTGTCGCTGTCGGCTGAGGATGCCCGCGCCATCGCGGCCGCAATCCGCAACGAGATTAAGCTGCTGACGGGGCTGCTGAACCGGCGCGGCAACGACAGCCTGGCTTCCAGCTCTGCAGGGGTGCGTACACTTCTCAAACTCAACAATGCTAACCTTCATGCTGCAGAGAGATTGCAGTCAAGATTTTCAACGACATCAAGCAAATGACGAGCTGCTGCGTCGGCACGGCAGCAATGGCCTGACTCCTAGCTCTGCCGGTGTGCGCACCTTGCTCACCTGCAGCAGTCCAGCTGCTTGATGAAGCAATTGACCACTTCAGTCTTGCTGTGGGGGTGCCATTGGCAGGACATGAGTTTGTTGACGGTGACCCAACTGACTGGATGGAACCAACTGGACCATCCAGATATTGGGTGTTCTGTCTTAAACTCGTCATTTCAAGTTGCACGCGCCGGCTCTAGCTCTGCACACACCATTGCTCGTCCACCAGCACCTGGTCGGATCCTTCAGTACACCTGTTGGTATCTGGACGCATGTATTGCAGGACGTGCGTGCCGGGTCCAGCAGCCCCCCTGAAGCGGAGCAGCAGCAGAGCGCCGACGCAGAGCTGCAGCACCCCTTTGACGAGGATGATGTGGATCTCAGCCCCCCGGCGGCGCACTCAGAGCAGCCGCCGCCCGCCGGCGACAGGCAACAGCCGTCGGAGCACCCTTTCGAGCCGGGCGGAGTGCCCTGCCGTCGCGGCGACAGCGACGACGAGCTGGGGTTCATATCCACTGGCGGCGCGAACAGGTCCAGCAGTGAGCAGCAGCAGCGTGAGCGCGGGCGCGTGTCCTTCGAGGAGAGCAGCTGCCAACAGCACCACAGGGCCTCTTTTTCGGCCGGCAGCTCCCCGCCGTCGCCGTACCTGCGGCAGCACCACGGGCAGCCACTGGGCAGCGTGCCCGCGCTGCGGGCCCCCAGCGGCGCCACGGCGCTGTCCGTGGACGCTGCCGCCGCCATGGCCGTGGCCTCCGGCAGAGTCAGCCTGGGGGCTGCACTGGAAACAGAAACAGCCAGCCCGCGGCACAGTGACAGCCCGCCCCATGGGGCCAGCCCGGCACACTCCACGGACGAAACCATGGGCGTCAGCCACGGCGCCAACGGCACGGGCAGCGACGGCGGCAGCGCCATGAGCCTGGACGCACTGGACAGCCACGCGTTCGATGGCCACGCCGCGGACAGCAGCCAGCACCACCTGTCGGAGCCTGGCATGGTGCACAGCGGCAGCGCCAAGACCCTGAAGGTTGGCATTGGGCATATCGAACATGCCTGCGACATGTACTCAGATGCTCAGTTTGTCTGTCCTGTGATGTGCAGATGTTCCACGTGAGCGGTTGTGCATATGCATGTGTGGCGGCCCACTGCTCTGAACTTGCCGATGCTGTGGCCGCAGGGGCTGGACAGTGCCGAGCTGGGGGCGCAGCTGGGTCTCGTCGGCGTGAAGCGCAGCGGCAGCGGCGTGCTGTCCCCGCCGCCGCGTGCCCCCGAGCGCAAGGTGCCCCTCGTGTTGCAACAGCAAGATCCAATCAATAGCAGAATAAACCTGCATGCTGCCGTGTTGATCACCTGAGCTGACGCAGACGTGCCTCCCCATGCTGATAAAACACGCCATGCACAGCCACAGCAGCCACGCGCAGTTGCTGTCATGTGTCTGGAACATACTGTGTTGGCTATCTGCTTGTTCTTTAGGGCTGGCACGTTGTCTGCATTGCAGGTGCCGCTGACAAAGCTGTTCCAGGATGCGGGCCACATCACTGGTGTCCCGCAGCGCCGCAATGGGCTGCACCATTCTGGCTCCCTGCCAGCGGTGCGCACCCTGTGGATGTGCTGCATTGTCAGTGTGGTGCAACCCAGCACGCATTCTCAGGTTCTGGTGATGCAGGCCTGTGATGTTGGTGATGCTGGGCAGCTATCGCACCTTGGGAAACTTCTAGTTTGCAGTGGCCCTGGTGATTCCATCAGATTCTGCAGGGCTGCAGCAACAAAATCCGCACTGGCAGCTCTTGCTGGCTGGGCAACGCGACACACACTGAGAGCATTGCACACATGCGATTGGCTGACAATCATCGGACTGGAGAACTGGATGTGTTTACGCAGGGTTTCAGCGACGACACCGTCATGGGCACCTCCCCGCAGCGCAGCGCCGGCAACAGCCTCGACTCCGGCAGCGTGCGCACCGCCCCAGCGCTGGGCGGCAGCCGGCCGGCCGCTGCAGTGCGTGCGGTAAGGCCTCCATCAGAATCTTGGTCTGCTAAGGACATCTCCTGCTGGTATGTGTGGGCATATTTTCTGTGTCAGTGCTGACTTCCCTGGCAAACATGTTAGCACATCAGATTGCAGACCCACTGTCTGGTACTGATTCGAGACTTGGCCAATCAGGGGCTGCCGCCGTCCGGGCAGCACTCCAGTGCCGCGGCGGCCTCGACGCAGACGCACGGCTTTGGCATTGGCGGCGGCGGCGGCGGCGGTGGCGGTGGCGGCGGCAATGGGGCCGGCGGCCAGCAGCACCCCGACCTGGGGGGCATCAGCGGCGGCGGGGAGCGGCCGCACCAGTCCACGGCCACCTCGCTGCCGGCGGCCGTCGCGGGCGGCCTGGCCAGCCTTGCCCAGCGGCTCAGTGGCCAGTGACGGCCGCTCAACACCCAGCGGCGGCAACCGCGCGGTTGTCCGCCACTGGTGAGATGTCGCCATCGCCTCGTTGCATCCAGCCCAGCGCCTCAGCGGCCAGTGATGCAAGCCCGCAGCGCTGGGATTGGGCAGGCGTGGCAGCAGAACATCCCTTCCAGTATGCCGCGCAGGCGGCTTGGCTGAAGTCGCGGCGGCGGAGCGGGCAGTGTCATAACATCATATTTTGTTATAACATCATGTCATAACAGCACCAGCCCGGTGCAGCATGTCGCAGCAGCGTGCGCGCTGCGGGGAGCACAGCACCGGAGCACAGCGTGCTGCAGCGTCTCATAGTGGCAGTCAGCCCAGTCGCGCCCAGCGGCTCACCGGCCGGTTGATGCGGCTACCTGGGGGAATGCAGGTGGTTGCCAAGAGAGTTGCCTTGGGCTGCACTTGTGCGGGGGCGGCCCCAGTGGCTTGAGGTCAGGCGGCAAGACTACGCTGTGATTCGGCGAGAAGACCCGCTGCCTGACAGCCCCGGCGGCACGGTTCGCAGGTGTGTCTGTGGCAGAGCAATGCGGCCTCTTCGTTCTGCTGTTGGAGGCAGCGGTTGATGGCCGCCAGTCAACAATATAGCATGCTGTGGGCCGGCAGCAGCACAAGCTGTGGTCGGGCATGGCGTCTGGAGACTGTGAGGCGGCCCCACCTTTTTGGAGAAGTGCGCCATTGCGCAGATGGGTAGTGTTAGCGAGTCCTCCCTTTTTGCAGCGTTCGTAGGTTTGTTGTGCATTCAGCAGCGTGTGGTCGGGGTGGGTTTGGTCGCCTCAATTCTTGGGTATCAATACAGTTTGGCGGATTCTGAGGCGGATTCTGAGACGCTGCATACGGTACAGCAACATACTGTCGGCGCAGCCTGCCCTATGCTGGACTGCATTTGGGGCGCGTGCTGCTGCTGATGTCGTGCGGATTGGGCGTTGTTGTGTGCAGCAGACGTTTGGTCACAAGACGTGCGTGACCTGCGCCCAGCTGCATGTGTCCGTGGCAGCCAAGACGGCACTGCGCCGACGGCTTTCTGCATGATCATGTCGTGGCTTGATCGACGCTCAGCGATTTGTACAGCAACCGCAGCCTTCTCGCTTGAGCAGCGCTTGCCTTTGTGGCGCAGTTACAGGCGGCCGGCAATTCCGGCATTTCTGGCTACCAGCTGTAAGCATCAGCACACCATCCGGCTTTGTCAAACTACAGCAGAGGTTCTGTGCTCAACAACTCTCGCGCACTGTCGCGCCGGCGGTGTTTGTGCCGCATGCTACCTCTGGGGTTGTATAATGCAATCTGAGATTCCCAGGGCTCAGAAATTCCCGTCTCTGATTCCCATATGCGAAGCCACGAAAGCACAGGCTGAGCTGTCGTGAGCTGTCTGTCGAAAGCAGCTGCAGTGCTGCACTCGCTGATCCTGGCTCTATCTCCTGGAGGATGCAACAGCTTTGATGCTGCGTTGCGGCTCGAAATGGTGTACTTGAGTCGGCACCGGACTGAACGCAGCTGTTTCAAGTGACACATTGCGATATCAGCTTCAACATAGCCGATCTCTGGCCCAGTGGAGGCAATGATTGCACAAGTGTTGAGCTAGTGATCAACTCTGCAAGCGTAGCTGTGTCCAATGGTGTCTTCGCCGGAAGCAACGGACAAGTCCGAAGGGATGGAGGTTGCCGTTCAGCAGCAGCAGCGAGACTCCGATCTGTTCCCCAGGTACATGCAGCCTTCTTGTGCAGCAGCCTTGCAGGGAAAGGGCATGCACACCGACAGCCTGACCTCACTTGACGCCTGGGTCTCATCGCAGGAACCTGTCATCCCTATTTGCCAGCAGCCCACAGGACGATGTCGTCAGGCAGCCTCACGGCCTGGCAGTGGCGGGTTCCCGCGGCGCTGGCGTCCTGGACCTGGAACGCATGCAGGTGGGACAATTGTCGTGTTGCAGTACGCTGTCAGACCCGCTGCAAGGCGCATTGCGCAACAGCTAGCGGCAACGATTATCACACCTGGTTTGTGCCTCGTAGCTTGGGAACAGCACCTGAATTGTATGTAAAGACATCAGCGCCGCTTGGGAGACAGCAGGAAGCGAATAAGCGGGACGGGAAGGGCGCAGTGGTGGCGCCATGATGCCAGCCATCTGAGTGATGACCATCAGTGGTACACGGGCAGTGTCGTAAAGGCCCCATGCTAAATCACAGCTGGCGGCAGCATGGTGCAGGCGGACGACGCAGAATCCCCACAGCCCCAGCCTGAGCAGCAGCCAGGGAATGCCAGCAAGGGCCCCAGCCCAGTGATCAGCAGACTGCCTGGTTGTTACTCGCGGTGGATCAGGTCGCAAACCTCTGGGCCGCTGCTGCAGTCGGATCAGCACATGAACGACCAAGCAGAGATGCGGAGCCAGAATCTAACCCTCGGCATGCCTCTTGCAGGTCGTGTTGCGCATCAGGCCGCCGGCCTCTGGACCGCTGCCGCAGTGGGACCCGTCAATCAGCATCCATGCGACCTCCGCGACCAGCATCGCCATTGCTGCGCCGGAGACGTCTCAGGGGTGCGCGCCCGGGGCCTGCCTCACCTGTATGGCGTCAGTTGACCCTCCCCATAACGATTTGCCCCATATCGCAGTTGAGGGCGTTGCACAGCTGCCGGCTGGAAAGAGCCACTGAAGTGTGGCTCTGTCCAGCCACTAGTGCTCCGCTCCCAACAAACGCTTGCCCTCATACAATAAGACAACTTGCAACACAGTCTGTAAGGCGTGTGCACAGGTACAAGAACGGCGACAGGGGTCAGACGTACCACTTCACGCGCGTGTGCGGGCAGGAGACGACGCAGGAGGAGTACTTTGGCCTCACCGCAGCCAGCATGGTGCGCCGTGTCCACGCTAGGATGGAACGTCAATCCTGTCCAAGTTGCTGTGCTTGTCAGACTCATCGAGAGTAAACATAAGCACTGTTGCAGGTGCGTGAGTTGCTGGCGCCGCAGCCGTGCAGCTCGGTGCTGATGGCGTATGGCATCTCCGCTGCCGGCAAGACCTTCACCATCGAGGTTGTGCCCTTCACCTCCTGACCATGTCCATGGTTGACTTGAACCTTGCTATATGCATGTTTTACCTAGTGCAGCAGTGCGACGCATCGGCAACAGTAGCCCCGCTCAGAACACCCAGATTCTGCCAACCAGCATGATTACCAGGCCTTGCCCGCCCGTGTAGGGTACCAAGGCTGCGCCAGGCATGCTGCCGCAGGCACTGAATATGCTGTTTGCGGTGCGACTCGCCTCACCTATCTCCTGCCTGAAAACAGAAGTTTGTGAGAGAATGGCATCTCAGATGCTTGCATGCTGTGTTGCACGCCGCTCTGCCTGGCCTTCGAGTGTCCGTGAAGATGTGGAAGCGAAAAGTTAGACTTCTGCGTCAGCAGGAGTTGAAGGACCGTGGCTCGGACCTGGCCATCTCCATCAGCAACTACGAGGCATGTGTCAGTACATCTTGGTTACCTCTCTGACAACAACCATGTGGATTGACAGCCTGTGTGGCGCGTCATCACCTGTGACACGATCTGCCGCACATCACGCAGATCTACAACGAGTCAATCTTCGATCTGCTGCGGCAAGACCCTGCGCCGATCGGCGGCCGCCCCGCGCTGCGGCTCAAGGAGGACGGACAGGGTCGCATGTTCGTGGATGGCGCCCAGGAGGTGAACGCTGAATAGGCATTTGGGCTTTAAATGGGCATTTGGCAAGCCATTGGGCAGGGCCGCGAGGTCGTGGATGGCGCACAGGAGGTGGAGTTGATGCTTGGCAGGTCCAGAGCTCCTGAACTCCTTTCTTCGGAGGATGTGCTTGTGGGTGGCCCCTGCGCTGCGGTTCACCTGGGACAGATGCAGATGCATATGCCTGGGAGTGCAAATGAGGAGCAAAGGTATCAAGAAGCCTACTGTGAAGAGCCTGGTCTCGGAAGTGTTCTCGTTGTATCATCGGGCATCTGGAGGCACATGCGATGAGGGGCAGAGCCACATGTTCTCAGCTGAGCTCAATGGCGTCAGAAGCAGATGTGCTCACATAGCCCCCGGCCGTGAGCTCCAAACCCTGTTATGCATAGGTGCCAGCACACAGCGCAGACGAGGCGGCTGGAGGCAGGTGGAATGAGGGGCAGAGCCACGCATTTTCAACTGAGCTGGACGACCATTAGCAACAGACTTGCTCACAAAGTACCCGGCCATGATCTGGCCCCTAATCATGCGTAGGTGCCAGTCACCAGCGCTGACGAGGCGCTGGAGGTGCTGCGCCGTGGCAGCCGCGCACGGCAAAAGGCGCGCACTGCGCTCAACCAAGCCTCTAGCCGCAGCCACTCCATCTTCACCGTCATGGTCGACTCACGCCAGGTCAGTCAACGAGTGGACAGCGCAGGTGTTATGCATTTTCTAACCAAGGTTAGCCGCAGCTGGACGGTGATGCAGCCGCAGCCACTCCATCTTCACCGTCATGGTCGGCTCGTGCCAGGTCAGTCGACAAGCAGGGGGTGCTAAGGTCGACTGTGATATTCCCTGCAACAAGTGGACAGTGTAGGTTTCTGCAGTGTCTCCAAATGTGGCTGCTGCTGGATCAGACATTAAGCTGCAGCCACTCCATTACTGTCAGGGTCGGTGCCCATTAGTGGTGGGATTGATCTCTGAAAATCCAACCTGCTGGCCTGCAAAAGCTTCGTTGCCAACAGCAAGTGCGGCCGGAGCTGCATGTGTCCTGGTATGACGCAAGAGAGGGACGTTGAGGGGGTTTCGTGTACCAGATGGTGGATACATGCTTAGGTGCTGCACAACTAACCTCTATCGACTAGTCAATGCAGGGTGGTGAGCTGCGGCGGCTGTCGTTTGTGGATCTGGCGGGCTCGGAGCGCGCAGGCCGCACTGGCAACCATGGTGCCCGGCTCAAGTAAGTTTCTTGCTCTGACGTCACTGCACCAAAACTGGCCGACGTTACACGCTGAGCATTGGTACACCGCACGCCCCTGTGGAGAACCTCTGCACGTCTGGCACAATGGGTTGACCTGCCCTCCTTCGGGCTCAATCACAGGCTGACTGCTTGACGCCTGCAGGGGTTCGAGGCCATCACTTGCTCATGATGCTGAGGCGTTGCCTGGAGAGCCCTGGGGCGAGTGTCTGACCTCTGTGCATTGCGACTTGCTCGTCTGTCTGCACAGGGAGAGCGTGGCCATCAACGCTTCCCTGATGACGCTGGGACGGTGCCTGGAGGCCCTGCGGTGGAATCAGCAACACCCGGCTGCCGAACAGCGGCTTGTGCCCTACCGAGAGGCTCGGGTGTGCAAATGATGAACAAACCTGATTGCATGTGTCCATGTGGACTCGACAAATTCCTGCTGCATTGCCATCAACTTTTGCTTTACACCATACTCAGTACGGGCACGTGATTTAGTTCTGTCCCCACAGCTCTTCGTCATACCACTTCTGCATGCTGCTGTTGCACAGGTGACTCACCTGTTCCGGGATGTGCTGCACGGCTGGGGCCGTGTGCTACTGTCCGTCAATGTCAGCCCTTGCGCACGGGACTATGACGAGACTTCACACGTGCTGAAGGTACGCCACAAGTAGCCGACATGCTTTGCATCCTCAAAGTCAGCTACGACCACAGCTGCTCAATGGTTTCCATCTGTCCACTCATGAGCTGGGGAGGTCAGCATGTCAAATAGCACTCCGCTGCAGGGCGTCTATCGCGAGGCATTGGCTCACTCCACTGCGTGCTAAAAATTGCTTGATCATCCCTTGGCAGTATGCGGCGATGGCGACGCAGATCGGCAATGTTGACTCACTCTGCTGCGTGCAAGCTTTGTTTGTCTGCCCATGCAGTATGCGGCGATGGCGACGCAGATCGGCAATGCAGCGCGGCTGGATGCTCCCGGCCGGCGAGCCGCCACGAAAGCCGCCAGCCCTGTGCTGGGCGCCAAGCGAGCCCGCACGACCAACCCGCTGCAGCTGCCCGCCCCAAGGCCAGCAGCAGATACCGCTGGATTGTGGGTATCCACAAAGCATTCTGCTGTTTGGCCGCCTGCCTGTGTGGCTTTATAGTTGTCCTCTGCAACAGTAGTATTGAATGTGCCCGCAGGGATGCCGAGGCAGCAGATGCTGCACGAGAAGCCCTGGAGCAGCAGGTCATGGCGCTGCAGCAGCGCTGCGATGCCCTGGAGGCCGAGGTAGGATGTTTTTTGCGTGTGCCATTTCAGTTCAAACCACGTGCCTGGCATTGTCTGATGCCAAGCGGTCAGAACTGACGTGTGCTGCGAAGGCTTCTGCATCGACTGGCACGCCTCAAGTTGAGCATCATATGTGTGCACGGTTGGCAAAGGCGCATCGCTGCACTCTCAGTTTCCAGTTTCCAGTGCGCCCTCCAGATTGTGTGTGCGCGTGGTGTGCCATATGTCGGCCTCCAAGCACCCCTGTGCCACTTGCTGCAGCTGGCAGGGGCCGAGGCGGGTGCTGCGCTGTCGGAGTCGGACGTGCGCGATGAGGTGGCGTCGGAGATGCGGGAGCTGCTGTGTCAGATGGAGGCCAACTACAAGGTGCAGTTCAAATCGACTAGTATGGCGAAGCACACCTGCAGATGGTGGTGCAAATGCAAGCATGGCCCACCCTGCATAGGTGGGCGCTACAGCATTCCGCATAGCCCCTCAGTACTCATGATGTGCATTCTTGCTCTTGTCAACAGGAGCGGTTGGCAGCAGAGCTCAGGAAGCTGCAGGAGAACCCTGGATCCGGCGGCGCTGGCGGCAGTGGCAGCCAGCATTCTGAGGGTGCCGCCGGCAGTCAGCCGGCGGCTACGCAAAGCCAGGTGATGCTTTGCGGCACTGTATGCTGCAGAGGCTTTGCAATGCCCAGCTGCATATCGGTGAACAGATCGACACTTTGAGCTGAAGACCATCATGTTGGCACTCTTGAAGCCCCACCGCCTGTGTTCTGCATCTGTAGCTCATCATCATGTGCAGGACTCGGCGCCAATGGCCGACCTGCAGCGGCGGCTCGCCGAGGCTGCGGCGGCTGCCGCGGCCGCCAATCGCCGGGCAGAGGCTGCCGAGGCGGCGACAGACGGGCTCAGGCAGCGGCTGCAGGAGGCAGAACGGGGTTCCCGTGAGTGGGAGGCGCACGCAGCTCGGCTGCAAGTGCAGGTGCCGCTGCTCTCAATACTGTTCTGGAACAACACGACAGGCAGGTTCGGGCAAACTCTCGGGCACATGCCTGCATGGGCAGATGCAGCAATACGGACTGATTAAGCTGCAAGGTGTATTTGATACATGCAACTGATATTTCCTCATCTGGCAGGTTGAGGACCTGCAACAAGAGCGGAGTCGGCTGCAGACCGAGCTGGCGGTGCTGCAGGATGGCGTGCAGGGCGACTTGCTGCAGCAGCAGGTGTGAAGTGCTTTGGCCACCAGAAAACACAGATCGCAGTGCATCAAGGATATGCAGGCATAAGGAGTGCTGTCAGATTGGATTGCCATGCTGCAGAATGGCCTGCAGAGCGACTTGCTGCAGCAGCAGGTGCTGGTTTGGTCACCGAGATATACAAGTTCCAGGGCTTTCTTCACGCAACATGCAACATGTCTACGCAAGGACAGAAGAGCTGCACTCCTCGATTGCTGTGCTGCGGACTGTCTGCCGTGCAGGGCGATCTGCTGTAGCAGCAGGTGTCCTTGTCTGCTTCTGCCACACCATGGACCTCTAGATCTGTTGGACCCCGTCTGTGATGAACTGTCAGGATTGTCTCAGCATTGCTTCGGCTCGACCGTCAGCTGCTGCATATCGTAGCAGCACTGACGTCGGCAGGACACGTGTGCTCGACGATGTGCCCTTGTGCCACGTGCATGCGAACGAGGGCATGCTGGAGCAGCAGCTGGCGGCCGCGCAGGCAGAGATAGTGGCTTGGAACGGCCATTTAAGGTTCATGCCAAACCCAGCGACCTGCCCTTGTCTCACCCGCAGGCAAACGAGGGCATGCAGCGGGAGATGCTGGAGCAGCAGCTGGCGGCCGCACAGCAGGAAGCAGCGGGGCTGCGGGGCCGGCTGGACAGCGCCACCGCGCAGCTGTGCGCCGCGGCCACTCCCTCCAACCCGGCGCTGCTGGCCGTGCTGAAGGTCCGAACTCTGATGTTTTGTCGAGTTTCGCGAAAAGTAACAAACCCACACCAAGGTCGACCTTCAGTTGAGGACAGATTCGTTAACAATGCACTGAGGCTGCCATGCAGAGGTGGCCTGTATCTGCATGTGTCCATGGGATCGCCACCGCTGCTGGAGAAGACACTTTCGATAGGAAGTGCATTTGGGCATGTGCAGGCGGCTGTTGGAGCCGAGTCGACCAGCCAGCGGCGGGGAACCTGTGTTTCCAGTCAGAACAATAAATGCTGCAATACACAGAGCCTCACAAGTAGTACATGTGATGACGAGTGCAGCCGGCGCTGGGAGCCAAGTCGAACGGCCAGCGGCGGGGCTCCTTTGTGTCCAATCGGTTCGATCGATGCTGCAGAACAGATTTGAAAAAGCAAGGGACGTGTGGACATGTGCAGGCGCAGGTTGGGGCTGAGTCGAATGGTCAGCGGCGGGGCACATATGCGTCCATTCGGGCCAAACGATGCTGCAATTCGGAAGTAGGACATGTGATGATGAGTGCAGGCCGCTGTCGGGGCCGAGTCGAACGGGCAGCGGCGGGGCACCTATGTGTCCTGTTGGTACAATCGATGCTGCAACACAGCACTCTCAACGTAGTAGATGGTGACGAGTGCAGGCGGCAGTGGGAGCCGAGTCGCACAGCCAGCGGCGCGGCACCTCTGTGTCCAATTGAGCCAATCGCAGCTGCAACTTGCATCGAGTACATGTGATGACGAGTTCAGGTGGCGGTTGAAGCCGAGTCGAACGGCCAGCGGCGCAGCACATATGCATCCAAATGAGCTAATCGAAGCGGCAATACAGAGCTTCACAAGCAGTACATGTGGACATGTGCAGGCGGCGGTTGGAGCCGAGTAAGACAGCCAGCTGCGGGGCACATATGCGTCCAATCGAGCCAATCGAAGCTGCAACTCGCAAGTAGGACATGTGATGACGAGTGCAGGCGGCTGATGGGGCCGAGTTGAATGGCCAGCGGTGCGGCACTTTTGTGTCCAACCCGTCCAATCGCTGCTGCAATACAGAGCTTCGCAAGAAGTACATGTGGACACGTGCAGGCGGCTGTTGGGGCCGAGTCGAACGACCAGCGGTGTGGCACACATGCATCCGATCAAGCAAATCGATGCTGCAATACAGAGCTTCACAAGTAGTATGTGTTGACATGTGCAGGCGGCGGTGGGAGCCGAGTCGAACGGCCACCGGCGGGGCACATATGCGTCCAATTGAGCCAATCAGAGCTGCGATTCGCAAGTAGGACATGTGATGACGAGTGCAGGCGGCGGTGGGAGCCGAGTCGAACGGGCAGCGGCGGGGCACACCCCACGAGGTGGCTCTGGCCAGGGTGAGGGGCGGTCTGCTGCCAGCGCCTTCCGGCACGGCGCCGTCGCAGGTGAAGGCAACTAGTGAAAGCAGGAACTTATCTAGTTATTGTCAAAGCCTCAGTATTGGCCAGGGTGCAGAACGGTCTGCTGCCAGCGCCTTCCGGCACGGCGCCGGCGCAGGTGAGTGCAAGTGGTGATCTGTGATTTAGGGCATCCTGAAAGGAAGGCGGTCTGTTGCCGGCGCCTTCCAGCACAGCACCCTCATAGGCGTGTGAACTGGGGATCTGCAATTCTAGAACGCAGAGAGATTCCATCGCAGAACAGCTGACCAGTCGCTAGCATAGCTTGGGTGTTGGCAGGGCTGTGCGGGCTGTTGCCGGCGCCTTCCGGCACGGCGCCATCGCAGGTGCGTGCCATTGGCGATCTGTGACTCAGGGATGCAAGCAATTATACTGCAGAAATGTTGACCAGTTGCTAGCAAAGCTTGGATGTTGGCAGGGCTGCACGGGCTGCTGCCGGCGCGGCCTTCCGGCTCAGCGACATTGCAGGTGAGCGCAACTGGTGATATGCGATTGAGGGCAGCCCGAAAGGAAGGCGGTCTGCTGCCGGCGCCTCCGGCACGGCGCCCTCGCAGGTGAGCACACTTGGCGATCTGTGATTCATTATAGAGGTGTTTGGAAGCAGGAACTTACCCAGTTGCTGTCATAGCTCCAATCTTGGCAGGGCTGTGCGCTTTGCTGCCGGCGCCTTCCAACATGGCACCGTCGCAGGTGAGTGCAGCTGGTGATCTGTGACTCAGGGCAGCCTGAAGGGAAGGTGATCTGCTGCCGCGCTGTCCGGCACGGCGCCGTCGCAGGTGAGTGCCACTGGTGATCTGTAATTCAATTCCGGGCACTTGGTAGCAGGAACTGATCTAGTTGCTATCAAAGCTTGAATATTGGCAGGGCTGTGCGGGCTGCTGCCGGCGCCTTCCGGCACGGCGCTGTCGCAGGTGCATGCATCTGGTGAATCCCCACTAGCCGGAAACACTGTGGAGGCAGAATCTGTTGGGTTGCCCGCAAAGGTTGGGCCTTGGCAGGGCTGCAAAGGCCATGCCAAGGCCATGCAAGCAGTGCTGCAAAGGCCATGCGGCCGGCGCCCTTTGGCACCGCCCCCCAGCCGGTGCTCAATCTGCCTACACTTTGCACCATCATACCAGCGCTTGTGCCTTGTTCAGACAATCCGCAATGCTGTGAAGCTGTTGCAAAGGCACAGCTCTGCTCTGTCAGGGATGTGTGAGGACCACAACAGTGCACCACATCAGTGCACTGGCAGGAACGCATCCATGCACTTGCTCTGCAGGGTCCGCTGCAAGAACTGCCGGGCTGTATTGTCAGGAAGCCTGTGTGGTGATCCCGTGCAGAGCCGCCTGGCGTCTGGCGAGCAGTCGCAGCACTGCGAGCAGGCCTTATTCCAGCGGTCAACACCTTCAACAGTGCAGGTAAGCCTGACTGCTGATCCTGCCTTGCCAGATGCATCGTGGACGAGCCACCCATCAGTCAGACCAATGCAAACCTGGATGCAAGGTTGCAACGCTGATCCTATTCCATCATCACTCTGCAGCACACATGCCCAGGCGCCTCACCACTCAGCGGCGGCCCTGTAGCAGCTGGCAGCAACGGTGCAGCTGCGGTCGCCAGCGGCGCAGCCGTTCGTGACGGCCGCTGCGGCCGCGCCGCCGGCGCCGGCGGCAACGTCAGAGCAGGGGAAGCGGTACTGCCCGAGCAGCAGACCTCGCCGGCAGCGCAGGATGCGTCGCCAGTGGCGCCAGCCGCTTCGCTGCCTGGAGGGCCGTCACCGCAGGTCCTTCTCTGACAGTGCTCGTACTACTGCTGGATGTTGATGTCTGATTGATTTTTCATGATCATCACATGTGCATGTTCGACCCTGATCCGCAAGATGAACATTCAAACACAAAGGAACTTCAGTTCTGAGAAAATCGGGCATCGCAGGTCATGCTGATGTCCCAGGCGTCCACACAGGCATCTGTCGACAAGCAGCGCAGTGGTGGCAGGGGCAGAACCGGTGCTGCAGCAGGGCCCTCCCCGCTGGCTGCTTTCAGTCAGCTGGCGCCGCCGGACACCGCTGGCAATGGTGGCCGTGATGCTGACGCTGCGGCAGATGCGATAGCAGCTGCCCAGCCGCAGCACTCCCCGGTCAATGTGCCGGACGTGCAGCACGTGCAGAACTTGGACCAGCAGCAGCCGGCAGCAGAGGCAGCACAGCCGATACAGGAAGCAGAGTGTGGCACGCAGCAGCCGGGTCTAGAGGCCGAAATGCAATGCACGCAGCCATCACCAGATGAGCCCGCATGGCCTCAGCCAAAGGTCAGTGCGTCGCATCAATGCGAATCTGGCAGCAGACTGGCTGACTGCGCCCGATTTGTTTGTGGAAAGTTTCTGAGTGACACAGCTCCACTGCATGCACTGTTGCTTGACCTGTATGCCGCAGCGTATGAGTGTTGAATCAAGACTCCACCCTGAGGCTCATTCGTGAAATGTTTCCAGGCGGTACGGAAGCAGCAGCGGGCGCGGAAGCCGCGGCAAAAGCTCACAGCGCCCAGGGGCAGCAGGAAGCAGGCGGCGGCGCAGGCGCAGGCGGCTTCCGAGCCCGCCTGCGAGCGGGCACAGCTGCCGCCGGTGGCAGCCTCGCCGCCGTCCCCTCAGCAGCAGCAGCTGCAGCAGCAGCTGCAGCTGCCGGGCGGGCGGCCGACCCTGCAGCGGTCAGCACAGCTGCCGGCCCCAGCAAAGCAGGCGCAGCCACAGCGCAGTCCGGCTGGCCCCCAGCCGCAGCAGCAGGCTCCGCAGCGGCAGCAGCAGCTTCCGAGCGGCAGTTTGCCATCCGAGCAGCAAGCCGAGGCAGCTGCAGCCCCTGCTCCGGGGCCCGTCGCTGATGCCCCACCAGCAGCCAAGCGGCAGTCTTCAGCAGCAGCAGCGGCAGACGGTATGCCAGACACTGTAGCAGACACAGAGCCGCAGCGGCCGCCGCAGCCGCAGCCTGCGCCCAAACAGAAGCCCCGCAAAAGGGCGAAGCGGGTGGCGCAAGCGCGGCCCAAGGCCAGGAGCAAGCCGCCTGCAGAGGCTGCTGCAGCGGCAGAGCCGTCAGAGCCGCACCCGGACGCTGCCGCAGCGGCAGCGGCGGCGGCAGCAGAGCCGTCTGCCGCAGCCGATCTGAATGATCAGACCGCAGCTGTGTCAGCCGCGGCTACCGCAGCATCACGGCCCCCACCGCGTGTGGCCTTCACCACAGCGGCAACGGTGGATCCCCCACAACAGGAGAATGAGGCGCCACTTGCCTCGCCGCAGCCCGCCCCGGCACCCAGGCGAGTCGTTCGCCACCTTGACAGAGAAGGGTTTGCCTGTCATGCTGCACACAGCAGGAGAATAAGGCGCAGCCTGTCTGCATTCCCACAGCCACCTTTAATCCGGCCCGGCTGCGGTCTTCGGCAAAGCAGTTGAACAGATTCGCACACATCAGTTCCTTGAACAGAACAGCCATATTCTCAGCCCATAAGTTGGGTGAAACTGCAGCACGAATGCATGTGCTGCTGGGCAAGTGCTGCAAGGGTAATGGAGCTCGAGTCGGGCCATCAACAATGCTCCCGGCGTTGTGCAGGGGGCGGAAGCGCAAGCTGCTGCCGGCAACGCCGGCACTGCTGGGCAGGCTGGCCAAGCTGGACGGGGAGGGCAGTCCCGACGGTGGTGGAGACGCGGGTGGAGACATTGCCGGCGGCGGGACGAAGGGCCGCGGCGCTTTTGCGCAGCTGCGGGGCCGCAACGGCGATCGGCCCGTGCGCAGGCGGCGCGCGACCCAGTTCTTCGGCTTCTAACGACTTGACCAGCGGCGCTGGCGGCTCTATGGGTGTGACAGCAGCCGCTCGGCATGTAGGCGGCATGGCATCCAGCTGTCCAGAGTTGTTGACGCTCTTGTGATGGCACAAATAGTGATGCTGAATATCAGAGGCGGCAATGGAACAGGTGTGTCTGACCTTTCTGAGGTCTGCGCCACGGACGCAGCTATGGCCAGCAGTCAACGGAGAGCACTTGCTTGGGACATTGCGCATGTCAAGTAATGCCAGCGCACATAGCTCAGCATTTTGCACGTTGCTTGAAATCGCGAAGCGGTTGAGGAGGCCAGTGCCGCTTTGACGTGATGCGCTGTGCAATGCATGACACAGTTGTCAGCAATGTCATGTGCGGCTACATGATTGTGCGTGGGGGAAACATTTGGGGCCCGAGTCCTGCATGCACTGGAACTGCACGTGTGGGAGACTCGCTCGTGAGCTGTGACCTGCTGGTGTCATCCTGATGTGCTCGGAGTTGCATCAGAGTGCCTCATTAAGACATCACACAATTTGGAAACCAAACCAAGAACTCGACGACACCAGCAGTGATACCGTATAGTGATATTTCAAATCGATTCCACAGCCTGTCTGGTCCCAAATGAACCACGAGAGTGACACAGCAGTGGTGTCCACTCCACAAGGAGCAGTGCTCATTGCTGTCTCGCCGCCCACTGCTCGTCAGCCACCGGGACAAATCGGCATCTGACACTGCCGATCATTTGAAATCCAATGGCGCACTGAATGCGCGGGTGTTGGGCTGCGTCTTTGCATCAAAGTAACTGTACACGACAAACTGGCCGCCGCTCTGCGCCGCGGCCGTATGACACCGCTGCACAACTTCCCTTTCGACGGCACAGCTGCTTCGACTGACGCCCATGACCCAAAGCTCGCGCTGCACGCCGCAGCCAGCCAGTGCACCGAGCACGGCCTCCACGTCTCCAGGTGCTGCAAAGCGGCTATCGGTCAGTTGACCTGGCGGCAGCGCTGCAACCTTGTGAGATGCATCAGGAAATCCTGCAAGATGCAAAATGACCCTGACCCGACATCAGACTGAGGCTACGAAGTGCGCAGTGTGGAATTGTATGCTGCCAGCAAGCTGTGCAGCGCTGCAGGTACGAATGTGCAGAAGTGTAAACATACCTGCAATGCGCAACTTGTCGCACTGAAGCTCGTCAGGCGGCTGAGGCACTCGAGCATCGGCAGAGCTGTCAGCTGGCAGCGCAGATAGTGCAGGCTGCGCAGCGACGGCAGGCTGTCAAGGGCGCGGGCCAGGTCCGCTGACATTTGGCGTTTTGGGAAGCACCACCATGTGAGGTCAAATGCCAGGCGCTCCAGGGCTGGCAGGTGCTGCATTGCAGCCGACAGGGCTGCGATGTGCTGCCGGAACAGCTCGTCGCTCTGCATTCAACAAGTGCTGATCGCTTGAAGATATGTAACATGCTCCATCTGAGGTAGAGGGATAGAGCTGACAGAGGTCCAGATCAGATGAGAGGTGTCATCAACAGCAGAGGCCTCAACAAGCACGCACAGTTGGATGCCGCAGCACCTGCGTCACAATGCAGTCGGCTGACAGCTGCAGCCGCCGCAGTGTGGTGGGGAAGCGTCCCCACGTCGGGTCGAGCCTGTGCAAGGGGAGGGCGCAGGGTCGACAAAGGATGTACAATCTTGGCGGTGGAGGCGGTGCACACCACACAAAACCAGCTCATCAGGCGGGGCCTGAATGAGACCCAGCATTGCAGGGCCCGCATGGCTGCCAGCGGCACCTGTTGGTGTGAAATGCCATCAGGCCATCCGGCAATGACCACACCATTTCCTGCACATCTTCCTCTGCGTCCTCTTTCGGGTGCTTGGTGACCTCGAGGCTGACCAGGGCTGGTAGCTGCTGGAGGCCGACGGTCTGGCGGTTGCGCAGCTGCAGGCACCGCAGAGCCATCAGCGCCGTCCACGAGTCGGGCACGTGGTGGAAGAACCTCGTGGCCATGCCGCAGATTTGCACCTGGACAGCAAACGTAGGGCGGAACAAACAGTACCTCGGAGCTGCAACACATGTGGCACGAAGCTTGTCGTCTCCAAGAAGAAGCACTCGCTCAGGCTGAAGTCATGTACCATCGGATGCGGCAGAAGCTGATAGAGAGCGGCATGAAGGATTGCAGGCCGACCTGTTCTAGCTGCTTGCAGGAGGCCACAGCCTCCAGGGTGAGGCGGCAGACTGCGTGTCGGGGGGTTCCAGAGAGTAGCCCTCATCTTCCATGCCGTTCCAGGAATCATCGTCCTCGTCTGGAGGAGCGCACCATGCCAAGGCCAGCACCTGTCGGCAGCACCTCCACTATCAAGGCTGACGTGGAAGTTTGCAGATTTGTGGGTGCACGAGCAGCGCGCCATGCGTGGGCAGCCAATGCGCATACGAATGCAGAGCTTGCAATTCCAGTGCGTGTGCATGCCGACAAATGTTGAACATCTTGCTGTTCCAGCAAGATGAGGCGAGCACGTACAGCGACTGTGTAACATCACGGAAACCAGATGGATCTAGTATATAAACACGGCTGTCTTGCGCTGATCGTACACACCCGCAGCTGCTGCAGCGGCCGCAGCGCGTCGGCGAGCAGCACGTCGCTCGTGAAGGGGTCCAACTGCCACAGCGCCAGCCGCCGCAGGCCGTCGCAGAAGCTGACCAGCGGCAGCAGCTCGCTGTGCAGGGGCGCCAGGTCCCGGTGCCGCCTGCCGATGGCCAGGCGCTGCAGCTTGCTGGGCGCCGGCCCCACCGCCAGCATACCCAGCAGACCGCCCAGCAGCTGCGTCTTGAACACCCTATCTGCTGCCGAGCCTTCTTCCTGCGGCACAACAGGTACCCACGTCGTCAGTGCACCGTGCACAGGGACTTGAGGTGGTGACTGAGGGTCGCAACAGGTGTATATAGTGTCAACTGCCGAGTTGCTAGGAGGGAAGCAAGCCTGCAGGCGGGGACTGGTATCACGCATTCGCCATCGCACCTGGTGCAGGAGAAATCGCGTCGGTTGGGCTCGTGGGACTGATTTGGGCTCGTGGGCATGGCGCCGCCACCACCGCTGCAGCGCAGCAGCGCGATCGGCCTCAAGCACCATGTCCTTGTACTGTTGAAGGTCGTCGGCAGGCCTGCACCTCTCCGTCTTCAGGTCCCGCAGGTCCACTTGCTGCCAGGCTCTTGATTCATTGAGCACGCCCGCCCAACGCCGACATACTGTTGTCGCGCGTGCCCTGCGTGCAGTATGTACGTGCAAATGGGGACGTCTGGATAAATGGGCTGTAAAGACCATTTCATGATAGCGATGAGGTTGCCAAAGGGCTGCTGGCCTGTATATGGTGGGCACACGCTGCAGGATGGCGGCGAGGAGGTCTCCAGGCAGCGCATCCATTTTGCAGCCCTGCCACAGACCAGAAGCCACGAAAAGGCTGAGGCCACGAGCCCTTCCGTGATGTAATACAGGCTGACAGAAGCGCACGATCAGCCGGCGCTGCCTTGGATCAACATCATGGCAGCGCGGGATCACCGCTACACGCACCCTGATCTGTGAAATCAGGCAGGGTGGACAGGCTGCCAGCAGGACATCAGGTGGCGAGAATGACTCGGATCATGCTGCTGAGCAGGCAGCGAATGCTTGCCAAGTTGGAAATGATGATCAAATGCCCACTGTCCAGTCCTGCATGCAGCAGGCCAGCAAACCTACCATTCTTTGATCCGGGGCACAAAACCATTTCCTGCGTCCTGCGTCCTTGCGCAGACTGCAGGCTGCGTTCAACTGCAAGCAGCTGACAACGACACAGCCATGGCGGGCTTCCTGGACTTGCCGGATGATCTGATGGCGCTGGTGCTGTGCCGCCTGCGCATGCCCGAGAGGTGCGCAGACGATCCAACGTGGCGTCGCGCACGCACACCCGTGATGCTGGCTGCATGCACCTGCTATGTGTCACTGCAGCATAGCGGTGCATCCGTTCCATTGCAGGGCGCGCGCTGCAGTCATCTGCAAGAGAACAGCAGCGCTGACGGCGCAGCCACGCGTCTGGCACAGTGTCGACCTCATGGAGCTGGTGAAGGTGCGGCGCTCCTTGGAAGATGACCTCTGGGAGGTCGTTCTCCGCGACAGGGACATCGACGCCGTGCTGCGGTGGTTCTGCCGCCATGCGGCGGGGTTCCACAGTGTGGAACTGCCGCCGCGATTCGTCATGACTGAGGTCAGGGTCTCTTTCACATGCTGCACGGCAGCCTCATTTGCCCCAGAGTGTGAGGCAGCCTCCTGGCCCCTGCTCACCCTTCAAGCTGCTTGAGTGATTCAGGACCCAGCATGCGCCCTCAGTTCCCATTGGTGCTGGGAGATGCTGTTGCGCTGCGAACATGAGCGATGCAGGCGTCATGAAGTCTCTGTCTAACATGTTTGTCCGCAAGACTGCAGGATGACACCCACGTATATGACGGAGACCGCGTGGACGACTACAGCCTGAAGGAAGCACAGCTGGTGCTGCCCCTCCTGGCCATGCTGTCCGCCTGCGCAGGCGAGTGGCATTCTTTTGAAGCGTCAGATCGTCGCTTGCTTGATGTCGCATTTGAGTCGCGTACCTTTCACCCAAGACCTATCACCCAAGGCCGAGTGCTTCACAGTCGTGTCTGCAGCTGCGGCTTGGTTCTGAGCTACCGGATGCTGGGTCGCTGATGGCCGCATGCCTTGCCTGCAGACAAGCTGGAGCGTCTTGTCATTGGAAACCGTGAGCGGGCGTGGCCGCCGATGCACAAGGAGTGCGTCCCACTGGTCGGGCTCTGCAGCAGCCTGCAGACGCTGGCTCTGTGGCAGCTGCCCATCGAGCCTGAAGCGGCCAGCGATGCCGCGCTCGCGACCGCGCTCGCCGAGCTCTCGAATCTGAAGGTCAGCAACACGCCAGGACATCGGCATTGCCGCAAGCCGGTCTCTGTCCACTCCTGTGCTGACCGCCTGTGTAAGACTCTCACTTGGAAGACAACAGATAAGTGGGACGAGCACTTGGGTGCAGCATTGACCACAAAATCATGAAAGCCCTTAAACCGTGGTCATGGGGATTGTTTCCTGCAGGCCCTGGCGCTGCAGTGGCACGACCCGCCCGGTTCAAGCGACGCTGACACTTCCGACGACAGTAGTGAGGAGGAAAGCTATCGGCTGCCGCACATGTTCCGGGGACGCACGCGGCGGCAGCCCTGCAGCCTGACGCTCGAGGCTCTCACCCACTGCCGGAAGCTGCAGAGGCTGTTTGTGAACGGCGCCGACCGGCGCGTCGTGGGACAGCTCCCACAGAGCTGGGCGACCGCGCTCACAGCACTGAGCTCCCTGCACATCGAGGCAAGCAGAGCCTCCAAGCAACGTGCACTGTGCTGTCCTCCCACTCAACGCCTGTCATCTGGTTTTGTGTAAGATCAGTTGGAAACTGTCTGAAAGTTTTCAGCACCGTGAATGTGCCATGCTGTCATTGCAGAAGTGCTACCTCGAGGGCATGCCAGTGCTGCGGGCGCTGAAGGATTTGACGACACGTGAGTGGCCGCGGGACGCGCCGACCACGCTGCCGCTGTGGCAGCAGCCCTGCCTGCAAGCACTGGACATAAACGCCTGGCGCATCCAGGTGATCTGCCCGAGATCTGTGTGGGACATCAGAGTCTCACAAGATGTGCATCGTTGGCTGGTATTTTGTCAGGGTGAGGCGCATCCAGGTGATGTGCGAGATGTGTGTGGGACGTCAGGGTCTCACAAGCAGTCACACCTGTGGCTGGCATCACTGTCAGTGTGAGGCTTCATGGCTCTCCCGACTGCAGGGTCGGCTCTTTGCATCACTGCGGCCTTCAAATCTGTGGCTGGCCATGCTGTCAGGGTGAGGCTTCATGACTCTCCCGAATGCAGGACCGGCTGCCTGCGTCGCTTCGGCGGCTGGTGCTGCGCTGGGGACCCCTCAGGCTGCGGACGGCGGCGGAATGGCAGGCGCTGTACATGAACGCCGCCACGGCACTGCCGCAGCTGCCGCTGCTGCGCCACCTCGTCATTAGTCAACTTTACAGCATAGAAGGGCTGCCGACGTCGCTGCTGGCGGACGCCATAGACAGCCTGCCGGGCCTGCGCAGCCTGCACCTGTTGTTGTGCGACACGTCTATCGCGCCGCTGCTGGGCTGCCTCTCGCGGCTTGACAGCTTCAGCCAGACGCAGTGCCAAGTACAGGTGTGCCATTGCCCTACCCAGAGCCTAGCAGTGCAAAGTCTGCCAGTGACCCGATGTGTACAAATTACAGGTGAGCTGTTGATAGTTCCCGATTGAACATGACCGTCATGGTGTCCATTTCTCCTCCTCAGGAGTTTCCGGAGCACCTGGCGCGGCTGCGGCTGTGCACACGCATCGACCTCAGCAGCATGACCTTTGTGAGTGAGGGTGACGTGGAACGTGTGCTGCGCAAGCTGAAGTCAGCGGCAAAGCGTGCCGGCCCTGCGCCTGCGACCCGGCACTTCTTGCTGAAGGGTGTCAGCGGCGCGCGATCTCCAGTTGGGGCGGCAGTGGTGCGGAGGCTGCGCGCATTTGGTGGCGGAATTTACGTGTGGGACGACACAACGCCTTCCGGCATGCAGTCGCACGTGTCTCAGATCATGACCAGCTACGATTTCTGAGCGGTATGATCGAGAACTAGGCCCCAATGTCCTCATCTGGGATTAGGCGGGTTTACTGGAAAGCGCAGTTGCACCTCACTCTGCAGTGTACAACTTTGTTCAGGCCTACATTGACCAGTAGCTCGTGCTCAAGCCAACAGCAAACAGGTGCCTCAACCCAAAATTGGAGCCTGCATCGAGATCCACAGGCTAACATGCTGCCGCTATGCGCCTGCAAATGCTGCAGCACAAATCGTTGAATGCCCCATGTGACCTTCAAGGGGTTGCCCGCAACCCTGGCGGCCGCAAAACGCCAATGTGTTGTACGGAAAGCTCTCATCCTCATACACTTCGACGCATATTCATGCTTATGTTTGTTGCTAGGCGCTCAAGTCCAACGTCATTATGCGCTGCTGCCCACGAGCGCTAGGTCCACAAACTCCGCATCAGAGTTTCCCAGGTTTATATTCGCGAGGACCTTGCCCTGCATTGTCAAAGTCATATCAACGTCATCGATCTGGATTGCATAAGCACCTGCCCATGCTCCCTTATATCAGTGAGTACATGTTGCATCAGCATTCCGATACCATTGTGTGTAAGACGAATTCACACCTGGGAATGCTCTTCGATCTGCTGCAGGTTGACGCGCTGCAGGACGTACTTCTGCGATGTTGCGTTGTACAGGGCGCTGAACGAAACCATGTCGTCGCTGGCGATGCGCTGGTAGGTCAGCCGGTTGTTTTGCGTGACAGCAATCCCGCCGCCGCCGTACGGCCCGCGGCCCGCCTTGAACGAGTAGATCTGCATGGGCAGCAATGCAACAGCATCAGCGTTGACTATCCTACGCCAGCTGGGAGAGCAGCTGGAGTGTTGTGTCTAGAATGCCACCAGTCAGCTCGCAGCCCTGCCCAGCTGTTGTCGGGCATGACCTGTCAAGCTGGGCAGCCTTGGCATGGACATGAGACATGGCAGGAGGTGTTGCATGACAAGCTGCCAAATGGATCATACAGTGCCAATACCCACCTGGTCCTTGGCGGCTGCAGGGGGAAGGGGGGAGGCGTCCAGAAACACGGAGGTCGGTGTGGCTGCGACGGCCAGACCATAACTGAGGTTGCTGTCACTTCCAGTGAAAGTCTGGGCGAATGCCAACGACTCTGCGCCGCTTGCCGTGGTTGACAGGGTGCCCTCGAATACACCAATGGCCTTATCCGCAACCTGTGTGCATAGGTAAAGAATGGTCCTAGTGCACAACAGCTGACTGCTGCGGACAACACGCTCAAGCTGGAGCGCGCGCGCGGGCATGCACACATGGCACATGGGGCGGTGGCCTGGCGCATGAACAAAATTGGTACAGCACAGCATATGCGCACCCCATTCACGGGTACCAGAGTCGCCAACAGCACACGGTTCTGGTACACCTGACCGCCGTATGATTCGCTGCTTGAGCACTGCCATGACAGCACACAGAGACTCGGTGCACAGCCGCCGTGTGACGGTGAACGCATCTGGCAGTTTACACAGCACCTCCGCATGGGCTGCACTAGTGGAAGTCACCCGACGTGCAGCGTGCCACTTGCTTGCCGCCCGCCACCATCAGGTCATCACAGCAAAATTTAGGCAGGAGAGCCATGTCGCAAGTGCTATTCCATACCTCCTGCGCTGTGGGCCGCGGGATTTTCGCGGTGGGGCCTGTTGTGAGCTTGCCAAGCTTGCCATCGTTGCCAAGGCTGTACTTCAACGCCCTGACCCTGAGGTAGGTTGGACGCGAGGTGCTGCAAGGGGTGAATTCGATGCCGTCAGATGCCGCAAGTGGCCCTTACCGTCCGATCACAAATGTACGGCACAGCAGGTGGGAGGCTCTCATTTGCTTCTGTGCGACATGACTACCTGCAGACCAACCGCACTAATCATGCAGCAGAGGTGTGCACAACAACCAGAATTCAGCATGGTGTGAAGGTGCCTTACGTGCCAGGGCAGTATGCCACGGTGCTGGGCGCTCTGACAGTGTCCGTAATGTACACTCTGTACCCTGCAGAGTCCATGAACTGCAGGTTGGAAGCAGTTTCTGCAGGCCTGAGCTAGCGCAGCCGTCCACCCTGCGCACAGGCTGAGTGCTTCCAACAGTAGGGCGTGATGGGCAAACAAACATCTGTGGGTCCATCAAGCCGCACACTGATGATTGTGTGAACTGGCTCACGGCAGGTCAGCACTGCAGCACTACAACCAGAATCTGCCGCTCCTACGACAGAAGCACCTGTGCCGCTCGCCTCCGTGGTCACGGACACCGGCTTGAAGAGTGCGAAAGAGTATTGGGACTGGAAGAACGCCTTGACAGTGAGCAGTCCCAGCACCTGCGGAAGCTAGAATGAGCGGCATGTGGCGAGCGGAGCTAACGATGGTGCTCATCCAGTGCAGGGACGCAAGCCCGCGCTGGCGCAATATGCTTCCGCGCGAATTGCTTCCAATGCAAGCGCTACAGCATTGTTGCGCATCTCACAGTTCTCTGGCAGGTTGTGGCACCTACCTTTGGTGCTGTCGCGCCAAGGGCAGTGACCACGATCCTCAGGTCCGTACTGTGCACAATCGTACTGAAGAGGTCTGCAAATGATGTGCAAATGGCTGAGGTGAGTGGCAAGCGCATGCATGCTGACTCAGTAGAGTGTACCAAGGTGCAGGACAAGCGCTGCGTGGTTGAGATGAAAGCGACATCTGCTTCAGCTGGACGTTTCATCAGTGCCAAGCTTACATCTGCCATCAGGCGATGCGGCCGTGCCGAGGATCCTGTCGTTGCTGATGTCGAAGTAGGCGCTCACATTGATGTTGGGTCCAACCTTCTTCCCCGTCGTGGCGTCAAAGATCTACAGTGCATGAGGATTCAAAGGGTCGACATGCGAATCGACGAGCGGTTTGACCATCGCCACAGCCGCCATGATTCTATGTGCCACAGGCAATCCGTTGCTAGACGCCGTCTGGCTGGCCACCGAATGCAGAACTGCAGTCTATACTCGACATGAGCACATCTTAAGGACATCAAATGTGCCGGAACGGTAACGACGGCGCCGTGCGGGCGCTTCTGGCGAGCAGGGCCTAATTGCGCGACAACGCACTTTGACCGCAGTGGGCTGATGCCGCACGGAGTGTCCAGCTCGGCTGATGACGACACACCTGGACAGAGCCGCGATGCAAATTCTTCACGCTACATGAGCCGGCGTTGGGCAGCGCTGTCAGGTGGCTACGGCGATGAGCTAGCAGGATGAGAGGGTGTGACCGGAACTATCTTGCGACCGGCTGCTGCCTGAGCAAGCTGCGGCGGTGTGTTGACAAGTTTGCAGCACTTGCAAGCGTGTACACCGCGTGTGAAGGTCGTGGCCGATTGGAGTTATGGCAGTAGTGCTTGCAGGACAGAACGAGCAGAGGATGGGTAGTAGATTCACACATGCGTTGGAGGATGACGCGCCGCAGCTCACAGCAGAATGTGAATCGCACCTGAATGAATCCGAAGTCGTCTGTCACCGCAAGGGCGCTGCCTGACTGCACGTAGCCGGTCGCTGTCGCAGACGCCGTATGGCTCCACGCAGAAAGGCCGCACAGCATTGCAATTAGCCCGCAGGCTGCAGCAGCCCTGTTGTTCGCCATGATGTTGGTCACTTCCAAAGCAGCGGTGTAGGAAAGAATGGTGATGTGCGGCGTCGTGCAAACACAGTCCTCCGTGACGCGTTGGCACGTGGTGCAGGACGACAGCTCACATCAGGGGAAGTCACACAGAGGTTATGCTGCCAGCCTGGCACCAGGAAGTTTAATATTCTTGTTGTTTGTGGCGCACTGGGGCATACTGCAATCTAAGAGCATGAAATGAAATTTCGACGTGTGCAAGTGAAGTAGGCTGTGCGGGTTTCATACTCGTATATATTGCATATCTCCGAAATGTAATTTGTATTTTTGTCAGCGCACAAACAGGCATATGCATCTCAGTTACGGATTCTATCCATGACCCTTGCTTGCAGCCTCACTCATCATCATCACTGGCCATGCCAGACTCGGTAATCCTGTCCAGCTGCTTCGGGCGGCCGCTGAAGATCCTCGAGATGCTCTTGTTGGCCAGCTTGGCCGCCAGCCCCGCGGCCGGCGCCACATTCGCTGCAGGGCTGCCGCCACCGCTGCTGCCGCCGCCGCTGCCGCTGCTGCTGCCTGCCGCCCCACTGCTGCCGACGCCGCCGCTGCCGTTGCTCTGTGCCGCTGCTGGTTGCGCCTCGGCTGCAGCTGCGGTTACGGGGGCTGCGGCTGGGGACTTGGGAGAGCCGGCGACGATGTCGCTGCTGTTGCTTGGCAGCGTGCCGACGATCGTTCCGCTGTTGGTGCGCAGCGAGCCGCTGTTGCTGCGCAGAGACCCTGGTGCAGCACCTGTGTACCAACAAGAGCAGGCCTTGCCCCTGGATACTGACGGCACCATGTCTCTGCACATCATCATGAGCAACAACGACACCGAGGTCCCGTAAGCACTCAGGGCCTGACACCACACCTGCGGAGAACGTGTGTGCTCACGCAAGGGCTGTTGCTGCCATCACTGCCACCCTCCGCAATTGCATTGCTGCTGGCGGGGCTTGCTCGATGCCAGATGACAGAAGGAACATTTGACTTAGGAGATCAAGAGTCAGATCAAGTTCAGGGACGCACCTGCGCCTGCATGGGGCTTGGCCGCATGCACGCTCGCCCCCTGGTGCAGCTCCTTCTCGATCCAGTGCTTGCGCACCGCCTCCAGCGCAGCGTCGATGGCCGCGTTTGCCTTGCCTGTGTAAGAGGCGACAGTGAGGGAATTTCAGTACTGTGTATGCTACTCAAAACAATCTCAGATCCAGTGCCTGCGCACCGCCTCCAGCGCAGCATCAATGGCTGCGTTCGCCTTACGTGTGTGAGTACCAGGAGGGAAAAAAAAGGCCTCACAGTTGTGTGAATAATATTTGGACTCGGTGCTTGTGTACTGGCCCCAGCGTAGAGCTAACTGCATTTGCCTTACCTGCAGAGTGAAGCAGCCACTTGGGTAACATATTCTCGTCTGACAGATTTATAGTATACCACCAAGTGCCATCCTATTCAGAGAAGGTGAACAATCCATGGCCACTGCTTTCGATGCAAGACATGCAGCAGGCAGATGTGCTGCCATTACCACCCTTCTGCTATCTTCAGCAACCTTGGTATATCTGACGGACGACGCATTGTGCACATTATGTAGTGTGCGGGCACACTTGTAGCAAGGAGTGGTTGCGTCTTTGTCATGCACTCCTTAAGTTATGCATGCCAGCGGTCTCGGTATTCCTCATAGACAAACCCGCACGGGTGGCGCACAGCTGCTCTTCATGAAGGTGGCAAGCACGACTTCAATCTACATGGACCATACCTTTCTGTTTCCGGCGGCCTTGACTTTGCTAATGGAGGATGCCCTGCGCACGTTGGACAGGGCGCGGCCGAGCTTGCGAATGCGACTGATGCTGCGTTTTTCCCCAATAAACCTTAAAAATTTATTTTCGGGCACCCTTGACCTTGCTGATGGAGGACGCCCTGCGTGCATTGGACGGGGCGCGGCCGCGCTTGCGAATGCGGCTGATGATACGGAGTGCTTTATCCAAATTTAACCTTACCTTTCTGCTTACCAGCACCCTTGACCTTGCTGATGGAGGATGCCCTGCGCACGTTGGACGGGGCGCGGCCGCGACTGCAAATTGAAATGACGATAGGAGGTGCATCTCGTGATCCCACTAGAGGCTATATCTGACCTTTCTGCTTGCCGGCACCCTTGACCTTGCTGATGGAGGATGCCCTGCGCACGTTGGACGGGGCGCGGCCGCGCTTGTGGCTGCCGCGCTGCAGCCGCCGCATGACCCCCTTGACGGCTCCCGTCTCCCCCTGGAAGGCCGAGTCCGCCATGGCCGCCGCCTGAAGAAACAACAAGGCCCTCCGAGCATGGCCTGTTGACAGGTTTACTGGCCGAGTGATCTGTGAGTGTCAAACACCCAGTGACCCACCAGTGCAGGTTGCAGCTGGACGGGTGGAAAAGAGTTGGAAGCATTGTAGCGACTCAAGCCATCGACATGTACGAGTGAACTACTTCTCTGTCATCTCGTTACCTGCTTCTCTGTCATCTCGTGGTCCACCTTCAGCAGTGCCGCTGACACCATTGTCCGCGTGCACTCCTCCTGCGGAGGGCAACTGTGCAATCATGATCCAAATACCACCATCGTGTCACCAATCATGCTTATGGCTTGTCAACTTGACATTCTTTTGACCGCCTCAATGTCGCTGACCCTGTGCTGTCGCCCGGAAATGGCCCTCTAATGATCAGCGGCAGAATCGTATCCAGGCTCTTGCTTTGTCACGCAGTGCTAGGTCATCTGACCATTGAAGCAGCGCATGTGCAGGCTGACAATGTTGTGGGTGGCGGTCCTTGTGGCCCAACAGAGTCCACGAGCTGCGATGCGTGAAGGTTTGCAGGGTGACACTTTCAGTCTCGTGCAAATCTCAGGCACCCACCTGGAAGCCGGACTCCTCGTAGATGGCGGCCTCCACGGCGCAGAAATAGTTGATGCGCCTTCTGGAAAGTCTGCACAGTCGCACTGCACCAGTCTTGTACAACTCCTGAAATAATCCCCACCTGAAAGCCGGACTCCTCGCAGATGGCGGCCTCCACGGCGCGTAACTAGTCCATGCGCCTGCTGGCAAGTGTGCAAGCACACTTGCACTGCGCCAGTCTTGTACAATCTGAAAAACAATACCCCACCTGAAAGTCGGACTCCTCGCAGATGGCTGCCTCCACGGCGCGGAACTAGTCCATGCGCCTGCTGGAAAGTCTGCAAGCACAGTTGCACTGCGCCAGTCCTGTAGAATTTGGAAAACCAACACCCCACCTGGAAGCCGGACTCCTCATAGATGGCGGCCTCCACAGCACGGAAGTAGTCCATGCGCTCCTCCATAAACTGGCTGCGCACCGCCTCCGCAAATTCGCCTGCACCAGAATGGTGAAGATTTGATCATCATTTGTCCCTCTGTGCACGACTAGGTAAAATATCACATGCGCTCCTCCATGAACGGGCTGTGCACCACCTCTGCAAACTCGCATGCATCACACTGGTGTGCTCATGTCCATATGTATGAATGCTTGGCTCTATGAAGGATTGCACAAAAGCTGTCACCTCATCAGCCCCATGAGGCACTTGGCAGGGCATCCTTGCTCCAATCAAATGACATTACAGGTTCCAGGTAACAACTCTGCACGAAGACACCGACAAGGAGGCGCACCCTGGTTGAAGTCGCGGTCCTCCTCGAACACCTTGCGGTGCTCCACTTTCTCCCCCGGCTGGTCCTCGTCCAGCGCCTGCACAGATGTTGTCAATGTGATGCCAACAAACTAACACATACTGCGGGTGCTATCAGGTTTTGACAGCAGGCGGCAGCCACAGCTTTGGGTGGCTCTGCAGGATCTCTTGCTGTCGGCGCTGACCAGTGTGCCTGTGAACTTGGAGACGTGCAAGTGCACTCTCATGGAAGTGTCAGCTTTCATGGCATGATCCTGCACGTTCAGCAGCGTTCCGCCTTTTGACATGGCTATTGTGGACCACAGCCTGACATTTGAGTATCGTGCTCGATGGTGGACCGAGTTTGCAGCCCCTCGAGCAGCATGCATCAGAAAAATATGGACAACTGCGAAGTGCTCAGCCTGCGGCGACTTGCCAAGCGGTCATGCTCCAGTAATGGCAAAATGGCAGCGGCAATTGAATTTTGAGATGAGGACAGCTGCCATTTTCACCTTCATGAGCTCGTCGAAGCGGTCTGGTGTCTTGCCGCCATTCTCACCCACCCGGAAGAAGCTCTCCAGCGCCGTTTGCACCTCGTCCTGTAGTGGCAGCAGCGAAGTCATGTTTGAGTACAACAGAAGTGACACCCGATGTAGCAGAGCGACATTGTACCAGCTGTCGGCGAGAGCTGATGGTGCTGCCGACAGTAGGACACATACCTGCACATCTACAGCCATAAGAACTCCTTGGACAGGTTTTTAATTGCCGTGCAACCAAGGCCCAGAATTTCCACATGAGCACAGGTGGCAGTTGCGCACCTTGGACACAGTGCCGGACTCAACGCCGCTCTTGGCCTTGTCCATAGACGCGAACAGCTCTATGAGTTCATCCTGCACGTGTGCACACGATGCTGGGTGAGAGCGTGGCAGACTGCAAGGACAGTGGCCAGCGGTTGCGCCTCCGACCAGGGCTTAACGAAAGTCAGACAGTGCGTGCAGCATTGACTGCAAAACTAATCTGCAGTCTTATGGAAGCAGCTGTCTCCACCTGTAGCTGTGCCGTCTGGATGTACACATCTTCCTTGACGTCACCGCGCAGGATGCCCAGAAACAGGTTGCAGTCGGCGTCATAGGTCGATTTGTACAGGCCCCAAAGCAGGTTGTACCCCATCTGCAGCGCAGATGTATGTTTGTCAGGCGGTACATGGGAGGCAGGCAGGACATGGTGCTCGGCAGGCACCAACCACGACAGGAGTCGGGCCTCCCCTCACTGTGTCAGTCATCTGTCAATGAAACAGCAACCACCCAGCACATTAGGGAACCAAAGAGACACGAATTGCGCATGCACGAGAGGACATGCGGCCCGGCAGCCAGCAGCACGTTACCTCGACCACTGCGGACTGGATGCCGATGCGTTTCTGGAAGAAGCTGAAGATGAAGTCCGGCAGGTCTGTCGACTTGCCTGCCCGCTGCTCTTCCATCTGCACACGGTCACACTTGTCAGGTCAACAAAGCTAAAAGCACAAAACTACATGTCTGGAAGGTCGTTCGGCTTCCCAGCCGGCTTGTAGGCCATCCTCTCCGATGAGCATTGCAGGTGTTCTGCAGCTCAGCACAAGATGGCAGGTTGCAGGTGGCACAGGCACAAGTTCACTTGACAGCTCAGGCTCAAATTGGCAAATTTCATTCTCTGCTCGCCTGTTGGTCTCCCTGCAGGGAAGAGGAACCAATTAAATAAAAAGGGCAACACGAGTGAAACCAGCAGACCCCTCGTGCAGCCAGCTTCCTGCTGTAGCCAGCGCTTCACGCATGCAGAACACACTCAACAATCATATGCGGTATCATCCACTCTTGATCAATAAAAGCTTCTGCCGGAAACATGTGGTTTGAAGCTGCCATAACATTTACTAGATTACTGTTTCAGATAAATCCCAAGGTCTGAAATTTTAAAATTTGCACCTTGGCGGACCAGATCTCCTTGATGGTCTTCTCCGTCTCCCGCTTGACCCAGTGCCGGTTGCGGATCTGCAACAGCCGAGCAGCAACTGTTGCACACTTATCATGACAGCATGGTACTCCAGCATCAACACGACGATCTGAGGTATGTAGCAGCATGCCGGGCAACAACAGCACAGAAGTCTCGTGTGCAAACTGCAGCCGACCTTGCCATTGTGATGCAGCAGCTTGGGCACGCCAGCGCCGCAGCCCATGCCTATGAGGTTCTCCTTCCACGCCGCGTCATCCTGCAGCGGGTGTGGAAGACTTCAATAACAAGGAGTCACTTCAGCAACAGCATGCTGTGCAAACCAGCATGTGCAGATGGACAGAAGGCAGGTGCAAAGCTGAGCTCGAGAGTGTTGCACGCAGCTGCAATCCGCTCCATCTTACGGGTTTGAGAAGCACAAGGAGGCATCACCTGGCTGGCGAGCAGGTCCAGCCACTCAGCAACAGCATTCTTCTTCTCCTCTGCAGCTGCCGCCTCGTGCTTCTTCCTCGCATCCTCTTTCTGCAGCGAACACAGTGCTCTGAAATGTATCTCAACGCCTGTGCTACTGATTACCTTTAATCAGATCGACAGTCATTTCACATCCACAACCGTCATTGCCAATCCCGCTGGGCAGTCCACACTGGTGAGGCTCGGTAGGCAATCGTGATTGATTAGCGCACCTTGCCCTCGGCTTCACGCCTGGCTGCCGCGTCTTCCCTGAAGGCAGTCAGCTCTGTGGTCGCCGCTGCCATGGCAGCCTCCAGATTGGCGACGTACTCCACTGTTGGCACCATTGCCTCATCCAGCAGCTTGACAATGGTGTCGATGTCAATGCCCTGCACTGCGGCGTGCCAACAGATGAACAAGTTCTTTTTGGCCGCTGTTCATTTGTTTGTTCAATGACAACTGGCACAAGAAGGGCTATACACCTTGTGCTCCAGCTGATACACAAGGGGCTGCGCAAATATCAGTGTCAGAATCTGTTGTGCGACTTCTCTCATCAAAGGATTGAGCCTGTTGCCGACAGGGGTGATGCCGGGCCATCATACCTCGCAAAAGCTTGCAAGACAGCCATAGTGCTGAGCGCTGAGCTGCTCCCCTGACGCTGTGGCCCCGACCAGGAAGTCCGTCAGAGCCGCATGCTGGTCCGCCACCGGCACACCCGCCGCCGCTACAGGGCTGCCGCCGCTGATCATGCTCTCCTTTCTGGCACTGCCGCTGCTGATGCCATCTGCTAAAGCATCGCCTGCGCCACCGCCATCTTCTACCTTACTGCTGCCACTCCTGCTGACGCCATCTGCTGCAGCATTACCGCCGCCGCCGCCGCCGCCGCCGCCGCCTTCTGCCTTGCTGCTGCCGCTGCTGCTCAGACTGGCCAGGTGGGCCAGCACCCACTCCGACTGCTCGCTGGTCAGGTGCTCCAGCATGGGCGCGCTCAGCACGCCTCCCTGCAGCGCCTGCATGCAGAGACTGCTGCGACTCATGCTGGACACCAACCTCAGATCCTGGTGTTGAGGATACAGCAGCAGTGCAGATGCTCGGGGACGAGCAGCAGCAGGCTCGGCTGCACCATGCGCTCATACAAATTGCTGACATGGGAGCAGAGCCGCAGCAGTTTCTGTACATCATGGCCGACGTGAGACATTGGTGCCAGTTACCTGCAGGATGTCGAGACGGCTGAACTCGTGCTCCTGCACCGCCGTGCCAAAGCAGCCCAGCGCGCCGATCTGGACACCCTGCAGCAGAGCCCCGCCAGGGCCACCCAGTAGCATGACCGCCAGGTCGCGCGACTGCCACCGCCTGCAAGTTCAGCAAAATAATAGAGATGTCACTCCATGCATGTGCGCCGACTCCTTGGATACCCTGCAGCAGCGGCCCGCCAGGGCCACCCAGTAGCATGACCGCCAGTTCGCGCGACTGACACCGCCTGCAAGTTTGAGCAGACAAACGAAAGTTGTGGAACGTCATTTAGTGCATGGGCGCCGCCTTGGAGACCCTGCAGCAGCACTCCGCCAGGGCCACCCAGCAGCATGGCCGCCAGCAGCGAGATTGCCACCGCCTGCAGTCTAAGCAGAAACGAACACATAAGGGTGCTGCTAAATGCATGTGCTCTTGGACACCCTGCAGCAGTGCGCCATTCCTTTGCCCATGAACTCGCCGAATGCACAGCCTATCACCACCTGCATCTGACTCGAGGGCATTTCAGAACACGAAAGTCAGCATGGATGTGCAGCAAGTACCGCCTGGAACATACATTTACTTGAGTATTCATAGACTGCCAACATCTGCTTCATCAGAAACAGGCATGGCTAACACCCAGCAGCTCTGGCCAACTTACAGTTGTTCAGTCAGCTGACCCGTTGGGTTCCATCCCAGCCTCCCGGCATCATGGCTGCCAGGCCCAGAGAGCGCCATTGCATTTGCATGAAAATTGACGTTGGAAAGTTGGCTGAGGGAATAGAAGTGAGGCGCATCGGTTTTGGTCCTATATTACAATGTTTTCCAGTGATTTAGTGACTGCTCATATATGCAATATGAACTGTCAAATCAGCTCTGCACCAGACAGCACCTCATGCGAACGTCACCGGGTCGCCGCTGCAGGTTTTTCAGGCTGCAGATGACAGAATGTAGACAGAATATCTCTCTGATGTGGTGTGCTACTTCCTGCGGCGCCACAGTGCCACATGGCGCCACAAAGCCGCCCTCGCGTCCAGACCAAGCACCTTCTCCGCCGCAGGCGCCGGCCGCTGTCGTTGCAGTACAGGGTGCAGGAACTCAACAGCAGACTCGCCTGTAGTGCAGAGCTGCCTCCTGGAGAGCCTCCCTCCCGTGCGGCCCCAGCGCCTTCTCCGCCGCGGGCGCCGGCCGCTGCGGCCGCGGCGTCATGCTTGCCAGGGCCTCCTCCGCCTGACCGACAAAGAGTACAACAAGGCTGGAAGGCATAAACAAAACAGGGCCTTGTTGCCATAGTTGCTAGAGCCTCTGTCCCCAAGTCGTCTAGTCCTCGTGCGGAGAAGCCAGTGCCCTTGGCACAACATTGCGCGGATGTGTTGAAGTCCGATGTCAGGAGACATTACATGGGAGACTGCAGTGGCTTGGCGCGCACCGCTTCCGCATCTGCTTCGGCCATCTCGGCGCGGGACTCTAGCGCCACCAGCTCGTCGGCCGCCTGCTCCAGCTCCGAGATCTGCAGCAGCAGGACCTTCTACCTGGTCACTGCAAGCATGCACTGCAGCGTGACCGACGAAAGCAATCCATGCGGCTTTCACAGAGTTCACACAGCATATGTGTATAGGAGGGATGAAGGAGCGAGTTAAAAACTGGAAGCACAATGTCCGTACAGCGGCACACTGCACATCTGATCCGGAAGCAAACTAGATCCTGGACCCCACAACATTCAGGCAACTCGTCCCATATTGATGGCACCCGATGGTAGACGTCGAACAGCTCCTGGCGGGTGCCATCCAGCGCCGCCTTCAGACGCTCGTTCACCATGTACAGGTCGTCCTCGCCGGCGTCGGCGTCCTCCGCTGTGGCGTCCTGCAAGTGCGAATGCATCCTTAGACGTATGCCTAATTATCCTGATGCTTTTGCAGGTGAGTGGCCTCTCTAATTACATCTCTTCACCCAAACATCTCTTCAACTTTGGGCTGGTCACCATAGTTGCGGCCAGTCTGGACTCGTGCAGCCGGTGGAAGCATTGCCCGTCAGCCAGCAGGAAAGCCGACCAGCCAGCATGAAGCGGACTTGCAGTGCGCAGGGAGCTAGGGTTTGATGACGCGCCTGCAGCTGCTTCAGCAGGGCGCCTGCGGCGATGGACGCCTTCCGGCTGCCGCGCCGCACCAGCTGCGACACGCTGCCCCGCCTCGCCGGCCCGCCTTCATCTGCAGTGTCGATAACGGCTTCAAAATGTCGATTGGTCCATTGAGCAAGCCATATCAGCCACGCCGCACCAATTGCAGAACACTGCCCCGCCTTGCCGGCGCGCTGTCGTCTGCAAGGTGTCGAGAGCCTCCAAATGTTGACAGGTTTTTGAACAGGTCAAGTCAGATTGCGGCTGCCGCGCCGCACCAGCTGCGGCACGCTGCCCGGCCTTGCCGGCAGCGTGCCATCGTCTACAATCCGATGGGGCCTTCACATGTTTATTTGCAGCGCCCAGAAAGCCATGGCGATGGAAGGCGAACGCGCCACACCAGGCCTTCAGCTGCAACACACTGCCCTCGCCGGCATGCTTCAGCCTGGGGTTAGATGATTGCCTCAGAGTGCAGTGTTTGTTGACTACCAGATTGAGCCATTCATGCTGGAATACTCTTCTCCGGCGCATCAGCTGTGACATGCTAGCCCGTCTTGCTGGCAAGCTTTCATCTGCAAGTCGTGAAGGGTCCTTACAAACTCGGGCGCACATGGACACGTGCAGTGTCAGCTAGGTTGGCGCCAGAACAGAACGCTTCATCACACCGCACCTGCCCAGATATGCTGCCATACCGCTCTGGGATTGCTTTGGTCTGCCAAAAGAGCACCTTCCTTCAGCATGGACGAATCTTGTATCACCTGAAACCTCTGCTTATGCGGCACCAGCTGCAACATGAAGCTGCGATGCGCCACTGCTCTATCACGAAGTGAGCACATGCCAGCAATCAGATGCAGCTGGTGCAACACAGGGGTGGACTTTAACGAGAACTTTCTCTTTCTGCTGGTGCTGAACAAATGGTATGCAGCATGCAGAGGACAGCATCCCTGACTGCAGCAGACTTGCGCAGCTCGTGTGTCACGAGGCTTAGATAGAGTCTCGCACATGCTTCTACTGCGAAAAGGCCCCAGACGCTGCTTGTTAAGAAAGCAGGTGTGTCGGTATGGCATGACAGACCATTATGGCACTCGTTTTCATGTGTGCAAAGCAACCTGTGTAACAACGTTGAGGATGTCTCACCATGGCTGTCGTGGAGCTGCTGCAACGGCAGAGAGAAGCCCATCCCAACATGCCGCGCCGCCGCCGCTGCCTCTTCCGCCGCATGCGCCGGAAGCGACGCGGCTGGAGAAACTGGCCGCATGGGTGACGCCTCTCTCCGCCGCACCGACATGAGCACTGCACCAGAAGTCCACAGCGGGTTTGCTAGGCAAGCCAATCACTGACGGGGCTGCTTCGCTTTTTTGAGTGCAGCCCCACGAGCAACAACAGCCGTGTATTGGCACCTCGAGTGCATGGTGTTCGCCTTTGCTGATCGTTGTTTCTCAAGGCACCTGAGCCAAGACCGCCCTCGCCCATGAGGGAGGGCGCAGAGCTGGCCCTGCCGTGCGGCTGCGACTCCACAAGTAAAGCCTGCTGCGCTTTCCCCCTGATAACAGTCAGGTGCCCGACACAAGGTTGACTCGAGCATCCACTTGAGCCGGGGCCGCCCTCGGCCATGAGCAAGGGCGCAGAGCTGGCTGTGCCGCGCGGCTGCAGCCCAGCAAGCAGAAATTGCTGCATCCTGCCATACAAGTAAACTTTCCAATGCAAGCTTCGTTTCAACAATCACCTGAGCCGGGGCCGCCCTCGCCCATGAGGGAGGGCGCGAAGCTGGCCCTGCCATGCGGCTGCGGCCCCGCGAGCGAGGACTGCCGCCTGTTGGCGGCGCCCGACAGCGGCGACGCCGGCCGCCCGCCCCGAGTTGCGTCCAGCTCCTCTTGCAACCTGCAGTCGTGCATGCACATCACAACTTTTGCCACTGTGCAAAGTCTCAGATGGTTACCTTGGATAGCAGTAGCAATGTGACATGAGGTTCGCTTCCTACTGCATTCAGCTACCTGCACCTGTACGTGGCCAGCATGTGTGAGGGAGGCACACGACCTCGTGTTTAGCTTTGTCGAGGGGTTTCTGCACACGGCATGACGGCTCACTGGTGCAGCTGGTCCTGCCACTTGGACGCCGCCATCGCCGACCGCAGCCGCTCGTCCCGCAGCGCCCCCTCGGCCGCATCCGCCCGCACCACTGCCGCCTCCCGCTGTTGGCACATCTCGGCGTGCTGCTCCTGCAATCATACAAAACCCCTTGTATAGGAGTTTGCCATTTATATCCGATCTATGTCAATATGTCAAAAGTTTGCAAGGTGTGGCCATGACCTGACCAGCCTCTTGTTACTGTGCCCCCCAGCCGCGTCCGTCCGCACCACTGCCGCCTCCCGCTGCTGTCCCATCTCAGCGTGCTGCTCCTGAAATTTTATCAAAAAAAGTCTCGAGTCTGCCAATGATTTGCATGGTCATCATGCAGCGCCCCCTCCGCCGCATGCGCCTGCACCACTGCCGCCTCCCGCTGCTGCCTCATGTCAGCACGCTGCTCCTGCGTGAAAGTGAAACGGAAACTCTGCATCTGCTGACCGGCTGCATGGCATGGCCATCGAGACTGCGGATCCGTGACAGCGCCTGCAGTGGTGCCTCCGTTTGGCGGATCATCCCGGCATGTCGTGTCTGCGGGAGGCCACAAACATAATTCTGCCAGGTCATACAGGTCAAGGCGGCTCTCAGCAGCTGCGCCTCCCAATTCACAGGGCCTGCACCCCGACAGCAGTCACGAGACAACACCAATAGAAGCCCACACAAACAGCAGCTGCTCAGCTTGACATGTAGGAACACTGACCTGGAGGGTGCCATTGACGGCGTTGACCATCGACGAGTAGCCTGTCCAGATATCCGCCAGCAGCGAGCCGCGCTCCGCGCACTGCACAGCCACCTGCAACAGCATTTCAGTCAGAATCATATGTAGCGCAGTCGGCCACACCTGCCTCTGTGTTGCATGCCCGCCCCTGACCTTCGTGCACGGATCGCAGCTGGCAAGCCGCAAGACGCTCGCGTGTGCAAGCTGTAGACAGCCAATGCCGGCATGATTCACCTGCCGGGTGACCTCATGGAGTGCCCGGCCATAGAGTGCCGCCGCTCGACGCGCTGCCACTCCCAAGAAGTGCACCAGCGGCGTCCCAGGGTCCTGCCATCGCAGCAAGCCAGGAATATCTTTAACCTTAAGCTAACGTATCAATCTAGTGCTCTCTTGCTATCAGTTGGCAGCTTTTCGGCAGGCAGGTTCGGATGCTGTCACCACAGCAAGCCAGAAACACTTCGCAAGATAACAGAAAAACCGCTCTAGTGCGTGCTCTCCTGCTGTCAGCTGGCAGCACTGAGTCTGGCTCTGGCAGGCTGTTCGAATTCTGTCACCACAGCAAGCCAGAAACACTTCAGAAGATAACAGAAAGACTCGCTCCAGCGCTCTCCAGCTGTCAGTTGGCAGCATTCAGTCTGGCAGGTTGTAGGGGTAGACGAATGCGATAACCCACCTTGCGGGCGAAGGTGCGGTTGAAGGCCTCCGTCTCAGCCTCCAGCCACTTGCTGACGGCAAACACGTCGCGGCGCTGCGGCGGCGCCCGCCCCGCAGACGGCAGCGGCTGCAGCTGCCACGCTGGCGTCCTGCATCAAGTAATCTTTCCTTACTTGAGAAGACATATGTAGACAGGCGTCTCTGCGCAGTCTTGCTGTGGTGACTGCAGTCTGGGGGGCTGATGGATGGCATGCTGTGAGGTCTCGCTGAGTTTCCGGCGACAGCAGCGAGTATGCAGAGCAGGCAAAGAATTGCCCACCCCTCAGCATCGTCTACTGACCCAGCACCAGGTGCCTGGCCGTGCCGCTTGCTGCCAGGCTTTGGCAGCGACCCTGCCGCGTTTGGTGCCGTGCCAGAGTCTCGTGCAGCTGCGAGCTCGGAACTGAGCTCTGCCGCTGAGCTGCCGCCGCTTCCACTTCCGCCGCCGGCATGGACGACGCCCCAGCGAGGTTTGGCCTCTGGCGGCCTCTGCTGGCGGGCGCGCAGTGCAGCGGCATTGGTGTTTGTATTGGGCTGCAGCTCGTCTGGGTCCACATCGTGTGAAGACTGCAGCGCCGCCGCAAGCGCAGCCAGCGCGCCCGCCCCCGGCTTTGCAGGTCCCGCTTCCACCTGTGTGTGACGACGAGGTGAGACAGCAAAGCAGGATTCAGCATCATTCTGACAAGTCAGCTCTGACGTCGTGAAAGTGCGATAACCACATGAGCAAGCTGCCTGCACGCTGAGGCGCTGTTTTCGCTGCAAATTTAGGTGGCATCCTAACTGGAAGCGCAATGCCTGTTGCCGCACCTTCGCCGGCGCGAACTCGTCATCTAGCTGAACTTTTGTGCTTGAAGGGTCCGGCGGCAGCTTCATGCGCATCTGGGGCAGCGAACCTTCAAGCTTTCTGTCCAGTGCAGCCATCTGCGGCGCGGTCTGCTGCTCCGCCAGCAGCCAGCAGTGCACACGTGTGAAGGACCTGCCGCAAGTTTCATGCAATTGCTGGTGCCAAGAACATGTCAAGCTACCTGAATACGAACTTGAGTTGGCGATGCAGCCAAACAAGGGTGCCGAAAGGATTGGATGGCAATGTTGATCAACTGCCAGATCGATCTAGGACATCGAGAGACGAGCGATGCTACAACTAGAAACCTATTTCGCGTTACACACAACGCTAGACTAGAGTTTTGCAGCGTCACTAGCAAATTGGCCAATCCGCGGGTCGATCCGAGAACAAGGTGGCGAATCATGCCGTCTGTTGAGTGAGGACAGCCAAAGGCGGAATAGCACGCTCAAACTGGTGATTGCACCCTGACGAGGTCTGCAAAGTGCACGCTCGAGTAACCGGGTGGGCGTGGTTCTGGCAGCCTGATCCTGTAACATCAAATTCACTTGATGTCGACCTGCCCAAATGCAGTACAGATCGCATCACGTTGCTTAGACGGCCACTACAGCAGCCGACCTGGCAACAGCCTAAGAGGCGACGCAAGCGGACGCGGGAGCTGGCAGGTCGACACCCACTCATGTCAGATGGCAAAGCGGCACCTGGCGGCGCGGCCATCAGCGTCCAGTATGAGGCGCAGCCAATGGTACATCTTTTTGTCCAGCCTGCTCTCTTCGCACGTTGTATCAGGAGAAGATCCGGTATCAGGGAGACTCGAGACTCAAAGGTTCAATGCATCGTCTGATTTGACATGCCACACGGCGCTCTGCCTGGCATTGCAGGCATTGCAAGCACACAGACCAACGACCATCACTGTGCTGATCATCCGTAGGACTGCGCGCTGCACCCGAGTGAGCCGGTAGTGGCAGCAGCTCTGATCTCGGGCCGGCTGCATGCACACCGGCTTGGTGTCGCTGGCGGCGCCGCAGCGCCAGCCTTTGACTTGAAGGTGAGCTCTGCCTGGGTCCATTTCGAGAAATGCATGCATGTGTCGCATATGCTGAGGCCTTGCAGGCGCATATTGGTCACGGTGGCGAGCATCGCGGCTGGATAGCCACTGCAGTCTCGACACACACACAAAAATTGTTTCGCCCTCTCTTTGCTTTGAAGGCGCACAGGGAATCGGCACGGGCGGTGCGGTTCTCCCCCGACGGCCGGCTGCTCGTGACGGCATCAGCGGACCAGTCCATCCTGGCAGTGGATGCGGCCACTGGGAAGGCCTGTGCCCGCAAGGCGGACGCGCACGCCACGGGCATCGACAGGCTACTGTTCGTGTCGGACGCCGTGCTCGCATCAGGTGAATGCAGACGCATTCACTTTGGGAACCTGTGCATCTGTGGGCTGGCAGTGGCATCAGCCCTGCAGCATACAGGAGCACTTCGGTGAGGCTAAGGCCGTGCAGGAGCTGTAGGATGCCACTGAAGAAGGTCAAAAACGACACCCGCAAGGTGCATAAGAGGATTGCCGATGAGCAGACGCCGGGTTTGTCAGCAGCCGCACAGCACAGTGAAATGTACCCTGCAACGTCTGCATGCTGCAGGCGACGACGACGGCAACATCCAGCTGTGGGACACCCGCCAGGCGGGCGCAGTCGGCGGCTTCGCGGTGCACACGGACTACATCACTGACATGGCGCACCACGCGGCCGACAAGGCGCTGCTGGCCACCAGCGGCGACGGCACGCTGTCCGTCAACGACCTGCGCACCCTCAAGGTAGGGACCGATTGATGACAAGCATCTGAAAAGCGCCTTGCGCTTCATGCTGTTGACAAAGCATGATTGGCCACCAGCGGCGACGGCACGCTGTCCGTCAACGACCTGCGCACCTTCAAGGTTGGGCTGTTGATTGATAACAGGCAGTTGATAGGCACCTTGGGCACCTTGCGGCCAAGAAAGGCGCTGCTGGCGACCAGCGGCGATGGCACGCCATCTGTCAATGACCTGCGCACCTTCAATGTGGGGTCCAACGTATACGATGAGCAATCGACGATCACCTTGCATGCCATGCTGGCATCGCAATGCTGCTGGATGTCATCGGTAACGGCATGCAATCCGTGAATGATCTGCGCACATTCGAGGTCGGGGTCAGTAGACAAGCATTTCACAAGGGTTTTGCGCTCGGCACACTGCTGATAGAACATGACTGGCCACCGGCGGCGGCACACTGTCTGTCAAAGTCCTGCGCACCTTTCAGGTGGGGATCAAGGACGTACCGAGCTGAGCTCAGGACTGGGCACCAGAATGGTGGACGAGCAAAGGTTCCTGAGAGGATCCTGCAGATGCGTGTGCGGTGTGAGGACAACAGGGAGCCCTGACATCAGGCAGTGCTCCAAGTTGGGCACAAGGCGGTGGTGGCATCTCGAATCACAGCACGCCCAGCCTGGTGGTCAGCGCAATGAGCCCTCGTTTCTTTTGCACACAGGTGCGGGCGCGGTCGGAGGACGATGCAGAGGAGGAGTTTCTGTCGGTGGCGGTGCTCAAGGGTGGGCGCAAAGTGGTGGCGGGCGCCTCAGATGGCGTGCTGAACATCTTCAGCTGGGGCTACTGGAACGACTGCAGCGACCGGTACCCAGGCGGGTTCAGCTGCAACTGCTTCCTTGCTCAGACGTGTCTTGCTCAGAGATTGCTCAGACTCATTGATGAGGGGCGACTTGATGAGGGGCTCGGAGATTGCTCAGACGTATGCCTTGAAGTAGGTAGAAATGGTCAGCACTGTCACAGATAGACAGCCAGGCTGCTGCAGACGCCTGCTTGACGGCATCAGGGCGAGAAATGCAGAAGCGAGTGCTTCGTGGCCGCAAGCAGCTCATCCAGAAGCCCCTGCCGTTTCAATACAGGGCATCCGTCGGCTGTGGACTGCATAGTGGCGATCAATGACGACACGATTGCCACCGGCGCCTCTGACGGCATCATCCGCCTCATGACGGTCCAGGTGAATGGAAAAAAAGAACAGATGCTCACCTTCATGTGACAGTCTAGCACTGGCTGGAGCTAGCATCTTGACGGGCATTGTGTTGGCAGTGGGCGACAGCTGGCACTGTCTTCCCCCTGGACGTTCTGGCTGGCCAGATTTGGCTGACGTTTTGGCCAGAGGCCCGTGGGGCAGCATCTTTGTCACTGCAATGTGGAGCAGGTCAGCTGGCGCAAGCTGCAACTGCATCGACGTTAATGGCTGCATCAATGTTGCTCTCTCACCCTCGTGTGATCGCTGTGCAGCCGCACCACATGTTGGTGCGGCTGGGTGACGACATCAGCGGCCAAGGAAGCCAGAAGCGGCACTGACACCTGTGAAGCTCACTTCAGTCCTCCTTGATAGTGCAGCCGCACCGCATGCTGGGGTGCTGGGCAGCCATGGCAGCGGCTGAGGCAGCCAAATGGTCTGACGTGTGTGGAGATGTGTAAAATTTGGACCATGCTCTTGCAGCCGCACTGGATGCTGGGGGTGGTGGGCAGCCACGGCCATGGCGGAGCCGGCGGCATCAATGACGGTTCCGAAGCTCACTACAGCCTGCTGATACTGCAGCCGCACCGCATGCTGGGGGTGCTGGGCAGCCACGGCGGCGGCTGAGGCAGCAGAAAGCTTTGACGTGTGTGGAGATTTGTGACCGGGGGTGCTGGGCAGCCAAGGCAGCCGGGAGACTCGACGTATGTGCAAAATGCTAGATTTTGGACCATGCTCTTGCAGCCGCACCGCATGCTGGGGGTGGTGGGCAGCCACGACGGCGGCTCAGAGGGCGAGCCCGTGCAGGCGCTGGCCTACTGCGGCCGGCGGCAGCTGCTGGCGTCTGCGGGCCTGGATGACACGGTGGGCTTCTGGACTTGCTCCACGGCGACTCCTGTTTCTGGTTCTGGCACATGTGTGCAGGGGATGGCCTGATGCGGCCGGCGGCAGCTGCCGGCATTGGCGGGCCTGGATGACACAGTGTGCTTATAGACTGGCGCTTGGATGGCATTTGTTTGAAATTTGGTAGATGTGTGTCTGAGCAGCCGTCAAGTTGCTGACGCTGGCGGCAGCTGCTGGCATTCGCAGGCTTCCATGGTGTGAAAATCCACAGGAACTCGAGCATCACAAAAGGACAACCGATAGGAGCGCAGCAACATGAATCAGGAACTCTGTCGACATTTTTGGGGAATGCACATCAATGGACGGCAGTGTCAATACAAGCCATGTCAATTGCAGGTGCGCTTGTGGGACCTGGCAGCAGAAAGCAGCGAGGAGAGCGATGCACCGGATGCAGATGCAGACGCGCAGGTGCGCAGTGTTCCCAATGTCACATCAGCATTTGCGGCCAGAGAATTGTTGGCAGCATCCTGTTGTGCACCACTTTTTTGCATCTTAGCTAACGTGGTTAGCGGTGCCCAGACCGACTGCCGGGACTAACGAGCTGCCGATGATACCTCGTCAGGATGCAGCTGCCGAGCCAGAAGCGTTGGCCAATGACACAGCCGGTGCAGCCGCGGCGGCGCAGGCGGCAGCTGCAGACTCAGGTGACGATTCTGACAGTGACGGCGGGCGGAAGAAGAAGCGGAAGAAGCGGATGTCGAAGGGCAAGGGCGCGCACAAAATCAGCAGGGGCGGCAGTGCCAAGTCTTCCTTCTTCGCAGACCTCTGACATGGTCACGAATGGTTCAGAGCCAGACCTGCACAGCAGGAACAGCCAGCGAAGATGATGGAACTAACTTTGTCCTGGTTTCGTCCCTGTGTATCATGTCAAGTTGGACCGTCAGGCAGCCAAAAGAACATACAGATTGCGTTTGTCAGTGCTCAGATCGGCAGTTTATCGGCAAGTGGTGGCAGCGCTGTGTGAACGATCTGGCTGGCAACCTGCACCAGGTCGTGTGCCGGCGCAGCATGCCTGCCGGCACTGGCTGTGCCTATGGCTGCAAGCATAGACAGCACACAGTCACGAATCTCAGAGCTCGCTTGAGCTCCTCATTGCAGTGCAACAGTGCGGCTGCGCTGCAATCAGTGAAGTATTTTGGTGTGCGCAACAACAGATGCCGTTTCATTGATGCGTCACTGTTCTGAGCTGCGTGATGTTGCAAGTTTAAATGTTTTTGTATGTCACATGGTTTCAGATGTCACAGGGATGTCACAGGCGGCATCAATGAGCTGGCTGATGTCATGACGGCCAACGATGATGTTTCATGCAGAACACAAAACGCCTGCACAATTTGTAGACCGCACTGAGAAAGCGATGGCGCAGAGACACATCACATCCTGCCAGAATGAATGCTGACGCATGACTCATTATATGAACATTCAATCGAACCCGACAGGCACAAAGAGGAGTGAGACAGCACATGCAGCATTGCCACCGCAACTACCTACAATAGCCTATTTGAAGCTCAGATGCTCCGTGCAGCAGCCGAAGACCCTATCTGGCCACCTATTCTGCCACTGTCGGCCCTCGGGATTGACTCACTGTGTGCTGGCCGACTGCTGCTCAACTTGGTCACAGTCAGCCACAAGTGCTGCAGCCTATTCGCTGGGCCCGGAAGCTGCAGCTAGCAGAGACGGTGTGGCCAAGTGTCGAAGGGTCCTTGGGACCGCCTTCTGCACACGAGCGCTGAAGCGCCACGTGAGGCAGGTGCGTCAACAGGCATGCTGCTGTCTGTGCAGGCCATGCTGCCGCCGCCGCCGCCGCTGCTCTGCTGTCTTCGATTCTTTGTAGCAACATGCCTCATGGGGCCGATTTCAACTTGCTGCTGTCCGGCAGTGAGCACAGAAAGATCCGGGCGCGAGTCAGCTAGGGTTTAGGGTTTCTGCGCGCTCCTGCCGCAGCCTCTGCCGCTGCCACAGCCGCCGCCTTCTTCCGTGCACGCTTCTTTGCGGCCTTCGCCTGGTCTGCCGCCTTGGTGGCGGCAGGGGCCGCGGCAGCTGCTGCCGCCTGCATGCTGCCCTCAGGATCCACTGCCTTCCAAGTGGACTGGGCTGCGCCACCGTCTGCCGCCTCTCCCGCTGCCGTTGCCGCATTTGCGGTCGTCACGGCTTTCCTGACAGCCACCGACTGCGACTGCCCTGTGTTGGCGCTGGCAGCACCGGAAGCAGGAGGGGCAGCAGCGGCGCCATGAACACCGCCTTCTTCCTGCGGAAGATTGAAGGGTATTCATGACCAGCCTGGATTGGACGGCATTGTGCCCCAGTTGCATTTTGAGTCTCCCATAAACCGACCAGGCAATGGTGCTGACTACTGCCAGGGTGGTAGATGGCGGCAGCAGAATCGCAGAGTCCTGCACAGCTGTTGAAACACGACTGAGGCGACGTCATGCCACAAATGTCGATCCTCAAGCAAGGCCCGAGATGCATGATAGCATTTGCCTGTGCCACAGCAGTCAAATGCAGGCCAAGGTTCCCTGACTTCAAACTGCTGCTGTGGCTGCGAGTCTCCACAACTGCAGCTCTCTTATCGAGAGCAGTGCTGGCATGCCTGCACTGGTTGCCCGCAGCTTGAGTTCAGGATTCATATGATCTAGCTTATAGACTAGCTTACAGTGTGTCTGCCAAAAAATATTTCAGAAAGCTCACATGAGCGTTCCAACTTACCCGAAGCAGCGCCTGCATGGCGGCGTCGGCCTGTGCTGCCTGCGCCTCTGTTGCCGCTGTCAACGAGCCACCCTGGAGCGGTGGTGGCATCTCGTGCAGCGCAGCATCCACCTGAAATGGACAGAATGCAGGAGCCCTCAACCCTCACACATGAGTTTGTGGCGAGTGCTGTAACATACTGCGTTGACACTGCTGACAGCAGGTGATGTGGCTGCAGTTGAGGAACACGGATTTCTGGCGCGAAACATGTAGACCAGGCATTCCCGCATGCTGTGGTGTTGGGATTGTACTGCCGAGCCTTCGCAGAGTGGGAGCCTCAAATGCTGCGATGCAGGGCCCACGACTGCCACACAGGCCGTGCTATCATATTGCAATGTTACTGCCGGAGACCATTCGCATGAACAAGAGAAGTTTGACCGACACAGGATTGTGACAAAAAGCGTACAATACGCACCCATCGCATCTGTGTCTGCAGCCGCGACTTACTCGGGATGCTGCGCAGTACGGCCTTGGTCTTGAGCCAGCCACGGTCTCCTGCATGCGCAATGTGCCGGACATCAAGATACATCAAGTGTGTCATCCATGTTCTGAAGCAAAAGCATCTGGTTACGGCTTGGTTGAGCAATGCAGATATATACAAATCAAAGATGCAAGCAGGCCCATGTATGCGGCAAGAAGCATCTTACTGCAACAAGTACCTTACTGCAATTCCCATGAGATGCAGCAGCATTGCAGCAGGATCTGGAAAATTGCGTCAGGAGGCAGCAGGAAGCACCTGCAGCCAGCAGCAATTGCCGCAAGAGCTGGTTGCGCGCTGCCGCCGCTGCCAGCAGCCACAGCATTTGCCCCAGTAGAGCTGTGTCCTGCAGCACAGGTTCTGAAACCTCAGTAGACCGCACACCCTGTCTCGATGACTCGACACACGAGTCATGCCTTGCTGCCATTATGATAAATTGAGGTTTGCGGTTCCCACTCAGCCTGCACGTGATTCGTGACTTGTCAAAACTGAAAGGAAAACTCTGCTGCTGTGGTGCAGCGAGATCAGCGAAAAGAAAGCTACCTGTAGGCTATTGACCCGCCTGATCGCAACCAGCAGCAGCATGTCGGTGTTCAGCTCGAGGCCCAAGTTGCATCTGGCTGACATTGCCATTGCCGTGGCCTCTCCAGTTGCCGGGGCCGATGCCAGGCCTGTGCAACAGCAGCAAACCATAATTCGAGAAGCAGGCGCAGGCCGTGGTCGAAGTGCCGCAGTTGCGTGCAATGACAAGCGCTGCCTGCTGCTGAATTCATAGACGGAGATGTAGCTGATCCTTCCCCACACAGCTGCTGTGCACCACAACAAGTGCGGAGTTAAGAAATGCTCGTGTGCGAGGCCTTGTATCACCTGTAGGGTGCAATGCCGCACGCGCAACAGGCACTCCTGTCCTGCTGTGCCCTTACCTGTCAAGGTGCCACCAACATCAGCGGCAGAGTGCCGTGCTGCCTCTCCTTTCTTGTGGGTCACACTTCATTAGATCAGCACGGTTCAAAGTCCGAGCACCTCCGTTGTTTACTGGCCTGTCAGGATGTCGTAGATGGTGGCGGCAGAGCGCCGGGCTGCCTATCATCTATTGCTGAGTCGTAGCATCAGCTCAATCGTGTGACCTGTCCCTCAGGAACCATTGCTGTTTGACGCCATACCAACCTGTCAGGATGTCGCAGGTAGTGGCGGCAGAGCGCCATGCTGCATCGGATCGTGGCTCCGAGTGGCCGACCTGCGTGCGGACCCACTCCAGGGCAGCTCCCACGGCCTGCAGAGGAAACCTGACACATTAAAAGCCGGAAGCGGAAGTCGTTTGCAGCCCCGCTTCAGGGCAGCTCCCAGTGCCTGCAAACAAACGACCTTGCGCATTGCAAGCCTGAAATGGCAATGGTCAGTCAGAACATGGGTGTAGTCGCAGTGCCTATCGTGATCTTGTAGCGCATCTCACCCGTGTTGGACCACATCCATTGCCTGATGTCACACCTGCACATCTGCAGCAGCATGGCAGCGTTGGCGGCGCCCACCCTGCAGCGACTGCCGCCTTCAGCAGCCCCACAGCAGTTGCCTTTGCCATGCACAGAACCATTTTCGATAGCATTGCCTGGGCCCAAGACCCTACCTGCACATGCGCGGCCACCACCGCGGCTGGCGGCACCCACCCCGCAGCGACCTCCGCCTCCAGCAGCCCGGCTGCCGCCGCGAGCGCATTGAATGCAGCGGCATGCCCTGCCAATGGGTCCGCTCCCTCCCTGTCATGAGTCACCTGGCTTCCTGCTTCCCCGCCGCCGTGACTGCTGTCTGTGGCTTGAGCACTGCCACCCTGCAGCGGCTTGGTCCACGCCACCCATGCACGCATCAGTGCGGCCTCCACGCCCTGCGACAGCCCAAACACCGCGGCCAGAGCTGCGAGCGCGCCGCTTTCTGTCAAAGCCACACTGGCATCGCCCTGGGAGCGACTGCTGCGGTGCGGCGCAGCTGCTGAGGAGTGGCGCCCTGCCCGGCTGCCGCTGCCGCTGCCATCGGCACCGACGGAGGCTGCTGCTGTTCCTACTGAGGCTGGACTGCGACTGCCGCTGCCACTGTTGTTGCCACCACCGCCGCTGCCGTCGCCGCCGCCACTGCTACCGCCGCCGCACAGCAAAGGTGGACTGCCGACAGCCTGCAACACTGCGGCTGACAAAACCTGCATCGCCGCCACCGCGGCGTCCACGACGCTGGCTTCAACTGTCGAGCCGGCTGCCCGCAGCACGGACACCGACCGCTGCAACAACGCCGCCGGCGCAGCCAGCAACTCCGCACGCGCCGCCAGTGCCTCTGCGGCGCCAAAGGCAGCCGGCGGCATCCTGCGCTGCAGTGTCGCAGCTGTTTGTGCCAGCGCCGCCCCGATGTGGAAGGCCGCGGCGTGCGACATGACGGAAAGCGGCTCCGGCTGGGCTAGGCGGGCTAGACAGAGTGCCAACCGCCATCTTGCTACAGGGCGGGCCGATGCCAGCCCCGCCTGCAGCAGCGCCTGCAAAGAGCACCGAAAGTCGTCGGGACAACCTGCCGGCGGACGGAGGCGTTCAGGTGAGAGACCGCCAATAGCCTGTTGTTGCAAAGCTCCAGCCGTTCAACAGAAGACACTGCCTGCCTCAGCAGCACTGCGGCTGCTCCGCCCCTGGCCCTGCAGATGACACTCCTTGAGTGCGCAAGTCAAGTGACTCGATGATCGCTGGCGGAAAAGCACCTGAAAGTGGTCGATTTCCCACAGAGCCTCCGCCAGCGGGCTGCTGCTTCCACCTGCCACTGCCGTGGCACACAGGTGTCCCACTGCCCTCAGCGCCTCGGCTGCAACTTCCGGTGGCAGCCTCCCTATTGGCGAGTCCACCCTGGAGCGCTCTGCTGCCGCTGTCTGTCGTGCGATTGTGCGATCGTGTGATTGGCCGCCACATGTGAGTGCCGTGGCACTTCTGGCAGCAGCGTGCAAGGCGATCTGCAGGCCGACAGGCAGCATGTGCATCTGACTCTGGATAACCTCCAATTCCAACGCCAGCCGAGCATCGCCGCCGCCGAAAGCGCCGCCGGTGCCGCCGCTGCCAGAGTCAAACGCGCGGCTGCGATGTCTGCTGAGCTGCCGCAGCATTGTGGCCTGGCACTGCAGCAGTGCCAGTGCGCTTGACAGGACCTACGCAAACAGACAACCGACGGGGTTTACACCCTTGCATGGCGTGTGGCTCATGTGATGCATCATGCCAATGTGGGGCCCAGGGGCAGATGTTTCTGCATATTGTCTTGGTCACACACCTCCAAGGGTGGATGGTTCTGCGGGGCCACGACACTGGCGCCTTGCACTAGCACTGCCGCCGCTAACAGCCTCATATCCGTGAACTTGTGTGCCGCTGCAGCCACTGCCGCTGCGGAAGGCGCTGCCGCCGAAGTTGCTGCCCGTGCTGATGCTGCAGTTGCCACTGCTGCCTCTGCTGTCGCCGCTGCCGCCATTGATGCCTCCGCCTGGGATGCTGCGAAATGTGCAAAGTGCACGGCCACAGGCGCCAGCGCGCACAGGGCGGCTTCCATCGTCGCTGCCCTTCCGTCATCTTCCAGCTTGCTGGGCGCAGCTGCAGTTGCCAACCCCAGGTGCATGGCTATGTCCATAGCGGCGGTGAACGTGGGCGGCGGCCCCTGCTCGGCCAGGATGAGTCGGCAGAGCGCCGGGCCCAGAGCTGGTGCCAGCTGGAGCAGCAGCTCCGGCTGCGCTGTTTGCACGCCCCCTGCCTCCAAGTCGTGCTGCAGGCAGGCTGCCATGGCGGCGCATGCCGCCGCAGCAACGGCGAGGCTGTCGTGGGCGAGCAGCGCCGCAAACATCAGGATGTGCTGGCAGCTGGGCGGAAGGTGGGAGTCTGACCCTCGCATGTGCCTGCGCTCACAGCGTCCACAGTATCAACTCGAAATGATCTACACGCTGAAACATATGTGGACAAGTAGAAAGCAGCTGCCTTGCAACGTAGAGACCACAGCACAGCATGCTTCCCACCTGGCCGCCTTGATTGCAACCAGAAATTAGCACCTTGGCCGGCATAATCAGAGCTTGCATGGACAAGTTGTGACCATTCTGCGATCTATGGCGCCAAAGGATACCTGTATAAAGCCAGTGTCAACGTCAATGTCCCTGGGAACGCCACCCACCGGTCATGCAGCTTGATGGCGGAGCTCCTGAAATGGCGCGAGCTGTTGGGGGAGGCCTGGCCGCTGCCTGTGCTGTTGCCAGGGCACACACTGTCGAGCAGCTCCCGAAAGCCGGGGCTGGCCAGCAGCTCCCCGCCTCCCTCACGCTGCCACGCTTCCATGGCGCTGCACAGGGAAAGAGGCCAGCCGTGAAGATGGGACCGTCGTGCACAGCAGCGTGGAGCAGGCAGCCTGAGGGATGGCTTTCGAAAATTTCACTTGTCGCGCATGCAGCCCGCGTGTCTCAGCGCCGTATGCAGCATCGTGATCCTGGAAGGGCCTGGATCGGTCGTCTTCGCCGATTCAGTGCTGTGGTGAATCAGCAAACGTTGGTGCTCGGGTCCTGGGACTGCGCAGGTCTGACAAATTGCTGCGGCTGGCTAAAGGGTGCGGCCCGGAGAAAGCAGCAGCAGCTGCTTTTGGCGTCCAAGCAGTATCGAGACAACAGAGCTGCAGTAAACTCGAAATTGTTGGGGAGTTCGCTTGGGGCATTACTTCCGATCAGCAGCGGGCACCCTGTAGTGGCACCCTGCAGTGCACTCCACATTATCAACTGGGAATGTTGCCCCATGCCAAGCATTGGCAGGGCATGCTGTCATGTACGGTTCCGAGTCACATCCTCTCAATGGCGCCGCACAAATCTGCAGAATGAGCGATGCGGCGCGCCCTGAATGAAGGCACTTGAGCACAGATTGCAGCCCACACCGGCTGTGAAGCCTCAGGGGAGGCTCAGCAACGACCGAGTCAATGATGTTGACAGAGGACGTACGACCAAAGCAAGAGGTTCGGCAACTCCTGCAAAAATTGCCAGACATCTGACCTGAAATAAGACGCCCTGAAGCACTCACGTCAACCTCTGCCACTGGGCAACCCATGCTGCCCATCAACTGACATGCTGATAATGCTACCATGTTGATGCCGGCCCACGCAGGTTGCTGTTGTGCTGTGTGTTGCCGCCAGCTGCAGACACAACCATTGGATCTGGAATGTCGATGACAGCTGAAAGCAGAGCACAGCACAATTGCACATCTGCATTGTCAGTGTGGAAAAGCAAGGTCAGCCGCCCGCCGCTGTCGCCTTCTTCCTGCCTCCCCGCTTCATCGCGGGTTTGCGCTGTGCTGTGCGGGGTGCGTCATCAGCGTCCTCTTCCTGCACATGGGGCAGAAGATGCTCATTCACAGACATCAGTCAGCTTCACATACGCGGGTGAAGGTGAGAGTCGCAGCAAAAGGTGCAGTGTGTGGCGAGAGAGCAGGTTGCATGCCCAATACAGACGCCAATGTGATGTGCAGCTGCTGCCCATGCTGCTACAACTGGCAGCTGAAAAGCATACCGCAAGCAGCTCCTGCATGGCGGCTTCCGCGGCAGCAACCGCGTCCGCCGACGGCTTCCTGCTGCCAGCTGCTGCTTCCTGCTGAGGTGCCCCCACCTGCCGCAGCGGAAGCGGCGGCGGCGGCATTCCCTGCATCGCAGCATCGACCTGCAGCAGACATACATGCACTTGCACTGTTGAATCAACACAATCATTTCGGCAATTATATTTGTCTGAAAAGGCAGTGTAGCTTGCGCAAGCATTGCAGGAGGCGAAGCCAAGCATGTACTCTCACAGGATGATGCAGAGTTCAATGGCGGGGGGGCACCTGCGCTGCATGGTGCTGACCGCGATCTACATCTTCTCAGACTTTACATCTTCTCAGACTTTTCATTGCCAGAGAGTCTGGTGGATGTTCAAAGGACAGGGACATGGTAGTGCAGGAAGGGATGCTCCATCAGCCGCTTATGCTGCCAGCTCGCGGCACGCCTCCTCAAGGAAATCGAATGCAAAGTAGCATTTCTTTTGGCGGTTGTGGATCGCACTTCGCACCCACTGCAGCTGCTTGCGGTGCCGCAGCTCGCCGAGCGCCTCCTCAAGAACACCAAATGCATACAAGCACACTGGAATTTGTGAGCTGCATTTCGCACCCACTGCAGCTGCTTGCGGTGCCGCTGCAGCTGCTTGCCAAGACCCTTCTCCAACAGAGCCCGCGTGCGCTGCCAGCTCTCGTCCTGCCCTGTATGGCAGGTTGCACGTGTCCATACTCCACACGTACTCACAAATAAATGTGCAACTATTGGCTTGATCCTGCCACCAGTTGCCACCAAACAGCTGCTGAAGAGCAGCCCATGTCTGAGACACAGGCGGCACCTGGCGCCACGACGTCGTGGCACTGGGGCGACCCCGCCGCCGCCGCTGCAAGCAGCCACAGGCCGTCCTTCACCAGCGCTGCCATCTGCATTGCAAGCCAGGCCATGCCGGTGTAGGGTCGGCGCGTGAGACAGGTAGTGCGCTGTAGCAAGTGTGCTGAACAGGGCTAAACGAGGGACACGACTCAGGGCAATGCCAGATACGCGTTCCAGACGATGTTGACCTCAGTAGACTGTCTACGTAGTTTTCTTGATGTGATATCTGCATTGAGTGTAACCTTGTGGCTGACATCTGACCTGAGCAGTGTCATCTGTGGCGCAGCAGCCAGCCTGTGGGCCCTTGTACCCTTTCGCTGATGGGAGAGTGCACAGGCGGACCAGACAGGCATTGTGCACGGCTCCTGGGCCATCGGCCAGGGCCTACCAAGTGTGACCAAGTGTCGCCATGTGCTGACAAGGAACAGACGGGCACCCCACTTGCGGGCTGTCCACAGACCCCCAATTGGCAGCCGCCTGCAGCAGCGTGCTGAGGTCGCGCGCAAGTTCCCAGTCAGCGGCAATGGCAGCCGTGGCCGCACCGGCGGTGGAAGGGCTCGCCGCCAGCCCTGCAGCATGCGCAGCACTGCCCTTCAGTGGCAGTGGCAGTTGCAGCAGCGTGTCAAGGTCGCGCGCCAGTTCCCAGTCAGCACCAATCGCGGCTGTGGCTGCACCGGCGTTGGCCGAACCCGCCGCCCAGCCCTGCAGCATGCGCAGCACTGCTCTTCAGTCACCGGCTTTGGCCGAGCCCGCCGCCCAGCCCTGCAAAGCCACGGTGTTCCCACCGCGTAGAGCTGACAGCCACCTGGAGCAGCATGCTGGCGCCACGATGTGACAGATAGCCTACACTTTGGCCAGGCTTTTGTGAGGGCTGCCAGCCCTCGCCGAGCACTGCTGCGGCTGCAGCTAGCAGACCTGCAGTAGAGCACACGATGCTCTAATTTCCCTGAACAATTCTGCCTACTGGTGTGATCTCAAGCCAATCCCCATTCAGTGCTACTTACTGAGATGCATCATGCATGGCAGGTGCCGCCGCCAGGCCTGCTCTGTTATCAGTCAGTAGACTGTTTGAGTAATCTGGTGACTGAATCACGTGATATGTCATGACTTGGCGAAGCCGGCCATTGGGCCAGTCGCGCACGTCACCTGTGAGGGCATTGACGCCTGCAGCCTGTTACATGCACGGGCATGTAGAGCGCCCCATGCACAAGCGCCAGGTAAGATGTTGATGGCACAGCCCATCCTGCAACTGGGACACACACTTCATGCTGCACCTGATAAGATGGCGCAGGCGGTGCAGGCGGCGCGCCACCCCATGCCCCTCTGGTGCTGCCAGCCGGGTTTCTTGTTCAGCGAGCGCTCCAGCAGTGCTCTGGCATACTGCAGCGTGGCTGACGCCACCTGCACAGACCGACGCGAACGTTCTTAAGTTTCGATTTTGACTTGACAAAATGTGGTGAGGGCTCATCGTCGGCCAGCAGTGCAGCCTGATTGGCCACTCGCAAAAATGGTCTTTGCCGCCCGACAGCCGATGTCCCCCGCATGAACGGGCATTACAACACCGTCTTCAGCAGATGTCGCCTCAGCGAAATCCTGGACCTTAAGATGATGCATCAATATTGGCTCTGTCAAGGTTCAGGTTGCACTGCCCAAACATCATGCGTTGGCAGCCTCACAGATTGATACCGCATGTGCTGGCAGCGCCCTCTCCGCAGCAACTGCGCTGCTCACATAATTCAGCAGGAGTCTCTTCTGAAGTATTTAACAGGAGAACCATGCTCGATTCCCTACCTCGACATGTCTGGCGACCACGTGCGCTGGTGGCGCCCACCCTGCAGCGATGTCTGCCTCCAGCCGCCCCGCGGCAGACGACAGCGCATTGTACACTGACGCAAGCGGAGCCATGACAGGCGCTATTCCCGACTTCTTAACGGTTGCCAGCAGTGCCTGCAGCGCGTGAAACCATGTCAGATTCATTTGTTGGCTTGCAGATCTTCCGAGTGTCTCTATCATTGGTGAAAGCGTTGCCGAGGGTCTGCTGCCAACATGGTTTATTGAAGGTAGACAGCTGCATACACAAACAGTCGTGCGTCAAGCACTCTGTTGCCTTACCTCCCCATCGTCACACAGGATCTGGTTCCAGGCAAGGGCATTCGCTAGCAGCTGCCTGTCCGCCCCCTCATCCAGACGGAATACGGAGGCTAATGCACATAGGGCGCCGCTGTCTGCCAGTGCCAAGCTGATGACCCTGGGCGCGGCTGCCGGCTGCTGTGCCAATGCCGCTGCATCTGATGAATCTGTGTCGGCAGATGTGCTGCTGCTGCCATTGCCGATGCCGCTTTCAGCTGCTCTAGCCGCCTCCAAGCCAGTGCTACGGCTGCTGCTGCTGTCGATGCTCCTGCCGATGCTGGCTGCCCCAGCCGCTGCTGCTGTGCCCCGCGCTGCATTGCTGGTGGTGCCGCATGGCGCATTCGCCCAGGCGTCGCAGCCGCCACTGCGCGCCGCTGCCTCATCAGTGCGGCTCAGGCTGCTGCTGCTGCTGCGGCCGCGGCCGCCACCGCCGCCGCCGCCGCTGCTGTCTGCACCAGTACCCAGAGCGGAGCACCCCGTCTGAAGCACCGCGGCCGACAGCATGTGCATCCCGGCTGCTACGCCCATGCAGGCCCTCCCCGCAACGCTGTCAGCGGCTAACCGCCCGTTAGCATCCCTCCACTCTGGGCCTTGTAGGTGCATGGTCAGGCAACTTATCAGCGCCGCCGGGGCTGCCAGACGCTCTGCCCTGGCGGCGGCGACTTCCGCAGCGGTCAGCACGCCGGGGGGGCAGCTGTAGTGCATCTGCTCAGCCGTTTCGCTCAGCGCCTGGGCCCCAACACAGGAAAAGCTTCTGCGAATAACCATCTACATGAACAGCAGGACACTCAACCTGCATGCATTGTCGAACAACGACGAGAGCTGCCCTTGGCTATGTGATACAGATTGTTTCAGCAAGGCACCTGCGCGGTGAGGGCCACTGCCAGCGGCGGCATGGCGGCCAGCTGTGACTGGGCCAGGCGGGCTAAGCAGAGCGCCAGCCGCCACCTCGCCACTGGGCGAGCGGCTGTCAGCGCCAGCTGCAGGACAGGTGTAAGGGCCTCTGAACGAGTACTTAAATGCTGTAGTACTTCAATGAGTGTCAAGGGTACCAAACAGATGATGAGCAATCGTTCACCACCCTGCCGGCATGACAATGTCAACAAAGTGCGTCTACCTTCAGCAGTGGTGAGCGTTGGTCCCGATGCAGAGCCCTTGCCAGCTCCTCGTCGACCACTGCTGCTGCGCACATTTCGCACCCCAGCCTCAGGATGGCAGCGGCTTCTTGTGTTGACATGACTGGGTCCTGCAGGGTTTGGAGGTTTTGGAGTTGGTGGCTCAACTGTCAAATAGACTGCATCCTTCCAGCTGCGTGCTTTCAGCTGCCCGCTGTGGTAAACGTCTGCAATCAATTGTTGCAGCGGACCTGGATGCTATGCACGGCAGTGCTTATGCAAGGTGGTCACAAAGCACAGCATTGTCACAGTGTGATCAATTCAGGCAATGACAGCCGTAGCACCTTGAGCCCGGCCGCCACGCCCTTGGACGTGGATGCTGATTGTCCAGTGTCTTCGTCGCCTGAAGTTGTGGCTGCTGCAAGCAATGCTGCAGCGGCTGCATCGGCTGCATTTACCGCATGGCACATCACCGCGGCGAGGACGTTCCGCATGAACATGTTGTCCTGCATGTCATTGCCATGGTTGCCAGGGATCGTGGTGGCCGCGGCTGTGCTGCCAGCCAGCCCATGCCCGCCGCACGCCATTCTGAGCAGACTGGCAGTAGGGCGCAGCAGGTCAAGGGCAGCCGCCAGTGCCTGCACGCGCAGGACAGGCCAACTCAAATCTGTCATGCAGCATCTTGCGACTTCAGAAGCGCATTCACAGACTTCCACATACTTCCTGTGGCAGCAAGCTCGGCCAGACCTATAGTTTCAATACGATAGTCCTGCCAAGGGACATCAAATGGCTGTCAATGCAGCCATCAAGACCGAGGATCGGCACTCGCCTCAGCAGGTCGGGGTGCAGTAGAAGCAGGACCACAGGCAGCAGCCTCGAGCAGCATAGCCGCCGCGAGAGCGTCAAACACCAGCCGCTCGTGTTTGGCAGCCTCAGCCGGGTCTGCTGCCAGGGCAGCGGCTGCATGCTGCGCCGCAGCCACCGCCGCAGGCTTCAGGTGGGCCAGCAGACGCAGCGTCTGCGTCAACTGCCGCGCCTCCGTCGCAGCCAGCCGTTCCACGGCCGGATAAGAAGCCACATGCAGCGCCACAGCCGCCACCGCATCCGGCTGGACTGCCTTCAAGAGGCCGGGCCGCCCGAGCGCAGTGCCAATGGCGGGCGCCAGCCGCTCCAACAGGCGTCCCTGTGCCTCATCCCCCCAGTCCAGACAGGATGCCAGGGCTGCGAAAGCCGCAGAAGCGACTGGCAGGCTGTCATGGTCCAGCAGTGCCACGAACAGCAGCACGTGGTGGCAGCGCGGGACCACTGGCTCAGGCATCATCCGCATGTACCTGCATGCAACATCTGCAACTGTGGAGCTTGGGGTAGAAGCATGGAGTCAACATGCTGGACTTGGCAGATGCGATGTCAGAGGCTGACGGCGAACATGCAGCAGGGAATCAGAAGTCGCACATGTCGTGCACCGCGATCGTTTGCCGCTTGAGATAGCGCATGGCTCCATCCGGCCCATCGCCCATCACTCTGCCGATGGCCACCGAGTGCAGCACAGCCCTGAAGGCCGAGCTGGCGAACAAGGCATCCCCACACCCGCGCTTCCAGGCTTCCAGAGGGCTGCGCATGCAGGCCGAGCAGTTTGCAATTGATCGTTGTGCAGGGTGCCGCACCGGCAGCCTGGGCTCATGCTGCTCTTTCCGCAGAACACTCTGGTGCTTAGTGCACATGATCAGCAACGCTTTCACGCTTCCGAGCACGTCACACCTTGCCGTGGATACGCCCCTCCTGCCATCGATGCCGGGCATCGACATGTGGCAGTCTTGTTGAGGCAGGTCGTGCTCGATCACCTCATTGCTGAGGGAAGAGGCCTCACGTCTGCCTGTTCATAACGTCGTGCACAGTGCCTGAATTGACCAGAATCCGCAATGTTGCAATTGAACTCGTGAGCTTCGAGGTCTACTGAGTTGGATGCTGTGGATGCTGCCTGTTATCTTGGACCTGCAGCTCTGCGGAGCAGTACACAGTATCCGTTTGCTCGACACCAATGCTACCTTGCGATCAGTTCAGTGTGTAACACAGCGAAGCGCCTGCAGCTGCTGTCAGGATTTGTGTCGAAGTGGTCGATGGCTCAGAGTCTATTGAGCAAAGAAATTGCCTGAAGCATCTGGCAAGATGACCAGCATCTGGTCGCCTTCTTTTGCATCTTTTGGATGGACTGGACTGTCGAGGGACAGGTGAGACTGTGGATTTTCTGAATTTTGGCGCCTGTGACACATGCATGCAACCTGGGGTGGCGGTGCAGCTCACAGATGGCCATCACGGCTGCCTGCAGCCCGCTGGACTCGTGGAGGCGCAAAGGTGGCGCCGCGCTGCTGGCCAGCCCGGAGTTCAAGGAGCTGTTGACCTGCATTCAGTCTGGCGTCGTGCCAGGCAGCGGTTCAGATGCTGGAATGCGCTTCCTCAGGGAGCGCGGCACCGCGCTGCACGATTCGTGGGTCGCCTTTCTCAACGCTCCGCGCATTTCAGATTGCTGCTAGATCCCTTGGCCTTCCTGCTGCGAGATGAAGGGCTTTCAACACATTGCCCTCCACCACCCGTGCTGCTATACATTTGCAAAATCCGTGCCACTGGGCTACCTGCCACTGGGCTACCAGTTTGCATGCATTTGTCGAGCTGCCCTCGATACTCAGCCGCGAGCTCCTGCTTGTCACAGAATGTGATCATTCGCCATGATGCATTGCATGCAACTCAATGCTGCTTAACCACATGCATGCAGGGCCATGCGGAGGCAGAATCAGTATGCCGATGCTGCCTGCCAGCATGTGCTGCTGTTCACAGCGCTGCTGGATGACAGCAGCCTGGAAGTGGCGGCGGCGGCATTTGCGGCGCTGGCGGCCAGCCTGCAGGCCACCGTCAACCGCCAGCGGGACCAGCTGCTGTTAGAGCTGGCGTCACAGCTGCAGGCGGCCCTGCAGCGGCCGGGGCTTGTCGCTGAGGCCGCCGACGCGAAGCCGCATGCTGCAGAGACGATCGCGCTGCATGCCTTCCTGCCGCCTGCGGCTGCCCGCCTGCAGTTTGCTGACGCCTCCATTGGCGCATCGGAGGTGACGCGGCTGGGTGCGGCGCTGGCGGCGGCGGCCGTGCCGACGGTGCAGCACGTGCTGTCGGCAGACAGCAGAGCGGAGCTTGGCCACAACCGCGGCTCAGGGCTTCAGCTGCTGGCGGCGGCAATGCTGCTGGATGGCGCCACGCAAACGACTAACAAGGCACCACCTGCCGAGGTACTTCGTGTTGGTTTTCGATTCCTGGCTATGACATGCTGAAGTGCAGCTTGTGGTGCAGGGGAAGTTAGGCATGAGCAGTGTCACCTGATATCTAGTAACTCAGCGGCAGGGTGCATCAGTTGCAGTTCATGTTTAACCATGCAGTGCACATCATATGAATGCGTCTGTTCCACAATTTCTGTGCAGATTCTGGCAAGCGCCCTTGCCTTGCTGCGATCGCTGGCGCACCAGCTGGTGACCCCCGCAGGCAGGTGCAGCACGAATCGCAGCTCGAGCGCACATACCGGCAGCGGCACCAGACAGCAGGTGCTGCAAGACGAGCGTGCTGTGCTGGCTGTTGCAGCGCATCACACAATGGCCGCTGCCAACAGCACAGCTGCCAAGGCGCAGTCACCAGTAGCCGAGGATCAGCCTGGCGTGTTTGCGCGCCTTGTCAGCGGCAGCACAGCGCAGAGCGAGACAGTGTCAAGCAGTGTCTTTACGCCAGCAGAAGCTGCGGATGTGCTGCAGGTGCGAAAAGGCAATTATACCTCCTCACGAGCAGTAGTGACACATGATATGCACTGTTCTAAATTACGGGACCTTGCAGTAGCCCTCTGCTGAAAGACCATGGCGGTTGCATGTGCACCCACGACTTGGGTGGAACCCCCACAAACCCCCCACACCCCAGCAGCAGTGGGAGTGCTGGTAGGAACAGCATTTTTTGCACCATGCATACCACAAAGTGACCTCTCTCCCATTTTACCATCAGGTCATCGGCTTGCTGTGCGTCGCGGCAGCAGCAGGGAGCAACCAGACGGAGGAAACGGGCAGCAGCCCCACCCTGGCAGAAGAGCTGCACTGCGACCGGGGTTGGCCGCTGCTGGTGGCGGCATTGGAGACGGTAAAACCTGCAGCAAAGTGGCGGCTCATGCGCTGCGTGGCCCGCCTAGCGGCCGTGCAGCGGCATGTTTCTCCGGCGGCCGCGGCCCTGTTGGCCTGCGTCTGGGACGACACCGTGTCCAGGATGCCCCCCTGCGCCGTCCCTGCTGTGCTGTCCGCTGCAGAGGCCCAGGCCGCAAGAGTCGAGCGGCTTACAGTGCCGGCAGCCTTCCTGCAGCGCTGCGTCTCAGCTCTGGAGGACGACAAAAGCGGCAACGAAGCTCCATTTGGTCACGCCGGGAGCCAGTCAAGCTGCGCTTACATGGGGGCGGCAGCCGCAATGCACAGCTTGTCGGCGGCAATTCTTCACGCGGCGATCATCCCAGGGCGTCTGGTCAGCAACAGCAGTGATGACGGCAGTGGCAGCAGTGTAGGCATGCACACAGTCAACACCACATCAGCAAATGCAGAAGTGGCGCCGGCGCTGCAGGCGGCTTGCCACCCTTGCATACCAGAGCCTCGGATTGCTGGCCATGCCGGCACCAGCAGCGGTGGCCAGGTCGCTGTGACTGCGGCGAGACACACTGAGAACCCCAGCGGCTGTGCCGACAGCAGCGGGGATGCGGCGGCAGCGGATGCGGACGCAGCAGCTGCTGCTGCCGGCTCTGGCGGCTGCGGGGCTGTGCCCACAGCCAGAAGCCGTGCGGCAGCGTCGAAAAAAATGGCGGCAGCGGGCAGCAATCCCGCTGTCGAGCTCGGCGCCACAACCGCTGCCCTGGCGGATAGTGGGGCGCTGTCGGCGCTGTCAGCACTGTTCAGGCTGCGTGATAAAGCTGAGACGCGCCTTGCCACCCTTGCCATGCTGCGCCAGCTGCCGGCTGATGAAGCAGCCGTCTTGGCCGAGCTCACTGATGGTAAGCTGTACACCACACAATCAAGTAGGCGTGTCTGAAGAACGCCTTGCTGCAGTCTGGAGTGTTGTAGGCAGTAGCCATGAGCGACTAAGAGACCGACGCATGCCAATGTATACTACATATGTGCAGCTGTTCTGCAGGTCCAAAACCCTGCGCTTGTTGCATCGTCTCGTGTGCTTGCTGACTCTTGAGACATGGACTTGGACAGGAAAATCCACGACACCCGACTTCTTTGCGGGACACATGGCGGCGGCGAATGCAGTCGTTGCAGCCATGGGACTGCTTGAGGCGGAGGTTGCTGCAGGTTGGGTGCCGCCGCCAGCCATTGTGCTGCTGTATGCCCAGGTGACACTCTCGAAACCTACACGAACATCATGAGAGCGTGTAGGGTGCAGCAATCTACACCGGTATTAAATGTGGAACACAACGCTGTCCAATTGCAACTTTCTGATCAGGTTGCAGATCAAACAGGAGCGCATCTGAAGTGGGCAGTGCTGTAAATCTACCATGCAGCTGTACGATACAAGCAATCTGAAGCAGGACATCAGCACAGCCCCCTTGCGATGCCTGAGCAAATGAATTCAGGTCGATGCTGTGTTGGGTCACCATGTAGAGGTTTCTGTGCTGCCTCTTCGCAGGCGGCATCGGCAATGCTGGAGCTTGCCACATCACTGACAGGCAGGAACACGCGCCTCGGAGGCATGGTGGCCAGGGATGCAGGGTGGCGAGTCGCTGCCACCACATGCGACTTCCTCGTAGGTGTGCATCTGCACGAAACCTGCTCGGTATTGGTGATCTCCATTGCTTGATTGCTCAACCCAGCCTCAATGGCTAGATTAAAGTCAGTTGGAATTGCTGGTTCAGTTCATATACTGGCATTTCAACTTTCCAATGCAAGTCATTCACTTTGTGCAGTGTAATGAGGGGCTGGCCAGGAGGCACCAGCTGATGCACCCCTGTTGCCCATGCGTAACTCGGTTTGTGTCGCGCATACATGTATTTTTAGAAGATACCGACGTTGGCCAAGTCGGTAGCAGCGGTGATCAGCACCAAGTGATGTAGCCCTGTTGCCTGTCTGTGACTTGGCTGTGCCGTGCACACATGCAGGTCTCGCGGCAGGACCAGCGTCTGCCGCGGTGGCCATGGTTGCAATTAGGTCAGATTGGCGGGTGGCCCGTGACGCCGGCATCCTGTTGCTGCGGATGTGCAATCGGCAGCTGGCGACCGATCCGCAGGTCTGAGGGCTTGCATCTCAGTCTGAGAGGGTCGCAGCGCCATAGCTGCTGCTGTGGCAGTGCACAGTCTGCAATCCCTTTGCAGAGGATGGTGTTTGCCTGTGTGTGATCAGCTGCTGATGGCATTCAAGGGCGGAGCCAACAATCTGCTCAGGTTTAGTATGTCAATGTGGGTACACTGCCCTGCAGATGTTCAGCCTGTCGAAGGATGCGCTGTGGCTGCTGGCGTCGGCGGCTGCGGGGTCCGCTCAAGCCAGAGTCGAAGTTGTGCAATGTGAGTTCGGTCTGGTTTGTCATCTTCCTGCAGCCTGTGCCACTGGTCTCATCTGGAAACGGTCTGAACCCGAAGCAGTACATATACACAAGCTCACTTGACTTCTTGCTTGCAAAAAAGCGCAATTCCGCAAGCTGGAAGATTGCGTGGTGCATCTATTGACTCGTGACTTTTCGGTGTACGCAAAGTTGGCACCGTTGCCTGCTCAGGCTCGGAGGAAGGCAATCTGGCGAGTTGGGAGGAATCCTACCTGTGCAAGGCACTGCACAGGGTGCTGGACGGCCGAGCCCACAAGGAGGTGCATTGGGTGAGTGCACCTACCTCATTCGGCAACACTGGTAGAAACCCTGCCAATTTCTTCTCTGACTAATCCTTACAGTTATGGACATCTCGAGTCAGCTGCGCCTGCTGAAATCTGTGTAAGCTGCTGCCGCCTTGCAAGGCGCAATGCATGGACGGTGCGGCCCCGCTGCGGAGGCCGCTCCAGCACACACATTCTGTGTGCATCCGCAAACATCCCACTGTGAGGGTGCTGGCTGAAATGTAGCTGGCGACTTATACAGGTGGACAGCGCCAAGCGTGGCCGGGCGGCCCCGCCGCCGAGGCCACGCTCCCGTCCGCAGCCTGGGCAGCTGCAAACACGCTACATCTAGTATGACTCCTGCTATTCACTCCACTTAGAAGAATTTCTAAGTGGCAACTTGCGCAGGTGGATGGGGCCGTGCGTGGGCGCGCGCCCCCGCCGCTGAGGCCGCATCAGCACAGAAGACAATTCATACCTTCAGACATGGTCCCTCAATCTTGCGTGTCGAAGTTCAAGTTTGTCGACGACTTGCGCAGGTGGATGACGCCATGCGTGGGCGGGCGCCCCCGCCGCCGAGGCCGCGCTTCCGTCCGCAGCCCGCGCACCCGCAGCCGGCCGCGGCGCAGGACGTCGCGGCCGCAGCCGCCGCCGCCGACGCCGCCATGCAGCAGCTGCTGCAGGTGCGCAGTGTCTGCTGCTGTGTCGGACTGTTGCAAATACATAAAGCACAAGAACGATGATCATGCCAAGCTGCAGGTGCACCACAACACGCCATTGCTGCTGTGTATGTGACGAGTCCGGCTGGTCAGTATGTTGCATGAGTGAAATTGGAACGCTCAGCTGCTGCATGTGCTACAGGAGGATGCGGCAGGGGATGTGACGGCCGCAGGTCAGAGCAAGTCCGCAAAGAAGCGGGCTGCCAGGAAGGCTGCGGCGGCGGCGGCGGCGGCGGCGGCCGTGGCGGCAGGGGGCTAATGGCAGAGCTGGTGGCTGAAATCTGCCAGCTGCAGTCGTCGTGTGCACCTGGAAAGAAGAGGGTGCTGCCAAGCAATCAATATCTGTAGAGCAACCACCGTCAGAGCCGCCAGTCGATGGGAGCAGGTATGGAAACAATGTGTGGCAGCAGCAATTGCGGCAATAATCGCAGTATACAACAAACAACCCGAACTCCGGGCCCGATGACTGGTGCATCAGGGAATCGCTGCAGACTGACAAGCACAAACATTTGTTGAGGTTCATGTTCGCAATTTGATGTGTCAAACTAAGCAGCCGTTCGCAGCGGCTAAACTTGCAGCATGTGCGTGTTTAGTGTCCAGTAAGGGGCCTATATAACTGTGTGGCAATGTCGGCTGTTGGGATGAAGCGAGGCATGTCGGATGTTGCACTCAAGATATGCTGGACCAAACCATCGGTCTGATGTCGGAGGCTCGGAGCAGCTGCCGGACCATCTTGCTGCATTTTTCAGGGTTTTCAGAAGCCATACAGGGTGCCCGCCTCGCCCGTTTACCGGAAACGCTGCCAACAAAGTGGTGCTCTCTTGCAGGATGCTGCCCTAACAGCTATGCATTTAGTATAGACACTCTCAAAGCTTCACTTCAAGATGGCACACCACTGCCGCGGCAGTAAAAGCTGAGGCCAAGCAGTAGGGACAATTGCTCTCGTGTCCCAGGCGCCTCAGCTTACCCAGCAATGGATGCCAAGACCTGGGAGCAGATGCATGAGCTCCTATCAAGCTTCAAGGACGGCCTTTCGAACTTGCAGCCCAATGCAATTCCGCATCGTGTAAGGTGAGGTCCGATCGATCATGCCTTGGACACTCGTATCACTTGCATGCCTGCCATACAGGCGCAGGACTCTTTCAAAGGTCATGTCATACGCAAAATTACGACAATTGCTTGCCGGCGACGATCACAAGCTCGCTGGGTGCAGGGAGACATGCGCCACTCTCACCACATGGGTATGGAACCATGGCGTCTTCATAATGGGGCAGACAGCCTTCGAGGCGGCGCTCAGAGTTGTTTGCGAACGCATGGCGCGAGGCTGCAACTCGCAGGCCGCCGCGCTGGCCTTCAAGCGGCGGGTCATTGAGCACAATGCCAGGTGCACACTGCGATCATGGTAGCGGTGCCGGCCTTTGGCCCAGGCTTTGGCATATGAGCAGCCTAGCCTAAAAAGTTTGGTGTGAAGAATAGCTGCAGTCGATGGGCTTCTGATCGTCAGTCTCCTGCGTTTACTGCACTAATACGCCCCTGACCACCGCACGCGTGCGGTATGCACACCATGCGCAACCCGCATTTTGCACCATGTGCAGGTTTATGCTGGGGCGGCGCTGCACGCTGCAGCCGGCGTGCCAGCATCTGCTGCTGTTCATCACGCTACTGCTCGCACCCCAAAGGGGTCTGCCGGCTGCGGCGCTCATTGCGCTGGCGACCAGCCTGCAGCGGCACAATCATGTGCAGGTATATTTTGCCTTGCAACTTCGCAGCCCACTGCCTTTGTCCGTAGTCGTTGTGCTCCAGATATATGCAGCAGTTCTGTACTCTTGGTGGGGATGCATTGCTATCTGCTTGCGACGGCATGACTGAGCACAGTCCCTGCCTTCACTCTGTTACCGCTCAATATCTTTGATCAATGGCAAACGGCATCTTCAGGGAGGGAGGCTGCATATGATGAGTGGTTCAGCATGCTGAAACCCTGCGTGCGGGTGCACGAGCAGCATTTGGTTGTAATTTGTACAACTCAGCACTTGCTGCACTTGTGACGGCCCTCAAGTTCCTCAGCGGCTTGAGCAGACTTGAGCCTTGCTCGCTTGCAGTTTCTGCAGCAATAGTCAAGGTTTGAAACGTCGATGGGCAGCCTAGGTGTCCCCATCAGGATGTGCTTACCACATTCTGTCCTGAGCGAGACTCCAATCAACGACATGTCTGCAGGCGGGGCTGCAGCCGCCGCTGGTAGCTGTGCCGGACTGTGGAGCTGCTCAACCAAGCAAGCTGAGCTAATCAAACCGGGATCACAAGGCTCCTTCTCTACCCATGCAGGGCGAGCTGCTCCTCGATCTGACGCCGCTGCTGCATGCAGGTTCATTTACACAGACTGTAAGCTGCTCTACAGACCAGGCTGGGTCTGTGGATTCGGGACCGCAAGGCTTGTGCTTCGTATCCGTGCAGGCCGAGCTGCTGCTGGATCTGATGCCGCTGCTGCACGCAGCACTGCAGCGGCCCGCTGTGGCGGCCGCCGCCGCCGCCGCCCCAGAGGCCGTCGCAGCGGTGGCGATGCATGCCGCCTCTGCGCTCGTCATGCGTCGCCTGGCTGCGGCAAGCCTCCGTTGTTGTTGAGACGCCACAAAAGCTTGGACAAGACACAAAAGCTTGGACAAGGCTCACATCAGAGATGTGCCATCACGGATCCAGCTTTGCTGCACTGTTGCAGGGGGAGCTCACCTGTGCGGACCTGTCGCAGCGCCAGCAACTCGCGCGCGCATGTGCACCGGTGGCCGTGCCTGCAGCACGAGACGCCGCCGCGGCAATGGCAACAGATGCTGCTGCGACGAATGCGCCCGCTTCAGAATCGGCAAAGGCAGCAGCGGGCCTGGACTCAGCTCTGGCGGCATGTTCGGCGGCCATGCTGCTCGAGGCTGCTGCCTGTGAAGTCCCAGACGTCGCCAAGCCCAAGGAGGTGAGGTCATCAGCTGCTTTCCGGACTTCAGGAGAGACACGGTACTTCTGCTTGAGCATGAACGCACTGGCTGCATGTGTGTTTTCGACATGGTGCTGAACACCACCGGCTCTGCCGCACTCAGTATTGCAACTGACATCTGATGCGCCTGCTGGGGCGGCGCTGCGTCGTTGTCCTGCTTCAGTGCTGGGTGCCATGCCCAAAACCAGGGTGTCTTTGCCGGTGCAGGTCCTGGCAGCCTCGCTCGAGCTGCTGCGGCCTCTGGTGCAGCTGCTGCGGCAGCGCTGCAGCGCAAATCCCATGTGTGGCAGCCCGCACACTTCACTCAGCAGCCGCGTGAATGGCAGTGGCAGTCAAGCAGCGGATAGCGAGGCAGACTGTGAGGTTGGCGTGGCACTCGCCGATACCACGCACTACGCCATGGCTGCCGCCAATACGGCCATCAAAGTCCTCTTGGCAGCAGCAGCGGCTGAAAGCACGTCACCATCAGCTGCAGCCGCCACCAATGGCAGCGCCGCGAAAGCCGCCATCTTCAGCCCGCAAGAGGCAGCGGCGGTGCTGCGCCTGATCGGCGAGCTGTGCGCTGCCGCAGTCGCCACGACACCCTCGGGAGGCGGCTGGCACGCCATGGCGGACGATCTGTGCGCCAGCGGCGGCTGGATGCTGCTAATTGCAGGGCTGGAGGGCGCCCGCCCTATGGCGAAATGGCGGCTATCGCGATGCCTGGCCTGCCTGACCCGCCCTGCCGTGCTGCAGCAGCTGCCTGTGTCAGCAGTCAGCCTGCTAGCAATCGCCTGGGAGGAGACCTCCATGCAGCTCCTCTGCAGCTGCATTCCGGCTGCGCTCACGGCCGACGAGGCACGAGCGGCTCGCCGTGAGACGATGGCGGCTCCGGCAGCTCTACTCCTCCGACTCGTTCCAGTCCTGAAGCGTGTCGCGTCTACCCTTTGCTGCTGTACGAAGTGCTGCGGCGACAGTGGCGGCGGCGACAGCAGCGGCGGCGGCGGCAGTGGAAAGCCCACTGCAGCCCACAACTCGCAAGAGGCCAAGCAGCTGCTGCGCGTATGCATCGGCGCGGCCGTGGCGCTCAAGGCGCTGTGCACGGCTGTGCTGCAAGTGATGGGCAATCCTGCAATGCTGGGTGCGTTCGGCGGCGGCGGCAGCGGCGGCAATGGCGGCAGCAGCAATCGAGGCGGCGATGGTGACGAAAGCAACGGCACCAGTGCCAAGGCTGGCGGCATCAGCGGCAGCCCGCCCACCGCCAGAACAGCCGCGACAGCAGGCGTGGCAGCAGCAGCTGCAGCTGCAGCAGCAGGGGCGTCATGCAAGGCGGTCATCGCAGCCTCGGCGGACAGTGGCACCCACGCAACAGCTCCCCCTGAAGCGGCGATGCAGCCAGAGCAGCATCATTTCCTTGGCGCCGCCAGCAAGGCATTGGCCGACAGCGGCGCCCTGCTTGCGCTCGCTGCTCTGCTGCGGCTCGACCAGCACGCGCAGCACATGCTGGGGTTCATCTGTCAGGTATGTTTTGACATCGATGTTCAATCTTCACCATCTTTACGACATGAACTTGGCAAACACAGGACCCACAGCCTCGCATGTAAAAGCAAACTCACTTGCAATTATGACCTTTGACCTGCTCCGACAGTGCTGAGATGCAGAGTCAACCGCTTACTGCATTGCCAGAGGTACTTGGCCCTGATTTGCAGGCAGATCCTGTGGAGGCCCTTGCAGACCTGCTGAAGTCGTTCGGCAGCCCGCGGTCCCAGGTTTTGAACCCTGCGGCTGCTTCTGCCATGGCGCACAATGCTTTGGCGGCTGCCGCAGGTAGTTCCTGCTGCTGCTTTCTCGCCTGTTCTTGGACAACGATCGGCGTGCAGGTGCTCCGAGCCCAATGGTGCCAAAAGGTGACTGTCACTGCAGGGCTTCTGGAAGCTGAAGTCACTGCGGGGTGGGCGCCGCCAGCCGCCATCGTGCGGCAGCATGTCCAGGTGAGACCTTCAGGCATCACAGTTAAGCTTGTCAGCCACGAGTGCCTACTTTGGCAATGCTCTGGGCAGCTGACGGCTGCTATGGGCCAGATCAGATTATTGGGATACACGTCAGTGCAGAATGTGCGTCGCCGGCACCTGTGGCGCTGCCACACACTGAACTCAGCAACCGGGTTGCTTGTTCATGCAACGAAGGCTTGCTGCTGAAATTAGCGTCAAAGCTGTTGGCAAGCCACTCGTGCCAGCTGGCTTCTCTCAGCACGCGCATCTGCCTTCGACCATATGTTGCAGCATATCACTACTGGCACGCAAAAGTTCAGCTGGCTCGTGGACTGCTGCGGTGCTTAGCCTGTCCGTCTTACCTGGGAACACAACTGGCTCATCTGCAGGCGGCATAAGCCTGATGACATTTGGCCGGGACTTGCACATGTCAGTGGATGAGAGTGATCTGATGCACTGAAATGATATGATGCCCTCATTTTGAGTGAAGGATGTGTCACCAACAGCCAGCCAAACAAGTTTTGCTTATTTGACAGCGTGTTCCCCCAGACATTTTCGGCAATCTGGTGCTGCATCGCAGTGTTGCTGCACCTGCAGGTAGCGTCGGCCATGGTGGGATTCGCCGAGACGCTGGTAGTCAGGGACAAGGCGAAGCAGGCGGAGCTCTTTGTGGCCAAGCCCGCCGGCTGGCGTGCTGCTGCCACCGGATGCGACATCCTCACAGGTGTGTGGCATATGCATAGGTTTCATGCACTTCCGCTGCATGACAGCTGATGCAGCTGCATGGTTTTCAGTAGCTGTGGAGGGCGGCGTGCCGCTGTCACCGGCTGCGACATTCTGACAGGTATTGCCACAGGTTTTGCAATATAATAAGCTGATTGCCAGATAACCGATCAGAGTGCATGTGCTTATCTCTGCAATCTGAATCGCACTGCTGCCACCGGGGGCAACAGCCTTAAGCACTTCATACATTTTTGCCGCTGGCCAGCAGTTGACCCCTGACAACATACCAGAAGGTGTCTGGCATGCAGCCTCTGCCTGTGCCTGGGTTGCAAAATTATCTGACAAACTATCGCTTTCACAACACACGAAATGTAAAGCAAAGGGTTTGTGCAATCTGCTGCAGGCCTGGCAGCGGCTGCATGAAGCATGGCAGGAAGCAAGGCAACCATCAGCACCAAGTGGCGCCTGGCGCGCAGCCTGAGCCCTTGTCCATCGATGCTTGGCAGGCAATTTGAATAGTCAACATAACGAAGGTGTCGACCCTGGTTGCAGGCCCGGCAGCGACCCAGGGCACGGCACAGGCAGCCACGGCAGCCATCGCCGCCGACTGGCGCCCGGCGCGCAGGCGGCTGCTGGTCGAAAACACATGCAGCTGATCTGAGACGGGCATCAAGCTGCTGCAGGCCTGGCGACGGCTCCGAGCACGGCACAGGCAGCCACGGCAGCCATCGCCGCCGACTGGCGCCTGGCGCGCAGCCTGAGCCCGCTGCTGCTGGCCCTGGGCCTGCAGCAGCTGACGACCGAACCCCAGGTCCGAATCCACTTTTTCAAGTAGTTTTCCATGCAGTAATCATGATTTCATGAGGTTCTCCCCTGGTGGCTGGGCTACTATGGTGCGGGAACACAGGTGTGCAAAGTGTCTGAGCAACATCGGCTGCACCTGTTTGCCTTTCCTTCGACATCAGAGGACCAGGCCAGCCGGTGTGGCCTCCGCTCAGTTGTTGACATTGGATGGCAGTGGCATCGACACAGATTGCGGGCTGCAGTGCACCCGGTTATTTGATGTGGTCAAGCTTGGTGGCTGAACTCAACAACTCGACCGTAGCACTGTTACACACGAAGGTCCACACATAACCCGTCGTGCTTTGTGAAACACATGTTCGTCCAGATGCAGGTGCTGCTCAAGGGTAGGCTGTGGCTGCCAGCAGTGTTGAGACGTTAGACAGTTGTTGTGTTGCAGCTATCAGACTGCAACACTTGGCTCCACTCCCCTTTGGTCACCCTCCAGTACAATGCTCACGAGCCGGCGTCTTGGAATGCAGATGTGGTCGCTGCTGAAAGACGGGCTTTGGCTGCTGGCGGCGTCAGCGGCAGGGTCCGTCAGGGGCAGGCATGAGGCCCGGCAGGCTGTCGAACCAGGTTCGTCTACATATTACGGACATGCAAACTGTACCACGCGGACGACTACCCTGATGCTTGTGCCAGGCACGCTGCAAGGTTGGATAATGTAATGTCGTCAGTTACATGGGTGCTGCTGCGAAGTTCGGCAATACGGAGGAAAGAGCTTCTCCTTTTGCAAGTCGCTGTGCTGTGTGCTGGTCAAAGGGTCACTTGATCATCACCCAAGCGTCCTGCACCGGTGTACGTAGGCAGTGGCCCTTCTCCTGTGCAGACGGCAGAGGCACACTTCTGAACACCGTATCTCCCTATGACGCCAGCAGCGGCGCCAAAGGCTGTCGATGAAACACCCAAACATGAGACACATCAGGTTGCAATTGTAGAGGTGCACAATTGGCTGTCATCTGGTGCAGAGGACGACCGGAGGACCCTGGAGCAGAAGCTCAACTTGTGTGCGGGCCTGCGCCGGGTGCTGGGCCCCAAGCGAGCTCTGAAGGAGCTGCAGTGGGTGCGCCATGTCAGTGCAATGGTCTTCTATCTGATGTTTGGTTCAAATTCGAATGGCGCCGGATGCTGGGCCCCAAATGCGCCCAGAAGGAATCGCAGTGGGTGAGCCATGTGGAAAGGCAAAACTTGAGTCGTTCTACTGACCGCATGCGCCGGATGCTGGGCCGGCAAGCGAGCTCAGAAGGAGATGCAGTGGGTGAGCCACGTCAGAAGGCATAGATCTGACATATTGATATCTATTCCCATCCGAGTGTTCACCGCCTGCGCTTGATGCTGGGCCGTAAGCGAGCCCAGAAGGAGCTGCAGTGGATGAGCCATGTGCCAAGTGACTCGAGCTGCGCCCGACAAGATCACAAAGCATTCCCTGCATCCAATATTCGCGCCGGAGCACGTGCAAGATGAAGTGCGATGGTGTGTGGGTCTTGGTGAGTCGGTCCCGCTCAGCACGCTACTGGCAGCATGCATGCACAGCCACATGGTGTCAGGAGTGCCATGTGCACTTCTGCGCACTCCTTCACCCTGTGGCGCACGTGTTGACCAAGTCATCAAACCTGCATCTGCAGGTGAAACCTTTTGCAAAGCAAGACAGTGTGCTATTGCAAAGGACACCATGTTGATCACAGCAGCACCCACAGGCTCAGCAATGCTGATGTTGTTGACATGTTTGCTCTGCACGTAGTCTTGTGTCCGCATGTAACACATCTCAGCATACCTGACAGGTAGATATGTCGTGCAGGGACACATCGCAATTGGCTCTGCGGCGAGACTTGGCCTACACCAAGGCCAGCCACACCCCTCACTGTTTGGGTTTTCATGTGTTGGTTTTGGCAGTCGTTGCTGGCCGAACCGCTTTGCAAGCGTCGTGCACAGGTGGAAGGCGCGCTGCAGGGCGTCGCGCCGCCTGCGCTGCAGCTGCGCAAGCCGCAGCTTGAGCAGCCGGCAGCGCCGGCAGCAGGGGAGGATGGGACCTTGGTAGGCTTCATGCCGCCGGGCGCCGAATCGAACTCCGCGGCAGACGCTGCCGTGCAGGAGCTGCTGTTGCAGGTGACAAAGATGAACGACCATCCAGTTGGCTACCTGGTCTCACGATGATCGAGAGAAGCTGCACGTCAGGCAGGGCAGTCGCTGCTGCTGGGCAGAGTATGTGAGGCACTTGCAGCAACTGAGGCAATGTGATCTTAAGAAGGAATATAGTCCAGTGGGGGATGCATTGCGCAGCGGCTTGTACATGACGAGTGCTGCCGGCTGGAGACTTTGACGGGCAGATAAACAAGGTTCCCATCTGTCGATGTTTCCCTGAGCTGAGAGCACCATCGAATGTCTATGCTGCAGGAGGACGCAGCTGGCTGTGCCGGACGGAACAGGCCGTCCCAGCCCGATGCTGCTGCAGTCGGAACCGGGGCCGCTGCAGGGCTGCTGCAGTCAAAGGCCTCCAGAAAGCGGGCTGCCAAGAAGGCGGCGGCAAAGGCCGCGGTACATCCGGCAGAAGCCGCACCTGTGGCGGCGGAGGCTGCGGCAGAGCAAACAGCAGCGGCACCTGCTGCAGCGCATGAGGCAGCGCCGCCAGCAGCAGTCCAAGGGCAGGGCACGCCGAAGGCAGCAGCAGATGGTCCGACGTCAGATGCTGGAGCTGCTGCTGGGGATGCTGAGGGCAGCGGAGTTGCAGCCAGCGCAGGCGACAGCGGCCGGCCACAGTGCAGCGCCGCTGATGGGCAAACAGCTGCCGCTTTGGCGGGTGCAGGTACAGAGCTGACGGCGGCAACAGCAGCAGCGGCAGCGGCAGTCGCTGATGTGATGTCGGCGGCAGCGGAGGTGACAGCTGCCGAGGAGGCTGCACCGTCTGCAGCAGGGGCAGCTGTTGCAGGCATTGCAGCGATGGGGCAAGCACCGCCGTCAGCGGCCATGGAATCAGCGTCTGCAGCAGCGCCGGCTCAGGCCAGCCAGCAGGAGGCAGCAGCCGACCTCGCTGCTGTCTCGCAAGCCAGCGGGAGCCCAGAGGTCACCAATGGGAGCAGAGTTGCAGTCGACGCAGTTGGCCCGCCGCCGCCGTACAGTGGTGTTGCACAGCAGGCGCCAGCTGCAATGGCGCCGCCGCCGGCAGCAGCAGTAGCGGTGGCAATGGCAGCGGCGCCGGCAGCAGAAGCAGTGGTAATGGCAGCGGCGCCGGCAGAAGGTGCGGTGACAGCGGCAGAGGCAGCAGCGGCAGAGTCAGCACCACTAACAACGGCAGAAGTGGCAGCGGCAGTGACAGCGGCGCCCCTGGCAGCCAAGCTCCGGGGAGCCGCAACTACGTCGCAGGAGGCCCACGCGGTGGCGGATGCAGCGCCGCCGGCAGCTGCTGGAGCAGGGACAGCAGCGGGTGGGGCGGCAGACGCGGCGGTGGCGGCGGCGGGTCCAATGACGGCCGCAGACGCGACGGCGCCTGAAGCGGCGCTGGAAGCTGCCATGGCGGCGGCTGCAGCCAGGGCACAGGCGGCCAAAGCAGCCCGCGAGCGGCATCAGCGCAACAAGGCTGCTAAGCGGGCAGCTGCAAAGAAGGCAGTTGCCTCGATGGAGGCCGCAGCAGCATGCATAGAGAGCTGCTAAGCTGCGGATCGAACAGCAACGGGATTTGCTGCTGCATGTGTGGTGCAACAAAACTCCAGTGACATGGCTTCGGGCAATGCATCCGGCACACAACAGCAGCCTCAGAGTAGCCTCTATCGCTGGAGAAAACATCAGCACATCAGGAACCAGTATTGAGGTGCGGTGGCATGCATTGCTGATATGCGGTGGCGGAGGATGCTTTGGCAGCGGTCATATTGAAAATGTCCCTTATAAAAATCTGGTCTTCAGATGGTTTAGACGGACCATCATGGACCTACAGATGTCGTTCGGGGTAGCTTGTGGTTCGGTGTGCAGCATGTGGATGTGAGTTTGATCTGTTGTGCTAGTAGTGTAGCCGATTGCTTGATGGCGTCAACAATCAGTGCCGTGTGTGAATGTGCGGGCGATATTCATGCCCTAAAATGCATGGTAAGACGCTGGCTTTGGCAGCCTTGTGCACCATACATTTGAATCACGAGTGTCGTGCCTCTCTCTTTCAAAGGCAACTGCCCTGAGGAACATTCAAAAAGCCATAGGAAAGAAACCAGAAGCACTAAAAGCACAAACAGACGCCGTACGAGTGACTGGCAGATTCGCACTGCCTGCACAGAGGGCACCGCAGTCATCTAAATTGGCCGCTGCAGCAATGCCCCCCAAGCCGGTTCAAATGCAGTGTCCTATCACGAAGGTGGGTCACATGCTAGCAGTATGATTGAGCCGCCCCATACTAAGGAGGGCACACAGCCATTCAGACCACGGCTGAGTTTCAGCCTTTTGAGGTGTGGTGTTCTGTTACGCAGGTGCGCCTCGGCTCACCTCGCACCTGAAGGCAGCTGCTATTCGATAGCAGATTCGATTCTGCCTCAGCAAACTTGTTCACTCAGCGGCAATGCCGCTGTTCTCAACAACTGCGTCATAGAATCGCAGCCGTCAGCTGAGGGAATGAGACTGCCTGAGCGGCTGGCATCTGCAGCGTCGTGTGCTGGCGCTGCACAGGGCCGCATGCATGGATGCAATTCTGCTTGCTCTTGACATTGCAACTGTTTGGAGCGGTCAGCGGGCAGGGTAGCATTCATGGCAGTCACATTATGATGCGAGGATTGGGCATGCTACTGCGCAGCGCAGCCGTGCACGCGGCAGCACAGCGCTGAGGAACACCACCAGACCCAGTTGCACATTTTGGCAGCTGCTGCAATCAGCACATCAGCAATGGGTTGTGTGTTGGAGGTTGGCATGCAAAATCAAGTAGACATCATAGAATCGCATATGAGAATGTGTGGGTGGAAGCAACTACACATCATTAGCGCAGAGTGCAGGCCCGCAATGCTCGTCATCGAGCCTGGGCTGCAGCTCTATGTACCGTGGAACATGCAAACACAGAAGTGCTAACACTTTCTCATACTGCTTGTTGCCTGTACAGTGGTCCCGCAGGGAGCATAGCCCGCGGATCAAAACATATTTGAAACCCTAACACTATTTAGGGTTCAAGTCATTGTGTATGGTAGGTGGCTGTTGACCGCAGCACAAACCACCGGCGGTACCAGGCCAGGTCAAGAATGAGTGCAAATTTCAGCAGTTAAATGTTTGTTTGCAGGCGCTCGGCTCTTCTGCACTGCACGCTCCTGACCTTTCGTATCGATGCAAGCTGAGCCTTTCGGCTGCGATACCGTTGTGGCACCAAGGCATCATGGCTGATGACGAGGCAGGACTGCATGCACAGCAGCTGCCCAGCACATCAGCCCAAGAGCTCATCGAGTGGCTGCAGCACCAACCTGAGCCGGCTCCAGTGGCACTGTCTGCATGGCTGTTTGGACAGCGGCCTGCGGGGTAGGTCATGGTGCCACATAGCATGTGCGCATGCACCCGCATTGCGCAGTTCTCGCAGCAGTCTATATCTGTAGGTCATGCTCCGAGCCCCGGCTGTACATGCTGGAATGCTGAACAAGAGTGTACATGTTCTGACAGGCCAGGGCTGGACGTTTGGTTCGACCCTCAAGCATCGACATGTGCTTGTGCTTGGCTGCTGGCGCAACTGGATGGCCCGCTGTATCTTGCAGCCGCATGCCTGGCGGTCATGAGCATCCTCAACACGGGTGCCGAGGTGAGTTCCTGTGCCATGCTGCAGTATTGCAGATGATTGTAAACATGGTAGCATATATGCACGCAGAGCAGAGGCACTGTCAGTTGATTGGTTCAGACTGCTGCGTGTCGCAACTGCAGGCAGCTCAGCACATCGTGCATGACGTGGAACATATGTCCATGAATGCCGTCGTAGCATTTCTGAACATTGACTACCTGGTGCCTGTCCTTGGCACTGCCTTTCGACGGCATGACCTCATCGAGGTGGCTGAGAACCTCATGCCAGGTATTTCGAATGCTCAAAGCCATATCATGAATGGCACCTTGATGTTTGATCGTCAATATTTGACGCCACTTGCACTAGCGCTGCATACAAACACATGGCATCGCCAGCCGCACAGGCACAAATTGCATTGGGCATACACCCAATCGTAGTTATCAGGCCAGGCATGTGTTGCAGGCTGCGTTGGCGTCATCGTGTTCACGGTCGTCGTGGCGCTGAAGTCACGCCCTGAGCAGAGCAAACTCGCATATGCTGCCCTGGTTCCGGGCGTTGGTGCTGCTATGAGGTTTATAATGGCGGCAGAGATCCAGTGATGAGTGGTGCTCATGTCATGCGCGCCCTTTTCTCGGAAACCTGACTGACCTGACTGCCATCAGCTTTTGACTTATCTGGCGAACCACGCTTGCATGCAGTTGGGCGGCATCAAGAAGACCGGGCTCAGACCAGCCGCTGTACATTGTAGAGCATGCTCTGAGCATGTCGGGTGTGATGTGTCGCATCCTGCACACAGCGCGAGACCATGCCTGCACATCGGAAGGGTCTGGCAATGCACTGAGCCGCCAAGGAGCCCTGGAGCAGCTGACATCGCCTGACACCCAGGAGGTGCCCTGTTCAACGCGAAATGAATTGTCCATGGACTTGCATTTGATTCTTTGGAGTTGAGCAACCTCGTACAATCCTCAGAAAGCTGTCATACATAGGACGGCACATATTTGAACGTGTGGTGCAGGCTCTGGTTGCGCTGGCACATAAGCACGCTGCCACGGCAGATGCTCTGGCGGCGGTAGTGGCTGTTTGCTCAGCAGTGGGTGACAGCAGAGCAACAGAGCTCGCGGCCCAATGGACTACTCTGCTGAGCGACCTTCTGGCTGTGCTGGCGCCTGGCAAACCTCAGGTGCTGGTGCATTGCTTAGCAGAGTTGAGTGCAGCGAAGTGCGCCAGTTTAGTGGTGTGAAACTGTCAGCAATGTCTTGAAAAGGTTGATATGTGTTGTTGTGGCAATTGCAATCACTGTGTTTATTTGAATGCATAGCAGGCGCCTGGTTTGACGCCTGCTGCAGCAGCGAGCATCCTTGATCTGCTGCAAGCACTTGCGCTGCGTGGTGCCTGCGCCGATCCCAGTGCAGCTGAGTCGCTGCATGTGTTGGAGTCCTGCTGTGCGCACAATGCCAAGCTGCATCTGCCGACATCAGAACAGGTTAGCCTGTTATGCCACAGTGCCCAGTCGCTATCTACAGCTGTTGCTCTACTGCATGAGCCGCCCACAGAAGCAGTTGACATACTGAGTTGTGAGGTCTGCCACATGAATGCAGCGACATTGCTCAATCAACTTGTGCATGTGGTCGAGCGCGCCCAACGACATCATACATGATGCTACATTGGAAGGTCTACTGAGCTGCTGGGCGGTTTCTGCAGGCCCAGTGCAGCATATTGTGGGCTGCCATGGCCTCAGTCGATGAGCCGCTGCGCCGGCGGACCATGCGCACCTTTTGCAGGGCCATATCCATTGCAGGTGTGCAATCGGCTGAGTCCCATACGGCAAAACACCGCTCACGATATGCGCCCCTCACAAGGTCACTGGATGCACCTGGACATGAAGCACATCCAGTATTGCAAGGCAAATCTATCTACATGTCAGTGTTTCTTTTGCGCAGTCGCTTTAGAGCCCATGCCAGCACGGGCGAGCTGGCTGCTCTGCCTCGTCCAGGCTGCATCTCTGGCATCTGACAGCTGCAGCTGGCAGCTCCCTGACGTAGACTCTGCTGAGGGTAACGAGTCGACCTTGGAGGTGCGTCTACAGCTGCCAACCATCAGTATCTGCCCACTGGCATCGCCATGCATGCAGATCGCGATCACAGCGATATCAGCATGTCTTTGGGATAGGTACAGTGCATGGCCTCATTTGCCACAAGTCTTGTCTGTCTCGCTGCTAGCATGCATTGGATATGTTCATCGATGATCTCAGTCACCTGCTGCAGTGCTGGGCAGACGTGTTGGCAGAGCTGGCAGCATACCGTGGTCTCGATGCTGTGACATCAGTGGCAGAGTCGCAGCGCACAATGATGACAGGAACGGGGCAGCCAGCATTTGTCCAGGTACTGTATGTGGGGCATGCCAGGAGTCCTTCGCTGGCCAAACCTTGAGCGACAGCAGCCCATTGTGTGCATGAGCATGGTTTGCCAGCGAGTGCGGCCATCAGAGTGCTGTGAGGAGTGCAAAGGAGCATCGTTACAAATGCAGGACTCTGCCTGCCACATTCTTGCCGCCGTGGTCGGCGCTGCCACCAGGGCACTGGAACAGCTCAGCATTCATGATCCAAGCACCGACAAGTGCTGCAGATCGACACAGAGAGGTGCTGCAGCAGCTGCGTCACAGGCGGGCAGCACTGCGCCAGGGTCCCCGCTGCGGTCATCTGCAGCAGAGCACAGTCCGGCCGCGCCAGGTGTCAATCTGCCATGTGAGGCTGCCGGGCTGAGCCACCCTGTGGGCTGCGGGGTGGTTGCCATGCTCCTGACAGCCCTTGGTGTGGGCCTGACAACATCTGAGCGACAGCTCGCCGCCGTGCTGCCGGAGCCCGGCTGCAGTACTCACGACTCTGAGGCGGCCATCGCTGTGTATCGGAGGGCAGGCACTGTCGCTGCTGCATACATCGGGCACATCTGTGCCCTGCAGGCAGCCGGCAGATTGCCGGCAGAGTCGTCAGCAGGCCTGCTGCACGCTGCAGCTGGCGCCACGCTCGGCATGTTTGACCTCTGCTGGGTCGAGCACTTCGTCTCTCTGCCCGCTCAGAATGAGGCTGCCGCTCGGCACAGCCTGCTGCGCCGCAAGTGGGCAGCAGCTGACAACGCTGTCGAGTTGGTTCACAGGCTGCTGGGCACGAGAGGCGGCGTTGCCGCTGCTGCAGAAACGGACACCTCCAGCTGCCTGGCAACACAGCTATCCAAGCATCTGGACGCTTGCCCCAGCACGGCAGTGCTGCCAACTTTCCGCGCCATCTGTGCAGCGCTTGCCGCACTGCTGACAGCGAGCCCTCAGTCTCGTGAGCACCTCCTGACTGGCGTCCCACATCCGAGGCGCGAGGCCATGGCACAGTCGCAGCTGGCAGTGCTCACAGCGCTACCGACGTGGTCCGAGATGGTGGCTCGCATGAAGCAGCGGGTGCCGCAGCAGCTGAGGCGGCGGCTGGAAGATGCCGGCCTGGCTCTGGTGGACGCTGTGCTGGCGGGGCAGGTCCCAGACTGCAGCAGCAGCACTGCAGATGCTGCGGATGTGGCGCGGGCAGCAGCGGCGGCTGATGCAGCCGCGGCTGAGCTGCTGGTGAGTGTTGTGTATAACCAAAGAAGCATGGCAAGGGCAAGGGCGTCATACACATATGTACAATGGTCTTGCACCTGCATGAACACGGCCAATGTTATACCATAACATTGTTCAAAGTGTAGCTGCAGGCTGAGGCTGCGACGGACAATAGAGCAGGACATTCAGTTCCCAGCCACGCTGCCCTGTATGGTGGCAGGCAGCGGGCTGTGCCTGCTGCAGCTGCGACCTGCTGTGTGCACCCCCTGTGCCGCTGCCCACTGACGATGGTGAGCCACAATCACTATGCAGGCATGCGCATGGCCCTGCAGCCCTGCCGCCACATTCAGCTGCCATACGGAAGCTGCTGACGCAACCCGTGGTTGCATGCAGATGCGCCTGGAGGGAGCAGCAAGTGTTTCAGAAGATGGCAGCGTGTAAGGTTGCTGTTTTAGCCGCTGAGCCACCGCTCCCATGAACGGTCGAGTGCCTCACCAAGTATGGCCAATACACTGGCGAGAGTCACTGCAGATGCTGAAGTGCCACACCATTCACCAGAGTCCTGTAGGCCTTCCTTCGTTCGGTCTTGTTCTCAATGGTAATTAGCATACAAGATTTCTGGAGGGCTTGAAGGTGTTGAACTCCATGCTACAATACATATGTGAGTGCTCTTCGCAGTCCCTCCCGCACATCATCAGCTTACCATGAGCAAGCGTGGCATGCGGCAGGCGGGCATGTTTGGCCTGCTGTCAGGCACGTATGAACACGGCTTTATGCATCTGAACTGCGCAGCTACTATGCAGGACCGATACGTTTGACTGCATGCTGCTGCCCTGTGAAGCCGGCAAACAAGCCATTTTTAGGCGGTTTTTGAGGCGGGAGGTGAAAGGCCGAGTGGGTATGGTCAGACACCGGCTCTGGCAGAATAGAGAAATGCGAACATGCAAACAGAACGTGTGCTATCCTGTCTGAGGTGTTTGCCCGGCCCACCGAATGCCACCGACAGCCATAGGTCATGCGACGATGCAGGAAATTTCACTGGAAGCATCAACAGAAGTCATACAGGGGGGCTGTCACTGTTGCAGACACTGCAAGCCTGCAAGGTGTGGCTCATATCCCCATCTGCAGCTTGGTGTGCTGTCAGACGACAATGTAGATACGTGGAAAAGACAATCGACGCTTTCCGCAGTCGTGCGACCTCACGTGCTGCAAACTGCCAGTCAGTACAGGCTCAAATGTAGCAGCCTGCCTTGGATCTCTGATTACCGACTGCGAGAATGCTCACAGACTGATAGAAAATACGCTGATCGGCAGTCGCGTGACAGGAGGTCAGTGCAGACCACAGCATGCAAGTCTGTGATGAAGGAAGCACAGGCTTCCTTTAGCATCGGCTTTTGCATCGGATGCCGCCGCCGCCGCCGCCCTCATGAGGCCTGGCCGCCGCAGCGCAGCCCCCAGGGGGGCGGCCAGGGTGATGAGCAGGTGCGACTGCCGGCGGTTGCCGGGCTGCAGGCAGGTCGCCAGGGCGGCGAGAGCTGTTGAGGCCACCCTTGCACTGCGATGATCCAGCAGCGCACCAGGAGATGCTGCAGGGCTGGGTCCGCATCGGAGCAATTCCTCCGCATGGCTCTGCAACAACACACGACGGAATCTGAGATGCCTGGCGACACCAGGGCAGTCCTATACGTGACCCGGAAGCACATGCATGCAATGAAATGGCGGAGAGGCGTCACACTGCACGCAGACAACAGGTGGTTGCAGGTGAGTTGTGTGGTACAGATGCAGCAGTGCAGCCAAGGCGTCAGATGCTCACGCGTCAGCCTGGTGGTCCGATCCTTGAGAAAGCGCGTTGCTGCAGCGGGTCCGCCGTGGCCTGGCACCGCATCCGCCTCGACGAAGTGCAGGACGCTCCTTAAGGCTGCGCTATCCAGCCACTCGCCAAATGCCGCAGCCGGTTGTCCAGGGGACTGCACCGGAACCAGGAATGCATGGTTGGCAGCTCATGGAGCACGTGGCGTGCAGGCACACGCAGGCGTGGGTGAGTGTGCCGGCTGTGCAAGCTGTGGCATCATAAGTGTAGGCGCAGCCGCATGCCGCTAGGCGCACCTGCCACTGAGCATGCTCAGCCGCTGAGCGACCGGATCCATGCTGCACCCGCGTTTGGACGTTCTGCTCGACACTCACGAGAGCATTGCAACGCGTTTGAGCATCAGCAGGGGACTGCTGCAGTGATAGGCACCTGTCGATCGAACACACTTACATGGAGAAAATTTGCCAGTGAGCGCTGCCAACGGTGCTGCACTGACCGGTGCATTAGATGTGTACCACTGCAAGACTGCAAATGTGCAAATGCTGCTGACGGCCTGTCGATCCAGCTCAGAAAAGGTTGGTACAAGTCAGCAACATTTGCATGCACATTTCGGCCGGCACACATACAGCAGAGGCACATGGTAATTCTGCAATGTAGCAAGAAATATGCAATGGATACCACGCGCACTTGTGTGTTTGCTCACGCATCATACCACTGCGCAGCTCGCTCTGTGTAGCACGTTCATTGCCAGACCAATAGCGCGCTTTCAACAGATACAGCCGAGCTCTGTCGCGGCTGCCGGCTGGTCTGATTGAATCACACCTGACACTGGACCAGACAATAGATCGAATTGCCGATCAGTCTGATGTTGGTCCTGTCTGGTGAACCGATCAATATCTGTGGAGACCACCTCTGCGTCGTTGGCAGACCGCTTCCTTGCGCAAGCACGTCAATACTGCAAGGTTGATTATGATCGATGCGCCACGGCGGTGACGAGGCAGCATGCCGAGGTGTGCGCAGCATTTCTGGTGCTTGCTGCGCCCAACACATGCATGCACACATGGACAAGAGCTGGTCAGCACAAAGCAGCGCTTTCATGCTCACAGGGTGTCAGCTGCAGCGGCTGAACGGGTTGTTAGGGAGCAGTTGGCCGCTTTCCGGGACGTGGGCAACCGGGAGGCGCTCACGCGGCGAAAGCTCCTGCTGCAAATTGCATTTGCTCTGCCGGAGGCGGATTGGGGCGATGTCGAGTTCTCCGCCGAGATGGAGGCAAACCTTCTGGGACATGTGGACCGCAGCTTCAGCGAGTGAGCGATGTGCAGGCCCTGGCATGGGGCTCCTGGCTAGGGGCTCCTGAACTTCCTGCGAAGCATCTGCACAGCCTTGGGACGAGGCTGGCGCCAATCCCACAGCAGACTGTGTGGAATCGAAAGGGAAGCGCTTTGGATGCGAGCGTCCAGCTGACAATGCAATGGCTGTGTCCGCAGTGCGAAGGAGCTGACGGCAGCAGGTGAGCGGGAGGCATGTGAACTGAGCGCCATCGCAGCGCTCGTGGCGCTCACCGATGAAAGCCTGGAGACCAATAAACCGCCACTGATCCAAGTGGGCACACTCACATTGCTTGAATACTGTCTGCTGCTTGAACAGCATGTCAAATTCCTATAGAGCTGACTATATTCATGCAGCATGGCCATACGAAGATCAGCGCGCGCTGCTAGTGCGGGCAAGCACTTGCGCATTCTGCACTGGGTCCTCTGCCCAGCTGACTGCCGCCCGCTTGCATGCGTAGTGTAACATGAGCTCTTTGTCTCCTTTGCGTGCAACTGCACGAGCAGGGCTGAGGTTCTATGCAGGTTTCTTGTCGACAGACATGTGAGTGTCTGCAGGCTGCTGCATGGCAGTCCTTGGTGCCAGATCAGCGCTGCTGACTCTATTGCAGCAGGGTACATTGATTTCGGAATTGACTTATACATATGATTGTACTGCAGGCTGTCCTGCGACATAACAAGCACGAGGCGGAGCCTGCGGAAGCGGCAGCGGCTGCCCGGCTGCTGGCGGCGTATGTGTCTCACAAGGGCATGCGCTCTCAGCACAAGGTGGGCACTTGCGCACCTGTTTTGGTGCACCCCTTCGTGACTGCTGGCGGCCCCTGTCAGCAGGGGTGCAGTGTGACTTGCATCAGCCTCGCTTTGAATAACTTTGGCTTGAGCCTGCAGGATGAGGTGATGGCTGCGCTGGCCCCCCGGCTGGAGCGCTTGTTCGATCGGGATGATGTCATCGAGCACGTATTCCTTTTCGCCCCGGAGACACAGGTGGGTGTGGCCCACATTAGTTTGGCTTCGCTGACGTGCCTGATCGTGGGCTTGTGTCAATGCACAGCTTTGTCATACAATGAGGTGAGGGAAGCCGCCGGCATTGACTGGGAGGCACTGCATGCGCAGGTGGTGTTGGCGCTCTCTGCAATGCATGGCGTCCAGAGCATGCCTGCTGAGCGGCAACGAACGCTCGTGCGGGTGCGGGTGAGACACCTCACTCTGATTGCCGATATCAGTGAAGCAGGCTGCCAAGAGAGGGCTGCGCAAGGAGTACCGCACAAAGCCACACAGTTGAAAGCAGGCCCGCACGCATGTTGCTTGCGGAGCCAAAGTGAAAACCTGAAGCAGTGTGAGGTCATGATGTCAGTCGAAATGTCGATCATTCAGCCATTGTTCAAATGATTTTGCAATTGTTATGCTCCTCTGCCGTCATACGAGCATGGGCTCAAGAGGAGCTGGCCAAGTACAAACTTTCAATGGACATGCAGCAAGCAGACTCTTCTTGTAAGCTCAGCAGTGTCTTTGCACGTTCCACATCCCTTTTGCAGGAGCTGGCGGTGCGTGCGCTGACCCTGAACATCCCTGCGCTGGCACGTAATGGGCTGTGGCCGCCGCCCCGCTTCGAGGAGGAGGATGACGACTGGGATGGCCCCGACGGCCAGTGCCTGCTCCAGTACAGCCGCGGCTGCAGCCGCAGCCACAGCCGCAGCCGTAGCCGCGGCAGCGGGCACGTGCGCGGCGGCGCCTGCTGCGGCCACAGTCACGACCACGGCCATGGCCACATCCATGGCGACAGCCGCAGCCACAGCCATGGCGACAGTCACAGCCACAGCCACCAGCACAGCGACAGAAGTGGCAGCAGCCCAGAGCTGCCGCCGCTGCAGTCGGACGACGGCATCTCGGATGTTGCGTCCGAGACAGCCTCCATCTGCACCGCAGCGCCGAGTGAGGCAACCACATGTGCGGCCAGCACAGCAGATGATCCGGCTGTGGGAGCCGCGGCGCCTGCGCTGCCGCCGCAGCTGCTGCCGCCTGGCGCCGCGGCCGCCGAGACCGGCTGGCATCCGGGCAGCCCTGAGCAGTGGCAGCCGTCGCCAGCTGTCATGCGTGCCATACGGTGTTTGGCCTACGAGCAGCGGGTGCCAGACGCCGAGCAGCAGGCAGCCTCGGCGCCGCCGGGCGTCTTCCAGTTTCCGTCCGCACCGCGGCCGCAGCACTCCCGGCCGCAGCTCCGCAGAGGCGGCGGCGAGCAGGTTCCTGTTGCTGCCAGCGGGGTGCATCCACATGCAGCGGCCCGCGGCGGCTGGGGCGAGGTCCCAGACGACGCTGCTTCCTGGGACACCGCTTCCACCACATCCGTGCCTGGCGGCGGTGGCGCCGAGCCCCACAGCTCCACCGCACCAGCAGAACCTTCCATGCCCCCTGCTGCAGCGCCTGCTGTGGGCTCGGTCATCACTCAGGAGGGCCTAGCAGCCGCGCAGCTGCTCGCGGACTTGCAGCTGCAGCAACAGCAGCAGCAGCCGCCACAGCAGCAAATGCCGCAGCCGCAGCAGCGGCTGGAGGCTGCGCCCTGGGATGCAGATGCGGTTGGCAAGGCAAAGCCGGCTGGCTCCCAGCCACAGCCGCCGTCGCCGCCGCCGCCGCTGCCCTACTGGCTGCCTGCGCCACAGCAGGAGGTCTCTGCCTCTGTGGCCGCGGATGTTGCGCCGCAGCCGCTGTCAGGACATGACATGTGGTCGGATGACAACAGCGTTTGGAGCCCAGCGCAGTCCCCAGTCCCTGGGGACTTTCCACAGCCGGCACTGCCGCAGCCACCCCTCGCAGACCCGCAGCGCCGCCGGTGCATGCAGGTCCTCCACAGCAGCAGCAGTGAAGACAGCGGCATGAGCTTTGACAGCGGCCAGAGACTCGAGGGCGGCGAGCCCGACTTCAGCAGCGGCGTGGGCAGGAGCTTTGGCGACATTAGGGGCTTCAGCGGCGACGGCGCTGGCGATGACGGCGGTGGCAGCACGAGCGTCAGCACCATGATATTCGATCCGCGGCGCCAGAAACTGGCGGCAGCGGCTGCAGAGCTGCTGGCAGCCGCAACCAGGGCAGACGCGAGCGCCACTGGCCCCGCTGTGTCAGCCCCCCAGCCGGCGATCTTCCTGCCCCTTGCCACGCAGCTGGCCTGGCGGCTGAACGCTCAGCTGCACGATGACTACTTGGAGTTCCTCAACAGCCGGCGACTCTACCTACAGGCCTACTGCCGGCATCCTGACAGCCCAGCCCGCTGGGACTACCTGCAGCAAATGCAGACGGAAGCCGAGCTGCGCCGGGCTGCGGGAGCAAAGGCGCTGTGTGCGGTGTTCACATCGGCGGCTACGCTGCTGTCCGCCGAGCCGCAGCCGGGCGGCCCTGTAGCGGACGTCGCCGCCGCCGCGGCGGTGCTGTCGGAGATCCTGCACGACGTGCTGCGGTGGTTGCCTGGGTCAGAGTCGCTGACGCCGCTCGTCTGGGTCGCGGCGTGCTTCCACCCCGAGCTGCGCTCACCGCCGCCCCTGCTGGCGGCCCTGGCGACGCACATGCCGCCCCAGCGCTGGGGCCAGCTGTGGGACGCGCTCACTGCGGCGACGGCCGGCATCCGGGCAGTGGCCTCCAGCGGCCATGGATCGGTTCCAGGTGCGCAAAAGCCTGGAAAGAATGCTTGAAAGCAGTGCCTTGTCATGTCATCACGTGTGCACCTGTTACCACCTGAAGTCAAAGTGTGGTTAAACCCAGTGGGCCATTGCAAGCGCAGAGTGCCAGTCTCCTCTTCCAAACCACCATGCAGTTGAATCACTTTACCACTTTTGAGCATCAAGCCCTCGTGGCGCTCCGCAGGCCGCTGACTTTTGCTGCTGCTTCTCAGGCACTCTGATCTCGCGGCTGGCGCCGATCATGGCGGTGATTGCGACACTGTCAACGCACCTGCCGGCGGCCCCTCGGCAGTTTCGAGACCAGCTGCCGTCTAAAGCGGTCATGATGGCCGTAGATGTCCTCCAGGTGGGCTCGACTTGACCCCCTATCCATGTGCTGACCGACTCAGTCCATATGTCGGCCGCACGCCTGCCTGCATGCTAACATTCATGAAGTCATATGTCGGCCGTGACTTGCCGACTGTGTGTGAACAGAAGTGCGAGCTGGAGTTCCAGCCGCCCTGCTGGAAAATCAGCATGCCGAAGGCATGCTGCTACACACGATGGACCTTGATCAACTCTCTCACCATGGTCGTCCTGCACAATGCTGCAGCAAAGCGTGCCCCTGGGACTGCAAGCGGGGAGCCTGGCTAATACGCCAGCAACGGCCGAGCTGTGGCCTGAACAAGAGCCGAAGTCCGTCCTGAACCACCTCCACCACTGCACAGACCAGGCTCTGCGTGAGCTCCTCATGTTGCTGTTGCTGAGTTGCCTTCCATTGACTTGAGGATTTGGTCTGAGCAGATGCAGTCCAGTTGGCGGCACATGCACAAATGTTGGTCCGGGCTTTGACTACAACCTTGGCATCCCCGCCATCCTGTTGCAGCAGTGCGTGTCAAGGTGATGGTACCGTCTATTCCATATGCGGGTCATATTTCATGCAGGCACTCTGGCAAATCTGGCGCTGCTATGGCTGAACCCTCAGGGCGACGCAAACCTGGTCACCTGCGAGGCTCTGCAGCGCGCGAATTTGTGGAGCATGCTGGCGGTGGCGCTGCGCTGCTCCGAGCCATTCTCACCCTGGGGCGGCGCCAAGCTCGCCGCGTCAGCGGTGGCGGCGGCCTCAGCCCGCGTCGAGACGCAGCTCACCGCATGCATCTCCCTGCAGCAGCAGAATGGCGGCGGCGGCGGCGGCGGCGGCGGCAAAGGCAGAGGTGATGGCAGTGCAGCTACAGGGGGGCAGAGCGGCGAGCCGCCGTGGCCGACCCAGGAGCTCATCGCGGCGATGGCCGCCGGCGGCGTGGCGATCACCATGTTTGCGATGCGCGCCAGCCGGACGTGGCTGCGGGAGCGCGGCTTCCAGGAGGGCGGCGAGGTGCAGGGGCTGCGCAAGATGCACGCGGTGGCGTCGGAGGAGCAGTTCCGCCTCGCTGCGACGGGCCTCGACATGCTGTGCAGGTGTGGCAACATTCCTGCTTTTTTTCCAGAACCAGCATGTAGCTGCCGATCTAGGCGCTCAGTGGCCGCCCTGTGGTGCCGGACCACGTCATGACAAGCCTCTGCACCTTGCAGGGTGGCTTCATCAATTACCCATGAAGAGATCTCAATCCAGATGCGCTATATGGTAACATCTGCAGGACGGGCAAGCCTTTGTCACAAAAGCTGTTGTGACAGCGGAGGCGTTCAGCAGTCGACGCACTGTGTTTGTCAGAGGCCATGCCTGGGTTAGCTTTGTTTGGTGCTGTCCAACCTAGTCTTTCAGTGTCTGCTGCAGTCTTCATTGGCACAGTGGTTTTAATCAAAGATTATGAACAGTGCGGCTTTGGGCGGCCTTATCTTGGGTTTTGGCCGGCGCCATCATAGCAGATCGTATTCTCGAATGTTACATGAACTTTTTGTTCTTTCAAGAGACATCTCAACAGGCGCCTTGCAAGCTGCTGCAACGCATGAGTGTGTCCGCTGCAGCCTGGCGACGCTGGGCAACGATGTGGCAGACCTTGTAGCGGCAGGGGGCGGGGCCACTGCAATCGTGGTGGCGCTTGACTTCCTGGGCCAGGTGCAGTCAGGCTCGTACCTTCCAGCTCGCAATTCATGCACCCTCACCGTGAACCCTCTCGATTCATCAGTTCGTGCGGGCCAACCTGTCACTCTGTTCACGGCGTGCCCGACCCCTCGAACCCTCACCATAGAAGGTCTGTTGCACGCTCGTCATCGGCAGAACTTGTGGCTCAGGGGGGGTCGTCAGAGTCGCCAATGGCTGCGGCGGCAACCGGCAAGGCAGCGGCAGCATCGAGGGGGGCGCCTGTGGCGGTGCTCCGGGAGGCGCTGGAGGCTGCGTGCCCGGCGCTGCTGGCGCTGCTTGAGACGCATGATCACAGGTGAGGACACCATCAAAGTGATCATCCACGCTTGGGATGTGTGATCACAGGTGTTTTCCTTCGAACATTTTCGAAAGTATTTTTCGAAGCAGCAGCTCCTCTGCTGTGGAGACCTTCCCGCGGTTGGAACACATGTAAGCAGTTCCAGGCTGACCAGCTTTGTTTGCCCCTTTTGTGAGACTATCGAGTGGCCCGAGCATGTGCAGACTGTTGCCCAGCTGTGCTGACATATCGGTACTCGTGCTGCCCTGGGGCATGGACACCAGCATTCACGACACAGGAGTAGCCGAGTGTGTGTGACCCTGTCAGCGATGGGACTTGTGCTGGCTTCCACACAAGTAGCGTGAGCAACTCTTCTGAAAGATGAGCTGCACAACACCAACATCGACCAGTCTCACGAAATGAAATGCCCACCGGGCTTATGCTCATCATTGCGCATGCACTAGATAGTGGCTGTGTTGAGAGAGGCGCTGCACACCATCAGTCAACTTCATGAATGGCCATGCTGAACACACTCGTCATGAAAGGCGATACTGATTGAACTCGTGCGCTGATTGCCCACAGGCCGTTCCAACCCCTGATCAGTGGCTATGCCGAGTGGGGGCCCGCGGCAGGGCGGCTGCGGGAGCGGCTGCCTGCCAAGGAGCGCAAAACCCTGGTGCCATTGATGGACAGGGTGAGCTGGACGCTTTTCGTTAAACCCTTTGTCCAACCCCTTTCAAGATGGTCCAAAGGGTTTTGCACTTGTTCGCCGTCACAAAGGGCGGCTGCGGGAGCGGCTGCCTGCCAACGAGCACAGAAGTCTGGTGCCACTGGTGGACACAGTGCGCCGGGCGTTGTCGACGGCCTGCCTAGATGCTCCAAATCACTCGCACTTTCTCGCTGTCAGAATAAGGCGGCTTCGGGCGCGACTGCCTGCGAAGGAGCGCAAAACTCTGGTCCCACTCTTGGCGAGCTGGACATATCCCTTTGACTTTCGGGACGTTCCAAGTTTTCATGCTGGTTCACCATCAGACAGGGCGATTACAGGAGCGGCTGCCTGCCAGTTGGAGCGCAAAACCCTGGTGCCGCTCATGGACACAGTGAGTCAGGCTTTCAAGACGTCGTCGAAGCGATCTCGCAGATTGCCGGCTGTTGACTCGAGCTGTGGAAGTGTCTGATTGCATGAGTGGCTGCCTGCTCAGGGCTGCTTCGTTGCTTCTGGGCACCATAAGCTGATGACTTGCAGCAGTTTCTGAAAGGCGTCAGTATACGCAAGGTTCCGGATGAAGCCACAAGTCGGCAGATTGGTCGCCAAACCTACTGCAACATCTGATCGCTCGATTTTCAAGTATCACTGACAAATGACGCTTCCTTATCCAACTGCTTCGTGTACATCGAGCTTTTGTACATGAAGCCTTGGCGGCAGGCGAGCTCGGTTGCACTGAGATGTAAGGAGCGGTTACGAGCAGAGGCGCGGCTGCAGCAGAAGCAACTATGAAACCAACATGACTGTGCGTCTTTATACATCGTTGCATCTGATGCTGTCATAGTTACCAAACAGGTGTCGAACAAGGTCAGCGCGCTGAGACTGCAGCTGCACGCTGACAAAGCGCAACAGTACAGAGCTTGAAACCCAACACGTGACCTGTTGGACCTCACAATCATTCCGTGTTCACGCTCTCAGGTGGCGGACAGGCTCAGGGTGCTGAAGGGGCAGCTGCAGGAACACCAGGCAGAGGCAGAGAAGAAGTGGGAAGCAGAGTCAGGGGGCGCCGCCAGCGCCGCCGTGCTGCACGCACCCGCGCTCAAGGTGCGCCTGAGACCCTCAAGTGCCTCAAGTGCACCAGAAGGGTCTCTACGCTGCTTGCTGGTGCCGAGGCGACGCATCAAGTGGCTGGACACACAAGCAGTGCATGCTCATGAACTAAACCACATGAATCCTCGTATGTGTATCAAACACGACACCATGAGCTGTAGATTCATGCGCATCTGTTCACAACACACTCAATACCCAAGTATATTGGCATCGGATCTAGTGCTGCACCTTGTTTCCCATCGCAGTTGGCGGCGGTCGAACCACATGCCACAACTGAGGCAGTTGCAGTGGCTGAGCGATAGTAGAAATGAAGCCACGAAACTGACCTGTGACTTGTTGTGGCTGTTCCAGGATGCGGCCGTCCAGGCGGATGCAGCGGAGCAGGCAGCTGTGGCCAAGCGACAGCAGAAGAACGCCAAGAAGAAGGCCAAGAAGAAGGCCGCAGCAGCCGCCGCTGGCGCTGGAACAACTGCCACGCCTGCGCAGCCGGACCGGCTTGCCTCTGGAGGTTCTGGACCGGCACAGCGGGATCCCACCGCGGCGATTGCATTGGGGCCCGGCGTTGCCAGCAGAGGCAGCACCGCCGCCGCTGCATTGGCGATGTCTGCAGCACAGGCCCGCCCAGATGCACAGGCTCTGCAACTGGCGTCGGCGCAGGCGGCTGACAGGGAGCCGAGCTCCGCCACAGCCGCGGCACCCGGCAGCTCCCCTGATGCAGGAGGCAGTGGCAACGGCAGCTGGCAGACAGATGCAGTCAATGCAGACCAGCGCAGTCGGCAGCATGCGACGGGCACGGCAGCTGCTATGGCAGCGGCAGCGGCAAAAGCAGCAGCGGCGGCGGAGGCAGCACACGGCATCGCCCAGATGAGCCAGCTGTCGCTCAGGGACCTGCCGGGTGACCCGGCGGGGGCTGAAGCGCCGGAGGCAGCAGCAGCGGCAGACACTGGCCGGGCCCACAGCAGAGCGCATTGCCCCGCTCAGCTGCCAGCCTTCCAACAGCCTGTCGGCTGCACCGCTTCCCAGCCGGCAGCAGCTGACGCCACAGCCATGATGGCAGCAATGGCGGCGGCGGCGGCGGCATCTGCCAGTGCGCCGGACTCGCCACCGCTGCAGCAGCAGCGGCGGGCGCCAGCCACCCTGGGGTGGCTGCAGGCCACCCTGGAACAGCACAGCGGCACGCCCGGCCCGCAGGACTCAGACTTCGACCGGGCCTTCCGGCAGAGGCACTCGCCATCGGCTGAAAGTCAACCCGCGCCGTCAGCCGCCCCACCTGCTGCCACCCGCCCAGCCAATGCAGCAGCTGCAGCCTCGGCCCACCCAGTAGCGCCTAGATTGGTTGGCGACGCACCGCCAGCCGCGCAAGTGTCTGCCACTGCCGGCTGCGGTGACCGTGGCGCAGCCGCAGCGGCACCGATGGCTGCGCCTCTGGCACATTTCAGCGTGCCACCAGCCCAGCGGCGAGCTGCAGACGATGCGCCAACCCCTGCTGCAGCAGCAGGGGCTGCCGCGCCGCAGCACCTCGCAGCGGCAGCGCCACAAACCCCGCTGCCGGCGCCGCCATCTCCTGCAGCTGCCGGCATGACACGGCAGCACCTTTCAGGGGAGCAGCCTCTGCCAGCGCGAGCGCAGTTGCCACTGCCGCCGCCGCCGGCGCTCGGTGTGCGGGGCGCATATATCGCGCTGCCGCCGCCGCCGCCGCCGCCGTCGCTGCCCATTGACCTCGACGCGCTGCTGCCCGCGGCTGCGGAGGCGGCCTCGGCGGCCGACTTCCACCGGTGGCTGCTGCCACGAACGTAGTGCCGCCGTGGCGCCGCGCGCTCGTTTGCAAGCTTGCGTGTGGGCGAGGCGGCAGTCACAGCAGCTGTCATGCGATCACATGGCATGGCTACTTGCGGCTTTGTAGATGGCCGCTGTGGCAATGTGCCACCACTGACTGCTGTCAGACATGATGGGGACTCTGCTTGGCAGCATGCTCGTTTGATGCAGCATGCTTGTATGCAGTCCTGAGTGTTTGGTTTGAACAGGGGCTACTGAAGGGTCTGCATGCATTGATCTAGGTATGTGAGTGATGAAGTCAGTGTGCTCAGGGTTTGACAAGAAGGAGCACCAGCAGCTTCCATCGTCTGCAGGATGAATGCCGGCGTTCTGTTGATTTTGATCAGTGTCAGCCAGGTTTCATTTTGCAACATGTCGTTTACACAACAAACGAGGACCGGCTGATATCACGTTTGATTCTGAAAGAGACCGCAATCGGGTGGATTTGTGCATCGCCAGCAGGTGCTCGAGGGCATCGATGTCTATTGCACCATCGGCTCTGTTCACAATGACCGTTCCAACTTGATTTTCTAGCTGCAGCACTGACGCACTTGACAGCCTGTCAGGTGCGCTCTGATTTCGAAGCATGTTTCAACGGCATAGGGCTGAACAGTGCATTGCCTTCTCCTACTGTTTTCGCAGTATTGAAAGATGTAAAACAAGCGACTGCCCGTGTTGGAAGCAGCCGTGCCGTCGTTAGTGCTGCAAGTCTCGCACCTTTGGATCAGCGCACTGCCAGATGAACTGCTTTTGCTGCCATTGTATCGGCCTCTCTGGCTGGTACCGCCAGATGTCGTGCTGCCGTTTGCAGCGCATCTGTCAACTCATTGCGCAGCTTGCTGTGCCGACGCTGCGCCCTTGCCATCTTTGGGAACCACCATCTCTCGGTGTGCGTCTGACCTTGCTGCCGCTGACCTGCCTCTCCCACTTGGACCGCCATTTTCTGTGCGACCCTGCCCGCAGGTGCTGCAGCGTGGCCAACTTCTGGCGTGCCGCCTGCGCCTGCCGCCTGTGCTGTCGCAAGGCTCACTGCCTGTGCAACACCGTGTCAGCACCTGATGCACTGCTGCCGCTGTCGCTGCTGCCACCGCGTGGCTTCCCTGGTTTGGGTCGCCAACTGCTGCGCTTCCGCCTGCAACTGCCGCAGCGCCGCCGCCATCTCCTCGCACAGCCGCTGCTGGGCCGCGTGCGACTGCTGCCTGACGGCCTCAGCTGCGGCCTCGGTTTGCGCACTTCCACCCCCTGCAGGGTGGCTGGGGTGTGTCTCAGGGCGGCTGGCGCCGCCGTTGCTGCGCTGCTGTGCTGCGTCGGCTGCCGGGGCTGCCTGCTGCCTCTGAGGCCCTGGCTGTGCTGGGTCTGAGGGGCCATTGCCATCCGTCTGCATCAAGCAGCGCAAGAAGTTGTGTGTATCAGACATTCCAGCGTTGTGTTTGTGTGTATCAGACATTCCAGCGCCGTGCTAGAGAGCTGCAGCGCCATGCTGTTGGAGGTGCTACACATTCGGCTGACGTTCAAGTCAACTGCGCCATGCTTGCCTGTGTGGGAGCATCGACCTGATGAGTCGCCAGCAGCTTTGTTCGCTGCTCCGCCAACAGCACCTCCTGTCAACACCAGCAGGAAAGTCGCGTCCGGGTACTGATGTGTGAAATCAATTGCTCATTTACGTGCAGCTGCACGCTGTCGACCATCACCCACACACGAGCAGATCATCCCGCAGCGCAGACACAGCAGTCTGACAAACAGGTGTGCAGCCTCACATGTCCAGCCATCCAGGCCGACACCTGCCAGCGTTACAATGTTGCAACTTACAGCAGTAGCATCAGCCGCTTGGTTGCACGACGGCTCCGCAGACACCTTGCTTAACTTGCTGAACTGGACACGGTCTTCGGTTGCAGACGCTAGGGACGTCATGCTCACCAGCTCGTGGACTCTGCGCACGGCTGCGGCGGTCGCAGCACGCTCTGCCTCCAGCCCGTCGGCCAGGGTCTTGCGCTGCCGCTGCTCCTCTTTCAACGCGAGTCTGAGCGCCTGAGTGCAATACAAGTAGCATGTTGCAGAAGCCATGATCAGCATCAGGTCCATCACTACCCAGGATTGCTTGCAGCCACTGCTGCTCCTCTTGTACCGCTATCACAGTGCCGAATGAAGCCAAATTGTTTCGCAGGAGTGTTCCACCAAGGCGCCAACGTGTGCCCGGGAGTCTACAACTGTGCTTATGAATGTCTGGCCAGGGAATCGAGCACTGTCCACATAGCAGACAGTAAGTCATGAACGGGCATGCAGCTGGTGGAGTCATATATACTGCTCTAACAGAGATCATGCAGGCCAAAGTGCTGCCGTCTCAGCACCGAATGAGCACCTGGTTGGACTCGATCTGCTCCCGCAGCATGGTCTTGGCGCGGGCGTACTTCGATGCCAGGTCCTGCAACATTTTGTGCAGCAAGCTGATGCAGCATGTAGCGTCATCGAAACAAAATTTCAGAGAGTTCTCCATTCATCAAAGCCGCTGCCGTAGAGACTCCTGCTCCTACAATCTTACCTGTGCTGCACCTGGGGTGCGGCTGCGCCGCTCCACTGATGCGGTCATCCTTCCAAAATCACCGTGCAAAGCTTTAACGAGCAGCTCTGAGAGCTTCTCAAATCATTCTCGAGGCTGAATCAGAGCTTCTGCTGCGAAACTTCAGCGGCACAACATCTGGGTGTGGGGAACTGGAGGGATTGCTGGCCTGACCACTTCCTCTGTGACGCTTTAAACAACACGGAGCAGGTAGTGGCGGTCAGACGTAGCCCAAGCAAGCTCACTATGCACTGTGAAGCTGTGACAGCGTACAGCGTGCAAGTGGGCGCGCAAGCTGTCGGTGGCGGGTTCGCGTGCTGCAGCTCGCCAGGGCTTTGGGTCGATCTGCCGAGGTGCAGTCGCGCTGCTTGGCAAATTCCGCCTTGCAGCACCACTCAAACGCTCAGTCGGCACATCATGGAGCTTCCGAAGTGCCTGTTGTGCTGTTTGAGCAGCAGTTGAGATCAGCGTTGCCAGCAGCATCCACTCGGAGTACATTTTGTCAGTCGGGCCTGCTGCAGCCAGTCGTGCTTGCTGCGGTCAGCACACGGTTTCCAGACCCGCAGCCGCCAAGCAGCACAGGCTTGGTGTGATTCCACAAGCAAGTGAGCCGACTGCACATCATCCTGCCGCGGGGACGCATTACCGGCATACGAAGCCCAGCGCAGTGTCCCGGCGCAGTGGCAGCATGGGCGACGACAGGTTCTACAAGGGCCTGATCGCCGGGCTGTTTACAGGTGCGGTCTCTGCCGTGGCATCTGCCTTCACGTGCCTGGTGACGGTGGTTTGTATATTGCGGCTGTCCGGAACCGCTGTGGAGTGCAGTATTGAACGTCCTGCTGCCTCAGCCCTCACCAGAATGTTCTAATATCTAAACTCCGATCACACTGCAGGGCTCGCCGCTGGCGTCATCATGGCTGGGCTCGGCTCATGGTTCTGGCAGGTATGTGTGCATCACAGAGCTTGCATTGTTGCCGGGTCTGCCACTGCAGCGGCACCGGCTTGACAGACCCGCCACACTGCTCTGATAAATAGCTTCCTCGAGACCACGTCATGATGCTCGATGTCGCATTCAATTCTGAACATGCTTCAGCAATCTCAGCCACTTGCTGTGCATGCCAAGGTCACGAAGTGCAAAACCATTGCGCGTATGCATCGCCAACTTCAATATATGTTGTGCTGAGGCTGAAATGAAGTCGGTTTTCTATCCACATCCAAACAAACCTCCAACAAATCCGATTGCCCCCGTCATCCAACAGGTGTACATCCACAAGCGGCAATTCGCACGCTCTTCCGGCGGCAAGTCCACTGCCCTGCGCCCCGGCGAGCAGCCCACATCAGACGATGAGGTGTGGTCCCAGGCATCGGCGCGCTGAGTGCCGCGGCAGCTCCAGTGTCATGGCAGCCCCAGCGGTAGCGAAAGGCGGCATCAGTGGGGACGGCAGCAGCAGCGGCAGCAGCCGCGGCTGCTCGGCTTTGCGGTCGCATGGAGAGCCACAGCGGCAGCCACAGCAGCGACCCAGCTGTAACAAGTCTCGCATGATGTCTGCCTGGTTACAGACACTGCCCACCATGTCGTACAGTGCTGCAGGCGCTGCAGCAGCGGCAGAGGTGTCACCAGCAGGGGAGGCTAAGTGCTGCCTCATGATTGGGCAAACAGACGTGTACTCCATGACGAAGGCTGGTCGCGGATGGGCACGACTACAAGTGATTGTTGATATACACCATGGCAAGCTTGCGGTGCGGAGCAGCCTGGAAACTTGAAATGCACTGGCGGTTGTTGCATTTGAGCAAATGTGATTGCTGCTTCTGGCATTGGGCGGCAGGAGTGTATGCAGTCGAACGTATTGGTGCTGTATAATTTTGTGCGTGTCAGATGCAGAAAGCCGTCTTCATACGTGCAGGACAGCAGTCTCAACATGTGTGCCGCATGCCATGTTTGCTCATGGTATGCTGATGGTGTGTGTGTGCGGATGTGACTGCGGTGTGCACTGACACAGAATTCGTAGCATGAACTTCAACCCTTCAAAGATCATGCGTGCTGATTATTTATTGGGAACAAGACTGAACGAAGGAAGGCGCGCAGGACTCTGGTGGATGGCGTGGCAATTTAGTGTCTGCAGTGACTCCCGCCAGTGTACTGGCGGTACTTGGCGAGGCACTCGACCGTACATGGGAGCGATGGCTCAGCGGCTGAAATAACAACCTGACACGCTGCTATCTTCTCAAAAATCTGCTGCTTCCAACAGGCGCATCTGTATGTACTTTGTGTTGGCTGTGATCATGCAGGCGCAAGACCATACGACATACATGTATGTTGCATTTTCATGATGGGTATGCTTCCTGGTGATACCAAGACACTCAACAGCAGCTCAGCCACAGCAGCATCAGCCGCCGCTGCTGCCCGCGTCACATCCGCAGCACCAGCAGTGCTGCTGCTGCTGCAGTCTGAATACTGCCCCGCCAGCGCAGCGTCCACCAGAGCCAGGCTGGCCCGTCCAGCCGGCGCATCAGTTGTTGCGGCACCCGCTGCTTCATGCGAGCCACCATCTCGGACCACGTCGGCATCACAGTGAGCCGTGCCGACTGCGGCTGTGCCACGACCTCACGCTCCGGATGTGGGGCGCCATTCAGGAGGTGCTTGCGAGACGTAGGGCTCGCTGTTAGCAGTGCGGCAAGCGCTGCACAGATTGCGCGGAAAGTTGGCAGCGCTGCCGTGCTAGGGCAAGCGCGCAGATGCTGGGCCGCCTGTGTCGCTAGGCAACTCTATGTGTCCATGTGTGCAGCGGCGGAAGCGCCGCCTCTTGTGCCCGGCAGCCTGTGAACCAACTCTGCAGCGTTTGCAGCTGCTGCCCACTTGCGGCGCAGCAGGCTGTGCCAAACGGCAGCCCCATCACGAGTGGGCAGAGCCACGCAGTGCTCGACCCAGCACAGGTCAAACATGCCGAGGGTGGCGCCAGCTGCAGCCTGCAGCAGGCCTGCCGACGACTCTGCCGGCAACCTGCCGGCTGCCTGCACGGCGCAGATGTGTCCGATGTATACAACGGCAATGCTGCCTGCCCTCCGGTACGCAGCAACCGCCGCCTCAGAGAGACATGTGAATTGTGCAGCCGGGCACGGGCAGAACGCTGGCGAGCTGCCGCTCAGATGTTGTCAGGCCCAAGCGAAGGGCTGTCAGGAGCATGGCAACCACCCCGCAGCCCACAGGGTGGCTCAGCCCGGCAGCCTCACATGGCAGATTGACACCTGGCGCGGCTAGACAGTGCTCTGCTGCGCATGACCGCAGCGGGGACAGTGGCGCAGTGCTGCCCGCCTGTGACACAGCTGCTGCAGCACCTCTCTGTGTCTATCTGATGTCGATGCTTGGATCAAGAACGCTGAGCTGTTCCAGTGCCCTGGTGGCGGCGCCGACCATGGCGGCAAGAATGTGGCAGGCAAAGTCCTGCATCTGGAATGAGGTTTATATGCACTCCTCACAGCATTTCATGGCCGCGTGAGTTGGCAGACCATGCTCATGCAGACACTGTGCTGTTGTCGCCTGACAGTCGACAAGCTCCTTTTATGCCCCACGTACTTGGACAGACGCTGGCTTTCTCGTTGATGTGAAAGACGTGCGCTGCGGCGCAGCCACCAATGTCACAGCATCAAATCAAATGATCTGCGCACAGTGCGCTGCCAGCTTTGCCTACATGTCTGCCCAGCCCTGCAGCAGGTAGTCGAAATCATCTTTTGACATATTGCCATTTATGTGCCAAGCATACTTACAGGAAGAAGGGCAAAGACTGTAGCCATTGGGATCATGCACTGTGCCTATCACACAGGCACGCTGACATTGCTGTGGTTGCGACCTGCATGCGTGGCCATGCCGGTGTGCAAACCTTTGTTGGCAGCTGGAGACGCACCTCCAAAGTCGACTTTATACTCTCAGCAGAGTCCCGCGAGATCAGGGAGCTGCCAGAGCTGCAGCTTGGACGAGGGCTGGCACACATCCTGCCCAGTGGAGGCTTGGTCCTCACCGATAGCTGAGGACCAAGCCTCCTGAAGAGAAAGGTCAGGAATGCCTGGCAAAGTAGGCAGCTCGCCTGTGCTGGCGTGGGCTCTAAACCGACTGCGCCACAGGAATGTTGACATGTAAATATATTTACCTTGCAATAATGGATGCGCTTCATGTCCAGGTGCTTCAAGTGACCTTGTGAGGGTCAGAGGACATGAGCGGTGTGCTGCCGCATGGCATTCAGCTAATCATGCATGTGCATTGGTTGAGGCCCGACAAAAGCTGCGCATGGTCTGCCGGCGCAGCCGCTCATCGACTGAAGCCACGGCATCCCACAATATGCTGCATTGGGCCTGCAGAAACCGCCCAGCAGCTCAGGAGACCTTCCAATGTAGCATCGTGTATGATGTCACCGGGCGGGCTTCACCACACGCAAGCGATGCTGCTGCATTCGTCTGCCAGACAGCACGCTCAACATGTCAAGTGCTACATATACAGCTGCTGGTCGGAGTCGGGTCTTCTGGAGGCCGCCCACTTGCATGCATGTGCTGATCATCAGATAAGTGGGCAGCTAATGGCACATCACTCAGCTTGCTGACACGTGAGCATACACAGATGCCATTCAACAAAAAAGAATGCGCTGCAAGGATTCACCTGACGGCAGCACCGGTGCCCGGCATCAGGGCAGCTTAAGCAAATGAGCTCCGCTCAGGGCGTGCCTTCAAGGCTTCGATGATCGTGAGTGAGAAAATACGACGGCCCCGATGCAGCCTGCAGCAGACGCCTGGCCAGGTTACCACATGAAATCACATATCGAGTGGCCGGTGTGTGCCTAGCATCGTCACAAACGTGGCAGCTGGAGACAAGCACATGCGATACCAGGGCAGATTCGAAATGAAGATCGTCCAAAGGCGGATTGCCATTCAATAAAGCACCTGGCATGAGTTCCTCGGCCACTTTGATGAGAGCATGCCGCTGCGAGGCAGTTCCAAGGACAGGCACCAGGTAGTCTGTGTTTGGAGATGCTACGATGGCACTCATGGATCCCTCTGCCATGTTGTGCACCCGCACGACCTGCTGAGCTGTTTGCGGTTTCGATGGCAGTCTGAATCACTCAACTGACAGTGCATCTGCCCTGTCTGCTTGGATACTAGCAGGACTGTGCGCCCAGTTTCATTGTAGCCAGCTGCAAGATTGCAGCATGGCACAGGCATCCACCTCGGCGGCTGTATTGAGGATGCTCATGACCACCAGGCATGCGGCTGCAAGATACAGCGGGCCACTCGATTGTGCCAGCAGCCAAGCGCAAGCGCGCGTCGGTCCATCGGAATTGAAGTGTATGTCCAGTCCCGGCCTGTTGATCAGTACATATGCACACTCATACAGCATTCCAGCGGCTGCAGCAGTAGGTGGGAGAATGATCCAAACGCTGCTGCGAGCTCGTTGTAATGCAGTTGTGGACATGTGCATGTGCATGCAGACCATGTGCATCACCTGCCCCGCAGGCCGCTGTCCGAACAGCCAAGCAGATAGTGCCACTGGAACCGGCTCCAATTGGTGCTGCAGCCATTCGATGAGCTCGTGGGCTGATGTGCTGAGCAGCTGCTGTGCATACAGTCTTGCCTCATCATCAGCCATGATACCCTTGTGCTGTCCAAACTGGTACCGCAGCTGACCCATGCAGGTCACCTTGCATCGATGCATGAGACGTTCAGAAGTTTTTGTCCAAGTGCGTGGTGCACAAGACCCCAGCGCCTACAAAAGATGCTGCAATTTGCACTCATCCCAGGAGCCCTGGGACCGCCGGCGTATTATTCGGCAGCGAGCCGTCAATGAACCACGCGCACGCAGCTCTGATTCGCATCAGCTTGCACCACCATCTCAATTTTCCCTTCATCTCCACCATGACTTGTCTCATTTTTGGGTTGATCGCTCAGCCAGCAGCTCACCCGTGTGTTAATCTTCGCGCTTGTCGCTTCTGCATGCATGTGCTCGTGCCCCAACTGGTGTGATCACTTGATGTTGATCAGCTGTGATCACCCCATTTTACCTCTTGCGAATTCCCGTGATGCTTCGCCTGGGTCCACAGCTTGAATCATAGGTCAGTTCCATCTCTCAGAATTTCGTTCTGGATTGGTTCCTTCATCTTCAGGAGTGCCTTGCCCCGCGCCGCGCTGCTGTGGACACACAACTCAGGAGCGTGTCTGACATGACTTCATGCATCCACTATCTGCTGTCATATTGCCGACTGTCACACAGAGTGACGATCTCGGCTATTCGTCTGCTTTGTGCCCCGACCCTTTTCCCCTGAGGCAGCATCGCTCCAGAACTGCCGTTTCTCTCTCTAATGACTACCAAGGGTGCTCCTCCGCATGTGCAGGCACCTTCCAGCCATGCAGCACTTCAGTGGCACAGCCGCCCTCAGGGGATTTGTAGCCATGCTGGCGGTCATGTCCGCAGCTAGCGCCCAGAATGCTGCATCAGGTGGGGCTTTCGGGAGCGACGGAGAGTCGGAAGTGCACTGTACGTGTTTATGTCACCATCGGTCGAACCTGGTAGCTTCGAAGAATTTCCTGAATGTCCACTTCATGTGTGCCCTGCGCTGTGGCCCCCAACGTGGGTGATGACTTGGACATTGGCACTGGATGCACAAGGCATTGTCCCCGTCACCTCTGTTGTTCCTTTGGTGCACTGATGTTCATATATGACGAGTTCCTGCAGCCGGCGGCACGTACACGATTCAGCCCGGCGTGAGCTTTTGCCTGCCCCTATGATTTCAGGACACCTAGAAGCAGCTCCTCCATCGATGATGCTGCTGACCTCTACCCGAGAACCAGAGTGCCGCATTGTCTACCACCTGAACACGTGTGTACGGTTACTGATGATGTGTCGAGGTTCAGTGTCAACCCAGAATGGATCACACTCCTGTTGACAGGACACCCTTGCCAATGTCGCGCTGCGGTGCGGAGTGAGTGAGGGCGTCCTCGCGCAGCTCAACCCCTCGGTGAGAGGCTGCCCTGCGACTTTGCTCACTTGGCATGGGATGCTGCACTGCATCCGGCTGGTGGTGCTGCACCTGCAGTCCAGTTGTCAGCACACGGTGGCCAGCATTCCAAGACTTGATGCGTGTTCATCATAGCATTGCACATTTGCATGTGCTGTCAGTTTGCAAAACCGCTCATTGATGCAGGACGCAGCAAGCCCAGATACGATAACCCCAGGTGCGACTGTCGTACGTCCTTACCGATGCCATGTTGGCTGCCACTGTAGCTGAAGTCAGCAGGAGTGTGCGTTTGACAGCTGCTGCAGCTGCGTCGTGGCACATGTCATAATATGATGACTTTCGCGCTCATCCCACCATCTTAAACATGCCTGCACTTCTTTCAGGGTTTTCCTTCAGGGTGTCCTTCAGGCTGCACGTCGACCTTCTATCTGCACACGTGGCAGGCAATCAGGTGACGCTCCCCTCTGGGTGCAACATTGGGGGCGCATCAAACCCCCAGGTTGCAGGCGGGGGGCAGGGGCAGGGAGGGCAGCCGACACCACAGACGCAGACAAACCCGGCGTCACAGCCACAGCCATCTGCGACCTCCGGCACCGGCTCGGCAGAAGTAGGTGCCCTAATGCTTAGCTAAATTGGCTTGAATAGCTTGAAGCCACGTTCCATAGGCCCTAGAGGTGTGCCACCTGTACCTGACCGGAAATGTGACGACTTCTCCACATGGAGGCTGCATAAGTGTGTGGCTGCTAATGTGAGAAGATGTCACTCCCTCGATCATGCAGGCGTGCTCACAAAGCGATCCAAACGCCTGTGTGAATAGAGCACGTTTTGCGGGGGTCAGCGCTGGTTTCGGTGCGTTGCCACATCCTTTGCGCTTTCTCAGCTCATCCAGCGTCCTAACAACCACAAGCACATGCTGGTGCAGCTGCATGCATGCCAAATGAAAAGACCACCCATCATATCAGCTTGCACAGCACAAACCCCATGTGCATCCTTGTCATGTTAGTCACAAGGTTGATGGGCATATGGTGATCCTGCAGCGTGTGACTTCACGAGTGGAGGAGTGAGTGGGATGCGCACATGTCGCTTTCACTTGACATAGCAAGCAGATGCTTCAGTTGTCGACCGCTACCTACAAACAAAAGAGCTTGGTGTATCGTGTCTTGCCACATGACCAAGCTACTCACATGTTTGTCTCATGTATATTTGTACATGTGCAGGATCCGCAGCCAAGATGTTGCCTCGTTCCTGCTAGTCTCCCAAGTAAGTCATGTGCCATGCAACATCTGCACGATCCAGGCATTGTTGTGTCGCTGAATTTCACTGCTGGCGACTTCTCGGACGTTGCTTTGCACAGCGGTCCCACACGCGTGTGTCCTGCAGCTGGAACCTCACTGCCGTGCATCGAGGACGCGGACTGTTGCGGGCTGTCTGCTACCTGCAGTGGTGGAGCCTGCATCAACTTGTGAAAGGCACCGACAATGGACGCTGATGACCTGGAGGAATGCAGGGACGGGATTTTATAGATTTGTTGGAGGATCGTGTGGCAGCACAGATATTGATGGCACACACCGATTGCCGCACAACATGTGCACAACAGCAATAATGCAGAGTTAAGTCATTTTTGGAGTTGAGGCAAATCGCACACGCAGGCAGTTCCATCATCACCAAAAAGGGTGATGATGCTTGCTGCCAAGTTTGCAATCTAGTGCGCAGGGTGAAGCTGGGTTTGAGGTCTATCTGAGAAAGCCGCGCTCTCGTGAGGGGCGAGGTGCCGTGCTGTGCTATCCAGGCAGTGATGGCGGCCCTTTCGGGTGTTGCCCCATCCCTGGCGACCACTGAATCCATCAGGCGCGTCTGCATTACGGCAATACATGCAGCTTGGTCAGAAGCCCGAGGATATCTGACATCACCCATTATCCGTAATTTCCAAGAAAGCAAGACCCCCCCCACTTGGACATGCTCCCAAGTGGGGAGAGCATTTCCAGCAAGAGCTGAATTCACCTTCGTGATAGGATAGATGACCCAGTCGGCTGGGCTGTCTGCTGCGTGCGGTGCTGCCTTGCAACCTCAGGCCCTGCACAGCATCCGGTTGCGCAGCATCGCCTGGTGCCTGCAGCTGCTTACACTGCTGGGAAATGCTCAGCCTCCCTGCAAGCTGCTGCCGCCCCGGCGTGGCTGCCTGCTGTTGTATGCTTTTGATGCTGCCGCCCCGCCGCTTGTATCAGCGCTCGACATAAACTGGGCTGCTATGGCTGCAGCTGCGGCTGCAGGTTCAGCACATGCTGCGGAGGCTGAAGCGCCGTCCGCAGAGGGTGTGCCTGCTGCAGCAAAGCGCCCCGAGGCACTGCTTCCTTGCGGCGGCTGCGCTGCTGTGCTGCGCCTGCTGTTGTTGTGGTGCGTGCCGGTGTCGCTGGAGCCGGTGATCGTGCATGCGGGGCCGGGCAGCGATGTTGCGGTGCCCTCAGCTGGGCTGTGACATGCTAAGCTAGTGTGCCGTATCCTGGGCGGAGCGGCTGCGTTGACAGCTGCAGCTGTTGCTGGCGCGGCTGCTCAGGCTGCGGCTGCTGCCTCGGCTTGTGCCAAAGCTGCTGCCTTTTGACGGGTTTGAGCGGGGCCTTGCTGGGCGCCGTCGTCGCCGCCGCCGCACCGCTTCCTGCATCCGCTGCTGCCTCCTCAAGCTGCGCAGCACGCACATGGGACTGTCACAATCAGGCCATCGTTCATCTGCAAGTTGACAGTCTCGACGGCACACTTGTCGGCTGGGAGCTGCACGCCTGCTGCTGAAGCCCTTCCATGTAAGGACTGCTCAGCACTTGAACAGGCTGGCGTCTACCTTGAGTGCCTCTGCCTGAACCTCCTCACTGCCCACAAAGGCGGACTGTGAAAGGGTGCTGGACGCCATGTGCGCAACCTGGTTCCGCGCCCTCCGCTGCTGCATGTCCGAACTGTGTCGCTCGGCAGCTGCAGCTCACCAGGAGCTTGGCTGCGGCAGCCCCTTCGCCGAGGCAGCGGCGTCCGCGCCAGCTGTGAAGCCGCCGCCGCCGCCGCCGAGTGCTTGAGCGGCGTCAACAAGTGCGATGCCGGTTCCCGAGCACCGCGTGCCGCCTCCCGCATGAAGGCGCCCGCTGCCTGGCCTCCGCCGACTGCAGGCACACATCACGGAGTTGCACAAGAGATGAATCCTCAGGAGGAACAACCACATCTGCAGGTAGTGGTGGCACCAACGCCTGCTCTGAATTCGGGCCGCCAGGCCCCAGCAGCTGCCTCAGGCGTGGCGGCGCCCACTGTCGGACTTTTGCTGCCTGCGAACATGCGGTGTGGTGCAAATCTGGTAAAATCTCGTCAGAATCTGCCACTGAAGCCGGCTCAGGTTGGCGCTGCAGCCACTCGATGAGCTCGCTGTCGTGTTGTGCTGATGTGCTGCAATGCCGCACCCGCTGTTCGCCTCTCCAAACAGCCAGTCGACGACCGCCTCCGGCGGTGCTCGATGCACCCTGAGCCAGCTCGTAAGGTGCTCCGCCGCTGCAGGCGCCAGCGGCGCTGCCTCCCGCACCTCCGTAGTTATCAGTCGCTCGTGCTGTCTCCAAAAAGAAGCAACTGCTCTGGGCACACTCTGGCTCCTGCTGTTGCTGCAGCGATCCAAGCGATGCCAGAGGTGATGCGCTGTCCATTGTCAATGAATCATTCACTTCTTCAGCATCGCTTACATCGCTGCACATCGGGTGTCTCACTGCTGAAGCGCCAACGAGCCGACACTGTTGTCTTTTGTTTCGATCGTGGATCAAAGCAACAATCGAACTGCAAGTTCCGTTTCTTCTTCAGCATGGGAAAATCGCAACAGGATGCAAGGACCTCGGACACGCCGACGTGCAAAGCAGTACAACGTAAGGTGCGTTACCCGTACAGTGGGCATTGGGACAACAAAACTTTCCTTTTGGCAATATTGAGGAGTGTTCTGCGTTGCGACATACAGCTACGTTAAAAATCCCACACCTCAACATCAATTTTTTAATAGCATGAGACTGTGTCGCCACTGAAGATAACCGACCAATGCATCCCGCCTGTGCCGCCCACTCTCTTCAGCTGCCATGCTGTTCATATTCACAGCCGAGTCACGGGAACCGCTGCATGCGGCTCCGCTTCCTCCTTCCGCCAATGGAAGAACTGCGCCCAGCCGACGCCGCGGCCAGCCTTAGTGTGGAAGCGGTCGGAGTCATTAAATCGCAGGCTGAACTCCTCCTCTAGCGTCGTGTAGTTGGCATACTCGGTCAGCTTCGGCTGGAACCTGCAGAACGACTGACAGGAGAGTGAATATCACGACAGAAGGCCGAATCGCATTGCTGTACATTGTGGACCAGCCGTGGATCACATGCAGCCAGCAGGCAGCATTTGAGATGGTGAGCGAAAGGCCAAAAGCCACCTGCGCTTCGGTGTTGTGCATTGGCTTGTCAGTAGCGGGACCAGGTTAAGCATTGGCTTGTCAGGAGCGGGACCAGTTTCCCTTGACATTATGAGGTGCCGACGCACACAGCTTGAAGTGCCACATGCCCACCAAAACCGGTCAGGATACTTGTATAAGCTGCCATAGGTGTGCAGCTGCAAAGGCGGCCGGGGTGATGAGATGCTGCAGCACAACCACCTGGACCCTGGTATGTTTTTCAACACTCAAGATCAAAGGCTCACCTGAACAGGCTGGCGTAGGTGTGCAGCAGCTTGCGCAGGTAGCACAGGCGCGCCGGCCGCGTCAGGTGCTTCTGCGCAAAGCGCTGCCCCGCGATCGCTATGCGGTGCGCGTCCTCGTCGTGCGCCCGCAGCCAGTCGATGATCTGTTTGCACGAAGATGGTGTAGCCTCAGGCAAAGACGCATCAAACGTTTGAAGGTTGAGTTGCTGGGGGCAAAGCGCTGCCCCGCGAGTGCGATGCGGTGCGCGTCCTCGTCGTGCGCCCGCAGCCAGTCGATGATCTGTTTGCACGAAGATGGTGTAGCCTCAGGCAAAGACGCATCAAACGTTTGAAGGTTGAGTTGCTGGGGGCAAAGCGCTGCCCCGCGAGTGCGATGCGGTGCGCGTCCCTCGTCGTGCGCCCGTAGCCAATCACTGAACTCCGCTCGGAGTCGGCGTCAAATTCTACAGGAGAATACGGTGAAGTACTATATGAACTTAGCTTTTCAACTTGATTTTGAACTTATAAACTTAGTTTCCAAGGCGCTGCCCGCGAGCGCAATGCGGTGCGCGTCCTCATCGTGCGCCCGCAGCCAGTCGATGATCTGCGCTCGGACACAGAAATCCAATCACTTGAAGAGACAGGGGACTGAAACAGCTGAGAGGCAGCTGCACGGCAAAGCGCTGGCCTGCGAATGCGATGCAGTGTGCATCCTCATCGTGCACCCACAGCCAATATACATAGCAGTATAGCAGGAGAATAGGCCTGAAACATTTGAAGGCTGAGCTGCTGCGCAACGCGCTGCCCCCGCGAGCACAATGTGATACGCGTCCTCATCATGCGCCCGCAGCCAGTCAATGACCCGTGTGGAAGCAAGTCGTCAAGTGTCTGATTCACTTTTGGTGCAACACTACAGAGTCAGGGCTCCCACGCCGCATGTTCGACACCACCCAGGTTGTGCAGCTCCGGCCATGGCGCCAGCTGTCCTTGTCATGATGCCAGCTGTGCACCACCATGCCAAGTAGGCGTGTGGAGCACAACACAGTTTCCTCCCACAGGAGGCTCACCGGCAGTATGTCTTGAGCGTCGTACTGCCCGACAGGCACGTAGTGGACCCAGGGCTGCAGCGCGGCCTCGTAGTACATCCAGTAGTGGCTCACATGCTTCAGCGTCACCTGCGGCATGTGGCGCACAACAGGTTTCACAGCAGTGGGCTCTGGGTGTACATTTTGATTGCCTGAAAGCACATGGGCTCTGTGGTGAAATTCCTTCTTTCAATATGCCTCAGCGCCACCTGTAGGCATTCGCTGCTAGCACAGCCAAATGCAAGACCTCCTCACAAGGCACTTTTCCAGGTTCGTCAACCGGTTGCTCGTGCTATCTTTCTGCCTGTTAACAGTCTCGAAGTTCAAACGACAGGTGTCAGTGAGGTCGACCTGCTCGGTGGCCAGCACCATGGCGAGGCGTGTGCTGGCGGTGTTGCCGTCCACCGTCAACGCATACTTGTGGCCCGCCTGCTGCGTCAGCGGCACGAAGCCCACCTGCACGCCATGGATGACATGTGATGGTTTTACTTGTGCTGTGCTCAGCTTCGCGAACTGGGTGGCCCATGCCAGACAAATAGTCACCTTCTGCACCAGCGAAGTTCAGTGGCTTCTGGTGCTGCCCAATGGCTGCGCATCACAAACATAGATTGAAGTCAACACCTCAAAACATATGTGCCGGGCAGGCACACCTGTTCCACCATGCCGACATCCAGGTGCGAGCCGCCCGTGACATTGGACAGCTCGCTGTAGTAGTTGCGCGGCGTGATGACCTGCAGTGCAGCATGAGGCATGCTGGGGTGCAGACGAGCTTCGAGATGTCAGATACTTTCACCGCGCTTGCGGGTCCCCAACGTGCGGAAATTTCAAACATGCATCACCCCCAGACGCACATGGCATCCACTTCTGCGTGGTGCAATCTCCGCATGCAAATCTCCCACCAGCAGCCTTTGCGGCACACAATGACATAGCAGATCACGACTATACATGTAGTCCACCTCGCCGCGGCGGCTGGGGGCGCGGTAGCCGGTGGGGAAGTTGGTGAACCGCCCGACGGCGGTGTCCTTCTTGCCTGCCCAGGCGCCTGGCTCGTTCACAGAGTTGTTGGCCGCCCACTCGTCGAAGCTGCACCATGGACATGCAGAAAGTTCAGCGACACATTGTCCGAGTTTACTGACCCCCCGACTCGCCATCGGGCAACAGTATGCCCAGCATCTGGTGGGTTGACACTTACACATCTCATATTTTATTCTAGCTATGTACATTTCAGCTTCAAGGCTGAACGCATGAGCTCACTGGTGCTTGAAATATTCGCCGTCGGGGATGAGGATGTCCAGCGTCTGGGCGTCCTTCACCCACAGGTCACAGGCATTGAACACAGGCGTGCAAGTTCCAGCCTAGAGAGGGGAATGCAACCGCTCACTGGTGCTTGAAGAATTCGCCGTCGGGGATGAGGATGTCCAGCGTCTGGGCGTCCTTCACCCAGGAGAACAGCGGGCACGCCGGCTCCGAGCCCATCGGCCTGCCCGTGAAGTTCCTGTCAATCTGCAGTGGAGTGATCACAGAAGGCGTCGCCACTTTGCAGCCATGACCACCCGGGTAGCAATCTCCCATGCAAAATGCTCGCACTAACATGTCATGCTGGCTGTCTGCGATGGCCTCGAATGCAGCAAGGTCCACCTCCTGTCACATGAAGTATGTGCCGCAAAGGGAAGCGTTGCCAGCAGGAGCATCAGAGGCGCACCTTGGCCTGCGGCCAGTCCGTGAACTGGAGCCTGAACTCCAGGTCTGGCACCCCATACCGCAACACCGTCTGCAGCAGCACATGAAACAGCAGCCTGACCTGGAGCTCTGCTCGCGGTGCGCTCCAGCAGCAACATCGTGCCTCGACTGCGCGCAAACATGTGATGTGCGTTGCGCAAGATGTCTTGAATAGACCAGATGATGTTGCGTCTCGCCTCCTGGATGTCGGCCAGCGACAGGAAGTACAGCGGGTTGACCCAGTCCAGCATCGGCGGGTCCAGGCAGTAGATGACGTTGTCGATGATGGCGAACTTCTCCACGTACACGCGTCCAATCTGCGGCCAACGTGCCATAGGACTTCCAGCAAGTCGACAGGCGCATTGTTGTGCATGTATTTGCAAGTTTTGCTCCTGCTCCTTATAATCATCACTGCCGATTTTGGTCATGCGCCATGCCACAGCGTGTGATGCTCCCGCAACGCCCTCTGCCAGAAGACCCACCTCCTTCTGCGCGCCGATGGGGTCGCAAGCGGCAAAGTCCTCCCGTGTGATGCCGCGCCCAAGCCACGGCACCAGGTCGTTGTAGATGGTGCTGTACAGCGCCGCGTGCTCCTCGCACTCGTCCTCTAGTCAGATCAGTACAGCAACATCGTCAGTCGATTCGCATTTGAGAGATCTTGGGGATGATGCTCCTGAGGCATGTTATCATGGTGCTGTGCACGCCGTGTGCTCATCGCACTCATCCTCTACAAGGGGAGAATATCAATGCGTCGGGTGCTATACCAGGTACGGTCACACACTGACTGATTTCACATCTCAGCTATTGTGATGTGTCATTTTTATATTCTAGGGTGCCCCTTGCCGCCATCCGGCGCGGATGTGAGGCGTGGTTGAGGCTTTCATGCACCTCTTCTGTTTCACAGCGATTTTGTGACGCCGTCAAAACCATCTCACAGACTCAAGCGTGAGCGGCAACTTGAGGATGCAAGATCCACAGCACCTTGCATCGTGCCACACTCCGCGTAACCCGTGGCACCTTCGTTGGCAAGTTGACTGTGCAGCGAGACCTTCCTGATGCCCATGAAGCAGCTGGTGCCAACCGAGCTGATCATTGCAAGGGTTGGTCAGGTCTCATTCGTTCCACATTTGCAGGCCTCACGCACCTTCGCCGGGGAATATTGCAACTTGGTGGGGCCTTCGCTCCGCCTGTGAGGCTGGCTGGCACTGTTGCTGCTGCCGCTGACTTTTCAGCCGCTGATGTTGCTTCCGCTGGACCCAGTTGATGGCTGGATGCTTGAGTGCCATCAGGGCACAGATGCATGTTGAGGCTAGGCGCCTACCTCTGCTGGGCAGCAGGCTGGGTCGACATGGCCTTGACGCCGCCCGTGAGGCTGCTTGCGTTACTGCTGATGCTGCACCTGATCTTTGTGCAGATCTTGCACGTCGTAGGCAACAGATAGGTGATCGAGGCACGATGCCCCACCTCTGCTGGACAGCAGGCTGTCCAGCGTGACCTTGACGCCGTCCGTGAGGCTACTCACGCTCCTGCTGGTGCTGCACCCTGAAACATGCTCGAATCATTGCATGTCATAGGGACAGATGCGACATTGAGGCATGACGCCTACCTCTACAGGGCTGCAGGCTGTGCACCACGGCCTTGACGCCACCGCTAGTGCAACAGCTCGTGCCGCTGCTGATGCTGCGCCCCAGCCATGTTTGATCCTTGCATGTCTGATGAGATATGCGAAATTGGGGCACACTGCCCTCCCTCTGCTGGGTAGCAGGCTGTCGAACATGGCCTTGACGCCGCCCGTGAGGCTGCTCGCGCCAGTGACGATGATGCACCTGATCTCTGTTTGAAGTAAAGCATGTCGTAGGGAATTAGGCAAGTTTGGGGCAGAAAGCCAACCTCTGCTGGGAAGTAGGCTGTCGAACATGGCCTTGACGCCGCCCGTGAGGCTGCTCGCGCCGCTGCTGATGCTGCCGCTGATGCTGTCGCCAGTGCTGATGGTGGCGGCGGTAGCACTGCCGATGTTGGTGCCGTTTCCTGCTGCCGCCGCCCCAGCCCCCTGATCCATGGCCTGTTCCGATGGGCACTTGCACTGATGTGACTCCGTGTGACATGCAGTCGATGTATGCATTCCCAGAACAGGCGAGTGTGGCAACAGCTGTTTGAAAATCTTGCTGAAATGCGGTTCTGGGTTCTCTTGTATGATGTGTGACAATCTGCACCTGCAGCATGGCACGCAACCGCTGATTAGCTTGCGCCTCGTGCACGTAGGCGAAGCCCAGCGCCACCGCCGCCGACAGTGCCAGCAGCAGAGCAAAAGCCCGCCAGCGGCGGCCCCTGAATGTTGCTGCATGCCGCACGCCATTCGGCTTGAAGCGGGATGCGGATGCTGAGCTTGCGCCTGGCAGCATGCTGCCCCTGGCGGCGGCTGCACAGCCGCAGGACCTGAAAGCGTCACCTGCTGCCCACCCGCCTGCGAAGCTGTTGCTGCTGGCCTTTGTGCATGGCGTCACAGTGCTGCAAAGCTGGGCGCCGCGTCGCTGCACAACCGAGAGCTGTCACAACGAGGCGTGGCCATATCACGACGAGCAAGAGCTCCCTTATGGCTGCCGTCACATGCTGTACACTCACTGCACTGCTTGCCACTCAGAGGTTGCAGGTGCGCTGTGCGCTGACAGCTAGAGTAGCCCCCCAAGGGCCCCAGCCTTAGGCCCTCAAAGGCTAGCGCCTCGTGAAATTAAAGCACGATTTGAGGTTCCTGAATGCTATCAGTCTGGAGTAATTGACAGCTCCAGTATGAGGACTGTACTGCAGGATCAGGCTTGCAACTATGCTTGCATCGAGCAGCAGGCGCTGCACACAATAGCACAGCCAAGATGCCTGTATCAAAGGCACATGCAGGCAAGAATGTGTGTCTGCAGCGATGCTGTGAAGGTCTAATGGATCTCTCTGTGCGAACATCCAGCCTGGAATTCGTCATTGCCACGCGGCGCTTGTGGGTGAAATCCACCTGCACCGTGCTGCATGCTACCTCTGTGCTACTTGCAAGCTGCCCTCGTGCTGTTGCTGTGAGCTGACGGTACGGCAGGTGCCGCCGCATCAGCGCTGGGACGGCTCTGCTGCAGGCCCACTGCCTGGGGTGCTGCATTGCAGCGGAACATGGCGGCCTTTGGTGCGAACAGCACCTTCGTCCACCAGGTGCGCTGATCGATTCCGCTGATGAGTCAAGTCACTCCCCGAAAGGCGTGAATTACAGCTTTAACCCGGTGATAAGGCTCTGGACCAGGCACGTGCTGCCATGCAGAATCTCAATATGCTCTCGTTTCTCGTGCATGCAGAGCAATACCTGCTGTCCAGATCTAAAAGGGTGCAGAATCCTGTGACTACAGGCACCACCTCGCCGTGGCTAAAGACTTGGTCACCTGTTCGCCACCAGCTGCACATGCACCCATTCAGGACATGCACTGACGAAGGCACTTTGGAGCAGTTGCAGCAGCCATTTTGCTGTCGATGGACATTGCATCGAATGCGATTATCAAGAGCGCAAACGCAAGGGCTGATCTGCAGTTGCTATTGCACGCCGACGGCCGCTCTGGAGCAGCCTCCCACCAGTAGCCTTTGGCTCTGGCGCACTTGAACGACACCAACACTCCAGGCCGGACTTTGACTTCCTGCAGGCTCACGCTAGGGCGGGCGCGCAGCCGCTGCCGCGTGCTGGCAGCCGCGTGTCAGCCGCCGGCAGGATCACCGCACTGAACGCGGCGGTGCGGCAGCAGCTGGCGCAGGGCCTCATTGCGACGCTGCCCCGGAGTGCCGCCATGGCGGCGGCGCGGCAGCAGCTGACCGTCAGGTGAGATCATTGACTTACCTACCCCAAGCGACTGATCAGCTGGCGCAGGGCTCTATTGCGACGCTGCCCTATAGCGCCGCCATGGCGGCGGCGCGGCAGCAGGTGACCGTCAGGTGAGATCATTGACTTACCTACCCCAAGCGACTGATCAGCTGGCGCAGGGCCTCATTGCGACGCTGCCCCGGAGTGCCGCCATGGCGGCGGCGCGGCAGCAGCTGACCGTGAGGTGACAGCACCAGTTTACATACCCGGCGATTGAAGAGCTGGCGTCGGGGCGGACTGCAACGCTGCCCTATAGCGCCGCCATGGCGGTGGCGCGGTAGCAGCTGACCGTGAGGTGCGTGCACCCGTGAACATGGCGATGTCTGATTGATGGTGGCATCACGGGCCTGACCGACAATCGTGCTGCAATATATGGCCGGCATGCAATTCTCGGATGAAGATACCTCACCGAAAATCTGGAAACCATGCGACAAAAAGCAGCAGCTGGCACAGGACCTGAGCGCGGTGCTGCCTCAGCATATGCAATTGCTAGCAGCTGGCATAGGACGGCGTCAGCACCTTCTGCGATGCGAGACCATGCTTACAACTGGGACAAGCCAAGGGCTGCTGATCGCTTTGCGCTGTGTCAAGATTTGCAATCTGGTGGCACCTCATGCTGGTGACAGATCGTCACGTTTCCGCTTTCACTGCAGAGCATCTGCCACTGCGGCGGAGGGGCAGCTGCAGAAACCCCACACGCGGGCAGTTGGTGGACCTGAGAGGACATCATGTTTCGTAACTTTGACTGCTGCTCTTCATCATCACACGGCAATGGCCACGGTGGCAGAGAGGCAGCTGCAGACGCCGCACGGCGGGAAGCTGGTTTCTGAAGGCACCTCATGCCGGTCATACCTCCTCACGAAACTACCATTCACTACAGGGCGACAGACACGGTGGTGGGAGGGGCAGCTGCAGACGCCGCACGGTGGGAAGCTGGTGGACCTTATGGCACCTCATGCCGGTCGTACCTCCTCACGAATCTGCCATTCACTGCAGGGCGACAGCCAAGGTGACGAAGGGGCAGCTGCAGACGCCGCACGGCGGGAAGCTGGTGGACCTTATGGCACCTCAATTGTACACAGATTCCCATGTTTCTGCTTTCACTGCAGGGCATCTGCCACGGTGGCGGAGGGGCAGCTGCAGACGCCGCACGGCGGCAAGCTGGTGAATTTGATGGCCCCGGGTTACAAGCACCAGGCGCTCAAGTCGTCTGCGACGCGCACGTTCCAGCTCAGCGACCGCAACGCCTGCGATGTCGAGCTGCTTGTGGTCGGGTGAGCGCATGCACACACATGCACATACGCTGACATACTGATCTGACATACTCCTCTTGAGCTGGATCCAGAGTCTGCCTGGCTCTGCAGCGAATCTCAGCAGTGCATAAAGTTTGGTAGTCTGCGCCCAGATACACATTTCAAAGCCCATGGCTGCTACACAACAAGGGCATTTTGGTGCTAGCCGCCCTCATGGGCGAGCAGACAATGCCGGTTCACCGCTCGGCTGCGCTCAGCATGTCTGCATGCGGACCCAAGCCGGTACTTGGTCGCGCTCCGCACACGGTGGCCTCTCGCCACTGACGGATTTTGCCATGGACGAGGCAGGGTGCTGGCGGCAGACGACCGCTGCACATGGTGCCATTGCTCCACTGCCAGCTCAAGATAGCCAATTGGTCCCGTGCGCAGGGGCTTCTCGCTGCTGACCTGTTGCACGGATGAGGCGACGTACTGGCGGCAGGCGGCCGCTGCTCAGAGTGTCGGTTGATCTCGCTACCAGCTGACGGCCATTTGATGACGCATGCAGGGGCTCCTCGTCGCTGACGGGCTTCATGGATGAGGCGACGTACTGGCGGCAGGCAGTCACTGCTCAGACTGCCGTTTGCTCCACTGCCAGCTAAACACAGCCATGCCACTCAAAGATAGCCAATTGGTCCCGCATGCAGGGGCTTCTCACCGCTGACGGGCTTCATGGATGAGGCGACGTACGATCACGTCGTGGAGCACAGCCGCCTGCCAGTGAGACGCATTCCCCATCCTCAGAACTGTCCGGCGATGCCATCAGCATTCCGATGTATCAGAAGCACCTCTGCATGCTGTCATTGGATGCTAGACACGAAGGACATCCATCGTGCTTCTTCTGCCACTCGCGTTGATGTTGTGTCATGTCATTTCAGGCGGACGGCGAGCACGAGCGCATCCTGTTTGGGCTGCCGGTGGTGCTGGACACAGCCGACGAGACCATTGTCCCCGGCGACACCCTGCTGCTGCAGTACCAGGTGTGCGACCTTCCATTCCGTGCAGATCTCATTGTGTATGTGTGGTTGGGCTCGCCGCTGCTGTTGAGGCTGCCGGTAGTGCTGGACACCGCCAATGAGAACATCGCCCCCGGGGACACTCTGCTGCTGCAGAACCAGGCACGCCACTTGCAGAATCACGTGTTTGCTCTGAGATGAGTCGAAGGGGTTGTCGATGATGCTGGGGCTGCCAGCAGTGCTGGATAGGGCATGCAGCGGCGGAGCCATTGGGCAAGACACTGCTGTTGCGACATCGGGCAAGTGCGAAGGATGAGAAAACGGGTGTGGTGCACACACGAAGCAGTTTGAAGGTCTGCACAGGGTTCACCTTGAAGCTGATGTGGGCTGCCAGACAGCAGAGGTGACATCAATGTCATCTGCAATACACAACAGCGCATAAATCCCCATGCTGTCTTTCCACTGTCTGTCCAAGATGAATGTAGACTGCAGGCTGGCACCTGATAGCATGTTGCGTGAGGAACATTCTGCTGCAGGAGGGTCTGCCCTCTGATGTGTTCCATAAAATTTCGCTACAGGGCCAGGACCTGGCGGTGATGACGGTCAACTCCAAGTGGGCGCCCAACAAGCCCAAGGAGGCCAAGCACTGCTACGGCACCTCCAGCATCGAGCACCCGGCCGTGCAGATGATCTGCATGGAGCGCGGCAAGTACTACATTGGTGCGCACTTCGTAGTTATCGGTTCGTTCATAAGCCATTTGCATGCGCAGTCTAGCAAGTGTATCGAAACTAATTCTAGATCTGGCAGTGGACAAGGGTGGGCACGCACCTGCACTGCAACAGCACGTCCTCAAAGCAGGCTGCGCCCCTTGTTCTCAAGCTCGAGCTCGGTCAGTGACACTGCCAGCAGCGCATGTGCAATGCCAAAAGCCAGGGTTCATCGTGCCGTTGCACTGCAGGCGGCGACATCCAGGGCCTGGAGCTTCCCAGACGCCCATTCCCGTGCGCCACCCCCGCACAGGTGCGGTCGCCGCTGGAACTGCACTGCAGTTGCATTCCGCAGCTACTCGTGTCCAGTGCCAAGCTGCCATGCTGCTCCCCGATGGTTGATATGATCGAAATGGGTGGCGTGCCGAAGCGGTTGTCGATGCCCGCAAAGCCGCCGCTAGCTCGTGGGTGTGCTGGCAAGGTCTGGACAGCGAGATGGATGAACATCGCATGCCAACCCTCTGCACATGCGAGGGATCGCGGTGCCACCCAGCACAGGCATGCTGCAGCGCAGTCGCGGCCTGCCGCAGGGCCCGCTTACAAATTCAAGCCACCATCCAGCACCCAAAATCGTCAAAGTCATCCGTCAATATGCAGGTGCGGAAGACGCTGCCGGCGGGCAAGGACGTGCTGGCATTCCAGTGCCGCAACCCCATCCACAAGGCGCACTACGAGCTGTTCACCCGCGCGCTGGAGGCGGACAACGTGCGGCCCGGCGCCGTGTGCCTGGTGCACCCCACCTGCGGCCCCACCCAGGTGCGCACGCAGCCTATACGCAGCAGGCATGAATAATTTTATGCCGCAGCATGCGCCCGCTTACTCATCCTTGATCTTGATCTGCATAGGCGCGTGCACAAATTCCTTCTGAAGCAGATCGACGACATCTCAAGCGATCTGCTCTCAGACCCATGTGGCACCCAGCCGGTCCTGCACAATTCAGTAACCTTTCCTGATTAGCCAAAAGCCTTGGACCTGCAGGACGACGACATCCCGGGCGATGTGCGCTTCCGCACGTACGAGGTGCTGAAGGAGGAGGTGGCCAACCCGCAGCTGCGCTGGGCGTACCTGCCCTACTCCATGCATATGGCCGGCCCCCGCGAGGCCATCCAGGTCAGTCTGCGCATCCTGAGATTCGCAACAGAATTCACAACGGGATGGTGCGACAGGATTGGGTGCTGACATCACTGTCAATGCGTTGCTGCTCTGGCATCAGGAATGTTCCGTGCGATGTTGCCACCGCAGCACATGATCCTGCGGCGCAACTATGGCGCGACGCACTTCATCATTGGCCGCGACATGGCGGGCTCCAAGTCCAGCCTCACCGGCGAGGACTTTTACGGCGCATACGAGGCCCAGGAGCATGCAAACCGGTGCGCCTCTATCGCCTTTTCAAAGTACCACGTGATAGTCATGAACACGCTCCAGCCGCTAGGCTGTTAAGGCGCCTGCGCCGCTCAGGGGCATGCCAACTGCTGCACTGACGTTCATTCGAGATGCACCTCAACACCGCATCCGCTGAGCACGAGCCATGGTCGAAGCCGCTGCATGCATGCCTGTTAAGCTCTGGTGTTTTCCAGCAGAAATCAGTCCTTCTGCTGGAAACTGGAAGCCGATTTTTCTGGAGACTTGGTCTGTTGTTGCTGGGTTCGCTGCTGGCCTGCTGACAGCAGGCTGCTGTGCACACGCCCCTGCAGGCATGCGGCGGAGTTGAACATGCAGACGGTGCCCAGCCTCAACATCTGCTACACCGAGGAAAAGGCACGTTCTCTGCTCGCTCGCTGCTGCTGTTGGCCCTCCTGTCCCACGTTAGTAAGCACATCAATGTGGTGTTTCTTTGTCAATGTCCAAATGTCCTTGCATTGCAGGGGTATGTGACGGCGGACGTCGCCGACGCGGAGGGCCTGCACCGGCTCAACCTGTCCGGCACCAAGTTCCGCCAGCTGCTGCGGTGAGACCACGTCTGCACTATGATGTCCTGCAGGCGGTGCTGACTGTCAGCCTTTTCATTTGAGCTGCCGCAGCAGACGGTGCGCTTGCCCCTGCCATTTGTGCAACTGTTCCACTCCAGAGTGAGGTTGACATGCATTCAGCAATGCACAGGACATGCGATTGACCTTTCACCTGCATTTTCGTAGGTCAGGACAGGAGATTCCACAGTGGTTCGCGTTCTCCTCGGTTTGTGCGGTGCTGCGCGAGGCTGTGGCTCAGAACGGGAAAGAAAACTGAAATGGACGCAATTTAGGAGGACATACTTAGGAGGCATCCATACTTAGGAGGCACCTTCCTGGCTTGGTCATTCCATGCAAAACTACAAAATGCCGTCCTGACGCCACTCCAATCGACCAGATCAACCTGGCAGTGGTCACTTGCGCGGCAACTTGCGGAACTTCTCCAGGGTTTCAGCGCTATCCTTGCCAGTTCTGCCGTGACCCTTCATCAGCGCCTGCGCCACCTCGCTGGTGACCTTCACCATCTGCGCGACACCAAGCAAATATGGGCATTTAAACTGTCTTGATGCTGCGCCAGGAGCAATGCATGCAGTGCAGTGCTTCCAAATCACTGCGAGCTTCACACGAGGGTTTCAACATCATGGCTGGCAAGGCTATGTACAATAGTTCAGACACATGAGCATGTGTTTCACCCATCAGAGCAAGCCAGCCTCTTGAATGCACATCTGACCCTGGCAGACTGTGTCAAGACTCCTCAACGTGCTCCCAGAAGATGCACACCTCGATGTGCTTGAGCAGAAAGTCGCGCTTGGCGACCTTGTTCGTCAGGTCGTGCGGTCGCTTGAGGGGCGGCTTGCATACGACCCTGATCATGGCATCCAGCACGGCGCCCGAAATGTTCGAGTTGTGCAGGTCGTCCTCCGTGATGCTCGGCTGGCCGTCAAACTGCGTAATGTTAGCAAGATGAGAAAAGTGAACTGGGAGGAAGAATTGCCGCCCTGCAATGCAGTTGCATTGCTGCCATGTCATCGTTGCACCAGCGGTATGATGCAATGACGCCTTTGTTCTGAGGCGACGTCAGCAGTTCATGTCAGGCACAACACAACAGCCCTGAGATGGAATACTTGGTGAAATCTGGAAGTCGCACCGATCTCTCCCACTGGCGCGATGGCAGCAGCAGGTTCAGGCTCTTGACGGCGTGCATGGACAGCTGCGGCGCGCCCTTTGCCAGCGCCGCGCCCGCCAGCGCAGCCCGCAGCGGCGCCACAACCGGGTCCGCTGGGCCGGCGCCCTCCGCGTCAGGGTCTACGAGTGCGCGCGGCAGCAGCGCGTTGGTGATGTGCCGCTGCGATGGAGTGCGGACATGTCGTGAGCATGTGGGGAGCTGATAATGGGAGATATACTGCAAGAGCTGCGATGAGTGGGTACACCTCAAGGCTTCATGCTGACAGAAGGCAATGGTTCAAATGTCAGATCGAGGAGCCCTTGCACAAATGCCATGTTGAATGGGACACAGCTAGGCATTGCATAGATGGATCATACCCTCAAACTCACCACCACTGCCTACATGGAGCGCAGCTCCAGGCCAGGAATGCCATGCGCCCCCGGTTCCGTTGACTTGGCCTTCGCGGCGGCATCGGCGCCGATGGGGAAGTCCCGCAGCGTCTCCCCCGCATCCACCACCTCGCAGGCGTATGCCGTTGCAGCAGCATTCTCCTCCTCATTCCTGCAGTACGCAGATCATGACAGGACACTTGCGCCTCGCTTCTGTGATTGCATTGCAATTTGCACTAGCATAAGATCTCATTGCATTATGGCAGGCTCATCAAAGGCCGGCAACACTATGCGCAGCAGTTGCGCATTTGAAACTGTAGCCCATGCTGTGCACAAGCATTGTGCAGCCAACAAGCATGTGATAATGTAGAGATTTCGAAAACCTCTCAAACCCTACCAGGCATTCTTGACGTTGACGGTCTTGGCGGTGGCGCGGATGATCGGCAGGAATTCCCGCATGCGTGTCACCGCCACAGGCTCGACCGCGCTGGGTGTGCGCGAAGCAGCGGTGCGCAGCCTGTACTGTCGCATCTGCAGGATTGAGGGATCAATAGTGTCAGGTGCTTCGAGAGCAATTTGCGTGGCAAAGGGGCATCGGGCGAATGTACAATTGGGCTACGCTGCACAGCATGTGCATATGGCAGCACATCAACTGCACACAGATCCTGCTGCACACCTCCTCATGGACATGGAACACCTAGAGGGCGGCATGCTGCTGCTGACATTCCAGCAGCGGTGTCACAGGTCAAGCTCGATGTGACCAGCCTATTCCTGAGGCAGTTATGTGCCGGTGCATTGCGCACCCTGAGGCGGTCTGGCGAGGAATCCTCCAGCCCGGCGATGCCGCGATCGCAGTCTTCGCGCGTCAGCGTGTGCCGGTCCGCCTTCTCCAGCGCCGCGATGTATTTGACGTCCTCCTCCGGCGACCTGTATGTAGCGCAGACACATGGACGCGCCACGGTAAAGGATCCCGATGATGTAATTCTGCCTCGCACAGTTCTCAAGTACAAGATGGGGCCCGTGCACGGCATGCACATGGCCTAGATCCAGCTCTGGAACATTTGCAGACTCACCAAACATCTTCGTCGACCATGCCCTGCTTCACCGGCAGCAGGTCAATCGCCGGCACCAGGGCGCGCAGCCGCGAGACGGCGCGCGACTCGCCCGGCTTTGCAGGCTTCCGAGCACTGTCCAGTAGCTTGTAGTAGTGCTCCTACAACTCAGAGGCAGATCACACATCAGTTGCCAAATGCCGAAGTGTTGAGCTAGACCGAGCCGCTTTCATCTGAAACAGCATATGCATTTTCAGGCGCAAATGCTGTTCATTGCTATGTCACCATTGTGTCCTGGACTGCATCAAATCTAAATTTGACAGGTCCATGGCAGGAGTGCGCTTTCATACCATGATGGACAGGCAGGTGTGTGGCACATGCTGCAGCGCGTCGCCGTGCCGCTCAATGGTGGTCACCGTCATGCGCGCATTTTTGCCCAGCCGCTCCTCCACGTGGTCCACGATGCTCTCCTCCTGCTCCTCCTCCCTGTGACATACATAGCTCCAATACAGCGTTCAGAGCAACCATACACAGTGCCAATAATAGCTTCAGATGCCGCCCCAGAAGTTCAGCACTGCAACCAACAACACGTGCTACTATGCTGCAAATGCATGTATGTGGGTTTGTGAAGCATCCTTGAGCTGACATCACAATTCACAGGTGATGTGACCCGCTTCACCAAAATCATGCGCACCAGGGCACGAAGAAGGCGCCGCGCTCGTTCAGGTCCTTGAGCTTGGCGCGCAGCTGCTGAACAGCTGCCGACTCGCCAGGCTGTGCTGGCAGCTTGGCAAGCGGCAGCAGGTAGTGCAGGAAGCGCATCTGCACATCAATGTGCGCAGGGTAGGAATGCAGAGCGCCAGCAAGCGAAACCACTGCAGAACTGTACGCTGCTGCCAGGTGACAGCACAGTCTCAGGGCCACTAGTGCTGCACACTTAGAACGAAGATGAAGCATATGAAACATTGAAGGTGCATGGGAGCATCGCAGACTGAGAACGGACCCTGATGCTGACGTCTGTAACATCATCCAGCTCAGCAGGTGCCGGCGTCCAGTAGCGCCCCCGGCAGTCTTGCGGCGGGGCAGTGGGGTGCGGCTGCTCGAAGACCCATTTCACCAGCGCCACATCTTTGGGGACGGCCCTGCAACAACATGCGGCGCTCGCATCTGATGCACGGAAAAAATTGACAGAGCTGGGTGGTGACAGTCAGCTCGCACAGATTGTTTCTCAGGCCTTCACGGCTCGACAAGTGGAAGCTCACCAGTCCTGCAGCCTGCTGCTGACGGCGGTGACGTAGTCGGGCGCGTCCTTCAAGAACTCCCGCAGCGCCGCCAGCGGCGGGTACGCTTCGCTGTGCACCTGCCCCATGCTCGCCACCAGCTTGTGCAGCCGGCTCTGCATGAATTTGGAGTTGACGTCGGTGGCTGAGAAAGTGTGGGCGCCAATGCTGAAATTTCTTCACGGAGCGCATGCTACAGCATTTATAACGATCCATGTAAATGCAGTTCACATGGTCAATGAGCATGCATGCGCGAGGAGCGCACCACTCGTGTGGTAGCGGAGCGAGACCGCAGCACTTCCGGCAGCTCGGCATCCGGCACGCCATCGCCCACCGATTGGAAGAGGTTCTGCTGGCCGTCCCACCGTGACATGGTCAGGTCGACCAGCCCCGAGTCGGCCTCCTCGAACCTGCGCCGTTCACATTCGAGGACGGACTATGCTCATGATATGTCCATGCTATCGTGTTCTCAGCTGGCCTGACGCTCGCATGTTTGTTGAGACTTCAAGCACGACAAAAAGATTGTCATTTGCAGCAACAAGACAGGATTGGTTTGAAGGGCAAACGCACCAGGGGGTGTCCACCTTCTTGCTGATGTAGTCCATTGCGCATAAGTCTGCAAGGCGGCCTTGCAGACCCTGCAGGAGGCAAAAGAGCTTGCTCGAAATAAAGCCTGCATTCCGTCCGTGCAGATTAAGGGCTGTGTGTTGTGCCGCATGCACACCATGTGGTGGTCAATTGATGCACACATGCCTGCAGGTGGTGCGGCGCAGCCGCAGCCGCGATGATGTACAACAGGTCGGGCGGCACGTCCGGCGGCAGCACCTCAATGCGCCGGTGCATCACGTCTTCCAAAACTTGCACCAGCCGCTGCTGCGCCGCCTGCACCCAACATGTTGCACTACATGAACTATGCAGTAGATGCCCATCCTGGTGGAGACACGATCTGGCGGCATCCTGCGCTGCTTTGCTGTCATCACAAGGGTGCCATGAGAAGTTCACCTCCACGGCGGCAGGGTTGAAGCCCTGAATCTTGCTGAAGCAGCTGATGGTGGCGGCGGTGTCTGCCTGGCCCTCGGAGCGGTCGCAGAACTCCAGCACCGAGAGCGCCGCTTCGTACTGCTCCCGGGACCTGCAGGGTCACCGTCCTCCTTACTGTTCAGCATGATTGCAAGTCGACTGGAAGTTGAGACGACAGCAAAATGCCTTTGTATTTCCTAGCGCCAATGCAGAGTGCATCCGCTTTACAGCAATGATGGATCTGTTGCAGTCCCAAGCAAGCGCACCGCAGGGCAGCGTCGCGACCTGGTCGCTCGGTCCTGAGCGCTGCCAGCCGTTCCATTGCCTTCACCACCGCAGGGTCCTTCTCCATGTGCAGGCGCTCGGCCTGCGTGCCAGCGCAGCCTTTGCACTCAGCTAAATGTAGACGCTGAATGAAAAGGAAACAGACACAGCAGTACATCATCTCGACATGCTGTGCAGCGGACGACATTGCAGCAACACATTCGTCAGGAGTGTCGCAGAGGTGACGGGCGCCCGCTGTGCTTACCAGCGTCTTGAACGCGGCCATGCTGAGGATCATTGGGAAAGCACTCGGGCGGTCAGCCTCCACATCCGCCACAAAGTCGTCAAACGCGCTCTGAGCCCACTTCATTGCCGCCTATGTGCACCACGCGAAAAGCTGGGGTCTGAGTTGCAACCATCAAGACAGCAGGTGTAAATATGGATATGCAATCTCAAGAGTGTTGCACACAAGAATGTAGTGTGTGATGACACGCAATGCGGCCAAGCGACACACCACCCAATTATGCATTTCGAGCCCACCAGCAGGCTGGAGCGGGAGTAGCCTTGCAGGATGGCCGGCAGCTTGACGTCTGGTGCGATACCCTTCTCGTCTGTCGGCACCGCCAGCAGGGCAGCCTCGAACTGGGTTGCCGTGCTGCAGGGATCAGGTCACCCTTCACAGATTAGATGAGCAAAATGTATGTCTCATACGAACACTGACTTAGTCAGATATTCCAGATATCTTGTGTGCCACATGCAGACAGGCGCTGAAGTGCTGACTGTGATATTGCAAGCACCACTGCACGTTGAGCAAATGTGCAGTGACCACAGCAGCCAGAAATCGGTCAGTACAGATCAGGGCAGGCTGGAACTCACATGTCAGTCATCACGCTGCGCATCAGCACGCCAGTGGGGTCCGGCATGCGGTTGACCAGCGCACCCTCCAGGTGGCTCCAGAAGCTCCCTTCCACTCCGACTGCAACGAACGGTATGAACGAACACTTCAACACGCACTGGCCAGAAGGCAATGCAATCCTTCAACTCTCAATGTGGCACAGCCGAACCAGGGGCATATCATTAGCAACAAGCCGCGGACATTCGACCAGCGACTTCCGAAAGAGGTTGTCACATTGCTGGTGGGGAGCTGGGGCGCGCACCATTGAACAGCCTGGTGGCCATGGCGTCAGAGTACTTGATGCCGCAGATGGCATCTCGCGCGCCCTGGCCGCCGGCGGCCTCCACCAGCTCCGCTGGCGGCTCGCTGCCAGACAGCGGCACCATCGTGCGGCTGGCCGGGTCGTACACATATGGGAAGCGCAGGAACAGCTGGGTGACGGCAAACTGCTGGAGGATCATCGCCGTGGTGACGCCGGGCTGCCGCACCCTGTGCTGGGCGTAGCGGCGGCACACCTGCAGCAGCAGTAAGAGCAGGCACCACTCAGCCAATCAGTCAGTCAGGCAGTCAGTCAATCAGTCAATTAGACAGTCAATCGACCTGCCAGCTGTGCTACACACAGTGGCAGCCTGGCGCGGCCAACCCCTGATCCTGCCACTGCATGTAGCTGTCCTGGTAGGTGCTTGCAGCTTTGGTATGTAACGTATGTAGGCAAGAGGTTGCCAGCGCCCTGGCAGGTGCAAGGCATCAGTGCAAAACCAGCATGGGCACTCAATCAACCATCCTGCGCACCTCCTGCGCGGTGGGGTTGCCCTGCAGCAGCTCGCTGGCGATCGCGCTGCCGATGCCAGGGATGCCGGCCCGGTTCAAGTCGTAGCCGACCATCGCCCAGCGCTGCAACAGCAACTTTCATACACACTGTTGTGTCTGTCCATGCGGATCAATGATGTCTGAGTCAGATGCACACAGGCGGTGCGCCGGCAGGAGCAGCAATCTGCAGATTCAGAAAAGTTTTGGCCATCAGTGCTCGTCGCGCACCATGAAGAGCGTCTCCTGCGTGCAGCCCAAGCCGTCCAGCAGGTCGCTGACACGCGTGATCTCGAAGTTGGTAAAGTCGTCCACGAAGCGCGTCACCTGCAGCAGCATGCAGGTCGTGCACATGCGTTACATGTGTGCTTCTGTCTCGGAGAGAGCCATCAACGTAAAGGAGGCTTGCAGCAAACGTGGTGCGACGACAGAGCATGCAGGCTTGCACATGTGCCCCCACACAGCTCAGGTGCCTCTAAGCATGGGTGCGGCCACACAGCGGCAAACAAGCAACAGTATGTAACTTTGACAGCGCCGGGGTGGGTTTACCGTCTGGTGTGGCGCAAGCATGGCGAAGGGGTCGGAGTCTTGATCGATGAACGACCCGCCGAGTGATGCGCACAGCATGGCCGCTGCAGCCTCGCCCTCATAACTGCCGATGCAGTCCACCACCTCCATGTTGGTGGGCGCCGCCCCCGACGCCCGCAGATTGGCAAACGCCTTGCAGACGTATGCCGACACGCGCGCGCGCGCAATGAAGTCGGGGCTCCCATTGTTCTCAGCGCGCCTGCAATAGACAAGCACCATTGCCGGGGCGGTCAGCAAGCACTCGCGTGATAGCGGCATGCATGATGCAGAGCTTGTTGGATGGACTGTCAGCGACGTCAAAACTGCAACTCGGTGGCAGGGCACCACAGCTCCGTGGCAATGCAGCATGTCCGCTGCAGAATCACATCCGCACTTGGCGGAGGGCGACAGGCCGTCCCACACGAAGATGGCCTTGTGGCAGCCAGCGGTCTCCACATGCTTCAGCACCGTCACCAGGCGCCCTGCCAGCCTGCACAGGCTTGCAAATCAACCCTTCACAGGTGTTGTACTACAAGGCGCTCACAGTTGCCAGGGTGCTGAGGCAGTGACACAGAAGCAAACACACGGCAGACTGGAGCCAACTATGCAATAGTCAGGGACGCACAGCGAATACTGGCCGGCGTTGAACAGCCTCTCCGCCATCCAGGGCTGGCTGTGCAGGTCGGGGTTATAGTATGCATTGCCAGCGATTATGGCAGTGCCGCCGCAGTCTGCAAAGTGCTGCTTGGCTGCATCGGAGTCTACGGCGTGCTTTTGAAAGATCTTCTCAGCGCTGCCAGGGCTATTGCGATTGCACTCCGCCTTCAGCCCTCCTTGTGCTTGACCTACACCCATGCTTGCCCCGGTCGGTGTGACAGAGGTGCCACTTCACATACTGCAAGCCACAGGACCAGAAATTCCGCCCGTCGAATAAACCGTCAGCGGGCAGCTTCGTGTACTCGCACAAAAGAGCTCCGAGGGCTGGTGCTCCTGGCGAATGCAAACGTGCAGATGTGTGCTTGTGTGTGCCTGCAAGACCCCTCGTCGGTCTGGGGGTCGGATCCTGGGAGGGTTTCCACGGGCTTCGAAAATTCAATCTGATGACCGACAGTCTCTGGACAGTCTACGCATTCTGGACAATGATTCATTTAGGAGCACGAAAACGTGAACGCAGGCTAGCGACATTGGTCAGATAGGACATGTGTTGTAGGAGCCTTTTTCTTGCTCCTACAACTTCTCGTGCTCATTGTGTATGTGTGTGATCGCATGCACATCTGGACTCATCCTTTAGTTACTAAAGCAGTTCAGCACCTTGATTGGAGTGAAATGGAATTGCCTTCAGAGAAACGCATCGACCATCGGGCGTCTTCTTTCTCGCACTGTTACAGACTTTTCTCTCAGACATGCATGCACTGATCAAATTGCATCCACTGCATCAACACTGCGATGTCATGCTCTCATTCCAGGCCAAATCAGCATGCCGCGGTTGCCGACCCAGCAAAGCACATCAGCTTGAAGCATTGTTCCTCAGTCTCTTTACAACTTCATGCGCTGCCACGCTCTGATCCCATCAGGCACGAGTAATCATGCTGGCATTTCACTCCGGGGCTGGCGCCTTGAGCTCCTTCAACACCTTGATGGCGGCATCGGCCATGGGCTTGCTGCTCGCCGGGTTCTGGCCTGTTGCAGCAGACACAAATTGCTGGAGGTTTCTGTCGCAACGAAGCTCAGTACATTCCCGGATACAACCGGTTGTGACATCGCAATCTGCAAGGTGCGCGAAGCACTAGGAATTTGCCTAGACGCGCACCCGTCACCAGCGCGCCGTCGGTTACCATGTGCGGCTGCCAGTCGTCAGCCTGCATCCAACAGGTACACGGCATTGAACATGAACAAGCACGAGTCTCGTGTTGGTGGCATGCATGGTGCAGTTGAAAATCCGCCCTGGGGCATCAGGCACCCACACAGGGGTGCTGTGCGCACTGACAGCAGTGAATTTGACAGCCTGCTGTTTCCTGTGCCCACCTTGGAGTAGATGGCGCCCTCCTCCTTGAGCTTGGACTCCAGCAAGAACGGCACCTGTGGCGGATGAAACGGTGTATATCAGGTCAGATGACCACACTCTGTATCATTGATGCAGCGAGGGTTGAGTTGATGCCGATTCGTGTGCATCTCTGACGGATATTGGATGACAGGCATGCAGGCAAAAGCACACCTTCGTATCCAGGCCGATCGATCTCTCCTCGCTGTTGCTGAATGCGGTCAGCTGCAGTACAGATGCACACACTTTGTGCTCGGTAGGTGCATGGTATGTATTTCACAACTGTCAGTGACTGGCATTTGCAGGCCTGGCAGGCCCAAGCAGCCATCCTGACGCCATTTGAGAAGTCACCTTCTTGTTCTTCACCATCCATTCCCCATCTCGGAGCTTCACCTGCGCACGCAAGGGTCCACTTGACGCCTCTGCTTACGGGCTTCAGAGCTCGCCATGGCCCCACACATTAGCTTCTTGCAGCATGACTGCGACTCGTGCACAGTATCAACGCTGAAGAATGGATGGGAGTTCGTGACATGTGTACCGTCGTGAAGGCAGCGGGGCCGTGGCACACGGATGCGATCAGCTTGGGGCGGGATGCCGCATCTGCCTGCGCATGAAATCCGAATGCATGAGTGTGGCAGGACGCACGTCAGACAAACAGCAATCGCTCCAGTTCACGTCGCGGGCTTGACCTCATGATGACGACGTAGGCAGCGTTCATACAGCACAGATGGCGATGCCGCCTGTGGGATTGCTGTGTGAGGAAAAGCACACACCAGGATGCTCTGCACATTTTGGTCATGGGGCAGGTCAACGACTGCGCCATGGCCGCCTGCAACGACAGCAGTGCGCTGTCAGCTGTTGCCAGCAGCGTGCAAGACAAAACGGGTGCACAACTGTACAGAGAATATTGTGTAATTTGCATTGATTTGCATTGAGAAATTTCACACCTGGAATGAAGACGCCGTCATACCGATTGATGTCCGTGACCTGTACATGGTATAGCACTGTCATTGCATCAGCAGAGTCTTCGTCATCTCAGCAGTGGCTGAACGACATGCTCAGCAGCATGATGTCACAACACATGCGCAGGACATGCAGACACAGGCACAGCACTACCTCCGATGTGTTGAGCGAGGCGTTGATCGCCTGCATCGCCTCAGCTGCGCAACAGATGTGCAATCAAGCTGAAATGTGATGTGCCAGCGAGATAAAGCAAATGCGCACTGGACTCAGCAAGCGTAGTCTGCACCGCAACAGGCACTCAGGCGTCAAAGCAGCGAGCCTGAAGATTACAGCAGCATTTCATGCCAAAGAGGACTAACTGCAATGTCACCAGCTTGTACGAGACTGAAATGCATACCGTCATTGAGGAACTTCTTGCTGGTCGCGGTCAGGTACTGCTCCTGCTCCACGCTTTTGGGGTCCAGCGGGATTTTGCCGCCCAGCGGCGATGCCTGCATTATCGTCCATGGCGCGTGAGACACTGCAAAGTGGGACACAAGCGCCAGTCCTTTCACAGACTGCAAAGAACGTGAGCTGCAGGACCTCTCGACTGTGGACACCAAGCACGCAAGTGCTGGCAGCAGTCGGGCATTGACGGCGTGATCTGGAGCAATGCGCCTCTGGGGCATTGATGCTGCCGATGAGGGACCAAGGGAAGTTCATGAGGGGAGCAGCGTGCGCACGATGGCGACGGCATAGCCGTTGTCTTTGAAGGTGTAGTACGGGCTGGCCAGCTCCTCCAGCCTGCAGCAACAGGTGACGGAGAGCTTCACCAAAGAGGTAATGCTGCGTTGATTGCAATCAATTGCAAGGACTATATATGCGCTCTCAGTGCGCTGTCGGCTGCCTCTCCATATCAGTTGCTGCCCAGCTCCTGAGGGACCAGACTCTTCAGGAATCTTCCACTCTGCTGCATCTCAAAGACTGCCCGGCACTTTTCGACTGGGTCCAAGGCAGGTAGACAGGCAGTCATCACATCAAGCCGAGGACGCCTCCGCCCCGTTCCTGGAATGCGTGTCTTGCCCCAGCTGCAGCATAATCACGCCTCGGCAAGCCCGCTGCGCATCCGAAATGCGTGTCAGGCCCTTCTAAAGGTGAGCGAGGCTCACCAGCAGCCTGTGGGCACATCGCCGAGGTGCGATGACGACGTTGCGATGAAGAGAATGGTGCCTTTGGCCGCCGCTGCCATCTTACGAGTTGTTGAACGTCTGGTGTCGGAAGTGCGTCCGAGTTGCGGTTTGCTGCAGCAGCTGCAAGCAAACGAGCTTCGAGTCGGGCGTTTCTTGGCGGAAAATCTGGCGGCCTCAGGAGATCCACATGCATCATGAGCGCCGTGATGTAGCTACAACGTTTCATGTGTGAATGACTGTGACTGTTTCCGAAAGTGGTGAATTTGGGATATCGACACTCAAGCGGATGCTGCGACGCGTACAGCCCTGCAATTTGAATGTTTGGACAACGTGGAGCCCTGCAGCTCCACGTGCTGCTGGGCTGGCGCAGCAATGGGTGCCCGGGGAACGTGATGCGCAATCTTGAAACGTGATGCGCAATCAGCAAAGCGAGCCTTCATGGCAGTGGCAGATTTCAAGCTCCTCCAGCACCTGTACGTCCGCCTCGCCCAGGCCTGCTGCTCGCCGTATTCTGGCATGCACCGTCATTACATAATCATTCAGGTTTGTTCAGGTGCATTCGAGTTTGCGAGACAGCATCGCTTCCATGCAAATCAGACCCTGCCTCGAATTCAAACATGCTGCTCGTCATACAATAGCAGTTGCTCGACTCGCTGCATTGTGCGCACCAATGACGAGCAGGCCGTCTGACCACATTGTGCTAAACCATGAGCCGTTCTACTGCAATAAAATCAGCATGGTGACTGCATTCACTACCACCAGCAGTAGACATTCATCGTTATGTCAAGGTCAGCTTTGCGGCAGCTGCCGCCTCTGCTTCTGCTCGCTGCTGCCTGCCGCTCGCTTTAAACAGCTACCACTTGCCGCTACTATACTGCCACACACGCGCATTCCTGCTGCCTTGAGGTATGCATGGAACACGTTAACACCTTTCGTCCTTGGGGGCCCGTGAGGTGCATTGCATTCTGCCTTCCTCGCAACCAACATGGTGTTCACGTGACGATGTCTGCTGTGCAGCACCTGCAGTCCGACGGCCCACCGCAGCGATGTCTGCCGCCGCTCTCAGGTGCTGTTCTGAAGCGTTCTGTCGAGCTGTCTCCATGGCATAAGAGCCCAGCACGCAGCACCTACTAGGCGAAGCTTCCTGAATGCACTTCTTATCATCTGGTCGGGCGCCTTCGAGGCTGTCGGCTGGAGCACATATCTGTCAAGGTCAGCTAGATACAATCACAGAATTGGTGACCCTAACCCTGAACCCAAACTGCGGCTACTGCGTCCACTGCTCTCATTCCTGCCCAAATTTGCTTGAGTCACTCTCGAGTCCGTCGTGCACGAGTTTCCGGGTTGTCGTGCTGGCTTGTCACTCCAGGGGGGGCGCCTTGAGCTCCTCCAGCACCTTGATGGCGGCGTCGGCCATGGGCTTGCTGCTCGCCGGGTTCTGGCCTGTAGTTGCAGCAGACATGCACGGTGTAGACTTCTGTCTCAGCACATTCCCGGATGCAACCGGTGTTGACATCGCAATGGTGCAAGGTGCACGAAGCACTAGAAACGTGCCCAGGCGCGCACCGGTCACCAGCAAGCCGTCAATGACCACATGCGGCTGCCAGTCGTCGGCCTACATCGATTAGGTTTTGAGGACATGGTGAAGAAAGCTTCTCATGTGGGTGGCATGCATGGTGCAATTGCAAAGCCGCCCCGGGGCGTCAGGCACCCACACGGAAGGGCGCTGCACACTGATGACAGCAGTGAACTTGACAGCATGACGTTGGTTCTGTGTCCCACCTTGGAGTAGATGGCGCCCTCCTCCTCGAGCTTAGACTCCAGCAGGAAGGGCACCTGCGGCGCATGATAGTCGGGCCACGTGGCGATGACTGGCCAACAGCACCAATCCTCTTCGTTTTGCCAGCTGATATGCCCTTGCATGGGTAGTGCGAGGATATCGGGAGAGAAGCAGGCGGCATGGTCAAAGCGCACCTTCGTAATCAGGCCAATCGCCTTCTCCTCGCTATTGCTGAATGCAGTCAGCTGCAAAACATACGCACATTTTTCGTGGTCGCATGACACTTGACGACTGTCAGTGGTCGTTGTTTGCAGGCCTGGCAAGCAAGTAGCCAGCTTGACGCCATCTCAAAACTCACCATCCTTTTCTTCACCATCCACTCCCCGTCTGGAAGCTTCACCTGCGCACACAAGGGTCTGCCTGACGCCTCTACACACGGGCTGCAGAGCTCGCTATGCCCCTGCTTGACAGCTTTTACATACTCTTGCAGCATGACTACGCGATGTCAATGCTGACTGAATTGGATGCCGTGATATGTGTACCGTTGTGAAGGCAGCGGGGCCGTGGCACACTGATGCGATCAACTTGGGGCAGGAGGCCGCATCCGCCTGCGCATGACAAATGGATGTGGCAGTGACACCCGTCAGACATGCAGAAGTTGCTCTTGCACGTGATGCGGGCTTGACCTCATAATGATGACGAGCGCAGCGTTCGTGTGGCAGGAAGGGCAATGCCGCCTGTGGGATTGCTGTGTAATGCAAAACGACATACCAAGATGCTCTGCACATTCTGGTCATGGGGCAGGTCCACGACTGCGCCATGGCCGCCTGCAAAGACAGCAATGCGCTGTTTTCAGCAGTGTGCAAGACAAGTAGGGTACACAACAGTACAGAGAAAACTTGAATTGAAATTTGCGCTGATGGTGTTCAATCCAACCTGGAATGAAGACGCCGTCATACTGATTGATGTCCGTGACCTGTCAATGGCAGAAAACTTGAATACCTGCAGCACAGTTTTCGTCATGTCTAGCAGTAGCCGAACGACATGCTCAGCAGCATGATGTCGCAACACATACGCTGCACACGCAGACACAGACAAAGCACCACCTGTGATGTGTGGAGCGAGGCATTGATCGCCTGCATCGCCTCAGCTGCGCAACAGATGTGCAAAACAAATGATGTGACAGCGAAATTGAGCACATGTGCACTGGACTCAGGAAGCGTAGTCTGCACAGCAACAGGCACACAGGTATGAAAGCAGTGAGCCTGGAGATTGGAGCAGGCGCTCATGCTAAAGAAGGTTGCAATGTCGCCAGCATGCACAAGACTACTGTGCACCGTCGTTGAGGAACTTCTTGCTTGTCGCAGTTAGGTACTGCTCCTGCTCCACACTCTTGGGGTCCAGGGGGATCTTGCCGCCCAGTGGCGACGCCTGCATGATCGTCCATGGCACATGAGACACCGCAAAGTGGGACACAAGCGCCGATTTTTCCACAGAATGCAAAGAGCATGAGCTGCAGGATGACTCGACTGTCGACACCGAGCATGCAAGTGCTGGCAGCAGTCAGGCATTGACGGCGTGATCTGGAAGGATGCGCCTCTGGAACAACAACGCTGCCGACGAGGGACCAAGGGAGGTTCAAGACGGGAGCAGCGTGCTCACCATGACGACGGCATAGCCGTTGTCCTTGAAGGTGTAATAGGGGCTGGCAAGCTCCTCCAGCCTGCAGCAGTAAGGGTGATGACGAAAGATACTGAGTAGAATGACACCTGACTGATATAACAGGAAAAGGACATGCGCTGCCAGTGCCTGCTCCATTTCGTGATTGCAGCGCGCTCCTCATGGGCGGGGATCTTCAGGGAGCTCTCGGTCTAATGCATCTGAGCCGCCTGGCACACTTCAAATAAAGTGACCACAGTAAAAAGAGAGGCAGACTGGCAGTCATGACAGCGAGTCGTGGGCGCCTGCGCCCCGTTGCTGAGGTGCATGTCCCTCTCAGCTGCAGCGGCATCGCAATGCCTCGACTGGCCCACTACGCCTCCAACGTGAGTGTCAGGGCATGCTAAGGCTGAACGAGGCTCACCAGCAGCCTGTAGGCACATCGCCCAGATGCGATGACGACGTTGCGATGAAGAGAATGGTGTCTTTAGCCGCCGCTGCCATATTACGAAATGCTGAAGGTGCGTCCAAGTTGCGAACGTTGCTGAAGCAGCTGCAAATAAGCAAGCTTTGATCTGGCGTGTGGTGGCGGAAAATCTGACGGCCTCGGAAGATTCACATGCATCACGGTGTAGTATTGGCGGAATCTTTGGCGGATGAGCAGTTGGCTGCAGGTTGCCCCGCTCGATTTCATTGCCCAGCATCATTTTGTTTCTGAAGCGCGATGATCATGCGCTAGCTCTCTAGGACCAAAGCATCGCTTCCGAAGGAATACCAGTACAAGTTACCACCTGCCTGCAGTGCACTGTTTCTATGGTCCAGGCGCTCTGAAATGCCCTCATGACGCAAACCTGTCAGTCCTACCCTAAGCAACACCATTTTGGCAGCCCTGGCTGGTGCGGCGCGGAGTGTGCGTCCAGCCGAAAGCAACTGCGCTAGTCGAAAGCAACCAATTCTAAGAAAGGTAACCACACGCCAAGTTGGGCTGAGCCAGTCTTTAGAAGCCGCGCTGTGCTGACGCAACAGTCGCTGCACTGCCGCTGTCAGCTGTAACACACTAAAGGTATCGTTGCGCACGGCTTCTGACGAAACCTATTCCCAATGCTTGCGGTTGTGACCCGTTGCCAAGGTGCCTGCCCTCCTTGGATGGCAAGCCGGTGCCACAGCGCTTGGCGCTGACGATGACGCAGGCTGCCTCCCACGGCGGCATGTTGGCACTCTGTCATCGGATGACGTTGTCTGGGTCGCACCTCAGCTGATAGTATTCCCCCTCTTGCACGATGCCCTGCATGAAGCGCGTGGAGCAAGTGCGAGTGAAGGTCCATTCTAGTTCCTGGATGGCTCGCGCACCAACATCCAGCAGCACGGTCGAGGTGCACGGCATACTCGAAGTTAATTGCAGAAACAACAAAGTACCCTTGAAAATGATTAAAAGTGATAAAGACAAGCGTGAAAATGAACAATCTACGGCGCACCTGCCATGTGGAGTAGGTCGAATTCTTGAGGCCGCCGCCCAGAGCAGCCACCTGCATGCACAGCAGGGTTCACACACATTGCAAGGCAGCGCAAAACCCCGACTTGCCAAACACCTAAAGTTAATGCAATTGCGAAGAACATGGGTTTGGAGGGAAATGCCATGCCTCGTCAGCAAAGACTGTCGGGTCCGTCAGGCTGGGGTAGGCTATCACTGTGGAGGCAGGATGCGGCGTCTGTCACTCTCGTGTGCCCAGTTTGATGCATTGACAAGCGAATTGTTGTTCGAGACGCGGCTGCTTCTAAGCATGTCAACTCAGGAGGGAGGCGTTAGCGGTGGCACTGCACCAGGACAGACGACACGATTCACACACGGTGCGCACACGTTCGGCCTGCGCAAACTGCCAGGGCGAGAGGCACTCCCACATGGAGCACATGTGGTACGAGTGCAGCTGCCGACCCTGCGCCGGCGCCACACAAGTCGCAGCCGTCAGCAACAGTTGCCCCACATCTCGACCGCAGGCAGGCGGACGCAGGTCCGATGTCAGCCAACTCCCTCAATGCAGCTATGCAGCAAGATGCAAGCTGTGATGCGCACATATCAGCCACGTATCCAATGCCAGAGCTTTCAAGTGGCAAGGCGACTGCAGTGCGCCTCCTGATGATGCATGTCTGCCGCACCTTGTTGCGATTGGATCTATAGCAACAGCATTCAGTATTTGCAATACTTGCCAGGATATTGCAGCGCACCTCCTCAAAGATGTTTCGCCGCAGAGCGGCAGACGCTGCGAGTGCCCTGTCGCTGTCGGAGCTGGCGCCGACCGCAAAGTCGTGAAGCTGTTTGACCAGCGCATTGCGCTCCCGCACAGTGGCGCGCTGCGACTGCCGGAACTCCTCCCGCACCTGGTGTGCGCAGCGGCAGCGTGTCGCAAAGCAGGTGATTGGCAATGCCCCACGGGGACAATCGACCCTGCTCTGGTGACGCAGGCTGTGAATGCGTGGCGAGACGCCCAGGTGCCTGGTCGGCACGCGGGCCCGTGAATGCAGGATGCCTGCGCTGCCCAGGAGCCACGCACCAGCAGGATGGCCGCAATCTGGTCGGGCGTCAGGTCCAGACGGCTGGCGATATTCTCCTGCCGCCGCTGTGCCGAGTCGTCAGAGGAGCCGCTGCCATACACGCAACCACTTTGATGATGCCGTCAGTAGGCAGCAACAAGAAGAAACGACATGTCACCAAGGAGCAAGTATGCAGGTGGCTGCACAGTGTCCATCCACGGCGTGACAAATGGTCGATGATGCGTAAGTTGTAGATGGTACAGAAAGGATGCAACTCACCTGTTGGCGCTGTTGGCAGACACTGTGGGAGCCGCCGCTGCGGTGGTGCCGGGGCTGGGGGCCGATGCTGACTGCTGCGTCAGCTGCAGCTGCTTGGCCTGCGTGGCACAGACGCGCCCTTGTCATGCATGCATCACTCTGTCAAGGTCAGCTGGTTCCATTCACAGAGTGGGGGACCATAGCACGTTCATCAAGTGCAGCGGCAAGTGCAGCGGCATCAGCACACACGAGATGCGCCATCTTGGGCGGCAGCAGAGTGGGCTGCTCTTGCTGAAAACATGCAAGGCCTGCGCGGGCTCTCCAGAGCGCAGCGCGCATTGATCGATATTGCGTCGGCAAGCCGCACGATCCAGGCCTAAGGACTTTCGCAACACACGCGCCTGGCTGCCGCCTGAGGTGCTGCGCAGGCTGACGGAGGGGGCTGCCGTAGAGGCGGCGCCGGCCGGCTCCTCGGCGGGAACCTCGCTGGCCAGGCTGTCCAGCGACTCCAGGCTCTCCATGTTCCGGAAGCGCTGCTCCCGCACCTGCAAGGATTGTGACGAGGCCAATGTAAAAATATCAGCAAACTCAAAGGTTTCAGGCTCTGTGTTGTAGTTGTACAGCGGTTTCAATTCTTGCATGTTCTTGACGAGCTGCTCCTGCACCTCCTGCTGCACCTCAGGATGCAGGAGCTGCATTGCAATGCAAGGGCTGCATGCAGTCCGAGTGTAATTTCAGACTGCATGCATGGTGTTAGCAGGAGCAGCTCACACCTCCTCTGCGGTGGCAGCCAACTTGAAGTTGGTGTGGCTGTGGAACAAGCGGTACAGCTGCAGCAGTCGGCGATACGACGGCGAACCGGGGGTGCGCACATCCGCCTGCGCATTGTTCGAGATCTCAGCTGATGTCAGCCGATGCAAAGTAGTCTCAAAGCTGATGAGTTTAGACAGCGCTGCCATCTCAGGGCACAGCGCAACAGTCTCTCTCTGCTGACGGCAAAGAAGCTGCACTGCGCACTGCCACCCCTGGTCTGCTGACCACACTCACCTGCTGCAGCAGCTCGCGCAGGCAGGATATGAAGTGTGCATCTGCATGTGCAAGTCAACAGGAGACTGGAAGGACTGTGAGTCACTGACAGATGCACATCTACTACACCTAATGAGAGTGGCCAAGATGGAACGCTGGATGACATCAGCTCAATGCATATGAGCATATCTCCCATTCTCATATTGTGGGACAGTACAACTGTACATGGAGAAACCTACATGCGTCCCACTCCCTGGCCTCCAAAATCCGTTCTACCTACGCCACACCAAGACAAGCCAGTGGCATTTCAAAGCCCTGCCATGCACAGGGGTGCAGTTGGCATGCACCAAAGAATGCTGGCAGACGTGACAGCGAGAACACAGCATCTTGAACGCAACAGCAAGGCAAAGTACTCTGCTCCTAAGTGAGGAAGCTGAAGAACGTAAAGCGACTGCAAGCACGAACCGGGCTCTCTTCATAGCCGGCTGCATGTGCTTTCTCTCGTGACCCGTATGTGGTGTAGATCCATGTCCTGCATGCACGAGAACGGTGTGAGCGAAAGCTAACATGGTTCATTCGGAACACATCTCGATGATGGACCCGCATGCTGAATGAGGCGAGCACAAGCTGGAGGGCGACTTCAGGGTGCGGGAAGCTCACGTCGCGGCATTCCAGACGCCCTGCTTGGTCTTTTCTTCGCCAATCTGCAGGCCACGAAAGTAGCCGACGTGTCAGTGAACCAGATGCTGCACCGCAGATGCGCTTCAACCACTTTCGCACTTGCAAAAGAAGCGAAGCTCACCGGTGAGCCAGCGGGCGGCTGCGTGCCTGGCCGCGAGCGCAGCGCCGCCGGCAACTCGTGCTCAGGCCGGCTCAGCAGCGCCACAATCTCGCCTGTACCCAGGTTGTCATGCTAACCTGAACATGCATCACTGACACGACAGGGCTGCGTGACGAAGTGCAGCAGATGTATAAGCAGCAAATGCAATCAGAGAGCGCCACAACTCTTGCAGAACGGGGCTCCCACCAGTTGAGGGCCGTGCATTGATGTGCCGGTCCATGCACTGCCACATGAGATCCACCACCGCCTGGGGAGCGTCTTTGCCACCGCTGCGGGGTGCGGAGAAACAAAACAGATATCAGCTTGTTGGCTCGTACGAGCCATGCTGCCACTTCCGGCACGCGAAACGCCTGCGGAGCATTCTTGCCGCCGATGGTGAAGAGGAGTCCAGAAAAGATGTTTCTTGGGTCATGTTGCTACAGACTGCCGCACAGCAAAGCAACGCTGCAGCTGCACTCCAGGATGTGGTACTCTCCCACAATGGTGACGACATAGATGTGACGACAGGGAGAATCCACCTCACGAAGCGCTGCCTGGTCGCCATTGGGTCGCCGCCGCTGATGAGCTGCCACAGGAGGACGCCGAAGCTCCAGATGTCTGCGGGCGGGCTGGCAGAGCCCGGCTCCCCGTACATCACCTCTGGCGCCTGCAGCAAGCAGTCGATGAAACAATGTGCGTCCACAAGCACGTGTGCAAACTTCAACACAGGGCGCAGTAGACGCTGCCCTTTGCCTGTTGTCTGCAGCACCGCTGGCTGATCGCAGCACAGTGAGTTTCTAACCTACTGATGTGCACATGCTGTCAGCGCCAAATTCAAATTCCAATTTCAATTCCAAACCCAATTTGTAGCCCAGACGATCCGGGCAGAAAGGCACACCGTCCAGGAGAAGGGCCCGACGCTGGCCTTGGCAGCCATGTAGTCGTGGTGCATGAATGCCGCCAGCCCCGCGTCCGCCAGCCGCGCCTCGCCGCCGTCGCCCAGCAGCACTGCAGCATGGAAACCGCCAGAGAGGTGTTGCTGGAGACGCGCAAGGGCGCACAGCAACCTGCACTGTGCTCACGCCGCAAGCTGTTGAGCGCACTTGGCCGCGTGTTGTTGCCACCCTTCCCTTGCGCACCCAGACGAAAGATCTGGGTGTATGCGCACCTTTGGAGGGGCGCAGGTCGAGGTGCACAATGCCGTTGGTGTGCAGCCAGTGCAGGCCGCGCGCCACTGCCAGCGCAATCTGCCGCCCGGCACCTGCCTCCCGGCCGCCACCGGCCTTCGACCTGCACAGCCGGCAGCGAGCTCAGCACCTGCTGGAGCGGCGCGCCACCAGCAGGCAATCCGCGTGGAATATGGACATCAGGAAGACGTTCCTGGCTGAAGACGCTGCGCTGCCGAGCGCTGCTTCTGCTTCCGGGCAGCTGCTAGATGCACGATGGATAGAAAGCGCTGCGCTGCACAGCACTGCAGCTGCTTCCAAAGCGGCTGCCAGGAGCAATGCGCAGGCGTGCACAGCGCGGGCGCCCACCTCTTGTACCACAGGAATTCGCCGGCGCGCGGCCCCGCCAGCACGTCAGCCAGGCTGCCACGCTCATACAGCGGCGCCGCGATGTAGTAGCCGCCGCCGGGGCCGGGGATGCGGGCGCAGCCGAGCGGCTTGACGACGTGGCGGCTGCCGCTGCGGCTGAGGCGAGCCACCAGCCGCTGCAGCTGCTTGTCTTCCTCCGCCGACAGCTCGTAGCGGAACTCGCGCAGCGCGATGGGGGTCTCGCCACCACGCAGCGCACGAAACACCTGTACGCAATGTAGAAACAGCAGGGTGGGTCGAGACCCACTGCCTACTACATGCTGCAGAGCGACTGCAACTGAATCAGCTGCGAGTCCAGTGCACCATTTCGCCGCCACTCATTTGAATTTAAATTTATCTACAAAACACATGGGGATCCGAGAACCCCCAGATTGCCTTGCGCCCCCTCCTCACAGCACAGAGGGCAAACATCTGCACTCAACAACATCTCTCAACAGCAAACGGCGAGATCCCGGGAAGGATGCACCTGGCCGGCGCTGGCGCCGCCTAGCACCCAGCGCGCGCCGTTCTTGCGCGTGCACATGACGAGCGCCGCCAGGTCGCCCTCACCAAAGGCGGCCTGGCTGTTGGCGCCGCCGGCGGCGCCGGCGGCTGCGCCAGCGTCTGAGGATCCGAGGCTGGCCAGGCTGGAGGCCTTGAGCAGCGTGTCCTCTTGCGCCGCGCTTTCGATGGCGTCATTGGTGCGCGCCAGCGTGGATAACCGCTCCGCCGCCGCTGCTGCAGCTGCAGATGGAGCAGACGACAGCAGTTTACAGCTGCAGATCAACATTTGATGGCGTCATTGGGGATCGCCAGCGCAAACTGCTGCGCCGCTGCCACCGCCTCAGCTGCGCATTCAGCAAAATGTGGTTTGTTGCTGCCAGATATGCAGTCGAGATGAAGTGCTTCACAGCACAGGCAGCTGCTCCGCCACTAACGCCGTGGCGACTGCGCTTTGAGCAAATTTTGGATTGAAGACCGCAGGTTATACAATATGACAGGCAGGACAGTCTGCCGATCCGCCACAGCGGTGGCGGCTGTGCAACAAGCAAACGCCAGCAGACTCGGCCAAACCGAACAGTCATCCATTCGTCGCCGCCGAATGCTTCAGAGCTGTGGGGTAAGGTGGCTTGAGCAACGTGAGTAACAGGCGTGCAATCGCACGGCTATGCGCCTCACCTGCTACACTTTTAGCGGCCTGCCTGCGCCGCGCCCGCGGCCAGGCAATGTGCCACGGTGTAGCGGCGGCATTGGCGGTTGAACCGGTGCTGTTGCCGTCGTCACTGGGATCCGCGCCCGACCGCACGCGCACATGCCAGTAAACCAGGCCAAATGCCAGCGCGCCCGATGTTGCCGCGACCGCGGCAACGGTCGCCGCAGACAGCTGGTGCTGATGTGCTGCGGATACTGTCGTGGAGCTCGACATGGTGCTGCGCTGTCAAGGCCTGTGTGCGCCCTTCGTTATCTTCCGCCAAACGCCTGCTGTTGCCGTGTGCCCGTCAGCGCAGCGGCACAGCAGATAACGCTGGCGCCGCTCCCTGGCCGTGCTGGCAACTGCTTGCCGAAAGCTATCTGGACCTGCTGCCACAGCGTCAGAATCGAGCAAGATGTCTAATGCACGCTTTGTGTACCTGTGCCACGGTCTGGCACCTCAACTCCAGCGTGGTGCACATCCCAAGTATGAGATTTCCGCGGCGAAGTCGCGTGTCGCACGCTCTGTAGCTTGCATGAAACCTTTTGAAAACGCTAAAACGCTAAGCGCGATCAAGTGCAACTGGGCACGCATCATCTGCGGTCGGTTTGTCGTGATTGTACCGGTTGACAGCGCGGTTTGTCGTTATGTACCAGATAGCGCGTTACTTTTACTAACCTAGTGGGGGGCCTTCCGCTGTCAGCTGATAGCCAACTAATTCTTGCCGTGTTAGAGTTCAACAGTCAGAGCTGATTTGGTAGCATGCCTCTGGAGAGCGAGCCGCCCATATAACACAGCCGAAAAACTGAAAAATTTCCAACGGCGCTGAGTCTGACTGCACACCACGCACGGCAAGGTGCAAACCAACTGACTTCACAAACCGACAAACTTCGCGAGGCACCTCGTTGCGCAGACACGTAATGTACATCGACCATGACGGACTACTGCCACTGGCCCTGAATGCTAGGGGGCAGTAACACAATGCGCAGCGCATGGTCGCCCACGCAGACACCGGCGGCTGCTGCGCCACCGCTCATTCTTGGCGTCACCGCACGTTCTTCCCGTCGCAGCGAACATCCCTCACGTCGCCCTCAGGAATGGCGCCGGCAACCCACGTCCGCCTCGTCGCCTCGCGGCGCGCGCCGCTGGCCACCCGCAGCTCGTCGGCCAGCTGAATGCCCTCCAGCATGCGCGGGTAGGACAGCACTGCAGGGACAGGAAGGGCCAGGGTGAGGAGGATCGCCGTCGGGTCACCGTAGCTGTGAAGGCAAGCAACCAAAGTCAAATGTCTCGCGGTGCAGCCTGATGCTGGCACTGCAGCACCTGGCACTGCAGCACTCGTGCCTAGCCAGCGACGACGAGCGGCAAGAGCGAGGAGTTGAAGGGCATGCCAGCATGCACCTGTCGCTTGAGCGAATTGCCAGGGCGAGAGCGCCTCGTAGATCGACCAGACCTGCATCGACTTCAGCGACCGCCCCTGCACACAGCGGCACACGCATGTCAGCGTGTGCCTGCAACAGTGGCGCTGGAAGCGGACTCGGCTGCAGTCATGCGAAGATGACCAGCACTTGCTGCAAGGCGTCTTTCACATCTGCCACCAGATTTTTGTGCAGCCTTGTGTGCGCATCGTTCGCAAAGCGCAGCCTTGCAGGAGGGCTGTGCGGAAGGCTCGAGGCCCGCGGCTCACCTCCTCAAAGATGTTGGCCCGCAGTGCGGCGGATGCGGCCACCGCCTCTCCCTCGTCGGAGCTGCGGCCCACAGCAAAGGCGTGCAGAACCTTCACGAGCTGATTTCGCTCGCGCACCGTTCGCCGCTGCGCCTGTTCGAACGCATCGCGCGCCTGCACCACCACCACAGCGCTGAGCTTGCTGCTGTTGCTTCTCGCGCACAGCTTTCCAAGGGCCTTGCCTGGTTTGACACTCACCTTGCGCACACATCTACTTGAGACAGGTGTACATGTCTTCGAGGCGACAGGAGGGACAGCTTCAACAGCCTGACATGAACATGGCAGCATCGCCTCATAGAAACAGTTAGTCATTTCAACAGATATGAGCCTCGCCAACACCCGCCAGCACTCACCAGCAGGATGGCAGCTGTCTGGTCGGGGGTCAGCTGCAGCGCGGCAATCAGGCCTTCACGCTTGGCCTCCCAGCTGCCAGTATCACTGCCCGCGCTGCCAGTGCTGCCCCCGGGCGGCAAATCCGCCGCGGCGCCAGCATCCGTCCCGCCGCTTGACTCCGGCGGTGCAGACAGGTTTGGGTCGGTGTTCTGTGGGACAGGAAGACCAGGAAACCATCTCAAAACGTTGCAGATGGTGCTGACCCATTATTGCAACACTGCCCTTCCATCCAGGGTTGCGCCTCACTGGGATTGCAGCCTGCGTGAATGACGTCCCAAGTCTGAAACCTCTCCTGGTGACTCAGCGGATTTGCGTCAGTTGCACCACAGCATGTCCATCTCCTAGCTATCGGCAGCATCGTTGAGTGGGGCTTGTGGCTAACTTGCTGATGATTGTGTCCACCTTGTTGTCCTGTAATTCGATCTGCAGCACCACCGTTCAACCATTCCGCCACGCTGAATTGTACCGGGTGCAGCATGATAATCGCAGCACGGATGTTGCCGTGTGATGTTGTCACTCTCTGTGATGAGTCATTCAGAAACAGGTTCGTGACCCTGTCGCTCAGTCACTGCGTCCTGTAAAAAGCGACGATGTTGCACTGCGGCAGCCGATGTGACACAAGCCGATCCTGCTGCAGCAGCGGCTGCATCCAGACGCCTGCATGTGCCGCCAGCTGCATTGTGTCCTGAATGTCTGTGCAGGTCGCCTTCGCGCTGCAGGCCCAATGCGCGATCACCTGCCATCCGCCGTGGCAACGCCGTCGATAGCCTCGCATGCGACAGGCAACAGACGCTGCAGCGAGGGGGCGAAGCCTGCCTCTGGGTTGTAGCGCAGCATCGCCGCTGCCTTCAGGCGCACCGTCTCCAGTACCACCCTGGGAGCGGTCACAGAACCCTGGAGATTTGCGGGGGGCTTTCAAACAGTTGACCCCGCAAGCTGGGAGTGCAGTGTGCCCCAATGAGCCGGAGAAACTGATCACCATCTGAAGCCAGGCAGCGGGTACCTGACAGTGGTGTGGTCCACAGGGCCACCCGTATTGGTCTCGGCATCGTAGCAGAAAGACTCAGCGTCCAGCGGCCACTGCGCCGCGCACTGCGGCGCAATCGAGGAGGGGGACAGCCCGGGAGTAGCCTGACTTCCGCAAAACGCCAGGAGGCAACACATTCGTGGCCCCAAACAATATTGTGGTCTTTCAACAGCGCCCTGCTCTCGTTCTCGGCCATACTCCTGACAGGAGGGTGGCACATGTTGCTGAGCAGCGGCTTCACTGCCGAGCCCATGCTCCTGTCCATAATGCTGTGCCCTGCTCTCGGTGAAGCTCTCGACAGCTGAGGTGGCGTGGAGGGTTAGGGTTTAGGCTTTCCTGCTCACCAGCGGCTTCACTGCCGAGCCCATGCTCCAGTTCAGGCTGTCCACCATCGCGCGGCGTGCCGCGGATTCCAGCCGCAGCTGCGGCGCCAGCAGCTGCGTCAGCACGGCAGCAGGTAGCCGCTGCATCCACGTATCTTCATATCTCCTGCAGGACATCAGCAGAAACCGTGATGCAGAGGCCAGTCTCAACGTGACCAGTAGCCGCAGCTGCGGCACCGGCAGCCCCATTGAGACTGATGATGCCAGGCTGAAGTGATGATGCCAGGCTGCGCATCCACACATCAGCAATGCGCTATTGCAAATCAATGGCGGTTTAGACTTCATTTAGCGACATAGACGACTCAGAACCGAGTTCATCACATGTTTCAACACGTCAGACACAACCCATGATGTCATGCGAAGGCAAGGCAGCGGTCCACTGCCGGCTGCAGCTCATGCGCCGACGCCGCCAGTGGAGGCCATTGTGGGAAGCATGCAAGTGCATGCAGGTCTCGAAGTGCACTCATGCAACCGGATTGCAATGTCAGAGGTCTCAGATCTTAGTTGAACCACATGTTCAAAAAGAAATGTCAGACGCACTCCATGATGTCGTGCAGGTTGTCGCCGGTGCGGGCGAAGGCGAGGCAGCGGTCCACCGCCGGCTGCAGCTCTTGCGCCGCCGCCAGCGGCAGCCAGTGTAGGAAGGTGTCCACCGTCAGCTCCGCCCGCATGACGTGGGCTGTTGCTGCATGCAGCACATCCGCCATATCGTACCTGCAGTGGGGGACGGTACACCCTTGTGCATGACAACGGTGCGAACAGCATGGCGGCTGTGTGGGAAGTTCTCCGATTTCGGCTCCGCCCGCAGGCGGTGTGCCCCTGTTGCCATCCAGCACATCCACTGGTTTGTACCTGCAATTGCAAAGAGGACGCACATCTGTTTGCAGTCATCAGCAACTGCAACCAGTGCAGGAGACTGCACTCGCCGACTGCAGCTCCACCCTCATCACGTGCACAGTGCCAAATTTGCCACGCTCGCCGGGTTGCGCGTGGCGGCGTGGTACACGTTTGGACTTGCATCCGGCATGCAGTCGCAAAAGAGAGAACATTGTGCACTGTCAACAGCTGCAAAGTGCCCAGTGCCAAGGAGGTCAGCACTGGCAGGAAGCTGGTGCATAGCATGCGCTGTGATCAGCAGACTCCACGATCCGCAGGCATGTGACATGTGGCACATTTGGACTTCAGTAGAAACCCAGCGCACTTGATGGACAGCGTCAGGGCGTCGCCCACTGTGTCGTCGGTCAGGCTGCCCATGAACGGCTCGTAGATGAGGGCTATTGCAAGCGCCACCTACAAGTTGCAAATGCTACATCTGTCGCCAATGACCTAGATTCGGCCTCATGGTGGTCACGCATGCTGTGCAGCTTCAGGTCAGGCAGCAAAACTCCAACAGGCAGTGAAGTGAATGTGCCACCTGCTCTGGGGTGTCGTCGTGCAGCACAATGGTGCTGGAGTCTGCGACGCTTTCGATCATGCCCCTGCCACAGAGTGCTGAAGTCTCAGTATCATCATGTTGATGCTGAAATACGCTCAGCCCGCTTGACAATGCCACAGGCCCTGCAGCATGAGCAATGGCATGCATGCAGGACCGCCATGGTAGGCACACTCTGCACTGAAGCCTTCACCTGAGCACCGCTGAAGCCTCTGCCAGCTTCAGCCTGTGCAGCGAGCCGAAGACCGTGGTGCCGACGCGTATGCTGCAGTCCGACATGCCAGCAATCGTCTGGATCCTGGCCTACACAGTCACGAAATGCTCCCTTGCACGTCGATTGCGCTGATCACCGCAGGCCTCACACATGCACACCGCGCCATGCCTGCAAATCGTGCAGTGCCGCCGCAAAACGTTGCTTTGCCAGGTTAGCAACTTGGATGACCTGGGCACTGGGCCGCAGCAGGCCCCAGCCGTCCGTCAGCTGCGCGGAGGGTGCCGCATGGGTGGCGGCGCGTTGCCGCTTCATGGGTGGCCGGCGGTGCGCCCCAGTGTCAGGCAATGCTGTGCTGGCGGCTCTATCGTGCACGTACGGATGAGGACTGCGGGACGAATCGGGCAGGGACGTCTGGACGGACGCGGGTGTGCCCAAGGCCCCAGGCAGCACAGCAGCAAGTCACACTTCAAGAATCGGGCTGTAGTGGTCTCGGCTGCAGAACCCGACAGGCGATGATTCGCTTCAAGAACGAAACACACACCGCTTTGGCAACATGTAAATTGCAGAAGGCGCGTCCATCTCCTCGCAAATCCTTGGAATCCTTGGACTTTGCTACAGGGCTGAGCAGCATGTTGACTGAGGGATGGCGAGCTGCCACCTGCTGCAGCCTGCTGGACTGACCGAGGACTCGTCAAGGGGCAACAGCAGAGGACATTGGTACGAAAGTGCACATGATGTGTTGTGGTCCCGAGCGTGTTTGACATGCTGAAAAGCTGCACCTGCAGCGTGTTGCATCATGCAGCGCAAGTGCGATGTTCCACACAAATGCGACAGGGCTGACGACCACCTAGGATTGCCAACAAAGGAAGGCATAAACGAAACCAGCATAGGTTCTAAGACCACAGCATAAGGTACATAAGTTACCACGGCAAGTGGGCGAAATTCAACAGAGGTGAAGAGATGCGACACGGTCCAAATAGCCGACTGCAACATTCAGCCTGGAATGTACACTCAGAGGCTTCCCCCTGTCCATGTGCCCCAGCCGGAGATCACTCGTCGTCATCGCTGTCTGTGTCCGCGACTATCTAGTATGATATCGTCCATGACTTCGCATGCAGCCGGCAGCAGCGGCTGCAACAGGGCTGCCCGCATTGTCCTGCCGCCGCCCAAACCGGCTGACGCCCGGTGCTCGCCCTGCTGCCGCACGGACTCCAGCACCACCCTGGAGTGGTGAGGAAGCAAGGCGCTGTCACGCCCTCAATGGCAAGAAGTCTGCGTTTGCTGACGCAGCAAGCTGATTTATTCAACCTCGCCGTCCAAACAGCCGTCACCAAGCAGGCTGCCACACGGCTTCACCCCAGCAGCTGCGGATGAATGAGCACTTCCCCGCAACGATGCGAGGCACTATACGCGTCTGGAGTTGATCAGTCAGAAAAGTCAGGTCCGCCTGATGGTGCCGCGGTCCATCGGCCTGAAATCCTGGCTGCCCTTGTAGTGTCGGAAGACCCCCGTGTTGGGCGGCCAGTAGATGTCGGACTTCGGCTCGGTGGCCGACTGCATGCACCAGTCCAGGGTGTCCGCCATGACTTTCCGCGCCATCTCCGTGACGCGCAGCTTCGGCGCCAGCAGCCGCGTCAGCACCTCTGCAGGCAGCGCGTGCATCCAGGCGTCGCTCTGCAGCCTGCAGAGTGCGACTGCTGTTGTTTGCACACATGTTGTGTGCTGAGATTGTGCGGTCAGTGATGGCATTGCAGCACAGTCAAGTGGTCGATCACGCTGACTTGAGGTGCGGTGTGAAAAGCTGTGACCATGGCCAGGTTATGTTGGAGGAAACGCACAGCATGAGTTGGTTGAGGTTGTCCCCGTCATAGGCGAAGTGCAAGCACGAGTTGATTCCCGGCTCAAAATCAGCCTCTGCTGCCCGTTGCAGCCAGACTGGCAGGTTGGCGGTCGTCAGCGGAATGTTCAAGATGAATTGCTCTGTTGCCGCCTGGAGGTCAGCCAGGTCGTACCTGCAGCCGAGTGAATGCATGAAGCTAGAACAAATCCATAAAGAGGGGTTGCGCAGAGCCGCCATGCCCAGTCATTCAGCTTGTAACACGCTGCTTCGAGCTAGTAGGAGGACAACATGCAACAGGGTGCGATGGGCAAGGCCACAATCGCACGCACTTTGCACAGATCGCCAGCGCGGCGTACGCATTGTCTTGCGTGATGCTCTCTGTCGTTGGCAGATACATGAGGCTCAGCATGAGTGCCACCTGCCACAAAGAATCAAGATATTTCAGGCCCAGCAATCATGTGACAGAGATTGCTAACCTGATGATATGAGCAAGGGTGCGAACAGCACGACTTCTCATCACGAGCAAGATACGACGCAACATCATTACATACAATGCAACTGCTGAGCAGCAAGGCCACCTGCTGTGGCGTGTCGCCATGCAAGGTGATGGAGTTGGAGACATCAACGTCGTTGAACAGACCCCTGCAGTAGTCGAGTAGTCTTCAGAGTGTAGGTAGCAGACCAAATAACCCCAGACGTAACTAGTGAACATGCGTGGCAGCCTGCTCATGGCCGCAGCATGCGTCAAATGACAGATGCGCTTGCTGTTCGCCATGTGATCTCTCCAGACAGCTGCAGCGCACCGCAGCACGCCGCTGGCTTCTGCCAGCTTCAGCCTGTGCAGTCCCGTGAAGACCGTCTCCTTGACGCAGATCTGGCAGTCTGCCAGCACCGCCACGGCCTCCAGCCGGGCCTGCACGCTGGGCTTGAGAAGATTCCAGCCGCTGTGCCGCTGCCGCTGGTCGGCCGCAAATCCTGCCTCGGCTGCAGCGCGCGACCGCTTGGTCATGATTGGAGCGCAGCAGTTGAGCCTCTTGCGGGGTCAAGCAGACTGCATTGAATGTCAAGCCCCTTCAATACCGTGTGTGTGCTTTCACAGCGGATTGTCAAGCACCAACGCTTCCGGCATGTGCGGTGAGGTTCCGACGAGCGGTGTGCAGTGCAGCTGATCTGCTGGCAGCCTGGCAGCCACTGCACCCTCGCAAACGTGCGCTGCCTGAAGACAGCTTTCACAGCGTTGTGAAACCCGAATCGCAGAAATGTGCCCGTAAAAGGTGGAATGGCAGCCTTGCACCTGCTGTGTCGACTCAGCCCAGACATGCTGCAGGGCAGCACGCGCTGATGATGCCACGAATGACCAGACAGCGGTCAAATGCGTGTTTGCGCCTAGTGCCAGGCAGTTGTGCACTCAAGGTCTGCAAGCTTTCCGCCCTGTGGTCGGCGCCCTTTGTGCAGCGCTTGCATACGCCCTGAACTTGCAAATGTGCGCACGCACATAGAAGCTGCTGTGTGCAAGCGCTTCGTATTGCAGCTTTTGTATGACAACACGATGCTGGGTTGTCACACACATCTGAGGAGCCCCTACGCAGCGTGTCGGCTGCATCTTATGGGTGGCTCACGTTCGGTGCGGCAGCGGGGTGGCATGCAGGCAGCCACATGCGCCACCACAGAGCAGCAGCGGCAGACCAGCCGCAGCAGCAGCAACAGCAGCAACGGAACAGGGCCCGGCGACGGCCGCGAGGCGGGCAACAACCCGGTGGGATTGACCATCAGGACGTTGTACGGCGTCGGCGGGCCGTCCACCATCCGATGGGGCCTGCTCAAGCGCCCTGTGGAGCCGGTGTCGCAGGTGAGCAACTCCGGCGAGGCCCCCTACTGATCGTGCGGGGCACATTCAGCAATGCCGTGAGTCAGAAACCAGATGTCAGAAGAGTATGTCTGCAGAGGGAGCTCAAGTGAATGGTCACAGCCATTTGCTGAACGCTTCTCTCAGGAGGACTGAGAAATGCGGCGTCTCGCCAGGTCCTGACGAAGTGCTTGAGGAAAGTACATCTGCACATGCAATGTGGCAGACGTGCTGACAGCCGGATGCATGAACGTGATGCCAACGGCCGCAGGGTGGTGCGGCGCTCAGCTGGGAGGACTTCCGCGCAGAAACTGAGCCGGAGCGGCAGCAGCTCAGGTGCAGACATCACAGTGCCAGTGCAGCGACTGCACACCGTCACCATTGCTGTTGACTTGGCCATTGCCCTTGCCAAGCAGCGCAGTCCCTTACAGCCCATTGCCCATTCACCTTGCAGATTTGCTTGAGGAACTCACATGACACATCGCATGTTGTTGTGACTGCAGGCGACAGTTTGCTGAGCGGTTGGAGGTCATCTCGTACCCGGAGCGGAAGCGCCGCGCCACCGTCGGCTATGTGCTGCTGGTGAGACTTTACAGGGTTATGAAAAACATGCTACACCTCAGCCACAGCGGGTTCAGGAGTCCTGTGGATGAAGAGCGGCTGTATGTAAAATGATGTCCTGAGCGAGCAACCAGCAGCAAACGCCCTGTGGAAGGGAACCACCATGCAGCATGTTCCTTGTGTTTGTTGTGTGCCAGCAATCTTGCGTCTCGGTCCTGCATCACGTGACGAGAATGTGCGGGGTCCTTGTGCTGTCGTGGCTATGGTCGAGTGTACAAGTATTGTCGGTTCTCCCCGACTGGACATTTTCACAACTTGCACAACAGCAGCAACGGTGGTAAATGCACTAAGTGACCCTCGCACGGTGCTGTGACTGTTGCAAAAGCGCATTCAGGCTGCGGTAAGGCTGGAGGTCAGCTGCCAACACCATACTCTGCCCTGCAGGGCCTGGTCACGGCAGCAGCGGCAGCAGCGGTGGCGTTGAGCGCGCCGACGAGTGTGCGAGCGGCGCTGGGGCTGCCGCTGTTCCTGGGCATCGGGTTCGTCGACTCCAGCATCTGCGGCCTGTGCACCGAGTCGATGGTGGGCGGCATGTCTGCAGGCGCCCTGTCGACATTCCAAATGAAAAAGTTGCAGCATGACAGTTGGACGGCGCTGGGGCTGTGGCTGTTCCTGGGCATCTGGTCTGTGGATGCAGCATCTGCGACTTGTGCACTGATGCCATGGTGAGCCTCTCAAAGCAGGTGACTCATAATCCCAGCAGCGTGGCGGAAGTTTGACAGACTCTCGTAAGACAGCCTCAGAGGCCGCCGCTAGCCCTCCGCATTGGGCATGTCCACTTTGGCATGTCCAGCTTGTGCGGCAGGGCTGCGGTGGGCAACCTTGCGCAGGAGCAGTCCTTGAGAGTCCATCAACTGGGGGTTCGGCAGTCGATCACATGTCCCTCTGAGTATGTCAGGCTGGCGAATACGATGTCGATGCTCATTGCAACTAGCATGTCTGTTTATAGCATGGTGGGCGCGCCTGCGGCCAATGACTGGGATACTCAGATGCAGTCGATCTCATCTGACTTTCTTCTGAATGCGCAGGCTGGCGCCTGGGATGTGGACGACCGAGGACTGGAGTATATTCCAAGCGCCGATCTGGCACGCAAAATCCAGAGCAAGGTTCTCCGGCTGTATGCCCGCGACGCTGCAGTGGCAGCCGCGATGACGGCGTTGCTTTGCCAGCTGTGAGCCGGTGAATGGGACTGGATGAGAGGATTCTGATTGTTATGACTATTCGACTGCGACGCTGCACGCGCACATTCGACAGCAGTGGCAGCGGGGAATGCGGCAGTGTTCTGCAGGCTGTACACCTTCGGCATTTGCAGTGGACGTTGTGCATCTGCAAGTACACCAGCAGTGTAGACTGGCCACAGCTGTTGATGCCTAAAATGAGCGGAGCAGGTGAAAGGGTGCCAAATGCATGCACACTGGGTGTTGAGGTTGCGGTGCACCAGAGCTTCGGACGTTGCTCAGTCTACAAATGCATGCCATGTTGAAATACTATGGTTTCTGAGGATGCCACGGTACAGTTCAGCGTTGTGTGCATAAGCCCGCCAATGCAGACCGGTTGTGTCACTCTTGCCCTGCTGAATTGTTTTTGCTTTGTACCAAATCATGTACGGCAGTCGTTGTACAACTCGGTGTCTCTCATTTCAACCAACAGACATCTTATTATAGCAGCTCGACTTTTGCCACATGCAGATGCGCACCAAACAATAGTTCGACTGGGAATTCAAGTGTTCAACCAATGGCGCGCCACCCATGCTGCACCTGCAAAACTGCCCCAAAACCAACGAATTGAAAGAATGTCGTTGAAACGGATTTGTCCTGTCCACAACATCCCCTACTTTTAGTTGACCTCTCAGCAAAGGCATTCATTCCCACAGATGGATGTCGTCAAGTAAACAAACAACACAGGCGATTGCCATTGACTGGTCGGCTACCTCCATGCGTATGTGAAAGCCTTTGTGGCGCGCTCCATGATTTTACCCTCCATGCGATACCCGAGTGTGACTGGGCCTGCCAGATGTTACTGATGTGTGGCAGCTCATGTGCAAGCCAAATCCTCATGGATGGCACCACGTGGCGGCTGACGCATCACCTTGCATGTCTCAGACGTCAGGGGACACTTAGGCCAACCTTAGTATCCTCTGCTGATGTGACCGGCACAGATGTACCGCACTGGCACCATTACCAGCTGTCGCAAGACTGGTGCTGGCAGGTCGTCCATCCATTCATCATTTGGGTTCTGCCTGCAGAGCAGCCAAAGGCGGGTGTCACGTGCAAAACATGACATGGCAAGGATTTGCTGCCCGTCCAGTGTGTCCATGCAGCTGCAGTGTGGCGCACTGCGGGGCATCCCCAGAAGTGACAAGCATTGGCATGCAATGCCACACCGTGCATGAGGTTGACTAAGCATTGCAGATTGCTCACTGCAGAGTCTTCAAGAAATTGGCGTATTGGCCTGTGTATTTCAGGCATCGCTTGACTGCAGGCTGTAGGTCGTGCCGTGCCGCAATGGTCAGCCATTGCGGGAAGCTCTCGGGCGTCAACTTGGCGTTGTCGACGTGCGCCGCTGCAATCCTCTGAATGTTGACCAGGTCATACCTGCACAAGTGCGAAAACATTGTAGACATTCGTCGTCGTGTCATTTCCTGTGACATGGACTAGAGCTAAAGATTCAAAGGAATCTGCCGCTGCGGACTCTTGCGTGAATGTTTGAGTTTGCACAGCGAGAATCTGGGGAGCTGCAGCTCACTCACTTCTTGCACATTGTCAGCGTGTCATCCACCGTGGCGTCTTTCAGGGAACAGTGATTGAACTGGTATATCAACGAGACCATCAGGGCTACCTGTGGTGGCAAGCAATCACGCTTTGATCATGCTTTCCAGCACTTCCATCCCCACATGCTTATTGCGGATTCCATGTTGCCGGCACATGCTGCCAATATCGCTGTGCAGCACAAGGTGGGCAGCAAGACACATGGGCTCAAAGTTACGATGTACAACTGCTGGGCGTCCATATCACCTGCTTGGGGGTATCACCGTGTAGGGTGATGGTGCTGCTGTCGTCCACGCTGGTGATCATCGTCCTGCAACGCAGCCGCGAAACTTTTAGCTTCTTACTCTTGTTGCTGTGTGGGAAGAAATTGATGTCAATATCCTGCGCAGTTGCGCAGCAATGTCGAAGCTCCGTCTAGCTGCAGTACAGCCGAGCTCGCAGTTGAGCAGCTCAGTGCACAGTCGAAACGTTAACAATATCGACACTGATCTAGGATGTTGAAGGACATGATTCTGACGCTGCCATGCTCCGCATATGCTTCAGAAGATGCTGACTGTTAGCCATTGTGGCGGCGCCGCAGCAGCAGCAGAGGGAGGCCATACTCAAATGATGAGGACGATTGCCTGAATCATAAACCACGACAATGATGCATGTATCGTGGAGTACAAAGATCGACTGCTGTACCTGAGGACAGTGGAGGCCTCCGCGAGCTTGACGCGGTGCAACCCCGTGAAGACAGTCGAATCCCCGACGCGGATCTGGCAGTCGGCAAAGTCCCGGATCGAGTTGATCGCATCCTGCGCGTGAGGGTGCAGCAGCGCCCAGCCGTCGGCCAACGCCGCCGCGCTGGATGCCGTGCTGGGGACTGCTGCATCATGCGCTGCGTCAGCAACGATGCGCTGCCGCTTGGCGCAGCGCATTGCTGCGGGGCTTGATCAGGGCAAAACCCTGTGCAAACTGGTTTTGGGTGCCAGCGGTACTTTGTGAAACTCGTGCGGCTGGTCACTTAGCGCTGCACTTGATCAAGTGCGGCGCTGCAGCTTGGCTAACTCAGCTGACCCTGCCCTGCCGGCCGTCAGCGCATTCAGACCAGCTTTGAATGCGCAAAAGCAGATTCTGCAAAGCTGCTGCAACGCAGTCCCCTCGAATGAATCGAGAAGGCCATAGGGCCACGGTTGAATTCAAACATGCTCGTCCTGCTGGATGCAAGGGAGCCTGGATGTGGTTGAACTCGCTACAGGGTGGGGTCAGATGTGATCGGAGAGGTTGGTCAAGTCATTCCACAGTGAGATATGTGTCCAACTCGCACATTCCACGCGAGGCACAAACTCCTACGTCTTGCTTTGTGTGAGGACGTTGACCGCTTGACTGCCATGTGACAAAAAGCTGATGCGTGGTGAAGTACCTCAGAGTTGTTGTCATCACGAGATGTTGAGCCCAGACAACACACAAGAACGTGTGCAAGAACCATATCAACCCGAGCAATTCTGGCACTGAAAATATGCACACGCGCAGGCTCCGACTTTGCAGCACATGAACGCAAACACGTGCATGTCGGCATGCTGTGCAGCACACTTTGATTGCTTGACCCATCTGCCTAGTCACTGCAGCTCGTGGCTGGACTTCAGGTTCCGGGAAGCTCGGAACTGCGGCGCAAAGATGCGCACCACATCCGCCACAGGCAGCAATAGCATCCACTTGTCGTTATTCGTCCTGCGACAAGGCAAGCAGCAAGGTGATAGTGATACACGTTGGCTGTGCACACACTGATCAGCACGGCAGATCACCAAAGTAGCAGCAGCATGGCATGGCAATGGCGACTTTGCGAAAGAGATATGCTTGAGGAGATGCGCACGTCATGATTTCCCTCAGATTGACGGGTTTGCTGGCGTGCTCCACACATTTGGCAATGCCCCGCTGCAGCTGGTACTCGATTGCGACTTGCAGCCAACTCACGAAGTTCTGGGGGTCCAGCTTTATTCTCAGGATCAAATTTTGTGCGGCTGCCGCCACATCAGGCGAATCATACCTGTGAACATCAATTGGCAGATGCACTCCCCTTGAGACGATACATGCTGCATCGATGCAAGCAGCCCGGGGACTGCCAGGTCAATCATGCATGTTGAAAAGCACTGCAGGTCTATGTACCATGCATCAATGCAGCAGTGGTAAACATGTGACACCAGGGTCATTAGTGCTGAGAAGCATCCGCACTTTGTGGCGAGCTGCAGGGCACTGCGAATGGTGCGTGCTGTCATGCTGGCCATGTCGCTTTCGTAGAACAGGCTTATCAGCAAAGCCACCCACAAGGTAGCAACAGCACTGCTCAGATGCCTATCAGGCATTCAATGTACTGGTGCATCATCCTTTGCGCTTCTGGCAGGACATTCAGTGTCAGTGCAGCATGTCCTGTAGAGTTGACCAGCCCAGACGGCAGACTGCATACAGTCTTGCAGGCACCTGCTCTGGTGTGTCATCGTGCAGCGTGAGGGTGCAACTGTCCTCCACGCTGTTGATCACCGTTCTGGAAAGAAAGGCAGTCAGCGAATCAGCGAGGTTACGCCCAACAACCGCTGAACACGATTGCCATACAGCTTGGGTAGTGCAATGTGCTGAAGCTCCAACGAAAGCGATGACATAGCAGCAGACCAGGTTGGCGACATTCGCTCTTGAGGACAGCGTCCACAGAGACACTGTGGCTGCAGGCGCAGCAGGGCAGGGTACCTGAGCACGACGCTGGCTTCTGCGAGCTTGACTTTGTGCAGCTTGCGGAAGATTGTGTCGCCAATCCGGATCTCGCAGTCTGACAGCCCCGCGATGGCGGTCAGCCTTGTCTGCGCGCCGGGCGACAGCAGTGGCCAGCCATCGGTCAGCTGCACTGATTCCTCTGCATCTGTCTTGGGCAGTGTCTCCGCAGCCTGGCCCTTGGCTGTGCGCTGCCGCTTCGCCATGACTGAGCAATTATTGGAGCGTCACTGCTCCGTTTGAGGCATACTCAGCTTTTGCGGATCGCAGCAAGAGGTTCAGCGCTGCCACTTGTGTTGGGGATTGCAAATGCTGGATGCTAACCGTGCGCACACTGAAGCATTGCTGGGTGGTGTAAGCCTGATCGCGATCGGCACACGGGCACCAGCGCAATTGCGCTGAAGCACTGGTGTAGCACAAATTCTACGAAAGTTCACAGCATAATGTAAATGCCAAAATGCTGGAAAAGTGTGCCATCAACTTTTCCTCGGATTACCTCATCTGCGAGGTGACAGGCAGGTAGGTCAAGCACCACGCACGAGGCTCAGTCGTAGAGGCACAGCTGTTGGATGTCGCCATGATGATGCCAGGCAGAGGAGAGACCTGTGACGGCGGCACACAGCGGCAGATTCATGGGGCTGACGCTGTGCCTTGTGCGTATGCATGAGGCAAACAGTTGATATGATATGACATTTTGCTTGTTACCACATCGTCCCGTCAATGAAACCAGGTGTCGAAACCTTCAAGCACAATACAATCTAGAGATGAAAGCTGACTTCGTTGACTTGAATGCAAGGCAACCGCAACCCGTCTTGCAGCTGCGCCATATTCTGATGCAACCCCAAAGCTTCAAACCCTCAAGCATGTGCAATGGCCAGCCTTGAAGTGGCTGTAGACCATGCGCTGCTATGATCCTGCTGCAGCCACCATGCAGCAGCCACGGAGCCAGAGGGCGCAGCAGCTACTTGTCCAGTGGCACTTCTGCCACCAATAGCGGCAGGCTGCCGCTGTGCAGCCGTGCCAGAGGCCGTCACTGGCGACATGCCAGCCCTGGTGAGTGCAAGGCCGCCGCCATGTGGCCTCCGAGCAGGTCGCCCACCGCCAGCGACTGGAGTTGGCGGTTCCCTGTGGCTGTCGTCATCGCAGCGGTGCCTACAAAACACGGCGGCCGGCTGGCACAATCAGGCGGTAGCAGCTGCCTGCTGCTCCTGCTGCACCTCTGCCATGGCTGCCTGCGGGGACTTGCCAGCCGCCCGCTTCTTCTGGTAGTCCTTGACTGCTGCCTGCACGGATTGACGCACCAGCCCAGTCATGCACCGTCCACGCACATGTGTGCGCCGGTTGGAACGCACTGGAGAGGCAGGCTCCCATGCACAAGGTGCAGTGCGGTCCCACGCAGCATGTCAGTGGACCATCAAACGACTATCAGAAACAATGTTACCTTGATTGCATCCTCCGCCAGCTGTGGGCAAGGGACACAATGTGGTCAGCTTTCGAATATGTCATCGAAAAGCGAACTCAGCGATTTCATGTCGCAAGCATAGCACAGACAGCAGCAGCTGAGCATAGCACAGACAGCAGCTGAGAAAAAATTTCTCAGCGGAGCAAAAAGGACAAGTCGAGGAGCATAGGAAGTTGCTCACCATGGAGCAGTGGAGCTTGACAGGCGGCAGACTGAGGTGCTTCGCAATGTCGCTGCATGCCAGGTGCAAATGTGTTCAGATTTCAAACCGAGACCGTTTTGTGCCATGTTAGGCTTTCGGATGTTGCAGCATAGTTCATGCCACGCTTCTGTGCAAAACAGCAGAGAGTGGCAAAGATGCACACCTGTTCTTGATCGTTAGCACCTCATCGATCATCTTGCCCTTGACCCTGCAATGAGACAGCACCGTGAAGCGATCGCAACATGAGAGCGTTAGAGCGTTAAAATTGCCTGTTACTCTGTTACACCAACAGCAGAGTATTGTGCAAACAGGCGGCAACCTGAAAGAATGGGCAAAAAGACAGATTGAAATGGGCACCACTCTGTGGCCACACTGCTGCTGGCGATGGCTGAGCCGCAGCCGAACGTCTTGAAGCACGACTCCACGATGCGACCATCGTCGTCCACCTGCACAGCAACGGCTCACTTCATCCCCTGTTGAGGCTGGCATGACTGCAGACTGCAGAGCGCATGACAGCAGGGCAAAAGCTGCCACCGTTGCCTATATGGACTGGTTCCTGCACTATTACAAATTTTATCCGCCGAGCGGCAGAAGCTTCAACAGCATGCGAAGAAGAGCACGGCATGTTGCAGTTGCAGCCTCACAATGGGGCCACATCATGCAGGCGTACAAGTAAGCTCTGCATCCACGTCCTTAGTGCTCTGACGAGCTCAATGAAGAGTTTTGAGTTTAGTCTGAGAGCAGAGCCAAATGTTGTGTCATGACAACTGACCCGCAGCTGCAGCTTCATGACGTCGCCACACGCCGGCGCGCCCACGAGCCCGGTGCCCACGTCCTCGTCGTTCTTGTTGAAGGAGCCCACGTTGCGCGGGTTGTCATAGTGGTCCACCACCTGCAGACGAACCAGCGGATGCTTCTTTGCACAAGCTCAGCTGATGTGGCGATTTCGCAGCGCATGCTGGAATGTGTATGCAGCCGACCCCTTGGTTGGCAGGGCACCGCCGCAGGAACACACGCTGGTCAGCACAAACCACACTGACAATTCCAGGCCTGCAAAGAGGTCTTGCTGGGGCAGCAACCAGCATGGCAGCTAACTAGATGCCAAGCTTGAGCAACCCTTGAGAGCGCCTCACGCTGAGCTTCCACTACATCTGCATGCATAGCTTCTGACATATGCTCTGAGATTGTGTAGTGTGCAATCGCAGGCCTCTGTCAACGATGTAGAACGTGAGCTCACGTTCTCGTGGTAGCCCCGCTGGGGCACTGTACTTGCGCTGGCGAGCGTGGCCCGCTGTGCTGGTGCGACCGTGCGTGCGAGAGCGTTACGCATCGCTGATAGAGCCATCGTGCCCCGCCTTCGGTGGCGTCAACAGGGCGGACGATAGGGCGGTGTGTTGCAATTCAAGCCAGGCCCTGCTCCGGTTGACGTAAGCTGGAGAGCTTGCGCGTACTGTTCTGGCTGAGTATGCTGCTGGATGCTGTATATGCTTGCGTGTCAATGCAATGTCTACATTTGTGGCGCCCGGCAGCTGGGCACAAACTCGTGGCTCGACATTCCTCCCCTGGAGGTTTTTCCTCGCAAAACCCGAATTTCGTGTCTACTCATGCGCCAGGGCTGTCGAGCTTTCGACACAGTTTGCATGAAGCCTGCGGCATCCAACGTCTAAAGAGTATCTTAATAGGCTTTCCGGACCTCAACGTGTCTCCCGGTGGCCCGCTCGGTTGCACAGCCTCGCCTTTCGTGTTCCAGATTGGTCATCCTGCCAGGCTTGGGACACTCTCAGTCAAATCTCACACACGTGCTGGCACGCATGGCGCCATCTCGTGTGATTCTCAGCGTAGTCACACGGACGTACTGAACAGAAGCCAGGCATCCTCTTGTGGCTAACGATAGCAGACAGCGGCGGCGCAACTTGCAACCCACAAAAGGGGTAGAGTGCACAAAACGCCATGTCGGACCTCAAGGCCATGTTTGCTGCTGCAAAGGCGCAGCGCGGCACGTCCGGTCCGGTGAGTGCGCCGCAAGCACTGCCTCGGCACGAGCTCTAGTTCAGCGCCCCATGTGCGTGCATGCTGCAAGTGCGGGTGTGCAAGATGAAGGTGGTTGCCAGTGTCACTGCTGGCGATCGAATGGGATTGTATCCTCTATATACCCCACCGTAACCATGCTGACAGGCGCGGGGCTACTGAGGGTGTCGTGGATCCGGCAGAGGGACAAGCCCGCCACATTGTACATACGCATCTGTAATCAATCTCATGCACATTCAGACGCTGTGGCTGTGCTTGCAGGAGTGGAACCAGAAGCTGAGGATGCTGCGGGCACAGTCGAAGCAGCGATCTTTGTCAAGGCTGACATTTGATACTGTACACTCACGGCCCTTTGACCGGACCACGCGCATCACGGACGCTGTGGCTGTGTGCTCGCAGACGCGGGAGCAGCTGAGGGCGCTGCGAGCGCAGAAGGCAGCGGCTGCTGCAGCGGCTGCTGCAGCGGCGCCGAAGCCGAAACCAGCGGCAGCCGCCGTCGCTGCAGCGGCACCAGCGCCGACGTCGGCGCCGCGACCGGCGCAGCCGGCGCCGGACAGCCGCATGCCGCCGCCGCCGCCCCGCCCGCCCGGGGTGAGCTACAGGCCGTCTGGCTATTGCAACCAGCTCGAACTTAGGTATTCGTGACTGACGCAATGCGGCTGGGCCAATCCTCACATATGGTTCTCAAATTTTGCCAGATGTCGCTTGAGCACAGATGCTGTGCTGGGTCATTGGTTTGTGCAAGACGCATTAGCCCATTCATGCACCACAAATGACGCTGTCATTCTCATGTTGGTTTCAGAGCTCGACGTCCGCCCCCGGCAGCCCGCGGGCGGCATTCCATCATGCGCACGATAGCCACGCCCGACACGCGACGGCAGCGGCGGCCACAGGGTAGGTCGAATCATATGCACTGGTGACTCGTCAGCATGACGCTGACCTCAGGAGGTGGGGCTGGCCACAGTGCTGAACATCTATTATCAGACGCTGTCCTTACAGCATGGAGCTCTGGAACGAATCCAAACCTGAGTAGCTTTGCTGTCTGCGCCGCAGCAGCGGCGGGCTGCCAGCAGGCTTCTTTGATGGCGCACCCGCGCCTGGCTCGCCCAGCGCCGCCAATGGCATCCATGGCGCGCGCGACATGCCCGTCAGCGAGGTGTGCTCTTGTTGCAGGATGTTTCGGATTGCACTTTATGGGATGTCCATCAAAGTGTAGCAAATCACATGCTCAAGTTCCACGAGCGGCATCCATGGCACAGCAATGCACATGTCAGCAAAGCTGTCTACACCAATGTCTGACGGTGTCTGCCAGTTGAAAAAGCATACTGCAGCAGATGCCACAAACCCTTTTTGTGCCTGAGTTGACTTTGCACCACAGTGACATCCTTGCACGAACTTCAATCTCTGGACACAAGCCACACTCAAATGGTGCCATGGAGCTTGGCTTGATGCCCTCGTGGTACACCACGCAGGTGGATGTGGGGCCAGCAGCGGACCTGCCGCCCGGCTTCTTCGAGTCGGTGCGGGCCGGCACCCCGCCGCGGGCCTCCAGCAGCGACAGCGGCGGCGTGCTGGGTGAGCCTTCAGTCATCAGCTCGTGAAGTTGTCTGCTTATGAAACACACAAGTCTGCCAGCTTGCCATCGTTTCAGTGATCTTTGTGTGCACACTCAGAACCAAATGCCAGTCTGCGGTCTGAGGTGGTAGCCCGCCATTGAGATGGTGTAATGCTGCAGCTCTGGATGTGGAAGAGCGAATGTTTTTGGCAGCTGGGTTCGGGTCTGGGTCTGATGCATGCATGTATGTGATGGTGGACGCAGGCCACCGCAGCACATCCGGGGGCCGCGGGAGCGGCGCCCACGCGGCTGCCCGCGACGTCGCGGCCGCCCGCGACACCGCCATGAGCCGAGGGCCCGCCGCCGCCGCAGCGCCGGCAGCTGCATCAGCAGCCGCATCGGCGGATGCGATCCTAGGGGTGGCGCCAGGGGCGGCGGCGGCGCGGCCGGGGAGCGGCGACGCTGTGGCAGAGCAGAGCGGCCCGCTGCCGAAGGTGCAATCACAGACAGATCTCGAAGCATAGTTCAGAGCCTGACTGGTCATGTATGTGAGTGGCTCTCCTCTCTGTGTGCGACGACAATTCCAGGCTATTGCTGGCACCTGAGCTGAAGTTAGAGGGGCTGCTGCCAAAGGTGAGGCGTGATGATGACACATCGCGATGGAGGCATCGCCAACACCGCTGACGACAGCTGCATGTGGCCAAGTTTAGGCGCCTGCAGTTGCGACTTTCATTCATGACAAGCTGCAGCTGAGAGCGTCATTCGAATGTCAGTACGCATGTGTTACAGCGGGGTGCTCGACCTGCTCATCGTGTGCTGCAGGATTTCTTCGCGAATGCGACGGAGGGCGCCAAGGCGCGCGGCGAGCCGCCGCCCAAAAAGCCCAAAAATGCCGAGGAGCAGGTATGTCCCAAATGTGTTTCCTCCAGCATATTTCCATCAGGTTTCATTCGCAATATGGAAATGATTCCTCCAGCTTGCCTTCGTCGATGTTCTTCCCTGAAGGTGTTCATTTCTTCATTTCACCATCCACATGTCACATGTAAGGCCAGAGCCAAGGCAGGGGCATGCCGCTCCCAAGGAGCCAGATATTCCTGGTATGCCCACCACGCACCCAGTCGCAGAATCCTGGATGGCTCGACCTTGCCGCTCTTGCCAAGCAGCACGAGCATGCAAAGCAGTCATTGCACCGTGAGCCATGGTCAACAGGTGCCTGGGATTGAAACACGCAAGCCTGCTCTACTGGTAGAGACAGCAGGTTTGCGCCTTGCTGATCTGCAGGCACCTGCTGAAATGTCAGCCCTGCATTTGTCTCGTGTGCTTATGCAGCATTGACATCTGAACCCTGCACATCAGACTGCGCATAGCTGCCGCAAGTGCTAAGTCAGGATGTCCAACTGAGCGCCAATGTGCTCCAAGAGAGACCTTTGAAGTCGGTGAAAGGGCGATGAGCGGACAGCTGAGGGCACAATTTTTCCTCAGGGAACCTGGCATCTTCGATCTGTTGGCTAATCTATGCTATTATGCTCAGGCCAAGTCAGTGCGAAAGACGATGTGCAGGCAGCCAAAATCACACAGCGCGCCAGTACGCCGTGGTCCCTGTGTTATTGACTGTACAACACCCTTTGAATGGTCCCACGTTGGCATGCTCAAGTGGTGGACTTCCTGAAGTCGGCGGCGGGCGTTGAATAATGCGGAGCGGGCTAAGGCGGAGCGCTTAGCAGTAGTCAACTGTTTCTGATCGCATTCTGTGGCTGTACTTCAAGTGGCGGACCTCCTGAAGTCTGGTGGAGGGCGACGTGCGGGCGGTTGAGATGGCGGAAGCTGGCCAGTGCAGTGTGTCATCATATCATCATGTTTCACACCCCTCTTGGACATTGTACATTGATGCGCTCAGGTGGCGGACTTCCTGAAGTCGGTGGAGGGCGATGTGCGGGCGGCGGAGGATGCGGAGCAGGCCGAGGCGGAACGCTTTGCGCAGGACCGCGCTGAGCGGGAAGCATTCGAGCAGAGGTGACCGACCGTCTCTGCCATGATGATATGCTGCATAAACATCCTGGGCAGCTGAGGATGCTGAGCAGGCCGAGGTGGAGCGCTTTGCCCGGGAATGTGCCGAGCGGGAAGCATTTGAGCAGAGGTGACAGCCTGTCTACACCAAAATGATATGCTTCTCAAATGTCTTGGACGGCTGAGGATGCGAAGCAGGCCTAAGGCGGAGCGCTCTTGTCATAGGCGTGTTGACTGGGAGGGCTTCAAGCAAAGGTGATGGTGTTTCCAAGCAAATGTGTTTGCCTCTTTATCACATGTCGGCTTGTTGAGCACTTGAGTGACAGCTGGAGCTGGGCAGCACGAGCCTGCGGAGCAGATTGGGGTCGTGCATCTGACATTTCGCCGAATGCCTTTCAGCTGGAACAGCCTCTCTTCCTATCGACGCTCTAATCGTGGACGAGCCATGCATGTGGCAACTGTGAACACTGACATCGTGTGTAGTATTGGGTTCATTGGGTTTATTACTATTTCAAAAAAAAAAAACCAAAAAAAACAATTTTTTTAATCAAATTTTGGTAGTGATGTGCCACCGGGCCTGCAGGCAGCGGCTGGAAAGCACCGAGGCACTGCGGCAGCAGCAGGCCGCAGCGGCGCAGGCGCCGCCCGGCTTCCTCAAGATTTGGCGAGCTGTGTCCATGATGCCGTCGTGACAAACACCTGTTTGCAACTTCAGGCAGCAGCTGGCGCGCACCGAGGCGCTGCGGCAGCATAAGGCCACGGCGAGAGCTGCACCGGCACAGGCGCATGACTTTCTGAGATGTCAACTGTATGCTACTTGAGAATAGCTTCGTACCGAGTAGAACCGAACATCCTGTTGAAGTCCAGGCTGCGGCTGGCGGGCATCAAGGCGCTGCGGCAACAGAGGGCTGCCGCCAGGGCCGCAGCGGCACAGGCTCCGCCTGACTTTCTTTAGATATGGACTGTGACCTACTCCTCAATCGCTACCCCAACCATCTCTTTGCGCCTATAGGCAGCGGCTGGCGCGCATCGAGGCGCTGCGGCAGCAGAAGGCCGCCGCAAAGGCCGCAGCCGCACACGCGCCGCCCGGCGCCGTCACCATCAGCGGCGATGCAGCCGAGCCGTCCTCGGGCGGCAGCCCTGTGGCGGCTGACGTCGATGCTGACGCCAGTGCAGCCGCTGGCGGCGCCGGCGCTGCAGCAGCGGCAGCGCCAGCCGCACAGCCGGCCGCAGGGTCGGCAGCGGTAGGCCCAAATGCAGTATCCGCGGCGGACAGGGACCCGGATGCGGTCGTGTCGGTGGACGCCATCATGGCAGCTGCCGCTGAGCAGCGCGCAAGGGTGGGCGCATTCTGATTTTACCTCTTTCCATTGCCTTCCCCTTCGTGTAAGATAATGTGATGGCCGCCGACAAGCAGCGCGCAAAGGTGGGCGCCTTTCGCCATTCCTATTGTCTTCCCTGCTTCGAATCGCATAGCAAAGCGACAGGCAGTGCAGCACCCGCGGCAGACAGGGACCCTGATGCGGTCGTGTCGGTGGACGCCATCATGGCGGCCGCTGCCGAGCAGCGCGCAAAGGTGGACGCCTTTTGCTTGTTGCCTTTCCATTGCCTTTCGCTTCTGTGTATGGCGGCCGCCGCTGAGCAGCGCGCAGAGGTGGACGCTTCTCGCCTTTCCGATTGCCTGGGACCCCTCATTGCGTTATATGAATTGCATCGTCAGGCAACAGGGCAATGCAGCACCTGCTGTGCATAGGATCTGGAAGCGGTAACGTCAGTGAATGCCCATCAGGGAGGCAGCAGCAGATCAGAAGCGATTGGCCAGCAGTTGCCTTTGCATACCGGGAAGCTCCCTTGTGTACTGAAAGGAATGAGGCCTGGCAGGCCTTTGTCCCAGCACTCGAGCTGCAGCACGGACTGCGCATGCACGCAGCTCTGCACAAACACATACTGGAGGCTGACTGAAGCTTCGAACCTGCGTCGATTGCATGCAGGAGCAGCAGCAGCGCAAGCGGCAGCGGTCAGCAGGTGCAACAGAAGAGAGCGGCTCTGACGGGAATTCCGAGGAGGAGGACGAAGCGCAGTTGGACTGGCGGTCCAAGGCGTTCTGAGCCGGCGGCTTCCACCTTAGGGCAATGCTGCTCTCTCGTGCCTGCGGTCAAATGCCAGTGGCGCACTCTAGGGAAGAGAGGATTATGTGTCGTTCTGGCAAAGGGCCTCTGACGGCAGGAAACCTCTGATCAAGTTCTGACGGTTTTCATCCCTGGACCATGCAATAAAGAAGCGGAAGGCGTGCATTGGCTACTGTGTGCCGCGCTCGCAAGACGGCGTGTCTGCATGCAATTGCGCTGTAGGCAGCATGGCATGAGGATATCCATACGAAGAAGATCTGTCTGTGCAGCTTGTGATGGGGCATTCAGCTTGCTCAGGGCTTGATTCCGGTTAAATCTACCCTGGAGCGCCGCCTACGACAGGGTTGTGTGCCATCATGGAGCAAGACTACCGTGACACTGCAACCACATCAATGCAGGCGCTGCGCGCCTTCCAAAAACAGTAGCAGATCCATACCGTCGTCCTTGGTAGCGGACTCGTGCCCAGAATGCCAATGCTACCGGATAGCCTTGAACCATGAATGCGCATTGCTGTGCAATCCTGAAATCCTTCCTGAAGCGCTACCGGGTTTTCCTGAAAGCCTTCCTGAAGCGCTACCGGGTCTGAATATATATGCAGTATATCCTTGTGTACTCATGTGCAGTAAAAACCCACTCTGCTGACTGTCAGGTGATGAGAGGTATGCTGCGCCGTCACTATGCGCAACCCACTTAGCGATGCACCACATGCAAGCTCGTTCATGAGCTTACATTGCCGCTTATCCTTACCACAGCTCCAACATGAACCAGCAGCACCAATTGATGTAACAAATTCGTGCTTGTCAAGTAGTGGAGCGCATGTGCAATTGATGGGGGCGCATGGCAATTGCAAGCTGTCTAAGCTGTAATGATGTTCATTCGAGATCGTCTCGATCTAAGCCATGCCTGTCTGACGGTCAAGTGTGGTATGGATGCCATTGGCATGCCAACGCACTGCCACCAGAGGAGCAGCCACCTGCTGATGACCAACTAATGACTCATCTTCAGCCAAAGCATCTTGGAATCGAAGAACATGTTCGTTTCGGGGTGTTACGGCCTGTCTGGCGGCGCGCACAGACCTGCAGTGCGCCTGAGCCGGCATCGATCGCCACTGCAGCGCGCCGCGGCGTCTTCCATAGCGCGAAGACGTGCTGCACCTCGCTTCAGCGAACGTCGGGTACGTTCAAGCAAGAGACACTGCCTATCTGGCCGCCAGGCTGCTTGGGCACGACGAAATTCCCAGTAGCTTGTTCATTGCACCTTTTGCGTACATGTTGCAAGCACAGACAGGCTAATGCTCCTGCTGATGGCGTCGTGCATGCCGGAAGCATCGTGCAAGCCTCTCACAGCTCCGTGCCGGTGCTCCTGATTTGCGTGGTCGGCTCAACACTGGTTGACGGGCTCATCTGAAGCACTCGAATGAGGCAACAGGCAAGCTGGTGGATCACTAGAGCATGGGCAACTTGTCGGTAACATGGTGAGAACGATGCCATGCAACAGGTCAGGTGCAGCCAAGTTGAACGGTACCCAAACTCCCTGCTTGCGACAATGGACGTTCGAAGAGCGTCGTCGATCACATCACTGCGTCGGGATGCGCTGGGAACGTCGGAGCTGAAATATTCGTTTCTCGTCCCACACTTGCAAGGAGCACAACATGCACCATACGACGTCAGAAGCCTTTCCTGGCACGCCGGCCTCAGTGACCTGCCCAACGCTACTTCATACGATCATGCGCATGTTGTTCGCCAGCAGGATCGAGCCGCATCTCGCACAAGCGTATACCCAACCTGTAGCAGGCATGCTCATAAGTCACCACACAGGGGTCATGAGGGGGTCGGCTGCTGGCTCGCATCGCGACCAAACCACACTTTCAACAGATGTGACAAATGGCTGTAGTCGGGCTCGCAGGGCCGCTTGCACATGGCCAAGCTGGTAGTGTGCCACCGTGGCGCCACTCGCCGCCCCTGCCGTCACACATGACAAGTTTTCTCGCAGTCGCTCAGCTCCTGGCCATGGCAGTCACAGCCATTCACCAAAGTCCCTCGCAGGCTCGGGCGCCGCACTATGGCGCGCCTGTCGTCAGCGCTGCTGGCGGCGGTGCTGGCGGCGGTGGCATTTGCGGCGGCACCGGCCGTGGCTGCGGGCGCCAGCCTGACCGCCAGCGTCTCCTCCTTCCGCAACAACGACCCCGTGACAGTTACAGGTGACTGCAAACCCCGCTCAGATGTGCCATGTGATCCGGACTGCGGCTGTAGTTGCTTTGGAGGGTTGCGCCCTGCTGCTTGCGAGGCGCCTGCAACTCATGATAAGACCTGATGGCAGCCGCCGCTGTCGAGATCACACGTGTGCAACCCCTCTGAAAGCTGCATTGGATGTGCAGCCATGGTGTGTCCAGTTGCTGATGGTCTGTCAGCTGTGTGCGCACCTTCATGGCGCGGTTGCCACCGTGCTCTGATCGCTCTGACCATCTGACTCATCCCCCCTGGCGCAGTGAACAACCCGAACCCCGGCGGCAATGATGTCGTGGCACTGTACTTTGCCGGCGCGTCACCAGATGTCGTCAAGCCGCTCAAGGTGGGTTCAGATTTGGCGCTGCCACTGGCTTCATCAACCCCTCCCAATTCAAGTTCAGGATGACTCGATGCACACCGGCCTAGCCGGCAGGTTCAGCGAATTACCTCGCAAATTGCACGCCGCACCATGGCTTCAAGAGAATGGGTCGAAAGTGGCTGTCAGTATGCTGTCGGTGGTGCACAGCAGTCCAGTCACCAGACTGCTGTGTCTGCCGCCTGCAGTACAAATGGACATCCACCATTGCGGGCTACAGCAGCAGCGGCAGCGGGACACTGCAGTGAGTCCCTCCTCATCTCATGGGTGACTGGCCATGCTGGTTCGCAGCAGCAGGGCTCCCTTGCCGCAGCGCTGCCTTGCCACTATTGAGAAATCAATTGCTGTCGAGTTGCGAGATGCCAGGGACTGTCAACACTGCTGTCGTCATGAAGCAGTTGCGTTGAAGTGCACTCCAGACCGCATAGCTAGCAAGTGCCACACCGCGCAGCAGCATGGCCATCAGCTGAACCGGATCTGCGCATACGACATTTGGCCAAACACATGTGGATCGATTTTCCTGTAGGTTCAACCTGCTGAACCAGCGCCAGGACGTGCAGTTCTACCTGCTGGGCGGCGTCAACGCCACCACTGGCTTCGCCTCCAACCTGACGCTGGTGAGTTGCGCTTCTGCACCCCTGCGACAAAATGGCAACTGCTCCATCATGTGTGTAGCACTGCCCCTGCATGGTTGCACTGCATGTTGGAGGCAGGTGCTTGCGCTACTGGAGTCTCAGATCCACTCTCCTTTCTGCATGCTTGGCAAAACGCACTGACTCTAATTCTACCAGTGGAGTCTCAGCCTTCCGCTTGGCAAAATGTTGACATTAGGTCTCTGTGCATCACCAGGCGAAGACCGCCGTGATCACGAACGCAGCGCCCAATGCGCCGGAGCAGGGCCACCTGGCGCTGACTAAGAATGCCTCCGAGATGCTGGTCCAGGTGGGCAAATCTGTCTGGAATAAGTGTCAGTCATTGGTAACAGCGGCGCAGCAACAAATGAATATCAGATGGTCAGTGGCAGCAGTGGCATGTGCCTGGGATGCCCATGGCTCTGCCATAGCCGACACTCAGCATCGTGTGGACCCTCATCCTGCCGCCACCTGATCCGCTTTCTTGGTGGCCCGCTCGCAGTGGACGACCAAGAACGCGTCCATGCCGGTCGCGATGTGGGGCACGTCGGCCGACAATCTGAGCAACACCGTCGCAGCGATGTCCAAGACGTACAACCAATCGGACATGTGCGGCGCGCCCGCAGCCACCGACGGGTGCGCTCAGGAGGATATATTTCATACTTTATTTATGAGCAAAGTTATAATTGAAACTCGTGCTCAGCGGCGCCCGAGAGGGCCACAGTCGTGCCTCATCTTTGCCTCATCTGTGCCTCAAGAAGCTTCCAAGCATGCAGCTGTGGCCCTGCAAAATGCTGTGCCCATGCCGCACGAGTCTTGAAGCAGCAGTCAGCGCCATCTGACTGCATAAGCAGCATCTAAACAGCGCTTTTCAGCAGCACTAGCGTAGTGTCAGCGGCCTTTGTTGTGCCGCAGGTGGGTGGACCCAGGCATGCTGCATGTGGCAAAACTGACGGGACTGCAGCCGTCAACCCGCTACTACTATCAGTACGGCCAGCAGGTGCTGCGCTGCAGATCCTGCCTGGCGGTACTCTGTGAGACCCGGCGACGATGAGTTGCATCCAGGCAGTGCGCACAGCCTTGTGTGCATGAAGACGCGTGAGCCAACGACCATTGGCAAGCCTCGACAGGAGCTTCTGCGGCTGCAAGTGTGGCGACATGCTGCAGGCGCTGATGCGATGCATGCTTTCTCCTGCCTCACAGGGTGGCATGATGTCAGAAGTTTACAACTTTGTGACGGCAGCGCCGGTGGGACCTGAGACCACCATCAAGTGGATTGCCCTTGCCGACCTGGTGCGTAATTCTCCACCCAAATAAATCTATTAGCAGTTTTCCTGAAGAAACGCACCTCGGTTGCCTGGAATATTGATCGGTCACATGTCTGTAATGGTGGCAACTTCTAAACCCGGCAACCATCAAGTGGCTGACTGTCGCTGGCTGGTGTGTAGGGACGCGGCAGCTGCCCAACCATCTTGATTCCTTTGTTTGACATACACTCACGTTCCTGCTCTGATCAATCTGCAGGGCCACACCGAGATTGATGGCAGCGATGAGTATGACTACGACCCCAGCGGCGACACTCTGAACCTGATCCCCGACGGCACTGAGGAGATGGTGAGAGGACAGTCACAACTGAACTGAGATCTTGGTCTTGAAACTCGGCCCTCTTGCTTCTCATGGCTGTCGTCTCAAAGCTGGAGATTGCAGCCTGAAATGCGCAACATATAAGAGCCTACGCACTGGGGGCGCACCGCTTTAGATATCTGAGCTGTGCTTTGACATGCTGCCAGGTGGTGCGAACGGTGGGCGAGCTCATCATCGACAACGCCTACCAACAGGGTGCGCAGAATGCCAGACCCTGCTGCCTGCTGATGCATGGCCTCCCGCATGATTCGCAGCCCACGTGCTGCGTCTTCTTAGCCAAATGTTAGGAAAGCTCAGTCGAGCAGTGACCGTGAGCTGACCTGAACAGCGTGCTGTGACACAATGCCTCATTAATGGCAGCACAGTGGTTTGGTGGATGTCGTGATGTCGTGCAACTCGAACGCGAGATGACAATCAACAGTGTTTTCATCTGTCCCACAGCCGGCTCGCGGAAGACCACAGACGCAGTGTACCGCGAGATTGAGGAGGCCAACGCCTCTGGCTCCAACTTCACCCTGTTCCTGCTCAACGGTGAGCAACCGCGCTTTGGTATCTCTCTTTCCTTCCTTCTTTGAACAAGACCTCACTCGCGTGTTCAACTGTCTGCCAACAAACCCGTTTCCGCGAGATGCGATGTCCTGTGTCCGCAATGCTCGCAGGCGATGTGAGCTACGCCCGCGGCATGCAGACCCAGTGGGTGAGGGCTCAATTACAACAAGCACATGTATTTACCGCTGGCCGCTAGTGCTGTGGCGATGTCATTGCAACACATACATCGTCGTGAGATCAATGATTTACGTCGCCACTGGGTGGCTATATCCAGAGTGTCTGACACACGTGATGTGCCATGCGACAGGATGTGTTCATGGACCAGATGCAGCCCATTGGCACGCATGTGCCGTGGATGCTCACCAATGGTGCGCTTTGACCTTGGTGTGAGTTCAAAGATATGGCCCCCAGTATGCAGTGGAGACCCACATCTGATCTTGACTGAGACTCTGTCGACATGTACGGGTGCTGATGAACACTGCCAGCCGATCCGCAGGCAACCACGAGCGCGACTTTGCCAACTCTGGCGACCGCTTCAACAATGCCACCTACAACGGCAGCTACGACAGGTGCTCTGATAAATCTGCTCCTGTGATGATGCTCGTGTGGGTGCGCCACCTGCCATACCTTCTGCAGCATTGCGAATGCGTTCAGCCAGAGCCTGCCCGAGTGTGTGCATGTTCCGAGCTGAAACTGTGGTTTTTTTAATGTTTGCCAGCGGTGGCGAGTGCGGCGTGGTGTACCTCAACCGCTTCCAGATGCCCCAGGCACCTGGCCCTCAGGTGCAGTGCAATCAGCTACATTCATCAAGGGTGTCTTCGTTGTCTTTGACTCATGAATGTCCTGAACAGGACGAAGTGCTTCATCTTCTCACTTGCCCGTGGGTGCACTGGATCCTCGAAGCACCCTTGAGCCCATCAGAAGCGAGCCAGCTTGCCACATAGATGGATGGCTTCTGCGCAACAACTGACTTGGCCCGAGCTTCCACTGCGCAGCTGGTGCGAGGTGGCTACCTCACCCGCGATGGCGCCAGCGGCCCCTACAAGGGCCCCGACATCGTTCCCGAGTGGTACAGCTGTGAGTCCCCGTCACAGACTGTTGGCCAGTCTCTTGCTGGCCGCTAACACAACTTGCAGCGCATTCATCTGACACTTGTGAAATCTAGCCCCCTGCTCAGTGGGCCCAAGCCTTGCTTACCGACAGAGGACTTTGAGATCTCCATTTGATTTGAGTCTGTGTGCTGTATCCATGCAGATGACCACGGTCCCATCCACTTCCTGGTGTACAGGTGGCCTCCCCGCCCATTTGGCCGCTGTTAACAATGTCTTGCGCATACTGGCAGCGCCAGCTTTGAGGGTGTGTGAAACTGCATCAATGTGTGACACAAGTGGCACCCATCTTCACGACTGATGAACGTATGCGTGTGCTGTGCAGCACGGAGCTGGACTTCTCCCCTGGCTCGCCACAGTACAAGTGCGGTTTTTTGTCTGGTTGCACTCTTGTGGTTCTTGGCGAAGTTCGAACCTGTAGGTCACTTATTTTTCCACAGCATGTGTGGCAGGAATCTGCTACCACAGACACTCGTGCTGCCATACACGCCGCACGACGCCACCACCAGCACTAATTACACGGTGTGCTGACATGCAAACCTGTTCCGCAGGTTCATGGAGGCAGACCTGGCGGCAGTGAACCGCACCAACACCCCCTGGGTGGTGCTGAACGGCCATCGCCCCATGTGAGTACCCAATCGCTGCTATTCAGGGGTGTGCACACCCGAGTTTCTGTTCTGCCTTGAGCCTGGTGTGCTGCTGCGTCTGCACGCACCTTTTTGGCGATGCCCGCTGCTGCTGCACCATGCAACACAACAGGACGGGAAACTAGTCTGACTATGATCTACTTCTCACAGATACACCACCAACACCGGCGGCTCGTCTCCATGTGAGCCTCATCATATTAGTGCACACCATGTTTGGTGCTTTGAGGTATGCATGTCTACCACACGGGGCGTCTGTGCCTTGAGCGCTGTTCCCTTTGGTGCAGACGGCGTCATCAATGTCGCGAGGGACCTCAGGAAGGCCATCGAGCCGCTGCTGTTCCAGTACCAGGTCGACTTGACGCTGCACGGTGAGGCACTTGTGGTTGTGCAATATTTGCCTATGTAACATAGCATGCTTCCATCAGGCTGCCACAGCAGTTCACACGACGCACTTCATGCCAAGCAGCGCTTGCAGCATCTCGCCCATCATCCCTGTAGAGGGGCCGCAACCACCGACGATTGCTCTCTCTTTGATTGAGCCCCTCAGCATCAGGGCGCAGTCCATGCACAGACAACATGCTCCAATCGTACTGCAGGCCACGACCACATCTACGAGCGCACAGCGCCGGTGTACAAGGAGACCATTCTGGGCACCGATGCCAACGGCACCTCCAACGCGCCTGTGCACGTCGTCATCGGCAATGCAGGTCGGTGAAAGTTGTTTATTTGAGACACACAGCTGCTGACCTGCCTGCTCTTGGTGGGCAGCTCAAGAAGGTGCTGACCTGGGCCAGAGTTTGCGCAGCCACTTTTGATGACGAGACGCTAGCTACTTGTGCCATGACAAAGTGGCTGGCTGCATAGGCTACGAGCTGTCGTGGTTCTACAACCCCTTCGCCCCGGGCTACTGGCGTGCCATCGCCCTGGATCACGGCTACATGCGCTGCGAGGTGTTTCACATTCGTTCAGTTTCTCGTGTCAGACTAATTTTCACACAGAGTTCAGATTGTCTCTGGCTCCTTGCGGGTCATAGTTCCCGAGCACAGCTATGTGCACCGCAAGGTGCTGGCCATGAGCTAAGTGCCAGGCAGTCCAGACACATTCTACGACATTTCTGACACGACACTGCAGCAGTTTCTCTGTCATGTGTGCTTTTTTTTAATAGCTGACTGACCTTCCTCTTGGCTGCGCAAGCACCAGTGCCACTCTAGCAGCATCACATGGGCTGTCATCCCACAGACCACACCAATCAGTCACACCACAGATGCAGATGGTATCATGACTCAGATGCACTGCTGTCATGATTCTTGCAGACGAGCGCGGTCAAGCTCTTGTGCCAGATGATCAGCAGCTTCACGGGCAAGTTGCTGGACGAAGTCATCCTCACCAAGCCCGCCGGTGCGTACGAGGCTGCTTCATGAGTGCATGGTGCAAAAAGGTGCTCGCAGGCAGCTCACACATCTCACTCGAGGCATGGCATCCGCATGTACTGGTAGCTACACATGCAATGTCCGACAAATGCTTATATGTGGGCCAGAACCTATTTTCAGATTTGTCGCTCCTGACTGCCTGCCGCATATGCACCAATGCAGGCTGGCAGCCTGACCTGGCGGCGAAGATGGCGTTCATGGCCAACTTCAGCAGCAACTACACCCCGGCCACCACACTGGAGACCCTGGGTGCGCATCCCATGCCGAGCCGTTGGCATTCTGAAGCATCGAATTGTTGATAGTGCCGAACCACAAGGCGCAAATCGACACCGCATTACTACATGTGGAGCACATCTGCATCTTCTACTGTTTAGGGCTTGAAAGCAGTGGTCCAAGTTGGTCGGTTTCTGGCTGTAGGACTTGTGTCTGGTCCGTATGGTGGGATCGTGACGCCGATGCTGGCGGACCTCACCGCGGACACGCCGCTGCTGCAGCAAATCATCGAGGAGAACGGTGAGGGCTTGCTCCTGGCCTGTGGCCAGCAGCACTGTTGCTTTCACTATGCCAGGTTGAATCATCTACCTCGACTGCAAGGCCATCAAGTCGTCAAGTATTCAACAGGATGTGCTGCATGCTGCAGACCTCATGAACAAGACGATCGATCATGCCATCGAGAATCCCGACACTGTCGTCGATGACTGCGAGGTAGTAATACCTGCTTGATTTTGGTTTGTTGCCTGTTCGCGCTGTGTGTATCAGAGGCATCGAGTTGCTTATGCTTTGCGGCACGGATGGCATATTTTGAAACACAGCATGCAAAACTGTGCGCATGAGGACCGTTTGGGTGTTCCAGCTCAAGTATACTCTTGCTGTGAATGGGGGAAGTCCTTTGAGCGCCAGGGTCGCTGAATGTGCAGGTGCTGAAGCCGGCCATCGAGATCATCGAGAACCAGGTGCATATGCATACTTCAAGCACACAACCAGCAGCCGCAACAAGCTTGCAATGCCGTTTGCGAATGCACTGGTGGCCTGCTGTAACTCGACTCTGCCCAACTTGGATTTGCAGGTAATCCAGAATCCGGAGACACCGCAGGCTTCGGTCAACCTTGCCGTGAGTGGAATTCTGCCGCAATACAAGGCGGTCTGCGCTGCTGCTGAAGCCTACAAAACGGTGCGCTCGACTCCGCTTGTCTGCACTTGCTTGTCTGCACTGAGATGGACGAGGTGCCAAGCGACCATCCAAGTTTAGAGTTTGAGTCCCTGTGAGGCATGCAGCTGGGTTGCTGGCGGAGCACGGCAGCGCTGAAAACGCACATTGTAAATTATCATCACCGCTGTCAGGACGAATGCTGGCATCCACATCCTTGTCACTTCCATGCACCAACAGCTCAGTTGTTGCTCCATGGTGCAGTCTGACGGCATCGTCAGGCCGTACGGCAGGACGGCGAGGTATCCCACGCCGCTGTCTGAGGCCTTTACGGAGACCATCCCGCGGCCGCAGGGCTGATCTATGCAGGTGGGATTTTGCTTGAGTCATGTGCAGTTGCATTGCAGGCCGTGTGCAAGGTGCCACTGCCACAATCGACCCATCTCCTGTGAACATGTGCTCATATCGTGCAGGGCATGGCGATCTCGTCAACTGTACGGACACAATCTGCATCCTTGATCATGAATCAACTTTGAACGCTCGTTCTTTGCTGTGTAGGGGAAGACTTGGCTGATCCAATACGGATTTTGTGAGGGGAGGGGATAGTCTGTGATGGTCAGCACGGATGGAAGGTATGCAAGCCCACATGGGGCACCGCCAATAACGTAGCGGAGCTGTCGAGCAGGCAGCTCAGCACCCACCTCAGATTGAACCCCCGACACGATCGCGACATGCATGCGCATGCACCGTCATTGTGAACTGCTCAAGCAGCAAATCACCGTCAGTGCATCATCTCAGAATGAGCTTGGAATTCCTTTTCATTGTCAGACTTTTATGACTGTTGTCGGTCGGAGACACACAGGCTGGAGGAATCAGCAGCTGCAATGTAGTTCCTGAACCTGTGGAATATTACAGAGTACGATTTACGTGAGGACTCCACAGGTTCTGAAACATCTGTCGTGGATCACGTCGCTCTGGTTGAGCAACTGAAACCAGAGGGTGCAAGCCACCTCCTGCTCCCTTATCACGTTGTGGCTTGAAGCCTACATGCCTGACAACGCACATCCACATACAGACGTTCGTTGGTATGAGCAGAAGCAGGCTGCATGACCACGAGTCTTGGGCATACACGATCCCGCCCTTGAGCAGTTTCCAGGCAATGCCCCACGCCCTGTAGCAAATATTGGAAAGTGCGTATGCGTGCTGCTCCTCCTGCGCCCCGCACTCTGATACTCCCCACTGTGTGCTAGCCATGCTAGAACCTTTGCGAACATTGCAGAATGATCATGAAAGATGCAGGTGACCGTATTTCAACCTCAGAATTGATGCATCGAGCTTGATGTGTGCTTCCATCAAGAGTCTGACACGAAACATCCTTCAGATTGGTGGGTCGTTCCATTTGTAATGAGCGTTCCTGCTGTTGGCGGCGCTGCATGGTATTTTGCCTTGATAATGTTGGCACTAAACAGACATTCAAGATGCTGAACATGACGGCCTGCAATAGCTCGACAGCTTACGTAGCAGCAACGCAAAAATGCAGCGCTGTCAGCATGTGTTGCAAAGACGGACCTAGAATATGCTGGCTTGTGAAGCAAGGCCTGGGCTGAGGAGGTGCCCATGCTTCGGCGGATGATCAATCTTGCCCTCAGGAGCTGTAGATCAGTGTTTGTGGCATCGAGCATAATGTCAAAGCAGCGCGCGATCTCCTGCAACATCGCCATTTCTTCCAGCCATATATACGTAAAAGGCCACCCGCCCGGGCCGCCGGCAGGAGCACGACTAATGGCAACTGAGCCCAACTTTGAGGCCATGCTGTGTGGCATGACCAGTCATGGTACCGCGTTGCTGAAGCAGCACACATGCCTCAGCACCACAGCCATGCAGCGATGGTGCTGCCGGAGGGCACGCTACAGCTGCCACCCGCAACTGCCGGGTTCAATTTGCAGGACCACCAGACCCCGGCTGCGAAATCTATACATTCCCCACTCACACAGGATCCTGCCCTGGAGCAGAATCGGGAGCATCCACCTGGTCCTCGCCTGATAGTGCTGCTTTGCCAATGCGTCGACTTCCCCGTATCCTCGTGTACGCTTTGAGAGCCTAAGGCGGTCAGCTAAGCCATCTAAGCCCATGACAATTCTCTGAGAGCAAATCACGCAAGCCTTGGAAGCTGAAGCTTGCAGCATGGCGCAGAACGCCGCTCCCAAGCGGCAGAGGACGTCCGTTGATCACGCCTGCACATCCACAAGGGCTCGAATGGATGGCTCCGCACAGGCCCACCAGTGTAAACTGAGCCCTGAGGCGCAACAGCGCATTGTCAGCATGGCTGCTGTGGCGGACTGCGAGGTCGATGCAGACGGCACAGTGTTCGCCGGGCTGCACAACGCGTACCTCATAGGCGCGTCCTCCGTGCTGAGGCGAGCTGCTGCGCTTGCAGACGATGCGGAGTCGTGTTGACGGCAGCATTTGCCTTTCAGTGTCCTTCTGGTGCATGCTGGCAGAGCCTGTGGACATGCTCTGGCTAAGCTCCTGACAGCATCACCGTCACTGTGCCGCAGGGAGCTTATCAGCGAGTTCCGAAACGAATCTCGCATCCCGCTGAAGGGCGACAACCCGGGCGAGGTCGCACTGATGCTGTCTCTCATTTATGACCCGCAGCACAGAAGCCTGAACGAGGCGAACGTGCACGCGGCGCTCCGCATGGCTGCCAAGTAAGAAAACATGTTAGAGTCTTAGTATGCCGACTCACATTACTGCCTGCAGAAAATTGGTGCGGCATCGGCAAGCTCACCATCATGTCTGTAATTGCACCGTGTGCCACAACTTTCCTGGCAATATGCTTCTAAGCGCCGTGCATGCAGGTATGGCATGGCAGACATCCGCAACGCCTGCGAGACGTTCTTGTGCAACGTCGTGCTGACGGTCAGCAATCTGCCGCGCTGGCTGGCGCTCTCCATCAAGCATGATGTGTGCGGGAGCGAGGAGCGCTGCTTTGCTTTTGCGGCTGCGGACGACAACTTCGAGGCGATCACACGGTGCGCATCCTTGTTGGCTGCAGCCACTCTGCATTGTACGTACTGAGTGCAGCAAAGCGTCAGCAACAGGCATCGGCACAGGGTTGCGGCTATCAGCCAACCACACCACAGGGCAATGCTGCGTGTCGTCATATCACAGTGACTCAGCAAGTACCTGCACGTCTTCACCTCGCTGTGCACCTCATCGCCCCCACTACTGCAGCAAAGCGCAGATGCGAAGGCTGTCGAGCAGGGGGCTGTGATGACACAGTACCAAATGTGCAGCCGATCACATATTCTCGTGCAGATCCAATTGAATGCAGTGCGCCCACTCGGCTGCAGGCACCACAGCAATGCCTGGATGTACGAGCTGCCGGGCTGGGCGGTGGTGCGCCTCATCATGCCGCAATACCAAGTGCGAAAGAACTTTTGCTCACGGTAGCAACATATCATTCTCATGACATTGCTGGAAGCACGTAGAGGGATGGACATTGAGCAGCAGTTCACATCCACACTCTCCACATGATGGAGCATATCTGCTTTTCCTCTTGAACATTCGGGTTATTTGCAGTGCTCCTGCATGTCCTGCAAATCCAGAAGTTGTCAGATGAGGGGAGTGGAGATGTCTCTACCCTTCGTTCCTGTGCAGTTGCACAGCCGGGCGCTGTCTGCCATCGCTAAAAGTCTCGACAGGCATCTCGAGAGGTCTGCGCACCCTGTGGTCAAGGCGCAATTCAGCGACGGCATAGCGTTCTACCGGGACCATGAGCGGAAAAAGTCGACGCGCCTGGATCGTGCCACAATGCAGGCATGCACGTTGGCATCAGGATCTGATTGCTGCTCGGGTTGCCCACTGGTGTTGGTTCAAGAAAGTTTAGAGGCTCAGCATTGCATGATGAGATGACAGGCCCTGCTTCCCTTTTGGCAAACTGAGCGGCCTGTGTCCGGTGGCGCTATCTTGGGCTATTTCCAGCATGTGAACACCGACCTGACGTGCTTCGTTCATGATGTCTTTCTCACTCCAACGTGCGCAGGCTGTGATGTACGGCATCGCGCTGCAGTGCGACCAGCTGCTGAGCGGGGATACGCCACTCAGACCGGACGCGCTGCAGCGGGTGCTGCCGGCCGCCATGCCGCACCTGCCACTGCCGCCCAGGCGATAAGCGGAAGTGAGCACGGCTGCTCGGGGGTTGAGCAGAGGCTCGCAAGGTTGCCAGCGATAATAATCGTGGAGCAGCTGCTGCGGTGTGGTCGAGTGCTGCCCGGGCGTTTGACACTAGGTACAGCAATTCTTTGGTTCCACAGCGCGTGCTGCCGGCCACTCCGCTGCATTTGCTGACTGCGGCCGCAGTTTGCCAAGCAAAAGAATGGCGTGAACATCTCATAGCCGGGGAGACCTGCGCCTTTCGAGATGGGACTTGTTTGCCAAGGCTGAGGCACTGGGAATGCGATCACCCGCCAAGTTTTGTTTGGCACGGATGGTTTGCTTGGAGCAGGGGCTCTGAGCGGCTGTTGCTTGATTGCATGTTGTCACGTGTGCCACTGATGCCAATGCGACGGATGTCAGTTGACGAGCTGGCGGCATGCCGGCGTCATGCCTGCTCGCTGTGTTGCGACCTTCTTTTGTTGTTTTTTGTACACTAGGTGCTTGGCTCTGACTTCAAACCTCGTTTCATTGCTCGAACAGTTGAGCAGAGAACCCACAGAGGCTTTGCGATTCACAAAATTTATCATAGGAGCTATCAGGCAACTCCAAGCCGGCCAAAATTTCTGCAGGACCAGCGGCAGATGCTCGCAGCATTCAGCAGCAGCTTGTGTGCTCGGAATGCCTTGGTGCAAGCTTCAGGCTTCTGACTTGTTTGTTATCTCGAGACTTAAGACAGTGTATGTTTTAGCTGGACATGATGTGGTGAAATCAAAAAGTGCTCCGCACGCTGTGCTGGCCAACAACAGAAGCCCCACAATAGCAATGCGACAGAATGAGTGTTCGCGGCCACTCGCATGGATGATCAGTGCGTAACGCTGCAGATTGGGCACCAATTTCATTTGAGCAACCGCCATGAGTTGGGCAACATCATGCAGCAGCCTGCTGGTACCCACAAGATTGGTGCTGGCGGGTCCCATTGGCGGGACTTCTGCTGCGGAGAGTGCACGTCCCTTTGTTCGCATGGCACAGCGCAGGCATGACGCAGCGCCCCACGATCACATTGCGGCGGCTGACGGCACAGTCCGCTGCACTGCTGACCCGCTCTGCCGGCTGCCGACGGTGCACTGCCCGCCATCCAGCGCTTGTTACTTGTATTTTCAGTTTTGCTTGCCGGACGTTTCCTGTGCCGTCTTCAAATTGCCTCACCAATGGGCGTCCCGCAGCAGCCCGACCTTGCGTCTCTGCTGCCTGTGGCTGCCACACCCAGTGCGCTGTAGGCCCATACGCCTGCTGACTCTTGCGACCGCACGCGCTGTCAGGCGGCTGCTTGCCGCCGGCTTGCAGCAGAAGTGGGTCACTGCCGCCTGCTGCCGGCTGCGCCTACTCCTGATCTGCTCGCCGCTGCGCCTCCTGCAGCAGCCGCTTCTTGCGCTCCGCCCGCTCTGCTGACTCCTCCTCCACCTGCGGTACGACATCAACAAGGATGACTTTCGATGACATCGAGGCAGGGTGCAGGGGGAGTTCCTGCAGCAGCCGCTCCTTGCGTTCTGCCCGCTCTGCTTACTTCTCGTCCGCCTGCGGTTAGTGCAATAGCGATAGAATAAAAGCAGCATGGCAGAACGAGCCTGAAAAACATTAGGGCAGTTGCAAGCGACTGCTGCGGAAACCCTTTCTGCAGCAGTCGCTTCTTGCGCTCCACCCGGTATGCTGACTCCTCCTCCACCTGCGGTAAGTGCAGTGCAGGATGAAGCCATTATACAATAAATGAGCCTGACTGTCATTGGAGCAGGTTGTTTTCCTGCAGCAGCCGCTTTGCTCTCCGCCCGCTCTGCTGACTCCTCCTCCACCTGCAGGGAATGATGTTCTCAATCGGATAAGTCTGAAGAACATTTGAGACAGCTTGCCTGCAGCAAATGTGGCAGGCGGGCTTTCAGCAGCAGCCGCTGTTGCGCGCCGCCCGCTCTGCCGACTCCTCTTCCACCTGCAGCACGACAATCAAAGGAATGAGATGACATTCAAGCAGAGTGGGAGCGGATGCTGCAGAGAGGCATCCTGCAGCAACCGCCTCACGCGCCTCGCCCGCTCTGCAGACTCCTCTTCTACCTGCAGTGCATGATTTTCGGAATGGATGAGCCCGAGTGACATTGGAACAGGTCGCGAACGAATGTTGCAGGAAGGTTTGGCTCCTGCAGCGGCCGCTCTCTGCGCTTTGATGGTCGTGACATGATGATCTCGTCATTCCCACCTCAGCCATGAGGCTATCCAGCTGCTCAGCGGGCATCTCCGCCAGCCGTTCAGCAATCACCATCGCCTTCGGTGCTGACGACTTTACGATTTCCCTGACCAGGGAGGCCACTTCTACTATACGATCCCCGTCTCAGCCATGAGGCGCTCCAGCTCCCCGGCGGGCATCTCCATCAGCCGCTTGGCCAGGATCCTCGGCTTTAAATAAATGTGATTGTGACACGTCCTCATGATGGCACCGATGCCCATGGATTCCAGCCTCAGCCATGAGACGCTTGAGTTGGTTCTAGCCTCGGCCATGAGGCGATCCAGCTCCTCAGCGGGCATCTCCGCCAGCCGCTTGGCCATCACCATCGACTTCTGGTGTTATGTGTCTTCACTGGCAATTGACGGCACTTCTGCATACTTTGTTGCATACTCGAGATGGTTCTCACCACCGCCATGAGGCGCTCCAGCTCCTCAGCAGGCATCTCCGCCAGTCGCTAAGCTAGGACAACCGGCTTCTGGTGATCTTGTTTTCACTAAAGATCCCCACCTCAGCCATGAGACGCTCCAGCTCCTCGGCGGGCATCTCTGCCAGCCGCTTTGCCATCACCGCCTCCTCATAATCCTCCAGCTGCTTGACGTACGTCATGTCCTGTGAGACATGAGACAAGTCCAGTAAGAGCTAAGACAGAATTCGCAGTTTTTGGGAAGATGTACTTGGCCATCGCCGCCTCATCGCAATCCTTCAGCTGCTTCACGTGCATCATGTCCTGCCCGCAGTGGGAACAATTGCATTCACCGCCTTGTCTGTCCGCAGCAGTGATGGGGATGCACTTTGCTGTTTTTTTGCCGCCTCACAGTCCACCGGCTGCTTCAAACGTGATGTATGATACAAAGAGGGCAAACCCATTCAGATTTTCATGATTGAAGGCGAGCAGCTGTGTCAGAGCCTGTGATGCAAAGCACAGGAGAGCTATGCAGGAAGACAGCGTGGTGCTTTGTCTCGTCACAGAGTCTGTTCCGTTACCTTGTTGGCCACGCGGAAGATGTACGTGGAGATGTAGCCGATGCAGATGCCGAAGAACACGATGAGCTGCACAGCGTTGCCGGCCTGCCCTGCCTCCACGCCCGCCGCCTGGAACATCACATGTCAGTATTGTCCGCATCTGATTCGAATCATAGCATGCTGCAGATGAGGGACCGCGGGCGCATTATGAGCTGCACAGCGTTGCCGGCCAGTCCTGCCTCCACGCCCGCCGCCTGGAGTTAAGCACATGTGGGGGATTGGGATGATGACATGATGCAGGTCAGATATCGTGGGTTCGCAATGACCCTGCCGCACTGCAGCAGGGCAGCAGCCGCCTCGGCAGCAGCCCACCTCGGCATGTGCCGCTTCGCAAAACCCCAGGGTGCTGGGGGTTTAGGGTGGAATGCAGTGTTCGGAATTCAGCCCTGGCGGCTGCAGTCACGCAATCAGCACAGCCCGTTGTTGGCTTCGGTCGGCATCAACCACCAAGCAGTGCAGCCATAGCCCGCGCACACTTGCGCATCACCATCAGCTCAACTCAAGCGCAAAGACCACAAATGTGCATGCTGTGGGCTCCTGTTTACCTGCAGCCCATAGTAGAGCGCGAAGCCAAAGCCGATGAGCCCCGCGCCAATGAGGATAATGTCTTTCCGTGAGTAACCAAACTCTGTGTTCTTCTGCATGCAGCAGCAGAAAGGCATGACGTTCCAGTTTTACTGCCGGTTCCTGCTGCCTGGGCAACTGGCTCAAGTGTTATGCTTCAGTTCAGTGCACCAGCAGCATGTGACATATGGTGACTGTCTCAACGTCAGACGCTGCAGCGATGGCAAGCCTGAGCTCCAGGATGGAATAAGCGCAGCAGGTTGCTCACCTGCATGGGTTTGTTGTCCTCTGCAGACGCGCGTGCGGCCACTGCGCCGCGCCTGCACCGGCGCACGCTGCTAGGCTGGCTGCTCGAGCTTCTGCCGCCTGCTGAACATCCAAGCAGCTCACTTTGGCAACAGGGCAGTGGCTGGACACCTCCGCATAATGTAGCAGGGTCATGACCTTCTTGGTTGGAGGCGCCTTGCGTCTGACTTCAATACTTCAATACTTCGTGCACGCCGCATGTGTCACACAGCAGGGGACGCGCTGTAGCCCAGCACTTGGCGTCCATGCATCACGCTAGAGAAGCACAACATGCTCACATGGACAGAGCCTGCACGTCTGCAATGATACTGCTCCAATGCTGCCAGGCAGTTGACTGCTGCTGGCGCGGAATGCTGCTGAAACTGGCTGCCTGCGACCGCCGCAGCGCACAGCAGGCCCGCAGGTGCTTCCGGTGGCAGCTACGGGCAGTGAAAACATGCTGCGGCACGTCCAGAAAGTATTACAGCGAGCAGCACTGCGCTGTCTGACACAGATGGGCAGCCTGCAGGAGCCGTCACGTCACCGCGGACCTGGCGAATGGGCGCAGCGCAGCAGTGACTACAAACTGAAGGTGGATGCAAATGATTTTCTGTTTTGGAATCTGTTGCAACGAGCGGATGATGCGAATTTGGCAAGCAGCATGCGTTGAAATCCATGCAGGGTGCAGCTCGCTGCCGAGACAAAACACAACCACGTTTCCATCGCGAACGCTCCGTGGTGTGGCATCTCAGCTCTCGCGTGCAGCTGCGACCGCAGATCGCTCTTGGTTGCAGCTTGCGCTGCTCCCTCAGCACCGCGCCTGCAAAATCTCGTGAACAACCCCATGCTTGGCCACTCCGTGGACCCTCCCGGGAGCCGTCCATGGCAGGCGGTGGCTGGCGACCTGCAGCAAAGGCCTGGCTGCAGCTGACGGGCGGTGTGACGGCGCTGTTGGCATTCGATCACGCATGTCAAGTGGCATGTGCCGCTGCGGGCATTCGCTTCCCACCTGCACTTATAGGTGATCTGCTCCAAGATCTCAAACTCCAAACGTGCAAGCGCCAAAAATCGTGAGTTCATCGAAGCAGCACTTATCAGCGTCGTCAGTCGGTGTGGGAAGCGTCCACAGTAAACATCAGCTGAGTAGCAGACTTGGGCCATGTCGGCAAGTTCGGGGATTGACAGGACGCTGCGCAACGATTAAACCATGCAAAATTTATCAGAACATGGACATTGGCAGCCTCAGCCTTGAGAAGATGCACAGCGCAGGCATGTGTTTGTGTGCCTTGCCGCTGCCGCATGCAGCACACGCATGTTTGCGTTGCAGGAGCGGTGTGTAAAACAAGCGGCGGGGTGCGGTGCGAGGGGTCCGGCCGGCCCTAGAAGGTGTCAAGGAGGACACAAGGTTCAAAACCGTTCAGCACCAACAGACATGTGAGGTGCAACCCTGCAGGCATATTTGTGCTGCTGGCGGCACGAGAGGAGGCAGGCGAGGCGCTGTGCGCATGGTTTGCTCCCGCCATGAAAGAAATTGAGATGTCAAACTTGCGAGGATTGCCTGTTGCAGGCATGTTTGTGCTGCTGGCGAACAGCGGTCCGCGAGGATGCGGGTGAGGCACTCTAGGGGTGCTTCGCTCCTATCATAGACAATGTCAGATGCCGGATTGCAGAAAACTGCGAGCTTCAACCCTGCAGGGATGTTTGTGCTGCTGGCGGCGATGGCGGCCCGAGGACGCGGGCGAGGCAATGTGCGCATGGTTCGCCCCCGCCCTGGAATTGATTACGATGTCAAATTTGCGAGGGTCGCTTTGCAGGTATGTTTGTGCTGCTGGCGGCAACGGCGGCCCGAGAGGAGGCAGGCGAGGCGCTGTGCGCATGGTTCGCCCGCATGGCCTTGTGGCAAAATCAGGCTGAACATCATCCAGAACTGAGGGACATGTGAGGGTCCAACCTTGCAGGCATGTTTGTGCTGCTTGCGGCGATGGCGGCGCGAGAGGAGGCAGGCGAGGCGATGTGCGTGTGGTTCGGCCCCGCCCTGGAGTGGATCCAGCGCTGGATGCCACTGTTTTACTCCCCCTTCCTGGTGGCGCTGCCCCGCAATGCGGAGAGCCTCATAGGCTGGTTCATTTCCCTCTGCTAGTGTGTCCATAGTCCAGTTTGTGAGGTTATTGCCAACAAAGTTAGGTTGAGGTTCTAAAAGTATGCCCAGCTGCTGTCTTCGCAATTGCCAGATGCTTTATGTGTATAATGCAGGCCCCCGTCGGTGCCGCAATATTCAAATGCAGAGGGAGTCTGCTGTGTGCAGGGCCGCAGCTGCCACAGGTCCTGGCGCTGCTGGCGGGCGGCGTGGCCGCCAGCATGGCCGCTACAGGGCAGGTGGTGCAGGTGCGCCGGCTGTTGCAATTTTCACATGTGCCGCATCACCGAGTATGGCCGCTACGGGGCAGGTGGTGCAGGTGCGCCCTCCCTAACATTCTGACCCACGCAGCATCGCTGCACGACCCTGTGTTGCGTTGCCCGTCGGCAGCGGCACGCGGGTGGGAGCGGCATGCACACTGGCCGCACTGCCATGATGCCAAGTGGCTTCTGGATCCAGGATGGCAAGCGAATCAAACATGTGGTCACCACTCAAATACGGCGTGAGTCAAACAAATGAAAAGGATTGAGGCTGGGCACGAGGAGCCGGAGTGATACTGTTCTGATCAACATAATCGCAGGCGATTCAGCGGCGCACCGGCGGCGGCCAGCAGCCACGCAAGGCGGAGGACGCAGAGGCGGCGCCGCCGTCGGCAAAGCAGCAGGACGGGCCTGCTGCTGCGACCGCATCTCCAAAGCCTGTGCCGAAGGCCGTACTTGCAGCAAGCTGGGGCGAGTGTTCGAAGTAGATCGTGCTTCGAGTCAGACACAACTGCCAATGAAGAAATACAGCGGCGATTGTGCTGCAAGAGATCCCAATCACATCACTGCTACACACTACCGACCACTGCTGTTTGATGCATTGCTGTGCTCTGCAGATCAGACCTACACGAGCACACTCCTGCAAGTTCAAATCCCGGTTGTCGGACACGCTGGATGATTTGAGGCTGTTCTCGAGCAGGCGTGGCGGCAGCGGCAGCCTTTGCAGCTCTCGTGGCAGTGCCGGCTGGGGGACACACGGCAGAGCTTGGCGCGGCGTTCATGCTGTCAGCCACCGTCCTGAGCTACATTGCCGGCGCAGCTTTGCCGCTGCGGGTGCGAACTAGACCTTGTGAATAGTTTCTCCGGCTCACTGGGGTGCACTGCACTCCCAGCTTGCGGGGTCGACTATGTAAAACCCCCAGCGAAGTTGACATTGTGAAGTTTAGGCTGTCACCCATCGAAGAACTGTAGTGAAGGCCATCAAGTTGTGCATTGTGAGGCTCCTGCCATGATGCCAGGGGCCGCAAAGCTTTCGACGTGCAGCTGCACCAGCCGTGATACTGCAGCTCCCATCACGAGCGTCCTCAACAGAACCCGCAGTGCCGCCAAAACCTAGCGTTTGCGTCTGCAGGCACAGACCTATGCGCACCCAGTGATGCTGTGCGGCATTGGCGCAAACGCTGCAGCCGCCGCACTGGGTGTCATCCGGCAGCAGTCACACAGCGCCGTGCTCCACGACTACATGGTCAAGGTCGGTCGCAGCCTTGCATGCGGCTGAGCTGACAGGCTGCAGTCATGAGTGTCTGGTGGCGCACCACTCAGGCAGCTCTGCCGTCAGTGCAGTATTCAGCTGTGCTGCTCTTGAACTCAGCAGAGCGTCTGACCGGCATCCTTCTCAGCACGAAAGTTGCAGCCAGTCTGACCGTCCGCCTTCAGGCGCAAGATAGGCTGTGGGGCATTTGACACGACATGTAGTGCTGGTTCTCTGCTACAGGGTTGCGGCGGCTCCTGGCTGCTCAAGTTCCTCGGCGTCATCACCCTCAGCTTCGGCTTTTGGCTGTCAGCACGCCTCAGCCCTGAAAGATGGTTGATTGCTAGACGTCTGCTGCAGGGTGGCGGCGGCGCCTGGCTGCTCAAGTTCCTGGGTGTCATCATCCTCAGCTTCGGCTTCCGGCTTCCAGCTGTCAGGCTCCAGGCCCGAATGTAACTAGGTGCTAAACGTCTGCTGCAGGGTGGCGGCGGCGCCTGGCTGCTCAAGTTCCTGGGCGTCATCATCCTCAGCTTCGGCTTCCGGCTGTTCGAGCGTCGGCGCCTGATCCACCGCCACGCGGCAGCAATTCTGGGCGGCATTGGTTTCGCAGTGGTTTCCTCGTTGTTTGGCACCGCGCTGGCTGCGCGGCTTCTGCACCTGCCGCCAGGTGAGATGTATGATGAGCGATGTCTTTGATTCGCGGCCGTGAACTCGCAGTGGAGCGAGGTTCATTTGTGCATGCCTGACAGCGTGCTTCCTGCACATGCGCTACCACCAGATGCAGTGCCATCTCCCAGGCGTGCAGCTTGCACCACTGGTTTTGTGATGTGTCCTGCTTGCTCGTGGTCGCAACCTTGGCAGACATTCCAATACTCCTGATGCCCCTCCAGCAGCCGCCGAGCTGACGCCCACGATAAGGCAAGGCAGATGCCATGATGTTGCAAGACAGCAGCTGCATGCAGCTGGCATGTTCAGTGTGTGAACGGTGAACATGCCCATTTTCTGACGCCACCTTCGTGTGCGCTGCAGGCATTTCGAGGGCGCTGGTGCCACGTTCCGCCACAGCCGCGCTGGCGTTGCCGATTGCGGAGAGCCTGGATGCTCCGCTACCTGTCACTGCCGCCGCCGTCACCTGCACAGGTGAGCAGATTCGTACATCAGTGCTATAGCGACACGTTTCTGGCTTTACACAATGATACGGCGGCCAATTGCAGAGCGCCTGGGTATGCCGCTCCCCGTCGCCGCATTCATTTTTTGTACAGGCAGGCAGCCTCTTTGCCGCAACCTTAGCAAAGCCTTGCTGTCAACAAAACTGTGCTGGCAAGAGTATTGCAACAATCTTGCAAAGGGCTTTGGCGCATCGCTTCCCGTCACCGCTGCCGCTGTCACCTGCACAGGTAGGCAACGCCCCACATCGTGCCACAGCATTATTCATTGACGAGACGATGCTGGCGCTGCTAAGTGTGTACACTTGTAGCCTGGGTGCGCCGCTGCATACGTCACCACCGCCGCCGTCACCTGCACAGGTGGGCCACGGGATGAACCTGTGCCATGCTGAACTGGACCCTCGATGTCACATAATGACGTTGGGGGCCACTTGGAGACAGCCGTTCCTTCACTGCAGCCGCTTTAGCGTGGACACAGGGGCCTGTCTTCACACTCTAATCCTGAATAGTGTAGCAGTTCGGCTGGGTTCGCGCCATGCATGTGACACTGCAATGTCACACTTGAGACCCTGGACTTTCTTGATTTTGTAAACATGCCGTGTGCGGCAGCGGCACGCATGCTGCCAATGGGAAGCTGGGATGCACAAAGCTGCCAGCGAGGAGTACGCCCGCTGTGCTACTGTGTTGTACCGCCCTACCCCTGCAGGCATCTTCTTAGACGTGCTGGCGCTCGTGCGCAAGCTGCTGGACAAGACAGGGTGGACGGTGCCGCTGGCAAGCACCGCGGCCGCTTTGCCAATACATTGCGGGCCATAAGCTGGATCTGTTAATGCAGACATGTTGGAGGGCGTGACAGCAGGCTCGTGTCAGAGTGTAACTCCGGCTCGAGAAAGTGGCTGCATCTGCGTCTCCAGGTGCTGGGTGCGGCGATGGCGCACATGCTGCTGTACAAAAGAAGGTGCACGGAGAACCGCTGGCCACGGAGCGACCGCTTTTCCAGCGTTTCTTGGTCTCTCAAGAATGACTTTGTTTCTGCAAGTGTGGTGGGTGCGGCAATGGCGCGCATGCTGCTGGACCAGACGAGGTGCACGGAACTGCTGACGAGGCAACGACCGCTCCATCAGCATTCCATGCTTGCACAAGTTTCACTTGTATACCTCGCAGGTGTGCTGGGTGCGGCAGTGGCGCGCATGCTGCTGGACAAGACAGGGTGCACGGAGCCGCTTGCAAGGGGCGTGGCTGCGGCGTCAGTGGCGCACGGCATGGCGACCGCAGCCCTGGGCAGCGCTGAGCCAGAGGTGACCCAGCTGCCTTGTGCACAAGTGTCAATAAAGAGACCTGGTTTCGGGCCTCGTCCTTCATTGTTGTCCAATGGCAGACCCTATTGCATGAGCAGCATGGCTGCGGCGCCGGCGGCTCACAGCACGGCGGTGGCAGCCCCCAGGCAATGCTGTGTGCCGCATGCGAACCTGCTTTGCAAAGGAACTCCGTGCACAGTGTCTCGCACTGGCACTGCTCACAGCCATGCACATGCCGAAGGGCGGCACAGCGTGGCTGCCGCAGCATAGTCCGCAGCGCTATTCCGTCCTCCAGAGGGAGTGTGACAATCGCAGCGTTTGTGATTGTGTGCCATTGTGCACGAGTGGCATGACAGCAGTGGCAAAGTGCATGTGCCAGGCGCACCGACTCTGGAGAGGCAGATACATCAACACCCTGCTGCTGCTGCTGTGCTCAGTGATGCTGCAGGGTCTGCCTGGGGCAATGCAGCACATTACATGTATATCATAGTCAATGTCAAAGCCCTGTCCTGCGCAGGCGCTGCCATTTGCGGCATTGGCGTATGCCCTGGCGGGCATCACGGCGACGCTGCTGAGCGCGCTGCCGCCGGTGCGGTGGCTGCTACTGGCCATCACTGGCTGATGTCATTGCCGCTGGACGACGCGGACCACAAAAGCACTGATCTGGGGGGATTGTCGCTGCCGCGACGCTGGTGTGTGCGCTGCCGCCGGTGCGGTGGCTGCTGCTGGCCATCACCGGCTGACATCGCCGCCGCTGGACAACGAGAACTACAAATCAGTAGTTTGGGGGATTATCGCTGCCGCGTCACTGCTGTGGGCGCTGCCACCGTCTTGGTGGCTGCTGCTGGCGATCACAGGGTAGGAGTGTCACACATGGCTGGCAAGCTCTGATGTTGTCAAACTGCGAGTCATGTAAGGTTCCTCTCTACTTCGTCCACCTGCTGACTTGCATCCAGAAAATGAGACTTTCTTCTCAAGTGCAAAACATCATAATCTATTAATACATACCCTGCCAACTGCATTGTTGCACGAAAGCCTGGACTCTCACCCTTTCCCAGCATAATTCCTTGCTCACTTCTCTATGTGGCCTCTTTTTCTATCACCACTGTCTTTGCGTGGCATCTTGATACACTATAACCGCAATTGCGGCAGCTTCAGATTGAGTGTGTCTTTAAGCAGCAGCCGTTGCATCGCCCCTGGTTTCAACGCCGCATTGCGCTTGAGCTGGCTGTTGCAAAAGCATGCCATGTTGTAGTAGACAGCTTCCACTGTAGCTTGGTTCACGACTCTGGATGTCCGCCGGTCGCGGTCCTGGTAATGTTGCCCGGACCCCTCTGGATAGTGTGGCTCGGCGGTGGGTTTTCATTGACTTGTTTAGCACATCCTCGAGGCTCTCCTTCATGCCGATCACCGTGCTGGTTGATAGATCGACACGCAACATGTTCAACTTGACAACGAGCGCTGCAGGCAGATCATGCATCCATTAAGCCCCGTGGTGCCCGCAGAGAGTTTCCATGAAAGGCTTCAGCAGTCCACACAACTCGTCCCGATGAATCCCGATAATCAGCAGCGGTAATGGCAATCTGATGTGACCATGACACTAGCATGCAAACAGTCGATGTGTCGGATGTCTAAAATGTGGCAGTGACTGCACGTATGCAAGTGTGTGTGCACGCACTTGCAGATGGCGGTAAAGTGCTCGTCGGCTGCAACAAACGCAAGGCAGCGCTCAATGGCAGCGTCAATGTCGTGCTTGGCGCTCACAGCCAACCATCGCGGCAGATTCTCCACTGTCAGCTCGACCTTGCAGATGAACGACTGGCAGACTATGAGCAGGTCCTCCACGTCATACCTGCGAGAAGTACAGCGAAGAGTAACCTCATGTGAACACCCTGGCACTGTGGATCGGCATCCGGGATCAGCATGCAACACCACCGGGAATCCACCAACATCAAACAGTCAGTGGAGACAGTGTGTCGGCAGAACGAAGCTCGTGCTGTTGTAACTCATCGTGTCCTTACTTCGCACCCATGCCGAGTGCAGCGTCCACGGTATCCGTTGTCAGGCTGGTGTACTCTATCATAACTCATAGATGAGCGAAAGCAGCAATGCTACATCGCGCGGGTCGTCATCCCGGAGGGGAATGCGGGTGTCTCCCTTGAAACTCTCTGCCAGAGACCTGCGACATACGCCCAAGCTCAGCAGCTGTTGCACAAGCATGCAGCAGGGGCGCTCAACGCATATTCACATTGTGCGCTGAGCCAGAGCAGCGGGTCTGCAACATGAGGCAGAGCAGGGTGAACGCCCACTATGGCCACTCGAGCCTCACCTGAGGACGCCAGAGGCCCCCACCAGATAGGCCTTGTGCAGCCCGCTGAACACAGTGCCAGCTACCTCGACCTCACAATCCGCAACCAATGCAATTAGCTCGACACGCTGCTGAGCCACAGGGCTGAGGGCAGGGGTGGGGCCAGACGAGACAGTAGCGGGTGCCGATGCGTCATCGTGCTGCAGCTTTTGCCGCTTGGCGTCAAAGATCAATCTGTTAAGAGATTGCCAGGTTGAGTCACTGGCAAAGCGTTGCAGCAACGGCCGTGTCTGAATGCCCAGCGGATCCAGAAATGGATAATCAACCAGTACTGAGCGTGATCATGTTCAGTGCAGCGACTGTGGGGTGCTCGAGTCGCAGCATGAGCGCATGAAGGGGTGCATGCCTGCTACAGGGCTGCTAGCTGCATTGGCTGCAAACTTTGCTGCAGCCTTGGAGGGATCCAGACTGTGATGTGATAGAAGCTGTTTGAAAAGGCAACTCGTCAATGAAACCATATGCCGCTGCGTGTTCTCCTTGCCGCCGCTGATGCACTGGCGCACTCGCGCCAAGCAGATGCAGATACCGTCCGCATTCGCATAACATATGGTATAGTCACTCCCCGCCCGACAGAGTCCCGATAGAGTCGAAGTACATCGACGGGTTTCCACAGGCATGGCCAAAGCGGCAAGTCTGGGCCCATGTTCAAATCCTGATCCTCATGTTACTCCGCCGCCAGAGCATTGAGCGCCTGCGAGATGCCCTTGACCCTATCCAGGACCCTCGTCCTGTCGGCCGCCGCCAGCCGCCGGCCGAAGCGCGCCTCAAACTTGTCGGGGTGCCACCGCATGAGCTCCACCCGCAGGCGCTTCCGCTTCTCGTCTTTGCCTGCTGCAACAGATCACGGCGTTGAAGGAGAGTGACAAACTAGATCAGGATCCTTTGTGTAAAGACGCCCTGGAAATGAATGGCCACATGTCATCCCAATGCCTCAAGAGCATAAGATGAGTTTCAACTGTTGCTGCTGTCGTGATTATCAGAAGTGAGGTGTCATGCACCTGACACGCCGTAGAAGACGATGGGCTGGATGTCGCCTGCCTCCGCCTCCACGATCCAGGGCACCTGGGCAGACCATCGCCTCACCTCAGCAATACAGTTGTCGTCGCCTGTTGTAAGCAGAGCAGAAGACGAGCAGCTCTGCAGAAGCAGCCTGTCATCAGGATCTCTCAAGTTCACTGATGCTTTGGCGCATGTTCCACCCAGGAAAATACAACAGGCTTCGACCGCTGCAGCTCAGCAGGACTGCAGCTCACCTGGCCGTAGGCCACCTCGGATGCGGTGGCCGTTTTTGCGGCGGCGGCAAAGGCATGCCAACGCGCCTCGTAGCGGGCGCGGCGCACCCCGACATCGCCCTGAAATCGCGTGCAAACCAGCAAGATCAGACGCGGATCAGAACGACATGCAGTGCGGCGGTAGCGGGCGCGGCGCACCCCGACGTCCTCCTGCAGAGCATGCGCAAATTTGCATCAGCGGAAGACGTCAAATCCAATGCTAGATGCAGCAGCAGCAAAGGCGTGCCAGCGTGCCTTGCAGCGAGTGCCGCATCCCGACATCGCCGTGTACAGGATGCACAGATACTTGTTGAAGGATTAGGTCGAGATCAATGCTAGATGCAGCTGCGGCGACGGCATGCCAGAGCGCTTCGCAGCGAGTGCTGCACCCCGACATCGCCCTACATCTTTGAACACTACTCAAGGCTGTATGTTGAACCCCTGACGCCAAAATGCGCATCCCAGCCTGCCCCACACCACGCCGACGTCACTCTGCCAAGTGGTTCCGGGACTGCCTGTGACAAACAGAAAACAGGCATGCACTGCAAATAGCAAACTGTAAGTCTGGGTTCCAGCAGCCTGTTCCGGCATGCAGAGGTTGCCTACTTGCTGCTCAACGTGATCCCTGCATGTGTGGCGCCATGCCAGGCTGCCATGAACGATGGGCAGAAGCGGCAAGGTTCAAGGACCCAGACTACGGCCGCTGCCATTGCCAAGAGCGGCACACATGCTGCTGCTCGCTCACCTGCTTGACGGCGTCGCGCCAGGCCCTGTCCCGGGCCAGCTCCTGTATCAGGATCTTGCGCTATACCCTGACCAGAAAACAGCTGGCACCCCCAGGTTCAGCTTTACACATTCATATTCACCTGCTTGACGGCGTCGCGCCAGGCCCTGTCCCGGGCCAGCTCCTCCTCCAGGATCTTGCGCGACCGTGCGAACGCGTCCGCCTCGGCCGCGCGCCGCCGCTCCGCTGCCGCCTCCCGCTCCTTGTTGTATGCCCTGCAGTGGGGATATGCACGAAACTATGCTGAGGCAACGTTGCGTAACGAATTTGCCTCGGCCGCGCGCTGTCGCTCCGCAGCGGCCTCCCGCTCCTCGTTGAAGTCCTGCAATGTGGAGGCAACAGATTGACAAAGTAAACATTGATTTGGTTTAACGCCTTTGCTGTGCACTGCCGCTTCGCGGCCGCATCTCGATCCGAATCGTAAGCCCGGCAATGTGAAAGGCCGAAACAAGCCTGAAAAGATACACAACTCCACGGGCCACCTTCCTCAGCGTTGCACCGGCGCTGCGCTGCCAACGCCCCCTTCTCATTGCAAGCCCTGTGGCGCAGGTACAAAGCACTGCGAAGATCTCAAGAAGTCAGTTTGTAGAATGACATCTCCGACGAGTGCCCCCGGCAGAAATCGCATGCTGACGCCCCTCAATATCGGCGTGCTTTTGGCGCTTCATCTCTGCCCAACAAGCGCGCAACGAATGCGTCCTCCGTATTATTCGTGAAATATTAGCGGATTCAACATTGACATGGACATGACATGCAGGCCACGCACGCTGACGCCGCCTCGAAGTCGGCGCGCTTGCGGCGCTCCATCTCCGCCCAAATGCGAGCGGCAAAGGCGTCCTCGGTCTCGCCGGCGCCACCCCACGGCACCCCCGGGTCGTCAGCCTCAGCGTCTTCTGTCCAGTTGGGGTCGCCCCAACCACCTTGACAGCAGAGACACGGTAAATCTGAAGACTCTCAAAATTCGCGACTGGATGAGACAGGAGTTTGCCGCAGATATGTGCTTGAGTCTCGCCGGCGCCACCCCACGGCACCCCGGGGTCGTCAGCCTCTTCTGTCCAGTTGGGTTCGCCCCAGCCACCTTCACAGCAGACAGAAGACTTTCAGGAGATGCGACTGATGCATTTCCGAACACATGCGGCAAATGCGTCCTCAGTATCGCCCACGGCACCCCGGGGTCGTCAGCCTCAGCGTCTTTTTTCCAGTTGCGGTTGCCCCAGCCACCTCCACAGCAGACAATAAGACTTTCAGAATATGCGTCTGATCCAATTCCAAACATATGCGGCAAATGCGTCCTTGAAGTTGCCCACGGCATCCCGGGGCCATCAGCCTCGGCGTCCTCTGTCCATTTGGTGTTGCCTCAGCTGCATCGACTCGAACACAGCAGAGACATCACCAAATATCGTCATCTGGGGCGGTCGGAACCTGCGCCGCTGACAGGAATGTCCTCAATTGTGAGGAGGTTTCGCCGCCCCAGACGGCGACTGCTTGTAATCTGACGGTGACCCTTCATTCCTGGTCTGCTGCTGCGGCGGCTACCCAGTATCAGACTGACAAAGATGTGAAGCCCAGGAGGGTTTGCAAGTAGGGTTGCCTGCTGCCCGCCGCGAATTCGTGTCGCTCAGGGCATCTGGCTTTGATGTTACGCAGAGCTACGGCACCTCACGGACACAAGACCCTGCAGCACTGCACCTGCAGCGAGTGATGTGGCTATGTTTACGCTGTTTGGTAGCATCTCACAGAGCGAGGGAATACAGAGAACAGATGCTACACTGCACCTGCGGCGAAGGACGGCTGTGTTTTACGCAGATCCGTAGCATTTCACAGACTAGAGAAGAAGTGGTACATTGCACCTGCGGCGAAGGACGGCTCGCCGCTGTCTGCCATTGCTGACTAACTGGGGGTCTGCAGATCAGGGCCTGTGAACCTGGTGTCTGAGCAGTTCTGTAGCATCAAAAGACAACAGAGTCTGCTTCGTTTGCACCTGCGGCGAAGGACGGCTCGGCGCCGTCCGCCGCTGCCTCCGCCGCCAGCCGCCGGCGCCAGGTGGCCTCCGGGTCCTCGTCCTCGTCGCTGGATGGCTCCGGCTCTGGGCTGCTGGGCTGCTGCGGCTGGCCGGACCGCCTGCAAAGGGTTCAAAATGATGATGCCGAGCTCAATGACCTCAATAAGATTCCGCCAGCCGCCGGCGCCAGGTGGCCTCCGGGTCCTCGTCCTGCTTGCTGGCGGGCTCCGGCCCCGTGCTGCTGGGCTGCTGCGGCTGGCCTGACCCTCTGCAAGTGACTCATTTCATTGCAAGACAACAAGCAGTCACCAGCCACCAGTGATATCGCAGCTGAAGAGGGCAGCCGCCAGGCTTCGCACCGTCATCACCCCTCAGAGTTGCGGGGCTGCCTGATGATGGTGCGGAGGCACGCAGAGAACATGCAGTGTTCAGCACCGCTGTTGCAGATGGTGCGCCCACCAGTCGTCGATGTCGTCGCGGCTCATCAGCGCAGCGGCCAGGCTGCGCACCGTCACGCCCCTGGCATTGCGGCGGTCGATGTTGGGCGGCGGCTCCGCCTGCATTGGGAAGACGAACGAATTCTTATTGAGCTCAGCAGTAATTTGCTCAGCTGGGACTCAGGTCGGCGGTCGATGTTGGGCGGCAACTCTGCCAGCAGCAGCAGGGTTCGCCACATCCTTCACCGAGCTCACGGTGGCCTGACTGGACGATGGTGAAGGCAAGTCTAGAGATGGCATCGGCGTCGCAACCCCCGCGCCGCTGCAACGTGTCGCATCAGCTGCAACGGAGTTTTGAAATTTGTGATGTGCCAACAGCTTACCTGCAGAAGCTCCAAAAGCAGCGCCAGATGACCCCGCGCCGCAGCGAGGTGCGGCATCGCCTTCATTAGCTGTTGCAAAAGGTTATCTAAAATTGCATCACCCAGACAAATCTACATGTAGAAGAAAGGTCTACCCGCAGAAAATCCGACAGCAGTGCCAGGTGGCCCCGCGCCGCAGCGAGGTGCGCCAGCAGCCATTCAAGGGTTTTGATATATGTGATTAGCCAACCGCTTACCTGTAGAAGCTCCGACAGCAGCGCCAGGTGGCCCAGCGAGCCCACAGCAAGGTGTGTCAATCTGTCTCTCGGAGTTAACAGCAAAAACGTATCCTGAAGATGACCAGTCAGACACCTACCCGCAGAAGATCCGGCAGCAGCGCCAGGTGGCCCCGCGCCGCAGCGAGGTGCAGCGTCTGTCAAGAGAGTCGATAGCAGAAACATATCCAGAAGATGATCACCTAACTAACACCTACCTGCAGAAGCTCCGACAGCAGCGCCAGGTGGCCCCGCGCCGCAGCAAGGTGCGCCGGCGAGTTGCCCGCCAGATCCTCTGCATCGATGTCCGCGCCCCGCCTGCAAACCACAAAGTGGCCATGACATCATGCGGCGCATGGTGTGGCCACGCTTCACAAAGCTGTAGCGCCACCAGTTGTGCCGTCAACTTTGCTGCTGCCAGGTTTCCTCTACCGATGTCTCCACCGCGCCTGCAAGCGACAGAGCATGTGCGCACTTGGAGCCGCTGAGGATGCAAGACGTGCAGTCAACAGTGGCACAATCTCGTATCTGGCCCCAATAAATGTGCGGCTGCCTCGTGCAAACTCTGATTAGCGAGTTATGTGCCGCGCTTGTGTGTCATGGCATGAATGTCAGGGCACTAACTGTAGTTTATCAAACCGGCTATAGGACACCAGAACAGCAGCACAAGCATAATCTCAGGCCCCCCTCATGCTGGCAGAGGCAGCGGCGGAATATGCAGCATAAAACTACAGCGCATGATGCTCTGCCGTCGCATGCAACATGCATCGCTTCTGGTGCCAGCGTGCATCCACTGCAGCATTTGCACACGTGCAGATGCCCATGGTGGCAAGCACAGCAGCATGCGAAGGAAGTGGAAGCTAGCTGTAGCGACCAAAACCCTTTTGCCACCCAAGAGCAGCAGCTGCGCCACTTCCAGGTGCCAGTGGCGGCACGGTGCAGCGGCAGCACATACCTTGCATTTGCACGCACATTTGAGAGTTGTGGTGGTATCCGACCTGTATTGTGGCCCTTCTGACCCGATTCGCTTGCTGCTTGACGGTCAGACGGGCAAGCTGGTCAAGTGGAGTACATTGTGGAGGGGGTTGCCTGACCTGAGCAACAGCTGCGCCGTGTCCAGATGGCCGTGGCGGCATGCGTGATGCAGTGGCGTTAGGCCCTCCGCATCGAACGCGTTCACGCTCGGCCGGCTGCCCTTGTCCAGCAGCTTGCGCACTCGCCGCGTCCTGCCCAGCGCCGCATGCTCCAGCAGCTTGAGCGTCGCCGCAGCGGCGGACTCGGGGCTGCGCCGCCGCTTGCGCTTCTTGCTGCGCTGCCCCTTGGGCGGCTTGGGCGACATGTCCAGGCGTGACACGCATCCAGGCGACAGCGCCGGGCGCCGCTGTCAGCGCCGGGGTGCGGTCTGCATGGAAGCGGCTGTTGAATGGCGAACAGGCTGCGGCGCCACTTGCGCCACTTGCTGTGCTGCTTGTCGGAGGAACTTGGGCGACACGCAGAGCGGGTACCACCTTCAAATTGGTGAAGAAGGGTTCGCAAGCCCTCTCTCAGACTGACATCACGCTGACTTGATGTGCTGCGTTGGGCATGGCCTTCCGGGATGGGGAGGCTTACAAGTCGAGTGTATGCCTCAAGCAAATCTAGCAGACCAAGGCATACAGCCGTTCAAGGCCGTCCTTCAGAGAGTGTAATAAACGATATGAATTGTGCATGGTGCCTGGGCTCCAAGGTTTTCGCTCGTGCCCGCCCTGCAGCGAAAACACCAAGTAGGGCGTCGAGTGCAGCGATACGGCCGCGTTTGCGAACTGCCTAAATTTGGTCAAGCACATCTGACACAATTACGACTGAATTGCTGTGCTTGCATTCACACGCCAAAAGCTCACGACCGGAAAAATGTGGTGACAACTGTGGGATTTGAACCCACGCCTGCTTACGCAGATCAGAACGCTCCCTCGTCTTCTCGGGAAGATTACGCAACTTGAGTCTGACCCCTTGGACCACTCGGGCAAGTTGTCGAGCTGGTATTCCGACTTGGACTCGCGGCCAACCGAAAGACAGCAAGTACGCAAAACCCTGCCAACACAATTTATATCCAGACTCTGCCGCAGCTGTCATAAACAACGGAGACGCTGCAGCCTCGTGTGCCTGCGGGTGCATCCAATGACAATTGCTGCCTGATCTGGTGCTGCACAGTAACGCCGCAGGGTCTGCCTGCGGCGGTGCAGTACATGAGATGAATTCACCGTCAACGTCAATGTCAGACGCTGCATTTGCGGCGGTGCAGTATATGAGGTAACCACCGTCAATGTTAATGGAGATGCCGCAACGGAAAACCCGCAGAAGCTAGAGAGGCTGACGCCCTTTTGAGGCTCATTGCTCATCGGTGGCACCATGCCATTTGCTTGCTTTGTGTTGACTGTGCAAACCTAGCGGACCCTGCCTGCTGAAATTAGCTCACCGCATGCGTTGTGCACGGCGGCTGCACCTTTTGAGTTTCTGTTGCCTTACTTGGGATTCTTATGCCATTGTGAATTTGGAATTCTGGCGTTTGACTGTGCCTTGCTGTTTGATAGCATTATGGTCCAGCAGGAACTGTTATGTGCTTTTGTTGGAGTACATGCAATGCAAATGCCGTCAATGTCAAAGAAAAAGCCTGCCCTTGCTCTGGACGCTATGCATGTTGACAGGCTCCACCATTGATTTGCGAACTGATTTCCGCACGACCTACACCCACAGACATAAAGCCAAGCAAATGGTGATGCACGACCAGCAAAAGTCATCGGAGTTGGGGTTGCGACCTGTGGGATTCGAACCCACGAGTGCGTGGCACATTCGATTTCTCACGTTGCATTACTTAAGGCGAACCCCTTAGACCGAACTCGGGCAAAGTCGCAGAACCGAGTCCCTGATGGCATGCATTGATGGCAGCTATCGGGAAGATGATCGCCTGCAATTTCTCACACAATATATTCTTTCAAGCCGGATTCCGAATTCTTAGTGGCCGCCTTCACCTTCACTCTGGTTTGGGTGTGGTTTGCCAGCGCGCGCCGCCCATGCAGCGGCGATAGGGAACTGGAACGGTGGGGGCGACTGGTGTTGGTTTGTTGCGATTTGGAGACTGCAGCAGCACCGCAGCGACACAGACGATGTGTTGGCTGTGACGCCCACAGAGGCTCATTGCTCATGATCAACGTTGGATTGTCTGTCAGCAGACCGCAGCCAGTCGTCGCCGCCTTTTTCGGCCTTGTCGAGCAGCAGTGGCCTGAGCTATCTTCCACAGCCGGCACACAAGTGTGGCATAGTGACATTCCTCGTGTGCCTTCGGGTGCATTCACTAACAATTGCGGTCTGATCTGGTGGTGCATAGTAACGCCGCAGGGTCTTCCTGAGGCGGTGCAGTATATGAGATGTGATTACCGTCAATGTCAATGTCCGCCTTCGCCTGCGACGTTCCTCGTGCCATTTATGGCGTTCAGGGTTTCGGCCTTTGTGTTCGCCCTGGTGCTCCATAGTAACGCGATCCAGCATTGATTGTTGTGTGATCGGCGGAGTATATATGAGCTGTAATCGCCGTCAATGTCAATGCCGCCTTCGCATTCGGCATAGCCTTCGGGTGCATTCAGTGACGATTGCTGTCTGATCTGGTGCTGCATAGTAACGCCACAGGGTCTGCCTGCGGCGGTGCAGTACATGAGATGTAATCACCGTCAATGCCCCATTGGGTGAGATGTAATTGCCGTCAATGTCAATGCAGCATTCGGTCGCCTGCTTCGTGCACGGCCGCACCTTGTTGTTGCCTCATTTGGTCTTGCGACGTTCCTCGTGCCATTTATGGCATTCAGGGTTTTGTTTTGGCGTTTATGTCTGCCTTGGTGCTCCATAGCAACGTGATCCAGCATTGATAGATTGTTGTGTGATTTGTGGAGTACATCAGGTTTAATGTAATCGTCAATGATTTTACCGCCGTCAAAGTCAATGTGTGTCGCACAAATATTTCGTGCATTGCTCGTGCCATTCAGGAATATGCCTCAGTGTCTATCGCGCTGCTCTACAGCATCGCAATCCGGCATGAATGGCTGTGTGATCGGCGGGGTATGTGGAAGCAATTGCTAACTATGTCCAGACGATGGCGCTAAGTATGTGTGCATGGTCCACATGATCAACTTTGTGCAGGCAACAATATTGATAAATATCCTTTCCAGTGTTGATGGTAACGAGCCAGATTGATCACAAAGCGCAGCTTGTGCGTTTCAATGTTCGCCGGCCATGTGAGCAGATTAGAACTCCCAGCTACCGTGTCAAGTGCTACATGCAAACGCCGAAACCACATGTATACGCATCTGAAAAGCCCGCCCTAGCTGGATCATGTGGCAAATAAGCCAAGAGCAGATGTGCAATAAGCGCAAATGAAAGCTGAAGGGGCTGATTCATTTCCTGCAACTTCTTGCTCCACCCCGTGCCGAGCAATCATGCAATCAGGCGCCAAAATGCCCACAAGCGTCACCGCATGATGGGATGGTCGAACTTGCACGCCGGGCCGAACTTGCACTCGCCCTTCTTTGCATAGAAGCTGCACATTGGCTCCCCAGGTCGCAACGGCAGCCCCGCCCGATTCAGCCGCACCGCGTACTGTGCCGGGTGGTCAAACTTGCATCCCTCCCCATACTGCAGGAAGTGACAATCAGACTGTGTCAGACGTCAGTCAGGATTGCAAAGGCTGGCCCTCTAGCCGGGATACCACAGAAGGGGTGCGGTGCTCACAGTGTGTTCACATTCTGGCAGATTAAATGAGTACTTGCTGCATGTCATTTGCAGACAGTCAGCAGCCCCGAGGGTTTTGGATTCCAATTTCATTTCCCATGATGCTGCCCCACCTTGCAGTGGCCCGTCTTCTGGTAGAAGTCGCAGACGGGGTGCCCCGGGCGCGCGGGAAATTCTGGCAGCGTCGTCTCTAGCCCCTCATCCGCACCGCCGCCGCCGCCGCCGCCGTTCTGCTGCTGCTGCGGCGGCGCCGGCGGGCTGGCCACGCCGTCGTTGTACTGCTGCTGCAGCTGCTGCTGCTGCTGCTGCTGTTGTTGGTGGTGTAGCTGCTGCTGCTGCTGGTGTAGGAAGTGTTGTTGCTGCGCCTGCACCAGGGGATACTAAGATCCACTTCTTATCTTATTTAGCTCTTAGTGGCCCCTGCCTGTGCAGTGGCGACAGGCGGCGCTGCCGTCAGCATGCCACAGGCGCAAGCAGGTGGAAGACATGGTCACAGGATGCGGGGCAAACACAGCAGCCGGTGAAGAGGAGGTCAGCATATCAAGCCACCGCTCAGGAAGCATCTGCGATTGTCCCGCACGCAAGCTGACATGATGCTCTCCTGTCAATGATATGCAATGTGGTGACATTTATTCGCTGCAGCCCAGAGGGCGGCGCCAGCGCAATGCCATGCAGCACCCGCCACATCGATCACCAAGATGATGAAGCTGACGGCATTCGGAGGGTGCCCTGTTTTCAACACGAGAAACACATTCCTTCTGGCGCCGGCGCCATCGCCGCAGCTGTGCCATGTGCTGCAGCAAAACATGCCGTCTTGCAGTTTTCTTACCAGCTTCTGACCCTCGATAGCCGTCTGCTCTTTGTGAGCTAAGAGAGGCATCTTGGCAGCTTCTGACTTTCGACAGCTGCATGTCTTGGTCCTGAAGACAGTGAAGACCCACCTGGTGCTGGTGCCACTGCTGCAGCTGCGCCACATGGTGCGGCACCGGCTGCGCAACATAGCCGTACTGCTGCGCAGGGTAGTACGCCATGCCACCCTGCAGCGGCCTGCAGCCAGAGGACACAACTCAACATCGATGCAACCTTTGCAGCGGACCTCAGACTCTCAGTATCGATGCAACATGTGCAGCAGACAACAGGCTGCTGCCAGCATGCTGGATCAAGAGCCTGAGTTCAGCGCAGCTGCATCGGGAATCAATACAAGTGGACCAGCTTGTGCCCTCATGACTTGGAGGTCAATGCGTGGACCCTATCAATGGTGCGCACCCGCCGCCATTGAGGTGCAGCGGCCGCATGACGGGTGGAGGGGGGCGGCCACCCTGCAGCGGCGGGCGCCCACCCTGCAGCACGTGCAGCCCGCCCGGCTTCTGCTGCGGCGCCTGCCGCCAGCGAATGGAAGCATGTCAGAAGACACTCTTGGAATGGTACATTATGGCTTCTACAAACTTAAGTTTTTAACAGGAAAACTAGTCAATCTTGAAATCGTGTGGTGAGGTTGCCAGGGAGTGTGACACTCGCTCACCGCTAGCTCCGCTGCAGCCTCACAAACCCGAATGCTCCAGGGTGGGAACACGGCAGTGGCGACACAGGGCCGCACCTGTGCGCTCGCGCCGCCGCTGCCCTGCCGCTGCGTCGGCTGCGCGGCAGGCGAGGCGGCGGGGCCGCCCTGCGAGGGCGAGGGCGAGCCCATCGCCGAAGCCGGCCGCCGCTGCTTGGGCCGCTTTTCCCCCGGGCTGCCGATGTCCAGGTCGTTCGGGATGAGCGTCACCTGCAGCAGAAGGGTCAGATGGTCATAATGCACTCGAGCGACACCCAACATGCTCCAGCACCAACGCAGGCCGCCGCTGCTTGGCTGCTCCTCCTCGGGGCTGCTGACTTCCAGGTCGTTCGAGACGAGCGTCACCTGCAGCAGGACGTAATGCAAAATCGATTGCAGGTTGGGACTGAAGGCGACCTCGAGCAGTGGTTGCAGCTGCCGCTGCTTGGCCGCTTCTCCCCTGGGCTGCCTATATCCGGGCCATTCGGAATGAGCGTCACCTGAAACAGCGTCCATATTCCATATGGAAAATATGGAAAACCTTATGCTGCATACTCATACATGCAAGGCTTCATAGCAGAAGTTGTGAAGATATTCGTTTGCCTCGCGTGCGAGCACACAATGACACCACCGGCGGCATCAGACGCAGGCAGTAAGCCAGGCTGACTGCATATCCACCGATGCCCCAGAGGTGCACTGTCTTGCAGACGCTCACGCCTACACTGCCTCTAGCAGCACTCTCACAAACGTCCACTCAGCCCGAATAACGAGCTCATTTTGCTGTGTAAAGTCTCAGATAGGTAGCTTCGAGCTCGCTCATGCACGAACGTGTTTCGGCAGGTCCAACAATGCGGGGTGCCGCTGAATGTTGAGAAAGTCACCTGCTGACCAAGTATACTCACATGCACATGCTATGGTCATTGTCGACATGCTCAAACAACCCCACCAGGCAGTTCCCGTCGAGCTCGCTCATGCCCGACTGCTTTGGCGAGCCCAGCGTTGCAGGTGGCCGAGATGCCGCTGAATCTCGAGAGATTCTCCCCCTCTCAAGAGCCACACTCACTGCAAGCCTCGACCACCATGTTCAACCAGTGTCTGAAAATCTGAGCTCACCAGGTAGTCCTCGTCGAGCTCGCTCATGCCCGACTGCTTCGGCGAGCCCAGCATCGCGGGGTTGCCCAAACCGCCGCCGCCAAACTGCCGCGCCGCCGCCGCCGCCGCTGCCCCCCCTGTGGTGGGGGTACCGCCGCTGCCGCGCCGCTCCGGGCTGCCGCCGCCGCCCGCAAAAGCGCTGCTCGCCGGCCGCGGCGGCGGAGGCAAGGGTTGTACAGAACCATCACCGCAGCCGCCGGCCTCGCCGGGCGACGTCGCCATGTGCGCCGTCGCTGCATGTGCTGCTGGCGCCGGCGCCGGTGCTGAGGCATCGCCGTCGCCGTCGCCATCGCCGGCGTTGGCTGCTGTCGCCGCAGCATCCCGCACCTCCGCAGCAGAGTCTGCGGACGGCGCGCTGCCGACTCCATCCTCGGCTGCCGGCGCCGCCGCCGCCGACCCCGCTGCCGGCTCTGCTGCCACTGCCGAGTCCATGGCGGCCGCATCGGCAACTGCCCCACCGCCAATCCGGGTGCTGCTGGCAGTGGCGCCTTTGCCTGAGCCATTTGTGGCGCCGCCGCCGGCAGCTGAAGCCCAGGTGGCTGCCGGCGGCAGCGCTGACGGCTTCTGCTGCTGTGGCTGCGGCTGTGTCGACTGCTGCAGCTGCATCGAATCCTGCTGCTGCTGCTGCTGCTGCTGCTGCTGCTGCTGCTGCTGCTGCTGCTGCTGCTGCGCTGGCTGCATTCTGGCTTCCTGGCCGCTGTTGCCCGCCGAAGGAGTGGCAGCCGCTTCAGGCGCTGATGCAAAAGAGGCGAAGGTGCCGGCGGCAGGGTTCAGCGCCCGGGCTGCTGACGCCTTTGCCGCTGATGCCTTCGTTGCTGACGCCGTCGATGCTGGTGCCACCTCGGTGTTCGGCGGCTGTGCTGAAGACACATCTGCAGTTGCCGGCGCCGACATCGCCTCTCCGCCACCGCCGCCGGTGCCATTGGCCGACAGCAGCCGGGCCCCGCTGCCGCTGCTGCCCGCCGGCTGGACCGCCTCGATTTTAATACCGGCTGGCTGCCGTGTCGGGGCAGACGCTGCCTGTGCGGCTTCTACGGTCGCTGTTGCTGTGAGCGCAGCTGCCGCCGCTGTGGCCGTGGCGCCTGCGCTTTGGGTGCCACTGCCGTTGCCACTGCTGTCGGCGCCTGCCGGCTTCGGGGCGGCCTGCTTTGAGGCCGCAGCATCTGCAGTGTTCGGGCTGCTGGCGGCGGGGAGCGAGGCAGGGTTCAGGGCGGGGATTGCAGCGGCGCTCACAGCGGGGTTCAGGGCGGCGGGGTTTGCAGCGGCGGTTAGGGCGGCTTTTGCAGCAGGGTTCAGGCCGCTGCCGCCGGTGGGAGCATCGCTGCGGGGCCGCATTGCTGCGGCCGTGGAGGCTGCGGCCGCCACTGCCGCCTTGGGCGGTGCCGGCTTTGCCGGAGCCTGCCAACAATGGGTTCGAAACCACAGCTTACATCAGTTCATCGGAGCATGAGCGCCCTTGGACTCAAATGCTGGGCGCTGACTGCAGGATGCTTGCTGATGCCACAATGCATAGCAACACGCCTGTGTGCACAGACAGGCCCGCAGCTGAAGCTTTGCGGCGCCACAGGCTGTCAGAAACGGCCTGCAGAAAGCCATGTCGCCCAAGCGGCGTATCTGTCAGCAAATAACATCTCCTGACATGACCCGCTGAGGGTCATCTGAGCGACACGACTGTCGACGAAGAAGGGCACCATCAGCTCCCTTGCGTCTGCAGGAAAATAAACAATCAGAGCCGGCCGAAAGGGTTGTGGAGGGTCACCTGAGCGATGCGGCTGTCGGCGAAGAACGGCGCCATCAGCTCCCCTGCATCCGTGGGGAAGTAGGCCGCCAGTGCCGGCTCCGCCGTGAGGCGCGCCAGCGCAAAGGCGTAGCACGTCAGGAACAGCCGCGGGAAGCGCTTCTGGAAGTACCTGCTTCATATACACAATGATCATTGGAGGTCCATAGCCTCACTGTGCAGGTCATCCCCGTGGCTGCCGCGCAAAGGCGTACCCCACAGGGAATGGGCGCAGGTTGCGCTTTTGGGAGAACATGCTTTCAGACACACACGAATCGTCGGAGATTGGATGTCTCATTAACACTTGCCTACAGTGATCTCTGTAAGCGCAAAGGACTGGTTTTTTTGCTCTATCTCCTCGTGAGCACATGTGCCGACGAGCAGACACGCAAACCAAAGGAAGCCATCGGGCAGCAGCCCCATCTGAGACTGCATCTCAGGCGGCATGTGCGAAAGTGGCTGACAGAAATTTGATACAGATGCTGGCGAGTACTGGCGACTGTTGAAGCGCACCGCAGGAAGCCATCGGGCAGTGGCCCCATCTGGGCCTGCGTCTCGGGCGGCATCTCGTAGAAGTGGGTGCGCTTGTTGCGCACCACCCGCAGCAGGTCCCGCAGGCTGGTGTACCTGCAAGCATAGGCCCATGCAGGACATCAGGTGACAGCCTGAAAACACTAGCTCCTTGCGAGTTAGCTGATCATGATTAGGCCGCGCTTGTTGCGCACCACCCGCAGCAGGGGCCGCAGGCTGGTGTACCTGCAGCGCAATCTGCAGGTCGTCAGGCGACAGCTTGCAGAAAAGCCTTTGCAGTGGCGCGCCACAGAGATTTGGCGTACGCTTCTCGCGCAGCAGCAGCAGCATGTCCCGCAGGCTGAGGCACCTGTGAGCAAGAGACACGCAGAGAACGCCAGGAAACAGCTGTGTGGACAAACTGTCGCTTGCCTTGGAGCGCTAGGCCCCGTCAGTCACCTTCTGAACTGTTTGGTCGTCTCACCTGTAGTCGCGGTAACGGCTGAGGTCATGCATCAGGCTGCTGCTGAGCGCCACGCCCCACCCCGCCTGACTTAACGACAGCTAAAATTCCCAGAGTTTTGCATGATTTGTACGCTTGCAAATCCACTTCATCACCTGTAGTCTCGGTAGCGGCTGAGGTCGTGCATCAGGCTGCTGCTGAGCGCCGCGCCCCACCCCGCCTGCGCGCCGAATGCCTCCGGCCCGCATGCTTCGAATGCGTTCAGCAGGCTCTGGTCCACCTGCAAATGTAAACAGCATTGAGAAAAGGTGCAGATGTCCATGATACATGACGTCTGCGATATGAACAAGACGCCTGCGCGTCAAAGGCTTCCGGCCCGCACGCCTCGAAGGCGTTCAGCAGGCTCTGGTCCCACCTGCAGGGGGATGACGAGGTTAAAAATTTTACCATTGTCGATCATGTTCACTGAGTTGGTAGCCTGCGCGCCGAATGCCTCCGGTCCGCACGTCTCAAAGGCGCTCAGCAGGCTCTGGTCCACCTGCAAATGTAATACTCACTGCGAAAGTTGCGGACGTCTACCATAGGGTAATGATCGTGATGTGAGTAGGCAGCCTCAGCGCCAGTAGCTTCCGGCCCGCACGCTTCAAAATCATTCAGCAGGCACCGATCCACCTGCAAATGAAAACAACGTTGAGGAAAGTTGCAGATGGCCATAGTACATGATGTCAGTGACATGAGTAAGACTTTTGCGCGCCAAAGGCATCCTGCCCGCATGCCTCAAAGGCGTTCAGTAGGCTCTGGTCCACCCGTCAATACAACAGTCATGAAGAAAATTTGCCAATGTCTGTGAAAGAATCAGCAAGACGCCTGTGCGCCAAAAGCCTCCGGGCCACACGCCTCAAACGCATCTAGCGGGCTCCGGTCCACCTGCAAACGTGAATAGCACTGAGAGGGATGCAATCACCTGCACTCGTGAGCTACGTTCAGAGAATGCATGGGTGTATCACTTTCGCAGCAATTGAACTGTTCTGCTCAAACTTTCGGCCCAACACGTTCAAAAATAATTACAATGTGGCTCACCGCGCGGTCCTGGAACTCCATGGCATTGGACAGGTCGACTAGGAAGGCCAGCTTCTGCGCGGGGGGCCACCACGCCGGGTGCGCCAGCACTGCCGCCATGGGTGGCCGGGCCGCACTCTGCTGCCGCAGCATGGCGCCCACCAAGTTGGCCGCCTCGGGACCCGCCGCCTTCAGCCCCTCCAACGAGAACCGCCCCTGCACACCAGCAGAGACACTCATCAGTCTGGGAAAAGTGTCTCGTGCTCTGTTGCCGCAGCACCGCACCCACCAAGTTGGCCGCCTCGGGACCCGCCGGCTTCAGCGCCTCCAGCGAGAAGCGCCCCTGCAGGATGTGAGTGTAGACTGATGATTTGGAATGTTTTCGTGCAGTGCTCTGCTGCCGCAGCATTGCCCCCACCAGATTGGCTGCCTCAAGACCCGCCGCCTTCAGGCCCTCCAGCGAGAAGCGCCCCTGCCCAAAGTTGAGGAGGTATCATCAGGTTTCGAGACTCAGCCGCAATCTGCTTCCGCAGCATGGCGCCTATTGAATTGGCTGCCTCAGGACCCGCCGCCTTGAGCCCCTCCGACGAGAAGCGTCCCTGAAGGAGATCGAGGAAGCATTGGATTTACATTTAATGCTGCACTGCACTCCGCTGCTGCAACTTGTTGACCAACTTGCCTGCCTCTGCCTCGCGAAGTTTCAAAGCCTGGCAATTAAACCTCAATGAAAATGTGTGATTTGAAACTGTGTTCTGTCTGCTCGAGTTACGGGGTCCAGCTCGCTGGCACATCATCACTGTTTGCGAGCCACATGGCGACATCATGACACAATGAACCAAGTTGGCCAAGCCTCAGTACAAATCCAATTCTGGCCGCTGTTCATTTCGCATTTGTGTTGTGCATCAGATGGGTGCCGCCCGCTGGTTATGCAACATTGCAGCAGCAAGCCGCGGGAAGTAGAACAGATCACCATTTGTGGGTACACACCTGCAGGATGTTCATGTCGCGCTCATAGCGGGCGCCGAAGGGGTGCCGCCCGCCGGTGAGGCAGTAGTGCAGCAGCAGGCCGTAGGAAAACACGTCCACGGCGCGGGACTGGCGTGCGGCGCCGCCCGATCTGCTGACCAGCTGCTCATACGCCTGCCACCCCTGGCTGCCGCCTGTGCAATGCATGGTTGAAATCTTCGGCAGGGTGGTGAGTGCGGCAGGGCACAACCGTATGAGTTTGGCTGCGCCGCCCGACCGGCTGACCATCTGCTCGCCCCTGGCTGCCGCCTGCACCTCCTGCAAAATGCCTGGATGTCTGATGGTGACAAGCCAACCGACTCATCAGCTGCTCGTACGCCTGCTGCCACCCCTGGTCGCCGCCTGCACTTCGGCAAAAATGCCTGAATGTCTGATGGTGACAAGCCAACCGACTCATCAGCTGCTCGTACGCCTGCTGCCACCCCTGGCCGCCGCCTGCCCTCGAGAATCGCATCTCGTTGTTGCAGCAGTTGCAAAGATTTGAGTACTTGAAGGTGATACATGACGCCGCCTGACCGGCTCACCAGCTGCTCGTACGCCTGCCACCCTGGCTGCCGCCTGCGCAGTGTGTGCATGAATAAGATTTGCAGGGGTTGTGGTGATGGCAGGTTACGACAGTGCGTGTCTGGCGGCGCTGCCTGTCCGGCTGACCAGCTGCTCACACGCCTGCCACCCCTGGCTGCCGCCTGTGCAATGCTTGAATGAAAAGGTCGGCAGGGTTTCGGATCGTGGGGCACAACAGCGTGTGCCCCACGATCTGGCGCTACCAGACCTGCTGACCAGCTGCTCGGCGCTTCTGGCACCCCTGGCTGCCAGCTGTGCAATGTGCAGGCGCCACATCTCCCCAGGAGTCCCAGCCCATTCGGCATGACGGGGGACCATCGCAGCACCTTGGCCGCGCCATTGGTCCTGCTGACTAGCTGCTCATGTGCCTGCCACCCCTCGCTGCCAAATGCATTGCGCAGGAGTTTGTGGAATAGTCATTGCGCAAAAAAAGTGGTGCAGCGGCCGCTCATAGCTCCTGTTTTGTATACTCAGGGCATCGTCTATTGCTTGTAGGTAGCGGTTCTGGTGGTTGCAGCCCCGAGGGAGATGTGCTCAGGAAGTTGGTTCTGCCCAGTGGACAACAATGGGACAAAACGGCACCCATGACTGAACTTATGTGGATCTGCTGTTCTAGCGCTGGAACCAACAACTGGAAACCGCACCGGCGCCAGGCGTCTCGAAGGAGGAGGCATCATTGTGCAGCCGCGTGCACAGACCCATGTCGCTGACTTTCGCCCTGCATCACACACGATCGGCATGAGTTCCCAATGCTACACATGACCTTCGGCTCTTGGACACCGTCGGAGCGCCAAGCTGAAGACCACAGCACACATTCAACTAAATCGCGAACGAGTACAGACGAGTGCATCCATGTGCAGACGAGTGCAGCCAACTGCAAGGCCGCCAGCTGCAGGGTTGACAGTGAGAACCCTTACCTGCCGCTCTCGGCCAGCAGCACATTGTGTGGCTTCAGGTCACGGTGCACGAAGCCGCGCGTGTGCAGGAAGGCCAGCCCCTCCCCAATGTCTCGAGCCACCTGTGACATTGCCACACCTCATCAAACCATTTGCAGGTCTGTCAGGTGACTTCTTTCCCACCAACTTGACCAGTGTCACCGTTCAACGCTGTGCTGAAGTCATAGCAGTTATGTTTGACTACAACAAACATGGTATTGTCGACAGTGTCACTTACCGCCCATGCCAGCGGTGTTGGCTCCAGTGCGGTGCCATCGGCTCCGCCGCCACTGGCTGTCCTGGCTGACCTTGCGCCGCCCGCAGTCTTGCTGGCGGCTGACGCGCTTGCCGTGTTGCCCTGTGCTGAATTGCCGCCACCGCCGCCGCCGCCGCCGCCATTTCCGCCGCCGGCCGCCGTCTGGAAGCGCAGTGCTTTGCCGCCAACGGCCGGGGCAGTCGCGCCTGACAGCGGCTCCATCACATCGTGCAGCGCAGCCGCACAGCGCTCCAGGGCGAGGTACACGAACTGCGCGTCCCTCTCCATTGAGAAGCACCGCACCTGTCGCATGAAATGCACATTGTCCATGTATTGTATCGGTGCAAGCAGTACGTTTAGCAGTTGATGTTGCCGCGCAGCGCTCCAGGGCGAGGTACACAAACTGCTCCTCCCTGTCCATCGAGAAGCACTGCACACGCACATTGTGGTCAGGTCTCGTGTCGAGAACTGTACATCTTGTTTGTGTCAGGTATGCCCGGTCAGCATGTTCAGCAGCCATGTGAAGCAGCATGGTTCATATGCTTCATAGTGCGCCTGAATGGAACTTGCTGGCTGATTGAACTCAATGCAAAGGGTTGCTGGGTGTTCAAATTTGGACGCACACCACATCTGACGCACCACGCCCTCTTAACTCACCACATTGGGGTGGTCGTCTGTGTGGATGAGCGCGTTGATCTCGGTGCGCGCCAGCTCGGCAAAGCGCGCCAGGAGGCGCTTCACGGCCACCGGCCGCCCGTCCAGCCGGCCTTCCAGTACCACCGTGCCGCCGCTGCCGTAGCCCAGCACCCTGGTGCCGACCTGATACAATCAATGCAAACAGAAGAAGGTCTGCAAGCATGCCACCGCTCGACCGCCGCTGGCCGCCAGTCCAGCCGGCCCTGCAACGCCACGGTGCCACACTGCCATAGTCCAGCACCCTCGTGCCGACCTGATATATATGATACGTACAAGGCGATCAGAAGAAGGTGCGGATGTGAGTGACTTCACATGCCATTATCAAATCGCCACTGGCCACGCGTCAGGCCGGCCCTGCAGCACAACGGTGCCGCAGCTGCAGTAGCCAAGCACCCTCATACCGACCTGGTCCTCAAAATCACATCAGAGATCAGGCACATCTGAAAGTTTTACAGAGGTATCGATCTCGCCACTGGTCGATCTTGGTGCCACCACCACTATCACAGCCCAGCATGGCTTCGCCCTCTCAACAACAAAGCAATACACAGAATCCACGCCATCGTCCATACTCAGCACCTACGAGGCCCCCTTGCATGCGCAGATATGCCTCTTTTGTTTGAAAATTTCACACCGTCATGCACCTGCCGCAACAACAAATGCTGGCAGCAGCGACCCAACGAGCAGGTGTTTGTCCCACAGACCTTCAGGAAACCGCCACATTGACAAGTCCTGAGCATACGTTGGTGCAAAGACCATCTGCATACCTCCATGCGCCCAATGCGGGAGACGCCCGGAGGCAGCGGCGAGCGCGGTGACAGCAGCTGCCGCTCCGCAGCAACCGCCGCTTCCGCTGCTGCCTCCGCTTCCGCGGCGGCAGCGGCGCTGCCGCTGAGCCGGCCGCTGTCGCCACCGCGGCTGTCGCTGCGCCTGCTGCCCCTCGAGTCTGCGCCGCCATCCCTTTGCAAAAAGACAGGATCAGCTTACGATTGTGCAAGTGCAAGGTACAGCTTCTGCTACCGCCGCTGCGATCGGTACATGGCTGCTGCCCCTCGATTCTGCGATGGCAGGACTTTCCCTGTAGCGACATGTGCAGCACTGCAGCTTGCTCAGCTGCAGTGTCAGATTCAGATCACATCAGGAAGGCAATGCTATGGCTGTCGTTGCGCTGCAGCTGCTGCAGTCCGCCCCGCCAGACCCTTCAGCATGATTACTGGCTGCAGTCCGACAAATCCATATGGCAACCTCAGACTTCAACGCCACTGGACTGGCACCACCAGGCTCGCGGGTCATCCAGACCTGCAGTCGCCACCACCCTGACGGGGAGGAGCAATACGATGTAATCTGGTCAGCACCTCTGATGCCCCCAGCCCCTAGAACCTGAAACCCACCTGCTGCCGCCAAGAGACGGCTCGCCGCTGGAGGTGTGGATGCGGCCTGGCGGCGGGCGGCTGCTGTGCTCCGACGCCCTGGATCCCAGCGAGTTCGCCTCCGCCTGCAGTGTAGTAGAACACTGTCATGACGGAGTTCGCCATCGTGACTTGATTGCACTTCAGGTGCAAATGCGGCGTGGCGGCGGGCGGCTGCTGTGCTCCGACGCCCTGGAGCCCAGCGAATTGGCCTCCGCCTGCAGAGTTGTATTGCCAGGCATCAACGCCGGCCTTTGCAGCATCACCAGCCAGTTATCATGGACTCTTGGCACTACTGAGCTGCTATGACCCGCGATCTTTTTGTGAATTTCATGAAACTCAGTAGGGGCAAGATCCCAGCGAGGCTGTTCCTGCCTGCAGCAGTGAATCACATGACATGTGGGTACAGCACGACAATGCCGAGCCGTGACATCTGCCCAGCATCACCGGCCTGTAGACATGCGCATGATAGCAGCATGCTGCTGCGAGCTGGGGTTCTGAAACCTTGCCTGCAAATGCACTGGCAGGCGCCTCGTGTGAATGTGCACAAGATTGCTTGATGGCCGCAGAATAGGAGATTTATCAGCTCACATGGCCGCCCAGCTTGTTGCCCTTTCGGATGCTGGGGGATCCACATGCTGGCAGCATGGCAAGGGGCTCGGCAACTGCTGCCAAAGCTGGGCACTCTGTCATGCGAGGGCGGTGGTCCCACGAAGGGCGTCGACAGCAGGGCATGCTCCGCACCTCTTCGTCCGAGCCGACCAAATCGCCGTCATCCGCGACGGAGGACGGCCCTGTGCTGGATTCTGCCGCGGCGGTGTCGCTGCGGCGGCTGCCCCGCTGCTTCCGGCGCCGCAGCCGCTTCTGCAGCAGGTAATGCATTCAAGTTAAGTGTACAGTCTGAATGATGTATGAACCCACGAAGCTGCGCTTGCAGGAGCTCGTGGTGCGCGAGATATGCTACTGTAGCTGCCAGCTGTTTGCTGAGTTTCATTAAGTTGGAGCTCTGCCTAGAGGTCTGCCTGGGTGTTCACAATTCACCTTGGACGCGCCGCCATCCGCACTGACACACTGCTCTGCGTTCTCATGCCTCAGACACAACATCGCCCAACAAAGTAGAAAACGCCTTGCCTTTGCAGCTTCGCTGTCCGCAATGGTGAACTGCTGCGCCGTCACGTGCCCGATCTGCATGGCCGCGCTGTCCGAGCTGCCGAAGTTTCCAGCCTATGGCGAGTGCTGCAGGGTTCCGATTTCGGACGTCCGCCTTCACCAAGAACCAATGTGAGGAATGCTTCACCTTTGCAGAGTTGCCGTCTGGGTTGGCAAATTGCTCCGCCATCTTCCGCCCGACCTGCGTGGCCACGCTACTCGAGCCGCCGGCCTGCTGTGCTGGTGGCGGCTGCTGCATTCTTGTTTCGTGGTAACAATTCAGTCCACGAAAGAACGTTGGGACTGCATCTCACCTTTGCGGGGTCGCCGTCCGAGTTAGCGAACTGCTCCGCCGTCTCCCGCCCGACCTGCGTGGCGACACTGTCCGAGCCGCCGGCCTGCTGTGCCAGCGGCGGCTGCCGCCTGTCCGCATTGTTTGCGGCGTCTCGGCGGCGGGCGAGCAGCAGCACCGTCAGCGCCGCAACCACACCGGCCAGCACGCCGGCGACGGCCGCCACGCCCAGAATCAGGGCGATCAGTCCCTTCCACGACCAGCCTGCGAGAATCGAGCGACGACATGAGGTCGAGTACGAACATGCCTGACACTGCGCCGGCCAGCACGCCGGCGACGGCCGCCACGCACAGGATCAGCGCAACTACCCTTCCATGACCAGCCTGCGAGAGCCGGTAAAAACTGAGATCATGTGCAGGAATATTTGACACCACGCCGGCAGGCATGCCGGCGACGGCCGCCCCCTGAGAATCAGAGCAACCAGCCCCTCCCACGACCAGCCTGCAGGAGCCATGCGACAGTCACATGTGAGGTCACGAAGAGTGGACTGCGATGACCACGTCAGCCAACACACTGGCAAGAGCTGCCAACAGCACGGAGCACTTTGACCTGAAAACAACCAGTCTGCAGATGCAGACAATGTACCGCCTTCGGCTGTGTATGTGTCTGATGTGCAGAATTGCAAGGCCGTTAAACCCCTCCACTCACATCGCGTCCTTGTGCCGTGCCCCAACAGCACACGACCATGGATGGCAGGAACATCACTGACACATGGCGCCTTGATCAGCAATCGTTCTTGCCACCCACCAAACGGCAGGGCGCTGCTGTAGCCTGCCGCCCAGGCAGCCTCCTCGTCCACCGTCGCAGGCAGCAGCCGCGGTGGCGCCTCCCGGTACTGCAGCACAATGTAAGGGTTGAGGGTTTTTATTGTGTCTCGGCAGAATGATGCACTGACTATGCCACCGCCACAAGCGGCCATCCCGCTGCTCTGAGCCCGCAGATGGCACTTTTCAATGTGGAATGATCCTCGGCAGAACGGTGCACCACTGCAGTTCTTTCAGGCATTTGCACAGTGGCAGCAGCGATTTGGACAGAACACCAGCAGGTCATCAGGGTGTCAGCAGCATGCCTGGTAGCCGCCATACGGCAAGCCACGGCCCGCAGGCAGTGCCAGGCCCGCCTGTGTTGCCGCGCTGACCTGCAGGATACAAATTGTAGAATATTTGTGTGTTGCATTCGAATAATGCTGTGTTAGGATCATGCTCCATATCATGCTGTTTACCATGCCGCAAGGCCGACAGCTCACTGCTCATGATATGGGGTGTGAATGCTGCACAGCAGCCAGGTGATTTATTGCCTGCGACTGCTCTGCAATTCTCGAGAATGGATACCTCGTGCGCTCCCAAGGGCACCCCAGGACCAAATCCGCTATCATTGCTCGCCAGCATCCTGCGACAACAGTACCCCACTCACATATGCACAGCCAGAAGCCGTCCAGAACGTCCTTGCAGCTCCTTCACAACAGCTTGTGAGATGGAAACATTGACAGAAGGTAAACATCTGACCTGCCATCGGCATCCCAGGCAGACGCCGGCAGCGAGCGGCCCTCACAGGCCGGGTCCCGCTCCTTTCCCTTTCCTGCCCTTCCGCCGCCGCCGCCGCCTTTTGAGTGGCACGGGTCCCCGGCGCCGCCCGGGAAGTCGAACTCATAGTAGGAAGCAGGAAGCGCGTACAGGCCGCCGCTGCCCGGCAGCTGCCCGACCCAGATGCGCCCCAAGTCCTCGTCCGGCATGCTGTTGTGCGGTCCTGCAGCAGAGTCAAAACCATGAGTGCTAGAGATGAGCCGCTCTTCCTTTGGTGGGATCTACAAGGCATGATGGATTAGAATGGGGCAGCTGCCCGACCCAGATGCGCCCCAGGTCCTCGTTCGACATGCTTGTATGGGGGGCCTGCAACAAAAGCCACGGGTGTTCAGAATCAACTGCTCTGCCTTGAATGAGGTTTGGAATGCATGATGCATGATGCATTGAATACGGGGAGCTGCCACAGCCTCGTGCGCATTCAACCCCTTGTCCAACATGCAATGGTTTGACCAGGAGACCTGCATGTTGTGCGGCATGGGGTTTACGCCTGGCGCTGTGGAGTGCAACTGCCCCATCGAAATGGCTCCACCCGTCTAGCATAGTTCTGTGAGACCTGTACTAGGCTTTTATTCATGCCAAATCGCCGAACCAGAAAATGGTTGCAGCGCATCCAATCGCGCACAACAAGCGAAGAAGTGATTGCAATGGTCACCCTCAGATCAACAGGCTGAGAATATGGGAATGATAGAAACCAACAGTGATCTGCTGCATCCGCCTTGACCATCAGCATGTTGCGGCACAGCCGCCTGCAGGAGCAAAGAGGCAAAGGGCACGCACTAGAACAGAGGTTCCAACGTTCATCTCACACGTGATAGGTCTGGTGGGCATGCTCACCGGGCAGCACATTGGCGGGAGAGCCACCCGGAAAGGCGGCGGCCATTAGTTAAAGGGCACCAATGGACATTGCCACCAACGGGCATTGCCAGCCGCAATTCCCGCTTTTGCAAACCATGCACGCAGGCACGACAGCCTGCACAGTTACACCCACCGGGCAGCATGTTGGCGGCGGAGCCGCCTGGGAAGGCGGCGACCAGCGGCGAGTCAAAGGGCACCGACCAGCGCTGCAGCCGCGTGCGCGGGTCGTAGCACAGCAGCGAGTTCTGCGCGCCAATCAGCAGCCCCGGCGACTCTGCAGAGAGCACAGACAATCCCCGTGTGGAGCGTGCAAAGTAAAGTCGCAAGCATTGAGTGCAGCTGTGCGCACGAGGGCAACACTCCTGTGCCCTGACTTGCATTGATTTCCTCACAAATGGAGGACCTCTGCAGCTCAAACATCATGCCATCCTGCAGCATGCGCACTTTGTCCACCAGAAATTCAGTGCCGGCTGATGGTCAAAGTTCCAGCGCTGATCGAATATACGTTTCCACAGCTTGTTACCACGACGCTCTCTGCACAAGCGCACTCAGGTTGGGCCTGCCACCCACCCTGGTGCGGGAAGGGTATGTCCACCTCGTCGACCAGCGCCCGCAGCGCCGGCAGGCTCAGCTGCTGCACGCGGCCGAAGGTGACGTTCCAGCGCACGCCGCCGCCGCCGCCGCGCGCGAGCGCGTGCACGTGCCAGTTGGAGCGCGCCACCAGGATGCCGGAGCCGCTCGCCAGCGCCGCCGCACCCGGCGACCTGTCAGGATCCGGCTCCTCTCCGGGATCTGCAAAGCAAGGTAGATCTATCTGTCTGTCCACAGGTTGCATGACTGCCAGAGCGCGTGCACGTGCGAGTTGGAGCGCGCCACCAGGATGCCAGAGCCGCTCGTCAGCGCCGCCGCGCCTGGCGACCTGTCTGGGTCCGGTTCCTCTCCCGGGTCTGCGGTGAATAGAAATGTCTTTGATATTAGTCGGTGAGAGGGCGGCGGTCGCCAGTTGAAGCGCGCCACCAGGACGCTGGAGCCGCTCGCCAGGGCCGCCGCGCCTGGGGACCTATCTGGGTCCGGTTCCTTTCCAAGATCTGCGAAGCCAATTCGACGTCCTCTGGACGGTTGCACGGATGGCATCAGCAGCATATGCCAGCTGGAGCGCGCCACCAGGATGCCGGAGCCGCTTTGGCTAAGGCTGCCGCGCCTGAGTACCTGCCTGGGTCCGGCTCGTCTCCAGAGTCTGCAAAAGACGCCAGATGCACACGTTGTGCTCAGTCTGCAACATCGCGGCGTCTGCCACTTGAAAGTGCAACCAGGATAACAGAGTTGCTGGGCCAGCGATGCACCTATGAGCAGCCTGTCAACATTCGGCTCCTTTTCTGCATCTGTGGCAGAGAGGCAGATGCAGCACACACACACACACACACACACACACACACACACACACACACACACACACACACACACACACACACACACACACACACACACACACACACACACACACACACACACACACATTGTCCGACCTTAATACGATTTTGCCCGAAACCCAAAGGTTGGCTGCCGATTGCAGCAGGCGTCCGCGGACTTCAGCCACTTGGCTGAAGCACGGGCCGGAAACTGCATCCAGAATAGATTGCTTTTCAACCCCAACTCAGAATCAACGACTTTGAGCAGGCTCACCCAGGAATGCTGCCACGTGCAGCAGCCGGCCGCCGACGGTGGCCACCTCCTCCACGAGTATGTCAGTCTCGAATGTGGCAAATAGCTCAAACTTGATACATCAAGCAGCGCTCACCGAGGATGGCCGCCACGTGCAGCAGCTGGTCATCAACGGCGGCCACCTCCTCCACGAGTTTACTGGCGAGTATACTGATGTCTCGTCTGGCGAGTGGCTTCAATTTGATACGTCAGGTGGCGCTCACCCAGGATGGCCGCCACCTGCAGCAGCCGGCCGCCGACAGCGGCCACCTCTTCCACGAGGCGCCCGGTTTTTGCGTCCAGCACATACAGCGTCGTGTCCTTGGCGCCCAGCAGCAGCGAGCCGTCAAATGCGAGGCTCCCCGGGGAGCCGTCCACCAGGTCCTCGATCGTTTCCGCTAGGATCTGCAAAATAGAACAGATGCTGAAATAATGCTGATGGTTTGCTGTGGGGCCAGCAGCAGCGAGCGGTCACATACGAGTCTCCCCGGAGGAGCCGTCCAACAGATCCTCGATGAATTCCGCCGGGATCTGCAGAAGACAATGGACGCTGTGATGATGCTGGTGGTCTGCTGTGGGTCCAGCAGCAGCGAGCCGTCACATGTGAGGCTCCCTGGGGGAGCCGTCCACCTGGTCCTCGATCGTTTCTACCAGGATCTGTGGGGAAAGTATTTTCAATAGAACGAACATGCTGCTGCTGCTGCTGCTGCTGCTGCTGCTGCTGCTGCTGCTGCTGCTGCTGCTGCTGCTGCTGCTGCTGCTGCTGCTGTGACGTGGACCCAGCAGCAGTGAGGTTGTCAAGTGCCAGACTGCCTCCCTGATTCTGATGCCCCTGCTCCCGCGCACAGATGTCCCTGCAAGCCCGTGACTGACTGTACTGTGCCACTGGTCATCGGTCCATGCTGAGAGCCCCCATGACAGTCTATGGATTCCCTCGTCCCGTGCCGGTCCAAGCGTCCTCTTGCAAACCTTGGGTACAGTTGAACCATCAACTTACGATCCAGTTGAACAAAAACATGTGGTAATGGAATTTCCTCACCTCATACATCTGCTCGCCGTGGCGGTATGCATACAGGCTGCCGTCCGCGCCCGGCAGGATGGTTGACTGCGCCCCATCCATCCCCACGCTCACACCCTGCAAGCCACGGAGTCATGCATCGCATTGAGCATCCATCATGGTGTGCGCCGCAGCATGCCAGCATGGCGTCCTAGTCCGGCAGGTGATCTCCAAGATGGGCTCCGGCATTGCAAATCCGTGAGTTGCGGCCTGAAAACCTTCCAATTGCCGCAGGGAGCAGCATGTATGGTTTCATGTGTGGGGAGCTGACCTTGTTGGACACGAGCGGGGCGCCGGTATCGTATGTCCAAAGCTTGCGTCCGGATGCCTCATCAACCGCCGCCACGCTACCATCCAGCAGGCTTACCAGCAACGGCGAGGGGTTTCTGCGGACAAGCAGTCAGCACCTGAGGCGCAGCCGATGCTGAGACACGGCTTGTCTTGAGTTCACAGGGGGTTTGGTGCATCTGCTTGTGTCGTGCAATGCAGAGCACATTGCAGCGGTGCGTTCAATTATTGACAGACCGCAACTCGCACCTGTCAGCGAACAGGTCGTCATCGCGCAGCGCGATGGCTTTGTCGCTGTCGTCGTGGGGCGCCACGTCAAGTGTAGCGGGCTGCCGCGGCGCATGCTGTGATTGCGCATCCGGACCTCGAGGCTGAGCTGTCACTTGCACCGGCGCCCACAGCGAGACGCTGAGCAGGGCAGCCAGCAAGGCCAAGCACCCCCAGCCGCGTCGCATGTCTGCTCAGCTGCGATGTAGTCGCCTCAGCTGTTGCTGCACGGGCTAGGTGAGCATGTACCAACCATGGGGATTGCCACAGCTGATCGGACTTCTTTGTCACAAATGTACGCTTGGCAGATCTGAGAGCTCAATACACCCTCTACCTAACAGTAGCTTGTTGCGCATTCAGCCTGTGTCTCACTACAGCACTGAGGAGGCCTTTGCATCCGACGAAGCCACGAGAAGGCGCCAGCGGATGTGCCGGAGCGCATGCCACGGCACGGCTGTGATCAACATGCACACTTCCAAACGTTTTCTTCCTGTACGTTAACGTTGTTGTGAGCACATGTAGGAGCAAGTGGAGAGAGATCCTGTACTTGCCGGTCCGAGGCCCTGTGTCGAAAGTCGCTTCGACACCTGCGTCAGCTTGGCCTGCAATATTGGATCGACGTCAAATTTCAACGTTCGCAGACACGGACTCGCTAAATCGATTCAGTCTCAGCAGATGCAGTGACGCACTGTTCCACAAGGCACAGCGCAGTGCTCGCTTTTGCTCCGAGTCAGTCTGGTTTGACAGAGCCACATGTAAGCCTTCTGGATCTCTCACGGAGCTCTCAGCCCCCAAAGCTGGCGATTTGTAAGCCCTCAACGCCTCTGCATCGGCTCGCTTAGCCGGCTTCAACCGTTGCGATCGAGATCTCGCGCCGCAGCAAGCTCAAGCCCAGCCAGCATGTAGGGGCAGCACATCTGCCAGCCTTGGCACATGGGTGCTCAGATGCCACGCGCAAACATCCAGCTGTGCGACATCATCCCAGATGCTGGAAGGCTTAGGCCTTTGACGCGCCAGCATGCACGCTGATCATCAGCGCATCGGGAGTCACGGCAGCGGCGTCAGCTGAGCCATGGCCGACTGGCAGGCCTGGGAGCGCGAGGCGGCGGCGCGGGCGCTGGAGGCTCTGGAGGCGGGCTCCTCCGCGGTGCACGACGCGCTGCATGGGCTCCTGGACTGCTGCCTGCAGCTGCACCCGGCCGCGGCGCGGCACCTGTATGAGGCCGCCAAAAAGGCAAGTAGCACCATATAAGTTTTCGGAACCCCTCGCGTTTTCGTTGCAATTATAAAGAAACACGGATTGCTGGATCGCTGCCCGCAGCTGCACCCTGCCGCGGCGCGGCACCTGTAAGACGCCGCCGAAAAAGTTGGTGACGCCATGTGATCCTCTCCGTTCCCCTGCTGATTGCTGCTGATTGCTGAAATTACAGTGGGCGGGCTCTTGTGCAGCGCGCAATGCGCTGCACTGGCTGCTGGACTGCTGCCTGCAGCTGCCCCCGGCCGCAGCACGGCACCTGTCTAAGCCGACAAAAGGGTGGCTTCTTGTCTCACGGCTTCGCAGAGGACATGCGTTCAGATGCCGATGGGTGCCAGCTCTTCTGCTGCATGCGCCGCTGACATGCTGCCTGCAGCTGCACCCGATCGCGGCATGACACACATGCGAGGCCGCCAGAACGGTTGGCGGCGGCCATGACTTTGCCGGCGGCATTCGACCCTCCTCAACTTACTACACCCTTGTCAAAAACATCCGGCATCCGTGGATACCCAGTGCGCTCTGCACGCGAGACGGCAGCATGTCCTTGCCAAACGTGGCAGCGAAAGTCATGGCTGTGCCGGTGGTCGAACCTGATGTCCTTGTGATAGCTGCCGCGGGCGTCACGTCGGATCGTCACTCTTGTATCCGTCCAGGATGACGACATGTTCTCGCCCACGTACGGCGGCGGCCACGGCAGCGGCGGCTGCGGCTTCGCCGGCGGCGGCCCCTACGCCCTGCCGGTGCCGGGTCGGGCTGCCCTCGCGCCGCACCCGGCCACACTGCCAGGCACCTTCGCCTATCAGCAGGTGCAGTGCCAGAGCTTTGCATGGGGCCAGCTGACGAGACATTCGAGGAAGCCAGGCAGTGCAAAGCCGGGCAGCTGCTGACAGTGGGCGTCTGTCCAACAGCATATGGCAGTGACGGTTGCATACAGGAGCGGCGCATAGCCTCAATGATTAAGCATTGCTAAATCATACATGAGCAATGACACTTGCATGCAGGAGCAGCGCATGGCCCGGATGGAGGCTGGCGGCGCGCAGCCTGCACTGGTGAGTCGGACCATGACCATCCCGCTGCTGCTGCGTCATTGCTGGTGACAAACATGCGCATCTGTCTTGCCACCAGCTTGAGCTGGACCTCTGGAATCCAGATATTGAATCACATTAACCTCTACAAACTGTACAGAAGAAAAGGCCCTCAGTCAAGAACATGTTGTCCTTCTGTGAACACAGGGCGGCCAATCTGTGGCCGGCATCCCACAGCATGCCGGTCTGAGCGCAGTAGCCCCGGCAACACATCCCCACAGCAGCCCATACGTGGTCCAAACCCAGCCGCCAGCGTTCCTGGCCTATCAGCAACCGCTGCCGCCGTACGCGCCGCCGCGCCACCTGCAGCAGCAGCAGCAGCAGCAGCAGCATCAGCAGCAGCAGCAGCTCTACCGGCACACAAGCCAGCAGCACGGGCAGAGTCAGCAGCAGCATCAGCAGCCGCAGGCGCAGCAGCACACAGGCGCCGCGTCATCGAGGCAGGCGCTGGGCCCCCCGCAGTGGGCTCCGCCCCGGCTTGGCACCCCGCTGCACCTCGCAGCTGCCGCCGGCATTGAGGCATTCCAGATGCCACCGCTGCAGGCGCAGCAGGCGGGGTCTCCGCCAACAGCAGATGCGCAGCTGGGGACTCGGCTTCCTGCTGCAGTGGCGGTGGCCGCCGGTGTGCCGGACGGGGCGGGCGTCTACAGGACGGTGTCAACGCCGGCGGCAGTAGGCAGCCGGCACAGCGACCGGCCGCAGCAGCAAGCCCTGTTGCACCAGCAGCAGAGTCTGTCGCACCAGCGGCATCTGACGTCAAACGAAAATCAGCAGCACCGCCTTTTGGGCCGCCACGCACGCGAGCAGTCCTGGGAGGACTTCTTGCCGGCGCAGCCGCCGCCGGAGTCGGCGCAGCAGTCCCCGGCACCCGGCGCGCTACACCCGGGCGTGCCAAACCCTGCCGTGCTACTAAACCCTGGCATGCCGAACCCTGGCAGCGCGCCGGCGGCGAATGCCAGGCGGCGCGCCAGCGCTGGCGCGGCGCTGCAGCGCATGGGCCAGCCTTCAACTGCCTTTGCGACTCCGGCAACGGACGACGCGTCATCGCCGACGGGCGGCAACCCTGCAGCAGCTGAACACCAGGCGGCGGCGTCACCGGCTGACGCGGACAATGCGGGCACGGCTGCCTCAGACGTGCTGCAGCGACCGGAGAGCGCGGGTTCATGGGCTATCAGCAAAGCTGGCAACGCTCGCAGCCCACACGGCGACGGTGCAGCGGATGCGGCAGAGAGTGGTGATACAGGGCAGGAGTGGGATGCTACAGGGCGAGCGGCAGATTTGCTGGAGACCACTGACACCGCAGGCAAGACACAGTGGTTGCATTGCCTCCTGCCTGAGGTCGCTGTCAAAGGTGCCTGCATGCAGCAAATATGTGACACAGCGGGTGAGCGACAGGTCTGCATCGCAGCTGAGCCGCCGTCAGATATCCAGAGCAAATGCAGAAACTAAGCCAACTCCAAAACGCCAGCGGCGGTGTCACTACAAACACATGCATTGCACCAACGCAGGTGCAGCGCAAGCTGCAGCACTCGGCTTGGTGTCCCCTCTTGTGTGCACAGAAAGCGCAACAAGTTTACTAGTATTCAACAGGAAGCTCTGACCCCAACAGCATGATGCCTGCAGGCGATACCGGCCCGGCAGTTATGTCACTGCCGCTGGATGTCATGGTCCGGCCAGCACAGCTGCAACAGGAGCAGCAGCACCAGCAGCAGCACCAGCTGTTGCGGCAGCCGCCACTGCAGCAGCAGCAGCAAGCCCTGGAGGCCGTGACACGGTTGCCAAGGTGTGTCAACGGTGCTTACTCCTGGATGAATGTCTAAACAGCTGCCACAAGCATGGGGTTTCGCCACCTGCTGCGTGCTGCATGCACTTGAGCATGACAGCTTATTCCAGGTGTGCAATGAGCGCAATGCTGAGTTGAAGCGGAAACCTGTTGCAATTTCCCCTCGTTCAATTGCAGGGCCATCGACGAAGTGGACTTGCGGCAGCTGGCGTTCGGGCGGCAGATCGGCGAGGGGGGCTTCGGCAGGGTGCGGGCTGTCACTACTTGTCAGCCCATCCGATGTCGCCCATGTGATGTGTCTGATGCCCTGGCTGTCGCCTCAAACCAACATGAGCCAGGCTAGAACTGGGCTCTGCTGTGGACAATGAGAGGCTGCGAATTCCTGCAGTTCATGGCATCCTGGGTCCCCAAAACTCGCTGGGGTTTGCCTCGTAATGCATTGAACACTGCAAGTCACCGACTGCAGGTGTACGCAGGCCACTGGCGGGGCAGCCGGTGGCGGTCAAAGTTGTTAGCCAGACAGAGCTGCTGGACAGTCACGGGCATCACGGGTCGCAAATTTTGCAAAGATTGCGCATTGAACACTGTGCGTCACCAACTGCAGGTGTACGCAGGCCACTGGCGGGGCCTGCCGGTGGCGGTCAAGGTCGCGAGTCAGACCGCGCCGCCGAACAAATGTATGGCATTGCTGGTCCCCAAATCGCGCTGAGTTTGGGCACTGAACATTGTGAAGTCACGAACTGCAGGTGTACGCAGGCCATTGGCGGGGGCTGCCGGTGGCGGTCAAGGTGGTCAGCCAGACCGCGCCGCTGGACGGCCAATTGGTCGCCGAGTTCCGCCGAGAGGTTTTTCTGAATTTGTTCCTCAAACAGCCTGCAATTGCACTGCAGCTGGTGTGCGCATATCTCAGTGTCCTGCAGCAGACGATGACAGGCTCCAAATATCAGGTTGTTTGAGATGAGCGCCAAGGAAACAACAGCCAGGAGCTGCAGCCAAGCTGCCGCCTGCTTGTGCGGTGCCTGTCCAGATCGCGACGATGGCGGCGCTGCCGCCGCACCGGCATGTGCTGCCGCTGCTGGCGGCGTGCACGGCGCCTCCGCACCTCGCACTCGTCACACCCTTCTGCGCCCGCGGTACACCATTGAGCGTTTCGTTTCGGCTCCTGCTACACTGCAGTTACAATTGCAGAACACCCGGAGTCGCTGGCGGTGTGCACGGCGCCGCTACGTCTGACCCTGGGCACCTACTTCTGCACCTTGCACACCGCATCAATTGTACCTGTGAGCATCAGAAGCTGTCAGGAGCAGCTCGACTCTCGCGCAGACTTGCTGTAGTAGCTGAGGTGGCACCACATCATGCACACCCGGCCACAACGGAAACGTCAGATCTGTTCGTGTCACAGGCTCTCTGTATGGGCTGCTGCATACGCCGGGGCTGCAGCTGAGCTGGCGCCACATCGTGCACCTGGCGCTGGGCGCCGCTCGGGGCATGGCGCACCTGCACGCCTGCCACATCCTGCACCGTGACCTAAAATCAGGTAGGAAATCGTCCTAGAACATGCATCTTCCCGTTCCTTCAATACGGCTTCTTGTCATCAACATCTGGATGCTGCCCGGGGCATGGCGCACCTGCCACATCCTGCACCGCGACCTCAAGTCAGGTAGGCAGTCTCCCGATTGCTTTATGTACGTGCCTGGAGTGCTGTTCCTTTACTCAACATCTGGGCGCTGCCTGGGGAATGGCACACCTGCCACATCCTGCACCGCGACCTCAAGTCAGGTAGGCAGTTCCCAAATTTCCCTCTGTACGTTCCTGGAGTGCTGTTCCTTTACTCAACATCTGGGCACTGCTTGGGGAAAAAGAAACGCATCCCTGCCAGCCACGACCTGCACCGTGACCTCAAGTACAGGTGCTGTTCCAATGTGCCGTCTGCAGTTCACATGCCGACTGCCGCAGAAGTTCACCTGGTGCCAGGCGCTGTGCAAAGAACCTGCATGCATTCCAATCTGTTGGACGCCATCTCCTCCCACAAAATGTGCTGCACTCATTGACGATTGCTCATGTGCAGCCCAGCATGGGTGCACGCTGCCAAGCTGCCAGCTCCTGAGACGCTTTTCCGCTTCGCCAACCTGCTGGTGGCAGACTGGATGATGTGGGTGGCGGACTTTGGGCATGCACCCAAATGGAACTTCGACAATCATGGTGGCCATCATACTTGTGCCGATGCTGCCTTTCAACACAACCCTGTACCGCAGGCAGCCTGCTGGTGGAGGCGGACTGGGCGGTGCGGGTGGCGGACTGTGGCTGGACCCAGGAACCTCACGGCAATTCTGACGGCAGAATTCATGTTGCTGGTGCTGTATCTGAAGACAACCCCGCACTGCAGGCAACCTGCTGGTGGAGGCGGACTGGACGGTGCGGGTGGCAGACTTTGGGCTGCATGCAGAAAATATCTCAACAACAGCTGCGGCAAGTGTTTCTTTGCCACAACTGCTTTTAAACCCTGCGCAGGCAACCTGCTGGTGGAGGCGGACTGGACGGTGAGGGTGGCGGACTTTGGGCTGTCACGCGTGATGGCGGATCTGCACACCATGGTGCGTCGCAGAATGGGGCAAGGAAACCATCTCATGGGTGTTCATTAGGTTTTCCGAAGCTGGGGCGGCAGCGAGCTTGCACTGCCATGTGCTAGATGCTGCTTGAGTTGCTCTTGTTACCACGACACACCCGCTGGGCCGCCATGTGAAGTGGTCCTCAGTCCTTGTCAGGCTCCAAGGGTTCGGTGTTACCAGCTGGCGCCAGCCTTGAGTCGCTCTGCATTCCACTAGGGGTGGTTAACGTTCGTTAAGTACCCCTAACTGCACTGCAGACGGGCGGCCTGGGCACGTACGAGTACATGGCGCCGGAGGTGCTGGGCCACCAGCGATACTCCGAAAAGGTCAGCAGAACGTCTGTTGTTGACCTCACAGCACCAGCGACTTTGCTCCCGTCGGCAAATCCTGCCGCGACATCAGCTAGGCCAGCCCTCTGGCGTCGCAAAGGAGTTGTGGCGGGTGGATGTGGACAGTTCTCAAGCATGGTGCTGCGGGACACGAGCATGATTTTGCAATGCTCGGCGCTTTGCAGAGCATTGGCAATATCCTGATCTGGTATCATGGCCGCCCCAATTGGCACTGTGATGCGCAGGCGGATGTGTACTCGTTTGGCGTGGTGCTGTGGGAGATGTGCGCGCGGGCGATGCCGTACCCCGGGCTCAACGGCATGCAGGCGCGTCCCTGACTTTGCTGCTGAAACCTCATCTTGTGCCGGCGAGCTCTGTTGTTCGCTAATCACAGCGGAAAGATTTCACCCAGAGTTGGAGAGGGTGCATAGCGTGTCAGCATCGGACAGGCTGCCTGCATCTGGCGCTAAATCCCCTAAACCCAAAACCCTTCCACTTTTCCACAGGCGGCGCTGGCGGTCATGAACCGCGGGCTGCGGCCGGAGATCCCGTCGGCGACCCCCGCGCCGCTGGCGGAGCTCATCCGCTGCTGCTGGGCGCCGGCGCCGGCGTCCCGGCCGTCCTTCGGCGACGTGGCGGCCACCCTGGAGGGAATCCACGGCTCCATCGCCGGCGGTGGCGGCGGCGGCGCGGCACAAGAATAACATGCGCTGGTGGCATCACGGTTTCGAGGTTGCCCGCCGGAGCACATCAGCAGCTGGCTGTGTATGTGGTGCCAGTGGCTTTGTTGCGGAAAGGAGGTTTTGTACAAAATTGTGGCCAAAAAAAATCGTGTGACGCATTTGATACACAACTGCCGAACACTATGCCGCCGGCCTTGCGGCCATCTTCATGCCGTGTAGCAGGCATCCTGTAAGGCACACCAGAACATGCTTGTGTGCTGTGTATGCTGCTCGGTGGTCTCAAACCAACTTCAGATATCGTTACCGTACAGCCTGAACACCCAGTAATCACGTGCCCCCACGAAATATTGGGCTTTTTCCTGACCCTGCTCCTGCAGAGCCATTGCTGTTGCTGCGAATTGTCCGACTTAAGTCCAAGTTCGTCGTCAAACTTGATTAGTATCGGCAGCAGCTTCTTCTCTCCGCTGCGGGTCCAGATGGCAATGAAGTGGTTTTGGATGTGGTGAGTCCACCTCGGCTGAATTTTTTCTGGTGTCCTTCCGGTGCCATCTAAGCGCAGCTGCGTTCTTTGACAGTCAAAAATGGCAACTGCAGCCCCAAGGCAGCCATTTCCGCTGCGCGATCTGCCGGAACATATCGAGCATGCCATTCTCGACATGGCGTCAGCAGAGCTCCGATCGCCGCCCTGCATGGACTATCCAACAGTTCTGCGCACCTACACCACACTCGCACTCGTGTGCAGAAGGTGCGCCGTTACTGTTCCGGCTATCATGCGTTTGCGCATGCAATGTGCCACAAACCCTACAGAGCGTGCACTGCTGTGCACAGCTTGCCGCGCAGCTGTACAGGCTCGCAACTCGATTTTACAGCTCATTTTCGCCCGACATAGCCTATTGCCCAACCCTGATTATAATGCATGCACGCAGGTGGCGCGATCTGCTGCGTGCGAGTGGGCCGCTTGCAATTCGAGCCAAGTCACGGCTGCAGCTGCAGCGCCTGGGCGCAGCGCGAACGATGGCCATCGGCGAACTGGAGGTGGAAGGCCAGGAGCGAGGTGCAGCTGGCAAGAAAGGCAACAGATACATCTGCAGAGAATTGCTGAGAATTTCCCAAAAGTTCGCCTTGCAGCGGAGCATCCAATATCCTCTAGAAGCTTGAAGCTAGACCTGGCACTTGAATCGTCTTTGCAGCGGTGCCAGTGGCTGTATGTTCTGAGACGTGAACAGACGACATGCTGTGAGACAAAAGATTGTCGCCAAGACCTGGCTGAGATGTGCTCGCAGGCATGCAGCAAGCCGTGGAGCGGCTGCTGGAGGCGGAGGCCTTCAGGCAGACGTCCGGGCCGACGCTGCGGCGTCTGTGCGGTGCGTGCATACTGAATTGGATTCACAGAAGTTGTATTGAGAAAGTTGTCAAAACTGTCATTGTGAGAGGTGTGTGTTGTACGGTTCCATGCTGAAGGGCCACCAAATGTATTGCAATTCCTTGTAGTCCCTGTCTCAACAGCAGCAGCCACCTAGGTGGCGAGCACTAGACGATGCATTTACATCCGCAATGTGAACGATAATGTGGAAATGTCTGCATCACAGATGTGTGCCGTAGGTCCACACGTCCTGCATTTGTCCCTCCTGTCATTCGTGTGTCCCTCCAAATGGAACAGGCATCGAGAGCAGCGCCATACCAGCCAGGTTCCTAGCCCGCAGCGCACCCTATTACCCCAACCTGCAATGCCTGGATGGCGTGTGGGGCGTCCCCCGCAGCGTGAGTTACACCTGTGGATTCTGTTTCGCTTGTTCTTCTTAGTGCTTTAGTGCTTTATGGCTGATAACAATTGCGCCCACATCCTAACCTGCAGTGCATGGACTTGGCGTCTGGGTGTCCTCGCGTCATGAGTTGCATGTATGCAGGGATCCATAAGGATGTTTCTGTATATTGAGCTGCTTTCATCATGCTTCTGCCAGTTTCACCTTTCTGTGGTACATGGATGACGCCGCCATTGGCGTCCCAGGGCTGGCCTGTGCTGCAAAATGTCTTCCCACACGAACAATCGCCACTGATGAAATGTTTCCACTACCTTGCAGGGCATGCCGACGGGCATCACCCAGCTGGGGTTGCTCGACACGATGCACTACGTGGGCTACGACATGGTCGACATCGGGGCCGCCTTTGAACCGTTGCAGGTATGGTACTCTTCACAGGGCCAAACTCGAACAAGTGCATGCTGCGAATGGCATCAACTTGTGGCTGGTGTATGTCTGTCCATTTTGACGGTACAGCGTCGCATGCCAACGCCAATTGTGCAGCGTTGATGGACAGTATGTCTGTACTGCCTGCGATTGCAAAATCTGTTTTGAGTCCTAAAAGAAGCCAAGTGTCGAATGTCTCATAAACATATTGAATGTCTGGACTTTGTTGGAGACCCCTGTCAGATAAGAATGTCGGTTTTTGTGTACCTGGCTGCAGCAGCTGCGGGCACGCAACCTGCAGGGTCTGGCAGCGGTCCAGGCCACGGACTCGAATTGAAGTGATCCTGTGCTTTGCTGCTGGCCGCAGAAGCTGCAGGTGCTCAGCCTGCGGGGTCTGGCAGGGGTCTGGGCTGCAAATAGTGGAATTACGCACATGGCATTTGAATATCGTGTGCTTTGCTGCTGGCTGCAGAAGCTGCAGGTGCTCAGCCTGCGGGGCGTATCTGCGGATTTGTTGCAACTGCCAGCCAGTCTGCAGGTGAGCCGTGATGAGGGGTAACCAAATAACTTGTTTAATCGCCCCTACTGCGTTCAAGCACACCAGTGTGTGCTGCATGTGCAGTGTCAATAGCTGCCCCACTCATCGGCACGCTTGTGTCCGCGTCCTGTATCAGAGCTCGGTGGTGTCGTTATGGCTATGGATCAGCCAATAAATCAAACGTGCAAATGCACAGGTGCTGCTGGTGTGCGACTGCCGCCTGCGCAACATTGAGGAGTCGAGGTGGGTGGGCGACAGCCACAACCCAGCCTTAATGCAGACAGGCAGTCGGTGTTTGCATCACCCATGCAAGGCTGCTTGGCCGATCCCCGCCGCACACATGTGGACTGCCGGCGACTCGACGTCTACATGGCGGCCGGCAGCGGCAGGGGAACAAGCTGAGCGCAGGTCAAATTTCCTCGCTACATTTCTGTAAACTGTCATCAGCGTCCTGATGTACAGGCTCGTCAATCAGGGCTTGCGGGCGGGGAGATATGACGTCTACATGGCGGCCGGCAGCGGCGGGGGCACAGTGCGGCTGCTGATGCACTTCTTCAACGGCTTTCCGGCGTCCTGGGAGCAGTTCTACTGATATGTCCACAGGATGGAGTACATCTCGCAACGTCAGTGTCAGCAGCGACGGCTGCAGCACTCGTGAGCATGCGGATTTCCAGAGGCATATAACGAATTGCCTGTTGCGGAGTGTGAGAAGCATTTGGTGAGACATGTTCATTATGTTTTGAACTCAGCGAGCAATTGTTCGGGACTGGAATAGGTTGTCGTGATGGTAAGAGTGATTGATGCCGGTGAAGATTGCAGTTTCACAAAACAAGTTTTGCGAGTAGCTTTGAGCAGGCGTGTGTCTGTCTCAATCAAGATTTCATTGCGGCACGATCAATCTTTCCACTCTCAACCAAAAACTTCTGTTGACTTCAGCCCTGGCTATGCAACGCTGCACCACCCCTCCACCTTTCACTCGAAAGGCGTGCATGCCCTGTCGGTCTGCAGTCAAACGTGCAAAGATCTCATCCCGTCATGTGCGGGTCCGCAGAGCAGGCCAATTGGTTGAAATCCCCTTTCCCATCTGCCATGGAACCCCTATGCTGCAATGATGCCGCTCAAAACCACGTGTAGGCAGTGTTCGCCCACGGCCTGTTGCTCTGCTGCCGCACCGCTGGGTGCCTGCTGCGGCGGCGCCGTGTGCAGCCTACAGCAAATCCCACCGCCATTTGTCCCAAGTGTGTAGCACACCAGTGGGTTGTTGACACCCCATGCTGACTGCTGCAGCGCCCTCTCTATACTGCGCGAATTTCCGGCACCTGCCTGCGGCCGCTGCAGGGTGGATTGTCGGCATCCTGGGCCGTCCGCTGCAGCTCGAGAGGGGCTTCAGCCCAGGCCCCCTGGCCGCGCTGCCGGCTCCGTGACGCTCACCGCACCTCACCGACAGCTCCTGGCTCTCCGCCTGCTGCAGGGGTGGTGCTCAATACCCCGGTCTGGCCGCTGTTCTCGAGGGCCGTTTCGTGCCGCTGGGCTACGCTGCCGCCTACCTGCCGCTCACCACGCCTTCTCCAGCTCCCCTGCTCTGCCGCCGTTTCAGGGTGGCTCCTCGGCATCCTAGGCTGGCCGCGCACTGCAGGGCTGTTTTTAGACCCTTGGTTGTGATCCCCGCCGCTCACCGCGCCTTCTTTAGCCCCTGGTCCGCGGCCTGCGTCGCCCGCATGTGCTTCCGCAGGCCACGCACCTGCGTCAGCAGAGTCTCGGCATTTTGACACTGCCGATTCTCCAGTCCCCTTGACGTTCAGCGCGGCCACGGACGCTGCATGCACGGCCACAAGACAAGGATGCGGCATGCCAGCTGCTTTGGCTGCGCTGGGGACGAGGCTGTCACGATGCCTCAGGGCCACTATGTGCTCTCATGTACATGTCAAGACGCACCAGGCGGTAGGTCCACAGCTGGCTGCCGGTCACCCCCAGCACTGCGCACGCCGCCCAATACAGCCTGAAAGCATCAACATGACATAGATGGACACCTGAAAGCCTTGGGATGCAATCGTGCAACGACCAGCATTTGAAACTGGCTGCCGGTGACCCTCAGCACCGTGTGCCATGCCCTGGACAATCTGCACACTAGCGCCATGGCAAGCCATCGGATATCTGGAAGCACCGAGATAATTCATTTGGCACAGATCATGAGCTGGCTGCCGGTCACCCCCGGCACGGCGCAGGACGCCCAGTCCAGCCTGCACGTCAAGAACATGAGCAGGCACCTGTGATAGAACCACAGTGGTTTCTGGCGCCTAGTCAGGCACTTGCAAGGACAGGCTCAAGCTCACCTGAGCGCTACGGGCAGCTGGTCTGTGAGCACCAGCCGCCGCGCCAGCCACGCCACCGCCGGCGGCCCGACGACCGTGCGCACGATCACGAACACCACCGTGTAGGCTGGCGACAGCTTCTTGAACATGCCCGCCGCAAACTGCAGCAAGCGCCAGCGGAACTTCTTTCGGGTCAAGTGTCTGGAACAAGCGGCCCAATGAGTGTGCACATTCCCAAACACCGCCTTCATGGCGACAGGCGGCATCTGAATTGCTCCAGCAAGCGGCGACGACGGCTGTGAGCGGGCCAGACTGAATCAGCGCGGCTGCCTATGCACCCTCCAATATGGCGACACACTCAGGCAGCTTGCCATTCCATCACATGCATGGTGCTCATGCTGAAATTCAGCAGCGGCATTGACGTCTCCGCAGCTGTCAAGCCTGCCACGGAGCTGATGCACAGAGGATATGGAATCACCTTGGAGTCCCGGCGCAGGTCCCGCGCGATGTACCAGCCGTTCTGGAAGATGCTGGTCGACTCCCCCAGGAACATCAGCACCGCCACCGAGATGCCGCCGCGCCCCAGCAGCTGCATGTCAACAGCTTGGGAATTGTGTGGCGAATGAATGGCGCAAGGTCACCTCTATGAGACTGCGGACCTGCCCACAGTGACCACTTGATGTGGCCTGAACAATCCTTCAGATCCAAGCAATACTCCCAGCGCGCACCACACTGGAGTTGTGTGAGAGGCAATCATTACTTTGGTGGCATGGCATCAAGTTGACTGGGGCAGATATGTCAATATGTACACCAGTTGTCAGCAGTGCGGAACCAGTGATGCGCACCACGCTGGAGGTCATGTAGGAGGCGGTCATGATGTGGTGGCCCACGAACAGGAAGTCGTTGGGCGTGAAAGGCAGCAGGAAGCAGAACAGGTCCACCAGCATGTACGCCTGCCAGGGCAGCGGCAGGATGCACATCAGCAAAGGCCAACACCACTTGCAGTGATTGACAATCCCCAGAGGCTTCCCAGCAAGTACAGCGTGTTGCAATTGCGGAGGCAGGGTTGATGGTCAATGCAGCGGTTGACAGCTCAGAGACTACACGCTGCCAAGTGGCAAGTCCACACCGTGGAGAAGGTCATCACAAGATCCTGCCGCGGTGAGTTTGCCGCTGCGACCTCAACCGGCCAGTTGCGCTTCAGCTGCAGGGCGGGAATAGGACGATGAGGTTTGATTTGATGGTTTGCATGATCTACAAACCTCTGGATACTGTATGAGAGCAGCTGCACTAGATGGCGAAGCAGCAGCTGCTTGATATGCGTGAGCATCTGCACCGTGGCCGTGCAATGCCAATGTGCAGTCTGCTTGTGCCCTCAGATGAGCCTTGCACAGTGTGCGGCCTCACCTCATACGCCGCCATGCCGGTGGCAAAGAGGCCATGGAAGATGGACATCGTGCATGAGCTGAATGTGCCCCGAAGCTTCGGCCTGCGAATGAACAGTACCCACAATTCCGCTCCAGTACGTACGCTTGGATGGACCTGCAGAGCTTTGCTGCTGCAATCAATGTCCTGTCGATTCTAGGTGCATGGCGAACCTCATACATGCGCATCCACAGATTGCCGGCTCAACCGCACCCCTTGGATGCCGTGATGGGCAGCACGCTCCAGAGGGCGTACGACAGGTAGAACATGGCGGCAAAGGCGGCGCACAGCACCGGCAGGATCTCCAGCTTCGTCCCTGCAGCGGCGCATGCAATATGGATCTGCCGTGTGCCGCACCACAGCGCCGGCTATCAGGAGGTCAAACAGCCTTGTGTATGCAAGCCTGAGTGGATGTGCCGCTTTCTGCTGACCTCCGGTGACGGGTATGGCGGCGCCATAGTGCCGCAGGTGCGCAAGTGCTGTCGCCTCCAGGTCTGTGAGCGCACTCATGTCTGAAAGCTATGACAGCAGCTGAGGCTGGGTCCTCAGGCTCAGGCTGGTACTCGAAGCTTTGCCAAACAGGCGATAGCGGACTACGGAAGTTTGCTCAGGCGGCTGAGGGTTGGCAGTGCTCGATGCCATTCCAATCCTGGTGACAACCACGGGCAAGCTCTGCGGCAAAAGAGCCAGAGACCGCCCAGAGAAGCGCTGCTGTATGCAGAATGTTCGGTTAGACCATGAAAGCGGCGAATGAAGCGCTGTGTTGGCCGCACTTGAGAATTGAGGTCACGTGCAATGTGATCTTGCTTAGGCGAGGTGCAGTGCTTTCATGTGCGCCAGAAGCCGTTTGCAACTTGACATCATGTGTCCTGCTAGCATCGTGATGTCCGAAGGCGCTGGTCAGCCCTTCAGTCAGCTCCACTTTGCATGCATGCAGCCTCATTAGTCATAGCTGTGCAGCCATGACAGCGCGAGCGGCGTGTAAATTACAGAACGAAGCATGCATCGAGCGCGCCTGCAGCATGTCATAGAACACCATGCCTCTCCCTTGCTGTGTCCTGTGCGACATGGCATGCTGATCACACGCAACAAGACTATGCCGCAGAGAATGCGGCGGCGCAGCGTTTGCTTTGGACACCTTCATCAAAGGAAATCAATGATGCATCCACATGTAATGATGCGGGTCAATTGGTTCGCTCAATACCCGCACATTGTCTCACACCTTGTGACACCGCTCAACAGCATGTGTGGTCCAGGTCGTCCCAAACAGCAGCTGCAGATTGTGCAAACCGCAAACAGCATTGACAGCAGCCTGCGATATCATCCAGTTCTGATCCGTTCCTCCCAGCGCAATCAGTTTGTCCCAGCCCAAGCACTAAGAAACAGAGCAGGATTGCTGCATGCCGCCGCCAAACCCTTGTCGCAACGAAAAACACGATGCAGCCACGTGGACAACGAGGCGAACCCCTGCTTGGCGAGGCGCGCTTTGTTGGCTGCCAGGCCGTGCACCTCGGGGGTGTAGTCAACATGATGAACACCCCACGCTCTCAAAACCAGAACTCAAACAATCAGCATCCCACAGAGAGGGGGCCCAGCCCGCAGCCATGCGTTGCGGTCTGTAGGGTGCGCTTCCCACCCCAAAAGTCACTCGAGATGGATGTGCGGTTTCGCAAACCTTGCAGCGCTGGCGGCGGAGCCAGGCGGTTGTGGAGCGCTTCTGCGCAATCAGTCCGCCGCCAGCGTACTGGCCCCATCAATCCTCCTTGTTGACAGCACTCGCAGCAAGCGAGTAGGTCGAGCCTCTGCCTTGGCGCTTGGCCACCGTGCAAATGGCCTTCTCTATCACATAGACTGTGGTGGCTACCTAGATGTGCCTGGTCTCCCAGCAAGCTGCGCGTTGCAAGCTGCTCAGTGCGTGCGCAGCTGGCGCGCCAATCCGTGGATCCCCATGCACTGCCATGCGCTCGCACAGAATGCGGGGGCGCTGTCCGTTCGTCCAGCTGTCCCTCTGTTGGTCGTCATCTCTTCACCTCTGCCGCAGGCGCTGCCACTCAGTCGACGCGCAGCTCGCAGCCCGGGCAGCCGACTGACATGCGCTCGGTCAGCGTGCCGAAGCCAAAGGCGCAGTCCGGCCAGCCATGCAGCCGCGTCAGGTCCAGCACCTACAGGGTTCACTCAGTTCGAGTAGTTTCGTTGTTGTACATGACCCGCAAGTGGGGATCACCTCTTCCAGGAACAGCCAAAGGCGTAGTCCGGCCGACCATGCAGCCGCTCCAGGTCCAGCAGTCATACACACTTTTGAGGAGTGAACGAACACTGAATGTCGAATGAAGTCCACGACAGTATCCTTGCAGACCCCAGACAGACTGCTTGTCAAGACAACAACCATGTAACGGCCAGCCTTGTACACAACATCAGTCCCCCGTGCCGCCTGACCATCACATGCAAGCCGCGACGCCAGCAGCAGCATTGTGCTGTCCACAATATCAGAGATTCCACGACCATTGATGGATGTTCTGCACCTGGAGGTTGTGCAGGCTGCCGACGCCCTCAGCCAGGTGGCACTTGTCCATCTCGTACATGCCGCGGCACCGCAGCTCCGTCAGCGCCGGCAGGTCCTACAAGTTGCAGAATCCCCTTGATATGCGCTGTGGTAACAATGGCTAGGTGAGCAGTATTGCCGAGCGGCACTTGTCTATCTCGTACATGACGCGGCACCGCAGCTCAGTCAGCGGCGGCACTTTCTGCAGACCGCACAATGCCCTCGCCTTCAGCCGTGGAGAATCACGAGTAAGAGAGAATCAGCAGGCCGACACTTGTCCATCTTGTACAGGTCACAGCACTCGCAGCTCCATCAGCGCCGACAGATCCTGCAGACCGCATGATCGATGTGATATGCGTCATGGCAACAATGAACAGCTGAGTAACGTTGCAGAATGGCACTTGTCCATCCCGCACAGAGCAAAACATGTCCATCTCGTACAGGGCGGCATTTGTCTACTTCATACATGCCGTGGCACCGCAGCTCCATCAGCGCCGGCAGATCCTACAAATTGCATTATTATCCCCTCAACATGCAACAATGAATAGCTGAGAAATTTTGTGGAGCAGCACTTGTCCATCTCGTGCAAGCCACAGCACCGCAGCTCCGTCAGCGCCAGCAGATCCTGCAAAATAGCACGATGCACTCGCCTTCAGTCGAGAGGAACCGACAGCTGGAAAAGAGCTTGCAGAGCAGCTTTTGTGCATGTTGTGAACAGCGCGGCATTGCGTGCGCGTCAGTGCTGGCGGCGGGTCCTGCACACATTCCTCGCTGTCGGGAGTCGATTGAGTGACTCCACACTATGATGCCATCTGCATAACCGTCTGCTGACACACCTCGTCGACATCAGCACCGGAAAGATCCCGCAGTATGCACCAACGAGCAACATTCCAGGCGTCACAGGGATCAGGGAGGCCGGAAGTCCCAGACAACATACAGGAGCTGAACTCTTGCGAATATTTGCTGTCGAGCATCGGCATCCAAGCTGCATCAGCATCTGCACTATCAACACTCATACATGTGGCTCAAGTGCAGCCACGACAGGCTCTGCGGCGCCATGGCCAGCAAACGCTGGCGACCTCGACAGCCAGAACCCTGCAGGACCCCTGACCGGAAAGCTGCAACCTGCAGCGGCGGGCGGTAGTCGTCGATCTTGGTGTACGACAGGCTCAGCCACGACAGGCTGCGCAGTGCCGTGCACGCGGGCAGCTCGTGGTCGAAGCCGGTGCAGCGCTTCATGCTCAGCCGCTTCAGGGTGGACAGTTTGGCGATGGCGCTGACCGCCTGCAGGTGTGCACAGGGGATCAGGCTGGACTTCCTGTGCTCACAACAACCGATGGCCTGCAAATGAACGGGCACAGAGCAACACGAGGTCGAATTGTGTCCATGCTGTCGCGCAACTGGCACAGAGTGTCAGCAAACACATGTACCGGACCACGCTTGCACCTTTTGAGCGAGATGACCGCCCTCCCTTTACTCTAAGCTACGCTTGAAGCTCCCACGGCACCATTGCTCAACAAAGCCACGTCAAGTCCCTGAACACAGCCGCACCTCGGTTGGGACGCTGCATGTCTTCAGGGTGAGCTCCGTCAGGTGCGGCTGCAGCGTGACACCTGGCAGCAGCGCCTTGATCACCCTAAGAACCAACACGAAGATGCTTCGGCCCAGGGTCTGCAATACTCTGCTCATCCACGACATGCAGGCATGCTTCGGAGGGTATGCAGCTTCAGGCTCCAGCAGCTTCCTGTCGCTCTGACGCGAGAGGGTGTCCTGCGAGACACATGGCAAACCCATCAGATCTGAGACCTTTGGCATGCTCTGACCCGAGGTACCTTTCAGCTGATTCACAACAGAGCCCTCCTTCTAATCTGGGGTATTTCGTGAGAAGGCACTTGTGCAAACTGTAAAATGAATGCAGTGCAGCAGCAGAGATGCTAGAACTGCGCAGCTTCCGTAGGGTGCAGGCAACATGGAAGTCAGCTGTCGTTTCACTCTCTCCAGCCCGCGGCCCCATTAGGGACAGTAACTCACGGCCTGTCACGCCCACCTGAAACTGGAGCAGGAAGTGACGGTGAGGCTTCGCAGCTGCCGCAGCTGGAAATCGACATGGACGTCGGCCTCGACGGCGGGGGCGCCATACGGCGGGAACGAGTTCTGTGAGGCAGCCAAAGGCGGATCCAGTCAGGCAAAACCACTGTAGATCGGGCATGCTGGGTGCTGGCGGCTTGCCGTCGTTGACTTCCTTGCAGCCCTGGAAGCTGGCATATCATGGATCAGGTACAAAATCTCCACCTACACTGACTGCGTGTTCACCACGCACACACATGTAGACCCACCCTGTTGCGCAAGGTACATGCGCTGTCTTGACAGAAGCTGTGGCTCCGCATTTCCTCATGCATCGCTGTGTGTATGCAGCAGTTGGGGAGTGTGCCACAGAGAGGTGTGCCCACCTCGAAGTGCAGCTCCAGCAGGCGCAGGGCCTTGAGGCCACACAGGCGGCTGGAATGCCTTTTGCAACCCTTTCGTGCACTGCTAGATGGGCGGAGTGTCCACCTCGAAGTGCAGCTCCAGCAGGCGCAGGGCCTTGAGGCCACACAGGCGGTGCAAATTGCCACGCGCAGCGCAGCAGTGCAGCAGCTTGAGATTGTGCCAGCGGGAAGGCACAACCTCGAAGTGCAGCTCAAGCAGGCGCAGCGCAGTGTGCTGCAGTACTCGAATGCGCTTAAAACGACCAGAGTAGGCTCCAGAGATCGAAAAGAGCCACTCGGAAAATTCTCCATCATGCATCAATCACCTTGAGGCCACACAGTCGGTGCAAATCGCCATGTAGAATGCAGAAGCACAGCAGCTGAACTGTGCCGGCTAGCAGGAGGAGTGCCCACCTCGGTGTGCAGCTGGAGAAGGCGCAGGGCCTTGAGGCCGCACAGGCGGTTCAGATCACCACGATCAGTGAAGAAGTATAGCAGGTATGGTTTGTGCTGGCAGGAGGAGCGCCCATCTCGAAGTGCAGTCAAGCAGGCGCAGCGCCTTGAGGCCACTCAGGCGGCTCAGAGCACCACGCGCATGGGTACAATGGAGAACTGCTGCGGCTGAAACATGTGCCGGCGTGAGAAGTGCCCACCTCAAAGTGCAACTTGAGCAGGCGCAGGGCCGTGAGGCCGCACAGGCGACCCAGACTGCCACGCGCAACAGAGAAGTACAGCAATTAGAAATTTTGTTCCATTGGGGAAATGTGTCCACCTCGAAGTGCAGCTCCAGCAGGCGCAGCGCCTTGAGGCCACACAGGCGGCTCAGGTCGCCATGCGCAAGGGAGAAGTAGCCGGATACGGAGACCTGCATGCACGAAAGGGGGTCCTCCTCGGCACTGAGTATCACATACAAGTACATATGCTGTCATTCTGGTTGCTCATGGAGACCTGCATGCACGCAGTGGGTTCACATTGGCATTGAACATAGCACAACAGCGAAGTGCTTAGACATGTCCATGCGCAAGCAACATGTATCTGCTGGGACCTGTTTGCAGACCAGCTGGTGTTGCTGATCTGCGATCCGCCGCAGCCGCCCAGCATATGCAGCCGCAGCTATCCCCATGACTCATGCCACTGGCTACACTGCCTCTTTGTGAACCCTGCCTGTTTGCCGCTGTGAACTTCACTTGCTGCAGTGGGGACCTGCCTCCAGGGCGACCAGCATGCTGGCCAGCGCGGGCATTGCCTCCACCGGCTAGTACATATGCAGCCGTAGCTGTCCCCATCACCAAAGTCACTGGCTACATTGACGTTCTCTGAGCTGAAGCTGCAAGGTCGCGTGAGAGACGTGCCTCCAGGGTGACCAGCATGCTGGCCAGTGCGGGCATTGCCGCCACCGGCCAGTACACCAGACCGAAACCGTACTCGGCAGACTCGAGACCCAGCTCAACTTTGCGGGTCATCAGAGCACCCGCCAGGGCCTGCGAACAGAACAGAACCCATCAAGTCTGTGCGCTGGAATGTTGATGATTAGTGCCACCGGCCAGTACACGAGGCCGAAGCTGTACTCGCTGGAGGCGAGGCCCAGCTCCACCCAGAGGGTCACCAAAGCGCCCGCCAGCGCCTGCGAACAGTAGAGATGTTCATCGATTGAGCCTTGAGAACTGGTTTCGAGGCCTGTTGCCAGCCAGGACACGAGGTCAGCGCTGTACTCGCCAAACTCCATGCAGCGGGTCATCGCGCGCCTGCAAGAAAACGTCCAGAGTGGGTGTGGAATCTGAAGGCTGCTGCACGAGGCCAAGACTGTGCTCGTCGGGTTCCAGGCGCACCTTCTCACAGCAAGCTAGCAATGATGGCCCCTGCCAGCGCCTGCGCACATGCCTGTCATTTCATGATGGCACCGTGACTTCATATGGCATGATGGCACCGTGAGTGTGGCGCGTGCAGTTCTTCTTTCCTAGGCTCCAGGTCCATACCCACCACTTGCAGCCACTCAGTCAGTGCATTTGGATCCACCCACAACTATTGCGGATGACTTCAAACCATTTTGTCATGCTTTGTTGGGCAGGACTGCATACCGGGCCCGAGTGCATTCCTCCACATAGAGGTCGACGAATGGCTCTGCTCGCACCTCTTGGTACAGCTCATGCAGGTATCGTGCAGCAAGTTCCATGTCTGAGCATCATGGCACGTCATGAAGCCGACCTGTAGCATGGCGGGCACTGCGCCGCAGCCGCACATGGAGTGCGCCAGCTCCACCTGCACCTTCTCGATGCCTGCATGCAGCATCACATCCTTGCTGGTTTGTGAATATGGGGCGGCTGCATGCTCACGTTGTTACGCGGAGTATGCATGCTGCCCGGCGCTGAGTATGTCCAGGCAGCATACATTCTATCCAATCAGGCCGTCGTGTAAGCCGTCCCATCATGACAACAAGAGTCCGGACCATCGTCACAGGGGCCGACGCCTGGAGACCAGCATAAGTGTCAACAGCAGGCCATGAGCGTACCTGCACTGCGCTGCAGCAGCCACCGGAGCACTGGGGCGATCTCATCAGGTCCGTGGTTGACCTGTTGAGAGCGCAGATTCGACTCAGAGTCCGCAGTGATGGACATTTCACTACATGTTGCAGAGCACTTGCCTTCCCCAAGAGCTTTATCCATGCTGAACATGTTTCTTCATGAAGATACAAATTTGAAGGTGCATGCAAATTGTAGGGCTTGTGACATTGTACGCTGCACATCCTGCTCACCCAGGTGATGTGAACGGTGCCCCAGACGTCCTTGGCTGAGGGCTCACTCAGCAGGCGCCGCCAGCGCTTGCACGTCAGCTGCACCGACCTGCCACAGCCGACAACATCGAACTAGCCAGATGCTGCAAAACTGCTAAGCGCATCTCTGCCTGCTGCTGCCTCCATTGACATGAGCTTGACATGTCGCTCCTACAGTTATCGGCGGCTGTCGACTGGCCAATGGTAAAACAGGCAAGTGTGCTTACAGCGAAAAGCGCGCCACCTGCTAACAAAACTGGATGGCACACATGTCCCAGTGCTCCAGCCAACCGCTTTCACGGTGTTCGTGGCATCGATGTGACTCACCGCAGCTTGCTTGGCGTATCGAGCCGGCTGAAGACGAGGGCCATCAGCTCATCTGGCAGCGTGTCAAAGTGGTTGCGGGGCGCGGCACGAGGTTTGGGCGCTGCCTCGCTCTTGACACCCTTGCGCCGACAGGAATCGTCCTTCTGCGGTCCAGAGAGACCTCTACGACCTCAGCGACGGGATCGGCAGCCACATCGACACATGATACGTGCATGCATGGTGTCCGCCATGCGGCAAGCAGATAGCTTTGCGAATTCAGGCAGACAGGCAGCAGAGCTGCGGCGCACCTTATCTGCGAGCCTTGTCTTCACCATCTCGTCTTTCGGTGTCGTCCCGATGTTGGCGGATTGGCTGGTGCAAGTTGCAGCAGGGATCGACAGCAGTGACCGACAGAGAACATGCACCTCTGCCCCTAGCCAGCGCAGAGCCTCAATCTTGAAAGCTTTAGATGCTGACACACCGCAAGGAATGCTTAACGTGAACCGGCGATCTGTCGAAGCCCAGAATTGACCTGTCTTGGACAGTGGATCGACGCGAATTAACCCAGCGGCGGAAGGGAACGTGCATCGGCAGAGAGTCTCCCAATTGGAAATGCCGATGAATCGTCGTGCTGGCTGTGCAAAAGCACAATACGCCCTCAGTTTGGCATAATCGACCTCCTCAAATTCTTTCAATCTGTTTCACGGGCCTAGTAACAGCTGAAGACACGCCGCTGGTCGAACAGGCTCTGTTGCTGGACGTCTGATCTGTTATTTCTGACGTGTTGCTAAAGGGCCTGTGTCAGCGTCATATCACTCGTTGAGCCTGCAATCCAGAGACATGCCTTGCAAAGATGGTCCTGACATAACTGAAGTGGTAGACAAGACCGAATGGGCTGCCCACAAAACCAGTGCAGCGCGGCAATGCAAAACGGTGCGCATTCGCACGAATGCTGCAATGTGGCGCTCTCAGTGGGTGTCTTGTGAGTCAGAGGTAATCATCACAGAAACCCCAAGAAACACTAACACAGAGGTGCGCTTCTATATGAAGATGGTGGTCGGCTTCTTTTCCGGTGACAGCGGCGACTACGGCGGCATCGGCACACTGCTGGCCCGGCTGTCCGCAGAATACCCCATGGCGTGGTTTTACACGGTGGACGTTTCCAGCGACGCTGCACAGGCAAACATCATGTTCAGCGTGTGTCTGAAAGTGGGGTGCGTTTGCTTTCATCCGATAGCAACGCCCTCACCCCACATGCATTTGCAAGCCAAACCTTCACTCTTTGTAATGCGGCAGATCACAGACTGATCTGGCATATGCGATGCTGCAGGTTGTGGCGGACAGGTGTCAGGTGCACGCCACGCCCAGCGTGCAGATCTGGCAGGACTCTATGTTGGTGGAGACAGCGGAGACGCCGACCGCAGACGAGCTCGAGGACCTGCTGGAGAAGTACGGCGCAAGGTGGTAGCTTTGGAACTTGTCGATAGGCGGTGGCAAGTGCGCCGGTGGCAACATGTGCAGTTGTGAATATTGAAACACTGAACATGTTTGTAGAGTGATGACAGTCACATGCCATGGTGGTCATCATGCACCTTGCGCTGTTTGGCACTCTGGAAAGCTTGCCGGCGAAGCCCTAGATGCAGCTGCGCCAGAAAAGTTTGCACACTAAGACCCTTGTTCTCCAGCCACGCACTGCCAGAAAATACATATCCCCAGACTGTGTGCCATCACAACCCACCCCAGACGTGCTCACTGTCTGCGCTGGTGTTGCTGCTGACTATTGCGGAAGGATGTCGCACATTCCTCGACCGGTTGGCACAAATCCCGCCAGTGTAGTGGCTGGCAACCCCGTTCAGCAGCTTCCCATTATGGCACGATGTCACCTGCCACTCCGCTGCATTCGTCCACAGCACGACAGCAACAGCTGCTGGTATCAGCTTGCTGAGCGCTGCACCTGCAAGGCAAGATCCTCCTGCTGGCAATCAAAAAAGTGTGGCCGGCTGCAGCTGCCGATCTGTCCAATGGTATCTGCTGGTCCACTGCGTGCGCTGCCAGCGGCAGCTGTTTGCAGCATGCGCCGCCGGCGTCAGCCAGTCCTTCGGCAACACCCTGTTTGCCAGGAGATGTGTGCTGTTCATCTACGACCCCGCCGTCTACACCCCCGTCCAAGCATTGCTGCTGCCGCTCTCGCTGTTGGTGGCGCCGCAAAGCGCCCCTCGCAGCAGCACTCAGGTTTTGCTGCGTCTGCCTTGCTGCATCCGCCATCAGTGGCAGCGAGTCCTTCGAAAGCCTGCTATCTGCCACAGCAATGTGCGCCGGCCAGCTGCCTCATCTCCGCCGCGGGCAGCTGCTGTGGCTGCTGCCCCTTCAGAACGGCACCTGCTGATCTGCTGCGTCTGCCACCAGCGGCAGCCGTGCCGTCTTTCCTAGCAGGCAGGCGCCCTGCAGGTGTGCAAGCACACGCTTGGACCTCAGTGGATGGTCTCACGGCAGGTATGCATAAAACCAGTATATCTGCCCTGTGCACACCGCCAACAGACGCCACATCAGCAGCATGTCTGCAGGCACCACGCGCTGAGGCAGCTGGCACACCACGGCCAAAATCGCACCGAGCCATACAGCCAGCACGCCAGCACGAAGAAGAAGATCCTGCAGCAGTGTCAGGCACCCTGATCGTCAACAATAATGTTCGATAATGTCACAGACAGCAAGGCACCTAGCAAACTTCTAAAATTCGGCAGCACGCCTGAAACGGCAGCAAAGCCTCCACATGAGCATATGACACACTCACGTGTTGTAGATGTTGATGTAGATCGTCAGACCAAAACCGCTCATGGGCGGCTTCAGGACCTGCTCAAACACCCCTGGCAATCTGCAGCACACACTTGCGTCATGACTCTGAGCCCTAGAACTTCACAGTCACACATGATGCACTGCTCATAATCCTGCGGCGTGTGTGTGGCACACGTCTGTGGCTTTGCAGATAGAAGTTGGTGAACCGGAAGCACTGTGACATCACATGGACACTCTCCACTCACATGAGCACGATGTCCAGGAGGACTGCCTGCAAGACCACATGTGACAGATGATATTATGAAAATCATATGCATATCATATAAACACTACCTGCAATGCCACGCATTTGTGCAGCTGAGCGATGCAAGGCTACAAACACTCAAAGTCAGGACGACAGGCAAAGTATTCTGCTCAGATGGCCACTGTGACACGCACCTGCATGGCATTGAACCGCACATACCGGCTCCATGTTTCGCGGTTGTTGATCACGAGAATATAGATAGCAAAGAAGGTGATGAGACTCGCGAACGGCACCTGTGCAATCAAACCAACAGTTGGCAATCGTCAGGCGAGGGTGCAGGAACGTTCATGCTACAGCAAGCATGCAGTGCACCGCGGTGCTCTGCTCGCAGGGCACAATAGCATCACACGCCAGAGTCTATCGCACCGTAGTGTACAATCGGATCAGCGGGTCCAGCGGCGCCAGCAGCTTGTAGAGGATCGGGTTCTGCGCCAATGCAAACTTGCCTGCGTGCAGCAAACGTGCGACCTTCTGGTCGAAGTGCACCGGCATCAAGCATAGGACCGCCGCCGGCTGCCGCCCAATTGTGAGACACAAGCCCCAGAGGCTTCAACGTCCAGAGGCTTCATGAAACCAGCGGACTGCGTGCAGGCTACGGCAGAGAGCACGTTCATGAACATTCAGGCCAGAGCGCAGGCATGCCGCACCGTATCTGAGACTGTCAAACAGCGGCACGAGGTACGGCGCCGCGGCGACAGCCCGGTCCTTGATGCCGGCCTCTTGCGCGGCCCGGACGACCGTACTGGATCGGTCGAGGCAGCTGCGGCCGCCGAGGAGCGGCTGCGCTGCTGAGAGGGACCGACCGCCGATCGCCCGCATGCTGGACAGCGCCGCGCAGCTGCCTGCGGCAGCGGGACGCGTCACAAGCCAAGCGGCGGGCACTGGGGCGGAGCGAGCGCATCCTGAGTTCCTCAGACAGGTGGCCGACGCTGGTCTGCAAGGGGACAGCACCCCGCTGAGGAGTGAGGCTTGCATGCCTGGCAGAAGAACCGTTTGCTTAAGCACAGCAGGTCGGCGGTTGCTCTGAGCTGAGGCACGAATGTCTGACCAGGGAACTGCAAGTTGACAGGTATCGTGAAAATGTCCTTGTGGCCATTGCACCCGTGGCAGAGCTGGGAGTGCGCGCCACGTGAGGCGGTTTCGCACAGAGACTGCCCAGAGATCAATCTTCCAAAGGCCTCACTCTGCAGGCTAAGCAAGGCATCTGATGCACTCGACATCAGTCGATGGGTCATGTCAGCCGTTGCTGATCGCTTGGCACGATTCGGCGCTTTGTTCGACGCCTGTTGGCAGGTGTCGGAAGCCTTCAAATAGGTGCTTGTCCAGTCCCTCACCGCTCACCGCATGTTCTGAACAGCTGTGTAGGAGGCCTTCATCAGGGTGGTCAGTGAAGGCGTACGAACCGCACACTTCTGCTGGGTAGCTGCCGGCACCGCTGCCGCACACTGGCATTGGCGCGCGCACGAGCCCGCAAACAGCAACAGATGTCTGACAGGGCAGACGCACCGTGACGGCAGCTGCCTGAGGCATGGCCGCAATAGCAACGGCCTTGTCAAGCTCAGCCGCTCCCGCCCCTGCCATTGGCGCCACAGCTGGGGCATCGGACGCCTCAGCGTCAGATGCCGCTGCATTGGACGGCGACAGCCCACCTGCGGCGGTACAGCCGCCGTGGGCTATGGCGGTGGTGGAGCGCCGCGCGGGGGCACCCTGTAGCGCCCCGGCGGCGCTGACACTGGCAACGCTGCCCGACGCCCACATCGTGGCTGTTGGCAGCGGCGACGGCACCATTGCGGTCTACCTCCTGCAGGTGGCTTTCTTCTATCGAAACGTTGAAGCATGGATGATTCGTGCTGAGAAAACCATATTGATATGCGCGCTGCCCAACACCCACATCGTGGCTGTGGGCGGCGGCGACGGCACCATTGCGCTGTACTGCAGGCGCCTGACTTCAAGTGTGTTTCTGCCCTCCATTGATGAACAGAAGCTTGCAGTGCGGCCGTTCACGGCGGCAACGGCACCATTGTGCTCTGCCTCCTGCAGTTTCTTGACCTCGAGTAAGCTCTTGCAGCATAGAATAGAACACATTGGTGGATGCGCTGCCCGATGCTGGCATCGTAGTCGCTGGTGGGGTTGCGAGAGCATGGCTGCGCTGTGAACTCGCAAGTGCACAGTGGTATGAGAGACACCAGGCCGTTCAGCATGGCCAGCTGTGGCCTCAAAACACGCCACCAGCAGCTGATGCTTGCCACTCGAACGGGAGAGATTTGTGCAACCTGGTGATGCGCTGCAGATGCATGTCGGGCAGCAGGAAGCGGGCATAGCGCCGACGGCGCTGTGCAGCCCGTTGCCGGTGCTCCAGTTGGCAATGGTGGGGTCCATCTCAGTGAATGGCGGATCCTGCTTCCGGGGCAAGACATCATTCCTGAATCGAATCGGCGGTGCTTCCACAACTGTGCAGGGCGGTCACGAGGGCCACGGCGGCGGGCATGCTGCGGAGGCGGCGTCTGTCATGCCCCCTGCCAGCCCCTCGCCGGCGCTGCTGCTGCGGCTGACGGACCTGGCTGGCGCCGAGGTGAGCATAGGGTTCCCCAAGGAATTTGTTTCTTTGTTATTGAGAAGGGGCTTCCTAACACACACTACAGTCGGGTTTTGTCTGGACCTGCTTTTTCTGCCTGCCCCCACTGCTCATCATCCTGCCACGCCATCAGCTCTGCTGGCGCTTTGCTGTCCGCACAGGTGGGCGAACTGGTCACGCAGCTGGCGTGGGGCGGCGCGTGTTGTTCACTCGACAGTGCCATCACCACTGTTGGCTCTTTTTCGTCCCCCGAAGGTGAAAGAGCCGGTGACGCAGCTGGCGTGGGGCGGCGGCGGCGACGGCCGCGCGGTCGCGCTGGCGGCGGCGGCCGGCAACAGGGTGTTTCTGTTGTCTCTGCAGCCGTTCGTGGACAGGCAAGACGACAGATCCCTCCTGTCATGTGCGCATACCGTGAAAGGTGGGTGAAATGCCACCATCTAGTATGGCAATGGGAGGCTTTCTGCTGTCGATGAAGTCGGTCATCAGGTGAGCTACTGATGCCAAAGTTGCATCCGAACGTTTTCGAAACAGGGATGTGTGCTGTCGAGTCCGCCGTCTGGCAGCGTTCACATATCTACACAGCCACCACCGGCAGCAAATTTTATCACAGTCGGTTGTTCATTCATCTCTTCAAATTACGACGACTCAGAATCTCTACTTGCCTGCAGGCTGGTCGGCGATGCACCAGATGGCGCCGTCGCCGCACAGCCGCCGGCGCAGCACCAGCTGCTTGCCGTTGGGGAGCTGCCTGCCGGCGTCGCAGCACTCGCGTGGACGCAGGCGTGCGACGGCGTCCTGGTCTCCGACACAGGTGCCTCTACTTTCGTGTATGCGGTCCAAAACGAAGGGCTTCGAGTCACACTCATCACAGCGCAATGCCTCCGCCATTTTTGGGGCAGGCGTGCGATGGCGTCCTGGTCTCCGACACAGGTGCCTCCGGGGTTCCTGAAATGTTGACTGTGCACTTCACTGACTCCACAAAGCTGCATGTGCGGTTGCGCCGGCTGCATGCCGTGGCGGCTGCTCTTGCGACAAACAGACCTGGAACTTGGAAGTATCAGTTGGTTGTGGATCCTCGCTGTGCTGAAACTTGCAGACGGTGGCGTCACGATGCTGCACGTGCGGCCGCGCTGGCTGCGCCTGCCGGATGCGGTGGCGGCCGCTACAGGGCGCCTCAGCACAAGCAGCAATGGCGCGGTCGCCGCCGGCGCCCACCCTGTAGCGCCGGTGGCAGCCCCCCTGGAGGACCTGTGGCATTCGCAGACGCCTGAGCCGCAGGTGGGCTGCGAGACTGCTGCTGCTGCTGCTGCTGCTGCTGCTGCTGCTGCTGCTGCTGCTGCTGCTGCTGCTGCTGCTGCTGCTGCTGCTGCTGCTGCTGCTGCTGCTGCTGCTGCTGCTGCTGCTGCTGCTGCCTTGGGTGTCAGCATCCATGCAACAACGCCCAATAGACATTCCTGGTATGGACCTTCATGGATAATTGCATCAGCAGCATAACAGATAAAGACTTGTTCGAATGCTGCGCAACACATGTGCAGCTTTCAATCACGCCACACACCTGCCCGTTCATGAACACATGCTGCACGCAAAATCTGCCACCTGCTACAGCCAGCACTGGCAGCAGCACCGGGCTGCATCCAAGCTGTAGCCCTGCAGTTCCTTGCTGTGATGACACTGTTTCAAAGCGTGTGCCTTCGCGTGTGCAAACCCTTGATGTCGCCGGCACTAGTACATGGGCGCCGCCCACCACAACGTTGACGGCAGATGTGGCACAGTCGGCCTCTGATCCAGGTCACATCACAGCCTCTTGACACTGTTTCAACACCTTGCCGTCTGACATTGCAGACATTTATTGCCGCAGGCACCGTCCGCCACTGCACGCGCCGGCGGCGGCCATGTCACATTTGCCCTCCGGTCCAGGAACATTCCACACTTCTCAAACTGATCCAAGACCTTGCTGTCTTAACCTGCAGACGCTCAACGCTGCGGGCGTCAGAGCGTGGGCGCAATTCGCCACAGCCAGCGCCGGCGGCGGCCGCGTCACATTTGAACTCCGGTCAGCAACACTTTACTCTTCTCACACTGCTTCGACACCATGCGGTCAGGATGTGCAGGCGCTCATCGCCGCGGGCGCCGGAGCGTGGGCGCCATCCGCCACAGCCGCCGGCGGCGGCGGCCACGTCACCGTCTGGTGGCCGCAGCCCATCACGCCGCACGATGGGGACCCCGCGGCCCCCAGCAGCCCTGCCAAGCAGGCGAGGCCTCGGGTTGCTGTGGACGCATTGTGGTTGTTCCATGTGAGCAAACATGTACGATACGTTTGTGGTGGCATCGTGCGGCTGTCGGGCGCACCGCATGACCTCACCGCAGCCCTGTATATCTGTCAGGAGCTGGAATGGGGTCGCCACCTCACTCCTGATGCACCATGTCAAAATTGTGTTTGTTGCAACAATTTAGCACTTGCAATGCTGTGCCCACTCGCACCCCACACTGACATAGGGGTCCCAGGGGAGGGATTGATTGGATTTTATTCCCCTGAGGACGGGTGTTGCGACCGAAAGTGCAGTTGTCGGCGCGAGCGGAGCGGCTGCGGCATCCAGGCGGCGTCGCCGGGCTGCAGTGGAGCCCCGGCGGCGCGCTCGGCCATGCGTCGCCACAGGTGTGCGTCTGTCGATGTTGGACGCCCAACCAAGCTTTGTTGGTCTTTGGTCTGCATGAATGAGCGTCGCACTGCAGGCTGCAGCGGAGCCTGGGCGGCGCCCTCGGCCATGCATCGCCGCAGGCGTGTGTCAAAGCACACAGAAGTTGCCATTTTTGCCTTGACATGTTCACTTCTAAAGAATTGGATATCAGACATCTTCACATAGGACTGCAGCAAGGTCTGATTATTGCTTCACTTCAACACGGGGAACGTGCCTGAGCCGTGTTGTACCCGCATGGCATCCGTGCATGCAATGCTGTGAACACATTTGCAGAGATGGGTACTTTGCAAGGTGCTGCAGACGACATTGCAGACGACATTTTGCACCTTTCACAGCCGTTGCACGCCTCATACTGCGGCTCGGGTACTGATCGGTCATCATGGTCGATGCGTACACCCCCTGCAGATGGAGCGGATATGGGGCGGCGCCGGGGACGAAGAAGAGGGCGACGCGGCGCACCCGGCGCTGCTCACGACCGGCTCCGGCGGCGTGCTGCGGCTGTGGGTCGAGGTGAGCGCACCGTCACCGCGTTGACGCGATGAGCTGTGTTTCAAAAGGTCGACGAGGTGTCGGAGCGCTTGACAACCGAGGCGCACCTACCGCTGCTCACGACCGGCTCGTGCTACGACAGTGGGTCGAGGTGAGGGCATCATTTCTGTTCTTCGCAAAAGAACAGGAAGAGCTCAAGAGGCTGTCCCAGCGAGCATGGAAGCTTTCTGCCCAATCTGCTGCGCAGTCAGCACCGCCTACAGCCGGCGCTGATAGCACGCTGGGGCCGCTGGGGCAAAGTGCAGTATGTTTCGTGACCGCCGAGTTGAGTGCTGTAGCATCGATCACAGTTGTATTCCCTCGGGTGATGTACAACATTCAGGCCAGTGTGATAGGCTCTTCGAGAGACGGATGGCACAAAGGCCTTGTCACGCCACTGTGATGTGTGACCCCACCTCCGACAGTGCGCCTGTTGCTGATGCTCGGCAGTGATGGCACGCGCACGGCGGAGGAGGCGCTAAGTCCGCGCTGCTGCAAGCTGGTTTGCATCACAGTGTTGTGATCAATTTTTGTCGACACATTGCTGTCCTGTTCTGACTGCGAAGGTGCGCCTGTCGCCGATGCTCGGCAGCGACGGCATGGGCGCGGCGGCGGCGGCGCCGGCCCACTTCTGCTGCACGCTGGTGGTGTCACCGCCGGGCGCCGCGCCCGCGGGCCACCCTGGGGCGGGGGTCGCGGCCCCCCCTGGAGCGGGCGCCGGCATCGCCGCCTGCTGGGGCTGGCCGCCGCCTGACGCCTCCTTCAGTGTCGCAGGCGAACATCTGGCCTGATGGCACCGGACAGCGACTGCCCATCAGTGCATGTGCCCTGCTGTGTTTGCAGTGGGGCCGACAAAAGCCAACCGCGGGAAGCTCACGAGTACTGGGTGTCCGTCAGTGCAAGGCAGCTTCCAAGGCAGCTTCCAAGGCAGCTTCCGCAATACTGCTGGCTTTCTGTCGGCTGCTGCAGGATCGGCGCGGCGGGCGGCCAAGGTGCTGTGGGTGGCGGCGGCCGGCGCAGACGACCACGGGCACCGGCGGCTTTGGCTGTGGGCCGTGGACCGCCTCTCCGGCGTCACCATGAATGGTGCGTCCCATTTTCGAGACGATCCTCAGCTCTTTGCCCAGCTGAGCATCGGCTCTCCGGCGCCACCATAAACTGTGCGTCTCTCATCTGGCTGTCCAGCTGCGGAGTGCCCGTCTTGCGTCACCATGAATGGTGTGTCCTATTTGCCTGGCTGTCCTCCTGTGGATCGCCTCTCCGGCGTCACCATGAATGGTACATCCAACACGCCTGGCTGCCCAGCCAGAGCGCTGCAGGGGACCAACATCTCCTCTCAGGGTCAAAATGCATGCACCTGCTCAAGGACGATCAGCAGTCGTCCTGCCAGTTGCAAGGCACAGCCAGGACATGCTGGCAAGTGCCCCTTTTGTTCATCCAGAGCAAAATGGGAACTCAAGTGTGCCTCTTCCCGCTGCAGGCCTGCCAAACCAGACGGCGGGGTCCAGGCTGCTGGCGCCGCCGCGGGCGGTGCTGTGGGGCACGGTCCAGCTGCACGGTGCCGGCGACTCCCCTGCCGCACAGGTTCGAACCGATGTCACTTTGCACCACATGTTGTGCTAACTAAACCCTATATGCACTCTGGTCGAGGGCTGATGCATGCTGCTGGTTTCTGTGGCGCGCTCACCCAAGGTCAGTCACATCAGGATGCAGCTTTGCCCTCCCATGTGGCGGTGCACGACGGCTGGCGTGCCGTGTGAGGCGGTCGTGTCATTCCCATTATAGATCCATTGCATGATGCTGCAGCAGGCGCGGGCGTCGCTGAGCTGCCATGTGAACCTGGATGGCGATGTGCCAGCGATGAGCTTGGTGGAGGGCTGGCAGCCTGACGAGGCGTCACTGAGCCTGCGCACTCACAGGTAAGCAATGCCCTGCTGCGGTGAAGCGACATGCATAACACGAGATATCCCTCTCAATGAACCTAATAACGAGGTGGCAACCCACTGGAAACCTGCTGGACCTGCAAGCTCACAAGCAGCTCGGTCAACATCGAACAAATTTTTGCGAGTGATCATCGACACTTGCAAAAGCTAAACCTGTGGCTATTGGCAGGCAGCGCCAGGAGCTGCTTCGCATTTCGAAACCTGCGCAGAGCTGCAGTGCTACTGCCGACAAACTGACATGACCAGAGAACCCCCTCAAATGTGCTCTTCTGAACGCTGCTAGGGTGGACGCCTCTGACGGCGGCGATGCCGGCAAGAGCTCCGTGTCTCCAGCGCTTCCTAGGCATGCAATGTGACGTCGCCAGAGTTGACACCTTCAGCATGTGAGCACACTTGCAAGTCTATTATGCTGCCAGGGTGGGCGCCTCTGGCGGTGGCGACGCAGATGAGAGCCCTGTGTCTCCTGCGCTTCCTAGTGCGCATGACGCATCTGGTTCTGATGTGGCCAGGGTGGACGCATTTGGCGGTGGCGACGCAAGCGAGAACCCCGTGTCTCCTGCGCTTCCCAAAGAGCACATCACGCATCTGTTTCTGATGTTGCCAGGGACACATTTGGCGGCGGCAATGACGCTTTCAAGATTGTGTATCTGAGGTTTTGTTCTGATGCTAGAGTGAATGCACCCGGTTGTGTGTGGTCACTATGTGTGTTTTTTCCAATTTGCGAGGGTGGACTCCTTTGGCCATGGCGACGCCGGCAAGAGCCCTGTGTCTCCTGGGCCTTTCAAAGCGCATGACGCATCTGGTTCTGATGTTGCCAGGGTGGACGCATGAGGTGGTGGCGGGCGGCAGCAATGCCGGCCACAACCCCGTGTCTCCTGCGTTTGATGGTTGCGAAGTTGAACGTCGCCAGAGTGGACACCTTCGGCGACATCGAGCCCAGATGTGTGTTGTTGTGTAGCCAGGGTGGACGCCTTTGGCGGTGGCGACGCCAGCGAGAGCCCCGCGTCGCCTGCACTTCCCAAAGCGCATGGCGCATCTGTTTTTGATGTTGCCAAGGTGGATGCATTTGGTGGAGGTGATGCTGGCGAGAGCCCAGTAGCTTTTTGAACATTGCATACCGTCTGTATTGATGTCGAGAGGGTCGACACTCTTGGCGTAGTCGAGCCCAAAAGGTGTGTTCGTATCACCAGGATGCATTTGGCGGAGGCGACGCCGGCGAGAGGGTCGTAGCCTTGAACATTTCATGTTGTCTGTTCTCGTGTCGAGAGGGTCGATAACCTTGGCGGTGTCGAGCCCCAAAGTGTGTTCTCCTGTCACCAGGGTGGACGCCTTTGGCGGCGGCGGTGCCGGCGAGAGCCCCGTATCGCCGGCCGCCCCCAGCGGCTTCCACAGCCGGCAGGCGCCTGCGCTGCAGCACATGCCAGTGCGCTGCCACGCCGACATGCTGCTGGGTGAGACTGCGCCCATCCTGTACATTGTCATTCAAAGGATTACGTTGCCATTCAAAGGATGACACGAAGCCCGAGGTGCACTAGAGTGCACAAGCTCGTGCTGTTGTGAGTTCTGCTACATGCCACCAGCTCTGCACAGCACCGCACATGCCTCGCGCCTTTACGAGATTGCCAGCTCCGCTCTGCCAAGTCTGCCAGGGCGCACATGAAGCATGCTTGCTGTCACCTAATCCCGACACTCAGCTGCTGGTCACGACTGCTTTTCATTATGTTGGTGACGTGCTGCCGGTCTGCCGCAGGACACCAGGGATTGCAGGCGCTTTAAACCTCGAAAAGGCATACAAAGTCGGGACGCAAATGCAGATGAACTGCAAGTTTCGGGCCACCTGCACAGGCGGCCATGGGAGCCGGGTGCGGCTGATGGCGGCGGACCCAGGCGGCAGGCTGCTGGCGACAGCCGCCGCTACAGGGCCGCCCTTGGTGTGGCGCATGCCCAACCTGCACCTAGTGGGTCCGGCGGGCGCTTTGCGCGGCGCCCAGCCCTACACAGCGCTGGCGTGGCTGAGGTAGCAGTCCCTCCGAACCGCAGCTTGCGCTTGTGAATGTGGACATTCGTTTCTTCAGTCAGGGCTGTGCTCGGCCTGTATCCCAGGCCGCTTGCAGCATTGCCTGGCTGAGGCAACTGCTAGGTGTGAGCTGCCAGCTGTGCCTATCAGTAGTCCATGAAGCATACCCGAGCAGTGCGCAGCATCACCTGGTTGAATTCTTGCTGGCAGCTGCTTCGGTGTTCTGGTAGGGCACCATGCTTCACACAGCAACGTACATAGTTCGTGTTTGGTCACATGTCGCAGGGTGGCGGGTCAGCAGCTGCTGGCGGCTGCGCACGGCAGCACAGTCTTGGCGCTGCCAATCAGCGGCAGTGATGCCGCCGCCACTGCCACGCGCCCGCTGCTGCAGCTGATGCTGCCGTCCGAACCCGCCGGCACGGTCACAGGGCTGTGGCAGCTGCCGGCTGCGCAGCCAGGGGGCGGCACGGCAGGGGGTGCAGCTCACAGTGCCTCCAGTGAAGCGGCAGCGCCGCTGGTGGCAGGCTGGCTGGAGCAGACTGACAGGGAACCGAGCATCGCCATCTGGCAGCTGCCGGATCAGGTGAGAGACCTTTGTGCGTCATATTCTGTTGCTCCCAGCAGATGATGAGTGCAGCGACGGAGGCTGCGTGGGAACAGCAGAGCACACGACAACTGCCCAGCCGTTCTGGCAGCGTCTCTTTCGGAGTGCAGTACATGACTGGAACACTGATGTCAGCCTGGTCATCACTGCCAGTACTGCAAGATGTCCTTCCCGCAGGTCGCGGCGCCTGCAGAGGGCGCTGAACGGTCCAAGCAGGGGCCGCTGGCGGTTCTGCCGGCTGGCATCGGCCACGGCTCCGCCGTTGGACGCGGCTTCACGGGTGACACCATCTTCAGCGCGTCGCAGCTGGGCGGCTGCCTGCTGCTGGCCGCTGCAGCCGGCGGTGGAGAGGTTCGCGTGCTGGCCGTCACGGCAGCAGCAGGTGCGCCTCCGAAGGCACCATCGTTGAGTCAGATCATCTTCAAGGGGGCGCTTCATGCGTCAGCCGCTTGCCGTCACTGATTGCCCCATGCCTGGCATGTTCTTTCAGCCTGAAGCATGAAGGCAGCTGGCGGAGCTGGCTATCATTGTGAGCAGCATGGGGGTCGTTGCCGGCTGCGTTGCTGCCAGGCCATTGTTCGGCCGCACAATTGTGCCAGAAGATATAGCACAACAAAACATCGGGATGGAAAGCTGCTCTACATTAATCTTGACGGCTGAACTTGTCAATGGACCTTGCTTAGGATGTCGAATTACTCAGAAGTTGACGGCGTAACGTATGAGCATAACTAAGCCGGTGGACACTGAGCATATCCTCCGCCACCTAGACGACGGCGCTCGCACTGGTTCCGCATGTCAGTACGAAGTTCACTGCTGACTGCACAGGTGCAGGAAGCGCATCTCAGCCAGCGGACATCGAACAGGTTGCCCGCCCAGACGACAACGCTCAGATTGGTTGTCATGCCAAAATTGTCTGGACTGCTGACTCTCAAAACCGTTTATGCTGACTCTCAAAACCGTTTTGCAGGCGCGGGAAGTGCATCTCAGCCGGCAAACATCGAGCAGGTCGCCCGCCTGGACTGCAGCGCTGGCCACCAGCTGACGGCTCTTGCGCTTTCGCCCTGCGGCGTCTGGTTGGCGGCGAGCTCAGCCCCGCTCGGCGGCGGCGGCGGCGAGCTGCACATCTGGCACGCGTCACCCAATGCGGAGGGTTTGCTCAGGTCTGAGCCGCACCTCTGTGACATGCACTGCTCATTCCTGCAACTTTTCCTCCCGATACCTCTGCGGAAACCAACAACATCAAAAGCTGTGTCACTCTGAGGAGTATTGCTCCATTGCAGTGGCCGTTGGTTCTGGGGCCTGCTGCCTTGCATTTGCACACTCGGGCTGCAACGCCATCATTGCAGGTTTGACGAACCAGTCCGGTTGCCGCTGCCGGCCGCAGCAGCTGCGCTGGCATTTGTGCCCCAGGGTGGCGTGCTGCCGCCGCTGCTCGCTGCAGCGTGCGGCGAAGCCGGCACGCAGCTATGGTGCCGGGTAAGATTCTAGAACCGCGCAGTTGGTCAGTTGCCGAGTTGTCAAGTGAGTGCAGACATGTGGTGATTCGCAGCCATGCACCAGCACATGTGCTGGTGCATGGTCGTCCTCAGCCCATGTCCGCACTCTGATCTTAGAGACATTGCAGTCATTGGCGCACCTGCCACCATTGAAACATGCTCATGCTTTGACTGCTTGTCCATTCCATGCTTCACCTTGCAGCGTAGTCCAGGGTCATGGTGGCGGTTGGCCGCAACTTGCAGTCGCATCGAATGACACTGTGTTGGCACCTTGAGCACCAAGACATTGGCTTCATACGCCCTGTCGCTGCAATGCCAACGAGCTCGTGCACTTCTCAATCCTACCTCGCTACCATAGGGGCATGGCGGTGGCTGATCGCGGCTGGCGGCCGCCCTGGGTGATAGTGTGTCGACATCTTGAGCACCAAGGCACTGGGTTTGTAGTTGCTTCCGCCGCACTGCCAAAGAGCCCGTGCACTGACTCGATGCTGCATTGCCATCACAGGGGTGAGGCGGTGGCTGGTCGCAGCTGGCGGCCGTGCCGGGTGACAGTGTGTCAGGACTTTGGGCAACCAAACACATTGGTTTGGTAGTTGCTTCTGCCCCACTGCCAACGAGCTCAATCCCCCACTCCCACCCCACAGGAGCACGACGGCGGCTGGTCGCAGCTGGCGGCTGCGCCGGGTGATGCGCTGCCGGCGGCATCGCTGCTGAGCAGCCCTGCGCAGCCGGGGCCGGGGCCGGCGGTGCTGGCTGCCGAGGGATCGCAGCTCGTGAGTCTATCGGGCAGGTGGGTAGACCATCACACTGCATGCTGGCCACCGTACACCTTCGGCTCCAGGGGTGCCACTCCTTGGGAGTAGCCAAAGAATGGTGGGGATGGCGCTGCTGACTGCCGAAGGCTCACAGCTGAGTCTGTCAGCCAGGTGGGCCCTCCACTACACAACATGCAAGGGCGCCCTACTCCATTTCCACCCCACTCACCTTCACGGTACGCTGCGCAGCACACGCCCTGGGCCCAGGCGCCGCCACTTCAGGGGTAGCTGATGGTTGAGATCATCCCCTGCAGGCCCGCTCATGTCGAGTGCCCATGCTGCCTGACACTGCTGCCCCGGTTCCAACAGTGTACCACACAGTTGATCAAGTCTTGCTGGCAGAGCACGACCCATTGCAGGTGCGTCTGCTAGACAGCCCCCATGGCTGGGCTGCAGCAATGCAGCAAGTGCACACAGTGCCCCACAAGTCCAGGAAGTTTGCATTCTGGATTCTGGACAGCAGCAGTATCAGAATGCCATGTGCATGAACGTGTGGCAGGCTACACCCGGCGTGCCTGCGGCTGCTGACGGCGCGGGCGTCCCTGCAGTCGTGGGCGCAGCCGCTGCGGCCGGGCCTCTGCCAACCATGCCCAAACCTTGGCAGAACTTCTCCTCTGGATGGCAGCTTCCCCATGGTGCTCTGCTGCAAATGCTGTCTGCAGGCTGCACCCAATCACCAGTGCCGACGGCGGAGGAGTCCCTGTAGCAACGGCTGCTGCCGGTCATGCCCAAATTGTTGGCAGGAACTTCTCTTTTGTATTTGAATATCCTGCAACGCTTTCTGCAATCACTGCCTGCGGGCTACGCCCGGCCATAGGTGCTGACGGCGGGGGCATTTCTATTTCTATAGCGGCGGCTGCAGCGGCTGCGGCCGGGCCCCTGTCGGCGCACCACACTCCGAAAGGTTGTCATTCAGATGGAAGTCATTGCATCAATCCTCGGTGCAATTTTTGTCTGCAGGCTACACTCCGCCGCCAGTGCAGATGGCAGCGGCGTCCTGGTGGCGGCGGCGGCGGCGGCAGCGGCTGCGGCCGGGCCATTGCCGGTTTTGCCGAGAGTCTGGCAGAAGTTTGTCCTCTGGACTGCAGTGTTCTCCTGCAACACTCTGTGCGACCACTGCCTGTAGGCTTCACCCAACGACACCTGCTGCCGGTGCCGACGGCGGGGCCGTCCCGGTGGCGGTGGCTGCAGCGGCTGCGGCCGGGCCCTGTCGGCGCATTGCATCTCGACAGACCTCTTTTCCTCACATGGCAACATTCCTGTGATACTTTGTGAAACCACTATCTGCAGGCTACGCCCGCCTGGAGGTACAAATGGCGAGGGAGTCCAAGTGGCGGCGGCTGCAGCGGCGAAGGCCGGGCCTCTGCCGGCGCACCACCCCGCCGCGCTGGCGGCTGCACTGGCGGCCGGCAACGCCGGCTACGTCGCGGCGGCTGTGCGATTGGCAACACAGTATGACCAGGTGGTTTCTGTGTTCAAGGTGCTGTCACCCAGATGTGGGTATCTCAGGTCAATGTGACAGCAGCTGCCTCTTGCCCGAACCCATGGTTCTGGGGAGATTCGAACCTTGACACTGCCAGCGAGCTTGCTGAAGCTGTCCGCAGCGTGTTTCTGCCCCTACTGGAAGGATTCAACCGATATCTGCAGTACCTACTGTCAGCCAGGCTGGTCCTGAGCAAAGTGGAGCGGATGGTGTCTTCTCAAGAGGCAGATCTTGACAGTATGAAACTGACACTCAACAGCGTGTTGTGCAGGACCAGCACGACAGCCTGGACGTCAGAGAATTGCTGGACGCACGCTGGCTGGCCTGGGCTCAGAAGCTGGCGTCGCCGAGTTACCGCCAGTTCAATGCAGAGGCTGCTGCGGCGCCAATGGTGGCGGACCCATCAGCTCAACAGGTATTGGGGCAGCAGATGCCGGCGTCAGCGGTTGACACAGGCATGCTCGACATGTCGGCCTGCGGCCTCATATCTGAGCCAGAGCAGCAGCCGTCGCAGCAGCAGCCGCCGTCGCCAAAGTCGCAGCAGTCGGCGGTCGCCACAGGCATACTGGACATGTCGGCCTTCGGCCTGGCATCTGGGCCAGGGCCGCAGCCGTCGCAGCAGCCACCGTTGCCAAAGTCGCAGCAGTCGGCGGTCGACACAGGCGTACTGGACATGTCGGCCTTCGGCCTGGCATCTGAGCCAGTGCCGCAGCCACCGCCGCAGCAGCCGCAGCTGTCAGCGCTTGACACAGGCATGCTGGACATGTCGACTTTTGGCTTGACGTCAGAGCCAGAGCCGCAGCAGCCGCCACCACAGCAACCTCAGCAGTCAGCACCTGAAACAGGCATGCTGGATATGTCAGCATTTGGCCTCGTAGCAGAACCTCAGCCACAGCAGCAGCAGCCGCCGCCACAGCGGCAGGCGCAGCAGTCAGCGTTGGACACAGGCATGCTGGATATGTCAGCCTTCAGCCTCGTTGCGGAGCCACAGCCACAGCAGCAGCAGCCGCGGCAGCGGTCAGCAGTGGAGACGGGCATGCTCGACATGTCAGCCATTGGCTGCGCCTCAGAGCAGCAGCAGCAGCAGCAGCAGCAGCAACAGCAGGAGCAGGCGCAGCCCCCAGGGTCATCATCTGCAGCCTCTCAGCTCGACAGCGGCCAGCTGGACATGTCGGCATTCGGGCTCGTGCCGCCGCCGCCGCAGCTGCCGCGAGTGGCGACCGCACCGAACTCCCTCACCGCCAGCGCAGCGGTGGAGACCGGCCGGCTCGACATGTCCGCCTTCGGCATGGGCGGGTTTGCGGCTGACAGCAGCGTTCCCGGAAACGCAGCGAGTCAGGCTGTTCCAGCAGCACAGCAACCCGCGACACCCAGCAAGGTGTCAGAGCCGCGTCGCAGCTATGCGGCCGCCAATGGCGATGCCCAGCTGGGAATGGCGTCTGTGGCGCGCCTCCAAGTGCCGCAGCCGGCAGCATCATCTGCTGCACTGCCGGAGGCAGCGCCGCTGACGGCCGCAGAATTTTCGGCGCTGCGGCGGCTGCTCCGGGTGCCGGAGGAGGCGGGTGACGGCAGGAAGCAGGAAGCGGCTGCCGTCCGCCGCGCAGACGCCTCGGCGTTCTCGCTGCTGCGGCTGGACGCGCCGGAAGCTGCCATGCGGGACTCCAGCACCGCTGCTGCTGAGCATGGCGCAGCTCACGCTGTTGGCGAAGACGCGGCAGAGGGCTCAGATGTTGGCGCTGATGGTGCGCTTGTCGCATGTGTCGCGGTCACATCGTGCTCGCTGCGTTTTATGTGACTAAGCAGACATGCATGTTTTCTCAGCTGGGCTGCTGCGAATGGGCATCTGCATGAGCAATCTGCAGTGGTTTGGCTGGCTGTCGTCTTCTGCAATTGATTGTCGCATTGCTGCACAGGTCCGATGCTGCCGGGGCTGAGCCGGCCAGAGTCCCTCCAAATACTGCCGCTGGCGTGGCTGGCCGCCGAGTCGACGGCCGGCGGCGCTGGCGGCACAGCTTCGCAGTTCCTCAGCAGCGACAGCGGCACCGGCGGCGGCTGGTCTGGCGGCGGTGGTCGCGACGGCGGCTTTTCCAGCAGCGGCGGCAGTTTTGGGGGCGATGCATATGGGTCTCAGCCCGGCCAGGCCGCGGCGCTGGATGCGGCTGGACGGCGGGCGGCGCTGGCGGTGCAGCTGGCCATGCTGCAGCACGACTCGCACGCACAGCAGGTACAGTACGTCGCTGGCAGCACGCACATGAGGGCTCATGCTGGCAAGGGCACAAAACTCGAATATGGATCAACAGGATCTTGCGGTGCAGCTTGTAATGCTGCAGCACGATCCGCACGCACAGCACGTACATGCCGTCGCTGGCAGCACGCATGTTCGGGCTTATTCTGGCAGGGGCACAAAACTAATAATGGATCAAAGGGATCTCGCGGTGCAGCTGGGTACGCTGCAGCACGACCCGCACGCACAGCAGGTGCATGCCGTAGCTGGCAGCATGCACCTTTGACACTTGTTGATCGGATCTATGAACAGGGTGTGGAAATCGAATTCGCAGTGCAGCTGGTCGCGCTGCAGCACGGCCTGCGCGCAGGTGCACGTGCCCGCCGCTGGGAGCACGCACCGTCGACACCTGTTGATAGCGCCGCTGAATCTGTGGTACTCATGGGCACAGAGCTTGCCGTGTGGCTAGGCGCTGCAGCATGACCCGTGACACCTGCCGCAGGCGGACACTGCGCCATTTGCAGTTGTGTGCAATGCAGCGTTCAATTAGCGGCAAGGCTGCTTGCTGCAGCACAGCAACGTGTTGATGTCTTGCATCGATTGCCGTCAATGCGGTGCAGGGCGACTCAACATGTTCTCATCTGATGCACGCCATTTCCATGTTGTTGGCTGTTTGCTTGCAATAATCGGCCTGCTGCCACGTTTGAACGGGGCGCCCTCCTGTGGGCAATGCAGAGCAGCTTAGTTTTCGGAGGGGATGCGCTGGTGTGGGCAACGCAGAGCGGCTTATGAGTTGCATTCAGCCTGATGAATGTTAAATTTTCAATGCAGGCCGCGTGGCTTGCAACCACCGGCCGGCTGCCGAGGTGTGGAGGGGACGTGCTGCTGTGGGCATGCAGACCGGCTCGAGTCGTAAATGCTCCCAGGTTCACACTTCGATGTTCTGAGGCAAGTTTCATTTGCCAATAGCAGGCCGCCTGGCTCGAAACGACCGGCCTGCTACCAGGGCTTGGTGGAGACGCGCTGCTGTGGGCGATGCAGAGCGGGTCGCAGGCGGCGCTGCTCGACCGACTGCTGCCGCTGGTGCGGCTGCTTCCCAGGCCACCTCAGAGCTGGTTTCGCCTGTCAGTAACCTGCTGCAACTAGGCTACTTACGTCGGCATGAGGAGGCTGCAACCTCACATCGTGACTTCAGGACAGCTAAGTTGCTAAACACAGCTTTGAGAGTCACAGCCGAAGGTGCTCGTTCTTCTGTTGTGCGGCATCCAGCAGAGAGGCACCATGCCACAGTGTATCTGCGGCACGGTGCCGATATTGCTTGCTGTCACGTGTTGGAGAGGATGTCAGCTACATGGGAGCGGAAGTGGCTGGATGAAGGCATCTGCTTGCCAGCATGCTGACTGTGCTGGCGCACGCGCGAACAGCCACCAGGGGCTGTAGATCAGAACTGATCGCTCCCAAGCTGTTCCCAACAGCAGTGGTGTCGCCGTCAGGTGCCGGAGGCGTCGCCGCACGCGGCCGGGGACGCCTCTGCTGCTTCCGGCTTCCTGGCTGCGCCCGCGGCGCCGCCCACCGATGAGCGGCGGCTGTCGTGGCGGCTGCTGCGTGCAACGGGCGCCGGCTTCTGGCTGACAGACGCGCAGCTGGTCAGGTGTGGCATGACTACTCCGCCACAGCGATACATGCAGTCCCTTGCGGCGGGTTTCACGATGTCATTTGCAATTCGCATCGCGAACAGAGACAAAACCGAATCTTCGTCCACCAGGAAAGCTTCATACACCGACTTTCTGGTGTATGATTGCCACATTGACTCGTGACATGTGCAGGGCTAAGGCTGAGGAACTGGCGAAGGCGCAGTACGCGGCACAACGCGACCCGCACGCCTGTGCGCTGATGTACGTTGTCCTGGGCAAGAAGTCACTCCTGCAAGGCGAGTCCCCTCACCCTGAGACACTTTGCCGGAAAGCAAAATGGCAAGGAAATCGGACTGACTTCGCGTGTGCTCACAGACAAGACCACTTTGATTGAACCTGTTGACAACCTCTTGCTGGTGCCAACCAAGGGCCTGCTGACCTTACACAAACGCTGTTGCTCAACTCTTGGGTCCAACAATGATCTAATGCCGTGTCACCGCAGGCCTAATTGCATGGGCGGGCCGAAGAAGCTGGTTGATTTTCTGGCGCGCGACTTTGCCGACGCCGGCAACCGCGTAGCTTACCTCGAAATAGTCTTTGGTCTGACATGGTCCTTCTCGTTGTGGAATACCACAGGCCTGTTCCGCATGGGCGGGCCGAAGAAGTTGGCGGACTTTCTTGCACGTGACTTTGCCGACGCCGGCAACCGCGCCGCTGCCGCCAAGAATGCATATGTGCTGCTGGGGCAGCACAAGCAGGAGCTGGCCGCCGCCTTCTTTGTACTAGGTGGGTCCAAAACCCAAATTGGCGGTGGTTTCATGCCGTCAATCTTATTTCAGACACTTTCAGATGTGCAGCCACCGCCAAGAACGCATGCGTGCTGCTGGGCAGCACAAGCGGGAGCTGGTTGCTGCCTTGCTGATGCTGAGTAAAGCGTCTGTGGTGCAGTGCGATCTGATTCCGAAGATTTCGAACCCGTTGCTGCCTACTAATGTGTCGTGCAGCATGCAACGCGAGTTTCGCCACACACATGCCATTGTTGCGCAGCCGGCGAGCACAGGGATGCGGCGGGCGTGTGCACACGCAAGAAGGGCGATACCCAGCTCGCAGCTTTGCTGATGCGGCTGCCCAAGCCAAGCCCTGTCGTACAGGCTACCATCATGTTTGGCACTGCGGCACTGTCCACAGCCGTCTGGCCCTTGTCGCGCAGCCGGCGAGCACAAGGATGCGGTGGGCGTGTGCGCGCGCGAGATGGGCGACCCGCAGCTGGCCATGTTCCTGGCCCGGCTGCTGGACCCCCCTGCAGCAGGTGACTGCCCTGCAAACTTGCAAGCAGCGCTGCACGGCAACTCCCTCTGTTCCACCATCTACCCATTGGAACATTCCTGAACCCGACCAGTGCGCGCTGCTGGGATGCTCATGAGGCTGGTATACATCCCGTGTCCCGATCATGTCAGATGCACACCGCCAACACATATGATGGAAACATGTGCAGCAGTGGATCAACGATCAAATCTTCGGCTGAGCTATCCGAGCACCAGGTGCTGATGCGTGTCACATTCGTTGCAGATGCTGCTGCTCCAGGGCTGCTGCTGCAGAGCGTCGTCAGGTCTGAGTTGCTACCGGGTGCGTGGCTCGGGTTCAAAGTGGCGTTGTCTGCGGTGGATGCCAGATGGCATATCTGATTTGTGTTGACGTGGTACACAGCAACACTTGCAGTGACGTGCGTGCGTCTGCATCGAGAGGTGCTGTGCTGCAGCTGTCCTTTGCAGCGTGTCTGACGACTTGGGTTGTTCATGCAGAGGCGCAAGCTGTGGATGATGTGTGGGGTGCAGCCGCGCTGCACTGGGCAGCAGGCCACGTCACGGCGGCCGTCGACGCGCTGTCCGCGGCGGCGCCGCCCCGGCTGCCGGCGGGCAACGAGGCGCTGTGCGGTGCGCTGGCGGCGCTGGATCTGCTGCGGCACTGCGGCGGCGCCGCAGCCAGCCTGTCACAGGGTGAGGGTTTGACATTCGTTTCGCAGTCCTCCTGTGCAGACGCACATGGAGGAACAGCGCTGTGCGGTGCGCTGGCGACGCTGGATGTGCGGCGGCACTGCAGCAGCGCATCAGCCAGCCTGTCGCAAGGTGAGGCTCCGGTGAACACATCAGATAAAACCCGCTGCAACATTGTCCATACAGAGGCAGTTAGGAGGTTACCGCAACATACGGCAGTGCGCTGGCGGCGCTGGATCTGCTGCGGCACTGCGGCGGCGCCATTGCAAGCCTGTCACGGGGTAAGGCTGCGGGAACCACAGTCATTGGTGTCCACCTGCATAGGTTCATGTGTAGCCTAGTTGAAAGATGCACTGCCGTGTCCGATGGTGCACTGGCGGCGCTGGGTCTGCGGCGGCACTGCAGCGGCTCCGCAGCCAGCCTGTCGGCAGGTGAGGTTGCGGGAAACCCAACGAACGCTGCTCCTGTTCGAACATCCGTGATGAGGCAGGGTGTTGGTGGCGCTGGATCTGCTGTGGCGCTGGCGCAGCACAGCGGCCAGCCTGTTGCAAGGTGAGGCTACAAGAAATACAGCAAGCGCGTTCCTCTTCTACAATATTCACACACAGGCAGCTGGAAACAGTTGCTACTGTAGTAGGCGACAGCGTGCTGGCTGCACTGGATCTCTACACAAACTGCAGCGGCGCTGCAGCCAGCCTGTCGTGAGATCAGGCTGCATGCAGTTTTGACGTCGACTGTGCGTCTTAGCAGACTGTGTAGTCTGACTGAAACCACGCCTGTCTGACACCGCAGGCCGACAGTAGGGTTTCGTATATCCACTGAAAGGCTGTCAATCTTTGTCCTCATGTGGGCATTTGTGCGGCAAAGCTGGTGGCTGGCGCTGCTGCAAATTCAAGCCCAAGGAGAGCTGGTAACATCAGTTTACTGCTGACAGTGTCACGCAGTGCAGATGGCAGCTTGTCAATGTAGCAGTCCAGACTCCTGTCTGCCGAGCTCTGCAGGTCCGAAGCTGTTGCGGTGGAACTGGCGACGGGGGCTGTCGCAGCTGAAGAGGCCCTGGAGCAGCCCCTCGATTCTTCTTGCTAACAGAAGTTAGTAAGTGCAGGTCAGAAGCGGTTGGTGGCGCAGCTGGCGTCCGGCGCCGCGGCAGCTGCGGAGGCCCTGGGGCAGGCCCTTGCTGCTCATATAGATGTAGCTTTGCTGTCAGAAATAGGTTCTTGGATCTGCATGTGGGCATCTGTGCTGTCATCCCCGCAGGTCAGAAGCGGTCAGGTGGCGGCGCTGGCTGCCGGCGACGTGGCAGACGCGCAGGCCCTGGGGCAGCGCCTTTCCATGATAGTGAGAACCCCTTGGTTGATGGCGGCATTTTGGATTTGCTTTGTCAAATAATGTGCAGGTCAGAAGCAGTTGGTGGCGCAGCTGGCCGCGGGCGCTGCCGCGGCTGCGGAGGCCCTGGGGCAGCCGCTTCTCGCGCTGTTGCTGCTGCGCGTGGCCGCGTGTGCGATGCGCTGCGGCAGCAGACGCAGCAGCGGCAGCGATGGCGGAACCGGTGGGGGCGGCGGCGGCGGCGCAGCAAACGGGGCAGCGAGCGAGGGTGTCTTGATAGGGCTCGGGGGCGCGGCTCAGCAGCAGACGCAGCAGCGCCTCGCCGCGGCTGTGGCACTGCAGGTATCAATGCGCCCTAAAACTCTAAAACCCCATCGAACCTGTGTCTTGTATCTAGTCCCAGCCGAGTTTCTGATGCTTCCGTCAAGCCGATGCCCGCTGACAACCTCGAGGCAGGCGCCAGGCCCCCTCCAGCGAGCCCTGTGCCAGCTGCTCGGCGTATCTGCGGGTGACCATGTCGCCGGAAGGGTTCAGAACCTCCTGAAACCAAGAAAAACCGCTAGGGACGCCTTTCCACAGAGGATGTTCTAACACACCTCGCAGGCGCTGGGTGTCGCGGGGCCGGCTGTGCTGGACCGCCAGCCCCCGCCGCAGCCACAGGGTGGCCAGGCGTGGCGGGCGGCGGCCGCGGCGCAGCTGGCGCGGCTCGCAGACGCCGGCCTGCTGGCAGACACCAGCAGGCGAGCGTTTTCGTGCTGGAGCTTCTGGCTGACTTATCAGGCAAATTTGTGAGTCTAGCCCAAACTACTCAAGCATACAGTTGTACCCTTTCAGGTGAGTTGGACTGATCATTAGAACAAGCAGCCCTCAATATCAAATATGTACAAGGAATTGCACGAGGGCTGTTGCCGGGCAAGTAGTGGCGATCTTGGCTCAGCAGCTGCTCCACGGCCATGATGTCGCCAATCTCGGCGCGCGGCCTGTCTCGAACATGCCAAACATGTTGCGTTCTGGTATCCTGCGCCCATCCGTCCACCAAAACTGCCAGAACCACTCCAGCACTGGTTATCGAATGTATCGTTGATTTGTACATAGACTGCTGTAGTGGACTGCCACAGTGACCGCAGGAATTCCTTGCTGGTTTCCGCCAGGACCGAAATTCTCAATGACATCTCTCCTAATGATGATCCTGATGATTCCATCCGTGTCAATTGCCGTACAGAGCCCTGGAGCTGGCGGTCACGTATGAGGCGTCACTGCAGCCTGCGTCTGACACGCCTCCCGAGCTGCTGCCGCACTCGCCGTCTGCAGCTTCCGTCCGCAGCCGCCGCAGCAGCAGCATCACAGGTCTGGCATGTACATCGTTGGGTGCACCACCGTCGTCAGCGCCACACTGTTGCACTGCAAGTCCTGGCCAGCTCTGCAGCTACCGCTGCAACCTGCGACTTGTCCCATGCACCGCCGTCATAGTAATCACAATGGTGGCATCTCTCCGCCCTGCCTGGCATCATCTGCTCTGCGGATAGACGCCGAGCTTCCTGGACCTCCTGCACCTGCTGAACGTTGCGCCAGTAGTTGTCGAACTTGTGTGCTGAGACGCTGCTGTGGCAACGCAGGCAACAGCGTGCATGCGTCTCAGGCTGGCGGGCCGCCGCTCTCAGCAGAGTCCAGTTGGGAGGTGCTCAGAGCGCCGCACGGGCGGCTGCCTGCCGCCGCCGCCGCCAACGACGGTGAGCCGCATCTTGATGCTGCTTAATCATGTTGCGTTCCAGCAAGAAATTGCATTGCTGGGAGGTGCTCAGAGCGTCGAACGGCCGGCTGCTTGCCGCAGCCGCCGCCAACGACGGTGAGCCGCATCTCGAAGACTTCGTTTGCATGATCGTGTTACATTCCAGCAACATATTGCATTGCTGGGAGGTGCTCAGAGCGCCGCACGGGCGGCTGCCTGCCGCAGCCGCCGCCAACGACGGTGAGCCGCATCTCGAAGACTTCGTTTGCATAATCGTGTTGCATTCCAGCAAGATATTGCATTGCTGGGAGGTGCTCAGAGCGCCGCACGGGCAGCTGCCTGCCGCAGCCGCCGCCAACGACGGTGAGCCGCATCTCGAAGACTGCATTGCATGATCATGTTCCACTTAAGCAAGATGTTGCATTGCTGGGAGGTGCTCCGAGCGCCGCATGGGTGACTGCTTGCCGCCGTCGCCGCCAACGATGGTGAACTGCATCTCGAAAGTCAAATGTTGTATGAGTGCGCTGCACTTCAGCAAGATATTGGGTCGCAGGTGCAGCGTCACAGCATCTGACGTGATTTTGGCAAAAGTGAGTGACGAAAGGAACTGCATAACGCAGGCAGCTTCGGCCTGGGCCCAGGGGCGGAACCGCGCCCATTTGCGGCGGCCAGCTCAGCCGGCGGCCTGCTACAGGGCCGCATCATCCCGCCCGCCGACGCTGCCCTGCCTGAGTCTCCAGCCGGTACGGTGATCGGTCTCCCCAGCGCCTGCCTTCGATGCTGTCAGTGTTGCAGGATCGCAGTTGTGCCAGTAGCCTTGGCGGCAGGGCCGACCTCTGCCGCCTGCAGGTGCCGCATGGCCTGCGTGTGTAGCTGCATCAGTATATCCAGCAGCAAGATGACGATGCGCTGTGTGAGAAAGAAAGGCTCAACGTCGCATAGCAATGTTGGACATTGAAACACCGCCGCTGCAATGAGTATGCAGCAGTTTGCCCTGCACGGATGCCGATGGTGCCACTCATCCCACCCAAGGTCAACTCCAACAGGACGTGCGTCTGATTGCGCTGCTCGTGTCGCGACAGGCACGCCGCGGGGGTGGGCGTTCAGCAGCCTGGTCAGCAGCGTGTTTGACGCGGTGCGGTGGCCGCCCGACCCCTGGGAGGTGCGCATGCTGAGATCCCAGAGAAGATGCAGAGCAGACACCGGAACACAGATTCAACTGCAGCTTGTTTGGCGCTGTCAGGCAGGCCGCCAGATGTTTTGTGGCCGCTAGACCCCTGGGACGTGCGTCAGCTGAGATCGTGCAGGAATGGCATCGATTGACTCGGAACCACAGGTTCGAGGATCAGCTTCTTGAAGAATGTGGGGTGATTGTCTGGCGCTTGCAGGCATGTGCATGGGTCGTCTATCCGATCAGACATCCGATCAGACATGCAGCATGAACACTGGCGCTGTCAATGCACCCCTTTGCTTGTTTACCTAGGCTCAATCACCCCTGTTGATGTTACCGCTGTGCATGGCAGTGCAGCTCCTTGCCACACCATTGGTCGCCATCAACGTCAGTGGGATCCGGGGTCGTTTGCACGCTTCCCTGCAGGGAGAAACTGCCCATTCCAGCTGCAGCAGTTGCTATGGGTACATTGAACATCACTTGTTTCGCCCTGCGTGCAGGTGCTTGCGCCCACCCCGCAGCAGCCGGGCCAGCAGGCGCGTCAGCAGCAGTCGCCGCCACAGCAGCAGCAGCAGCCGCCGAAGCTGGCGCAGTCCACCTCCATGGTACTGCGGCAGGACCCCGTCGCGGCTGCGCTGGCGCATGTCCAGGTTCATGTTTTACATAGTGGTGCTCAATGTGTGGTCCCCAGCTGACAACCGTCTGAGGGAGGTGTCATGTCAGGACTGCAGTCGGCTGCAGCTCCGATGCATGTTCAGAAACAGGAGTTGATGCTCGTATGTTCCTTTTACAGTCCCTGCTGTTGCATCGCGGCCATGCAGCGCATCCTGTGGGGACAGCTTGCATGCCTGCTGCAGCCGGTGGCCATGCCAGGGTGGGAGTATTGACACCAAGTGCACATTCCTGTGCAGGCCTCTGCATCGGCGGTGCTCACCAGCACGCTGGACGCACACCCCTCTCGACCGCTGTACTTATCAGGTATACAACTTGTAACTCATACAGAGCTCCGCCACTCGGGGCTGATACAGTCCTTCCATGCAGCGGGTGCAACCGCCCCTGACCTATATTCAAAGGTTTCACGCATTACTTGATGTGGGCGGGCACAAGTTTTTCGTGCAGGTTTCGGCATATGCACTGTGGAACGTGCAGGCTCTGCGGGGGGTGAGGTGTACCTGTGGCGGTTTGGGGACGCCGTGTCGACCGCCGGCTATACGCCACTCACAGACGAACCAGGTGTGGTATTGTGAGGTTGCACACGCCGGTTATCAATTTCAGGCATGGCTTTTCAGCACAGTAATGGGCATCAGGATGGAGCAAGTCTGTTGCAGACGTGACAACCAGCTACATGTATGAGCATGCACCCTTGAGGTTCTGGTGCACGGCGCAACTCTGTGGATTCGGAAAAGCCTTTCAGGAGTTCACCACGCATGACGTCATCATGATGGTGGATGCCTGGCACATTCACGCTGGACGGTCGCGACCTGCAGACAGCCGCAGCGGCGCGCTGGCTACGAGCCCGACGCTGACGTTTGCGCCCGTGGCCGGCCGCGGCGCGGCGACGGCTGCGGCGCTGCCGCATTGGGGCCGCCCCGCCTCGGTGAGAACGGCAACATTCCCAGTGACTCAACAAACTGCAGCGATTCTTTCAGGAAGCACTTGCATGAGCAGAAGGGGGAGATGCGGCAATCAAGGCGGCGGACAAGGCGCAGCGCCGCATGGGCAAGATGGCGAGAAAATAGGCATGCTGGTCATTGAACATGCCACCCACGCTTTTGATAGTGGCAGGGCAGGGACAGCCGCCACACGAGCGGTCTGCCACAATCGGCAGCAGGTGAACTTGCTGCAGGCAGCCGTTGCTGCGGCTGAAATGAGGTGAATCTGGCATTCAGGCAGTCGTTGCAGGTAGGCACTCAGTATTGGAACCGTGTTCTCACTGCTGCACACAGGTCCAGTGGTCCGGCTGCGGCTAACGTTTTGCCGCAGTGGGGGAGGGCGGCCTGCTGGCGACATGCCGTCTTGTTTGTTGTTCCAGCAAGTCAGTGGCTGGTAAGAGTCAAGAACAATCAAATGATATGACTTTGGCACACAGGTTTGGTGGTCCGGCTGCGGCGAGTGCTTTGCCACGATTGGCAAGGGCGGCTTGCTAGCATGGCGGCTGTTATCTACTGCAGGAGACTGGTGGTGCCGGCATGACAAGTCACTGTGTTCTGTAACATGCAGGTTCGGTGGTCCGGCTGCGGCGAGCGCTTTGCCGCGGTCGGGGAAGGCGGCTTGCTAGCGACGTGGCGGCTGGATGCGCCGCGGCGGGCCGGCCTCGGCCGCGCAGACTGGGCGCTGCAGGTGATTTGTTTGAACGCCAAAGTGGGACACTGCCCGTCAGAGACCGACAGTGCTGCAGCGCCGGGGCTGCGACATTGCCTTTGCGGGCGGCAGCGGCAGCGTGCTGGCTGTGCGGGGACCATCATCAAACCTGGCGCCACAACACGCCCTCCAACGAAATCATTGTCTGATGGTCAAGGTGCTGCAGCGGCGAGGCTGCGACGTCGCCTTCGTGGGCGGAAGCGACAGCGTGCTGGCCGCGGCCGGGCTCTCAAAACATTTGGCGTCGAAACATATTTGCGACTGGGAAGAGTCGTCGTGTGCTGCAGGTGCTGCAGCGGCGAGGCCGCGACGTCGCCTTCGTGGGCGGCAGCAGCAGCGTGCTGGCCGCGGGCGGGCTCGGCGGCCGCGGCATCAACGTCGCGATCTGGGACACGCTTGCGCCGCCGCAGTCGGCCTGCATCGGCACGCTGCTGTTCCACCAGGTGCGCCCGTCATTTGTATCATGCGCCTTGAAGGTGCAAATCTCTCTGGCTGCAGCATATTGTCGCTGAGGTTGCAGCATCAACGCAGCCGTCTGGGACACGCTCGCGCCGCCGCAGTCGGCCTCCATAGGCACCCTGCTGTCCCACCAGGTGGGCTCTTACTCACTTACCCCACCCTTAACTTGCAAGCCTCTTTGGCTGTGGCCTGCCGGCGCCTGCAGTTTTTGATTGCGCCGTCTCACTGCTGGGAAGATATTGCCGGGTGCCTGGTGGATACCCCGCACGGCACCATACTGTTAACTGTGATGCCGGGCGGGCGGCTGCTGGCGTCTGCAGAGCCCTGTCACTTTCTTCTGGACCACCGTCGGCAGCGCTGGCCAGCAGCTGGATGCCGCTTCCTGAATCACGTCGCTGGCGGCGCTGCCGCGCGGCCGGCTGCTGGCGTCTACAGGGCTCTGTTGCTTTGCGTTCCTCTCCAGGTGGACATGACCGCCTGTCCTCGTGATGTCCCCGCAGAGCACTGTGACGTCACTGGCGGCGCTGCCGGGCGGCCGGCTGCTGGCGTCTGCGGATACCTGTGCCTTTGGATCTTTTGGGAAGATGTGGCCATGATTTTGTCTGTCTGACACACTGCAGAGCACCGTCACGTCGCTGGCGGCGCTGCCGGGCAGCCGGCTGCTGGCGTCTGCGCACTCTGCTTTCTGAATGTCTCTATCCCAGTTACATGCGGCCAAGCATTGTTCCAATGTCCCGCAGAGCACCGTGACATCGCTCGCGGCGCTGCCGGGCGGCCGGCTGCTGGCGTCCGCGGACGAGGATGGGCACCTGGTGGTCACGGACGCGCGGTCGCTGGGCACTGGCCTCGGTGGTGAGGTTTACGATTCTACACCCTAACTTTCCAATGGGGCTGTTCGAAAACGACATTCTGTGCTGTGTGATCCTCAAAGATGGCGTCCGCGGACGAGGATGGGCACCTGGTGGTCACGGACGCGCGATTGCTGGGACCGGACCTCGGAGGTGGGGCCTGCAAACACTGCAACACAGATGCTTCAGGATACACATCAGTTCCACCTGGCAGTTCGTCACAGCATCTGGCAAAAGAGGATGGGCGCCTGGCTGTCACGGGTGCGGTCCTTGGGCGCATGTCTCGGAAGCGAGGCTTGTCGAACCGTGCACCCCCGGTCCTGAAGCAGGATTTCAAAAATGTCAGACCACGCTGTGAGGCCTCATTGCCTGACGACTGCAGACGAAAACAAGTGCCTCAGTGGTATGGGCGTGCGATGGTTGGGTGTCCGGTTTCAAAGTCGGTGCGTTATAGCCCAGCACATCTCGGCAACAGCTGCTTGCAGATCAAGCCCTTCTGTCACAATCATCAGCACACTCGAACGGCTCCTTGCATCATCGTCGCCTCATCATCACTTTGCGCCAATGCACTGGCAGATGCAGCCGGTTTTCGGTGTCAATTTCAGACAGCCAGGTGTGTGCATCGCCGCTTTGGGATGTGATGAATGCGAAGCCCATTCGCATGGCTGCTTTCGCAGCGGAGCGAATGCGATGCGGCATTGGGACCTCCGAGCGCGGCAACCATGAGATGTCAACACATCATTTGACATAATCGTACTGAGGCGCAGCAACTTGTCGGGGTATCTCTCTTCGTTTGGTCATTGTGAGAGGCCAAAGACGCTCACCCAAATGGCAAATCGGTTGTGGCAGCAGAAGCCAGCTGTCATCCTGTGTCCACGAGTGGCTGGCGGCGGCCAACGCAACTGCAGTTCCCAACTGCAGGATTGTATCTGGATTGGACCGTGCTGGTTTGCGGTGCAGCGTGTCCGCCGTGGGAGGCCAGGGGCGCGCACCTGTCCGGCATGTCTGCCCTGGCGGCTGCCACACATCTGTCACTGCCAAAAATCTGCTATAATTTGCTGCAGCTGAGGTGATCAGATCCTCTGTTGCTGCGCACCCATCCGGCGTGTCCGCCCTGGCGGCCAGCATCAAACAACAACTATTGCCACAGCATTGACACGACTTGCATATTGTTACGAAAGTAGCCCAAAATGTTCGTTGCTGTGCAGCGCGCCCGCTGTGGGAGGCCAGGGATGAGAAACCCATCCGGCGTGTCTGCCCTGGCGGCAGGCAGGCTGCCGGGCGGCGCTCCGATTCTGGCCAGCGGCGGGTGTTACAGATTGCACTGGCAGCGCATCTTTTCAAATAAGTGTCTGTGCCTGTTTACTGTGCAGCGCGCCCGCTGTGGGAGGCCAGGGATGCGCACCCGTCCGGCGCGTCTGCCCTGGCGGCAGGCAGGCTGCCGGGCGGCGCTCCGATTCTGGCCAGCGGCGGCCGCGACGGCGGCGTCAGGCTGTGGGCCCCGCACCGGGGCCAGGCGCTGGCGGCGGTCGACACCGCGCCCTTCTCCAGAGGTGCGCACCTTGACGTGGCATGCTGGGCAAACCGTCAAAGACAAAGATTATTGAAACTGAGGGCCGTCTGAATGTCGGCGGGAAGATGTGGACCCTGCAGTGGGGGCCAGACCCTGACAGGTCTGGACGGCGCGCACGGCTGCAGAGGCAGGGGAAGCTCGGCACCCAGAAATGCGCTGCATTGCAAGATTTCACCACAACTCGGCTTCCATGCAGAAGTCACTGCCCGCAAGGCCTGGAAGTTCCTGCCCGCAAAATCTGGTTCCCGTTGTGGCTGCATCGAGTGGGGCCCCATGCGGAGTCAACATCTTGGCGGCTTCATATGCCAATGCAATGTGTGCATGCCGTGGTGCAGGGAGGGGGTTCTTCGCAGATGCCCTGCAGCACCACCGGCACGAGGTCACAGGTGCGCGACGCATCAGCCTGAGGGTGACTCAAATGTCCACCTGGGCTTTCAGATACACATCTGTCCAGCCTTGCCTGTCAGCAGGCTGCTGCAGTGCTGTGCGTGGTGTCAACATACTTCCGCTGAATCGGATTCCTGTGCCACATGCTTCGAAGGTGCATGGTGTGTTGGTGCATGCCAGGTTTGTAGTTGTCGGAGGCTGTCTTGCGACGATCTTTCTGCTGTATCCTGCCGCAGGCCTGCAGTTTGTGGATGACGGGCTGCTGGTGTGCGGCATGGACGGCGCTCTGCGCTTCTTCCCCTTCCACGCAGCATGACGCCGTGGCCAGGCGGCAGCCAGAAGCGGCGACATGCACAGCGCGCGGCTGGCTGATGCAGCTATGGCCCAGCATGCCTCCGCCCCTTGGCAGCCGCTTGGTGTTTGTTTTGGCGCAGCATTCCACCGCATGTGCGGCGGCCACAGCGGCGCAGATGCGCTCAGCTGCGGTGTCGGGAGCATCCTGCGCTTTGGTCCATAGACCTCCACCTTCACGCTTGAGTGGCGACCGCCGCAGCGGGGGCAGAGATGAGACGACAGAGGGTCTCACAAGATGGTACCACCTGTACGGGTTCATTTGAGAGTCTCGTCCGGGGTTTGGGGACCCAGGCAGCCACAGCCCGCTGAGAAGAGGAGCAACACAAGGTCACACACACGATTCATGACATTTGCGAACATGTTGCAGATGTTTGTGCTGAAGACCATTTCGAGGAGAATGTTGCACAATCGTACTCAGTTCGCCTGATTATGAAGATGATTGCCAGCTGCTTTGGAGGCTAAGCAGCGGCAGCATTATTGTTGCACTATCCCAGTTGAACCACAGCAGGACACAGTGCTGATCAAACGAAGCTGATCAAACCAAGAGCTGCTGAACACACAATGCTCGAAAACTACAGCACGTATCCACTACGGCCTCAGGCTTTGACACCGATTGTAGAATCGCCCCACATGTTGCCCGCCCATACCAAGCTACAGATTGATGCTGAAACCATGCAAGTGCTTGATGCATGTCCCGTACTTGTTGTAGGCCCAAGCTTCGATGGGGCAACTGTGACGCTTGGCAGCCAGCTGCGCTTACTACTGCCCGATGTCCGTACTGAACGAAATGAAATCCGTTGTAGAAGGCACGTAAAGCCGCTGCTGGCCATGCATGAGCACCTAGATCTCATCGCCGTCCCAAAGCTGGGCCCTGACACAGCAGCTAGGGTGCTTCATCGCCAACTCCCTCCGCAGCTGACCGATGTTCGCTAGGGACCGCGTCCAGTTCCATATTCTGGTGAGATTGAGGGCTTGCAGCTGCGGCAACGTCGGCGTCACTGCCACCAAAGTCTCGTTGACACCATTCAGGTTGTTGAGCGTCAGCGTGCGCACTGCTGCGAAAGTGCTGAGGAACATGAAATCTGCGTCCCGACTGTCATCTTCGCCGAATGGCAAGTGCAATGTCAACTCTGTCAGTGCCTGCAGCCAGAAGCTCAGTGTTGAAATGCAGCCACGGCGTGTTTCACATGTGTCAGCGATCATGTGCAGCACACGCAGGCAATGATAAAGCTCTCAACAACCACTGCATAGACATAGGCAATAGACCTTCATGCGCCTGAAATTCGTGGTGATCCCGTTGTAGTTGTTGTGGCTGAGCTCCAGACTTTGCAGGTTTGTCAGCTTGGCAATGGCATCCATCAGCAATGGCTGAGATGCTTCAAGGGTGTAGCTGTCCAATTTCGTCAGCTGAGAGCCGGTGGCAGACAGCAGCGCAGCAGCGCAATGAGGCTCACACCTGGCACAAACATCGCCATCACCGTGGGTGCTGTCTGACTATGTTCAGCACCGAGCGGCAGCAGGACGATCTTGCTTGCACCGTGCACCCGTGCATGGCACGCAAGTTCGCATGCCCAACCACACAGATGCAGACCATTTGCTGGACAGATAGATCATGCGCCTTGCAGTACACACCAGGTCACCCACCCAAGAAGCTTCAGGCGTTGCAAACTGCTCAGTCCCGGCTGCGGCGGCACCCACTCCGACAGCCATTTGCCCGTCGGGGAGCCGTCTGTGAGTTTGAAGCCGAGTGTGGCCTCTTGAAGGCCACTCAGCTCGCATATCCACGCCAGGTCAGCCGCTGGATTGTCAGTGACACAATTCTGCAGCTGCATGCACGGACACAAGCGCGTCGTCATGCATGCAGTAATTGTGTGCGTGGCACAGATGCCGCGGCACCCAATCCGCTGAAGCCTTCGAGCACACAGTGCTCCCCAGCCGCAGTGACAACTAGCATCCGCTGAGATCTCAGGATGAATGTCCAAATGTTTGCAGTCATTTCGCACAGTACCATGCATCAGCTTGATGTGCACACAAATGGTGCATGCTGAGATGCTGGACCATATGCCAACAGGCATCATATAGGAAGCAGCTGTGCACCTCCAAAACAGTAAGCCGGCCTGCCAGCACCTCGCAATTGGACTTGCACCGAAATTGCGACCTGAAAGTGGTCCTGCGATCAGGAGTCAAGACTGTTTCATTATCAGCCAGAATGGGCTCATCAGCCAATGCAGGCTTGTGCTGCATACAAACACAGGGCATACAACATGCGGATCCTGCAGAGTGGATGCAAGCGCGTAGACAGCTCTGACACAACGGTGTCCCCACCGTAACACCTCCGACTCGCTTACAGGCTGTCGGACTTCCAGTGTGACATGCGAGCCCTTACACACGCCGGCAAGCATGAACATCACGGTGTGCAGCGCCGCCTTGTACACCCGCCCGCCGCTTTCCTCCGAAAACTGCAACACCACTGTCTTGATGCCTGCGAACGCATGTGCAGCAGAGGCCTAGGGTGCCATGTTACAGTTGCACTGTATTTGGCGCACATTCGAGCTCTTGCGCCGCAGCCCATACAGATGCCATGCGCATTTGGCTTTGTCAGAATGTGTCCTGCAGCTGCCAAGTAGCAGGGTCCGTGCCGGCAGATGATTGGACTCTACATGACAGTTCCTTTGTACTCAGACATGGAATCCTGCATGCTCATATACGAAGGCCGAACCTGGAATGCGCTGCACCAGCCAAGGTACCACGTGCATCAGCTTCCCAACGATGGTGGCGGCGGCGGCCTCGCCGACAGTGATGACACCCCACAGGCCGGCATCTGGAGACGGGTGCGCCAGAAGCTGCTCAAACTTCTTGCAAATGGCCGTCAGGATCTGCAGGGGTATAACTTGACAGTATCAAGTTCACACGCGTCGTGGGATCAGCAATCTGTTGCACACACAGAGCGCCACATCTGGTGCGTGCGATGCCAACCATCCTGCTGTGCATCGCTGCTGTGCACTTGGCAAGCATCTCGCTCAGCATGAAGGATGTCATTCGCCAAATATAAACAGTCAGCTGCAACGCATGCCCAACACTCGCACCATCTTGCTGCGCACGTCGCAGGCCTTCATGATGTGCACCAGCATCTCATCTGGCAGCGCCAGCAGAGGACAGGCCTGCAACCACATGACAAGGGTCCGACACAGTCGGCAACTTTTGCCCATGCATGCATCGGCCTGCTGCTGGCGGTCGCACTCGCTATGGCAAGCAGTCGCCTGCTCATTCAACAAGCCGTGCTTTGATCAGCATGAGAAGTGACAGAGTGTACATGTCATCGTCGACACCTTCGATTCCGCAGCCCGATTAACGCGCGGCAGTGGCCTCGCCATGGCGGCTGCAATACCAGATGCAGCAGAGAAGGACGTTGTAGCCAGTGTGCGATGCAATTTCTGCAACCCCCAATCCTGCTTTCAGATTGCACTGGTCCCAGGGCGTTGGTGAGTCCCAGGATGTGACGTGACGTGACCGGATCTATCAGCAGCTCATCGAAGGTGCAGCGACTCATTGGTAAGGTACCACATGCTTTCAGGCCACACGCGGCCTGTGCACAAGAGCGGGATAACATCCGAATAGCTCAGGCGCCGCTTGCTTGGGGGACTGCTCAGCAGATGGTAGTCTGCTGACTCTGGCCCAGAACTGCATGAAGATGCAAGCATTCTGCCTACTGTCGATGTGCCGACTCATGGCGTGCATGGAAGAGTCGGATCCGTGGTCGAGATACCTGTGACTGCACAAGCCGTGTGCTTGATGCGCACGCTGTGCAATGCACATTGCATGTGCGTGCATGCAGGGGATGCAGCTGCTGGGCTTTCCTGATGATCTGCTGCTCAGCATCGTCTCCCGCTGCAATTTTCGCACCAAATGCAAGGTGGCGCTGCCCCTTGTGTGGTGCCTGCTGTGTGCAGATTTCGTACACATGCGGATCAGTCGCACACATGCATGGTTCTGCACAGCAAAATGCACTGAAGCTGCCGCTGTGATGTTGCTAGCACAGGTCGCCCAGGTTTGTCGGCAGCTGAACCAGCTGATGTCACATCCACAATCAGATGCCAACACCTGGGGCCGCATCATTATTATCACACCGCCAGTGGATGCCACCCAGCTGATGCAAATGACAATGTGGCTAGTGCAGCGCGCACAAGGTGGACACTTTTCCAATGACATCATATGCCTTGATGATTCACGTCACTCATGGTGCCCTCGATGATCTGCTAGGCATCTGACACACAGCCCACATGTGCTGCTTGCAGTAGGTTGAAGTTCTGTCAAAACGAACTTTCTTTTCCTGTATGCAGGCATACATACACTGGTGCTGCCATTCCATGAAAGACCCGCCTGGCCACAGCTGCAGAGCACACTCTTTGCGCTGGCTGGTGCATTGCAGGGCACACATGTCAAGCTGGAAGTTCGACCGCTGTATGCTAACACGAATGCTGATGCAATGCGAAGCGCCTTAAGGAGATTTGACTTCACCCGCAGCTTCTGGACTAGTGCTGCTCAGACCGCACTGGCCAGCCAGCTAACCGTCTTGCGGGTACAGATGAAGCTTTGCTTTGCTGCACAGCATTCCGACCACAGAAATCGACATGCGACTGATTTCGAGGATGCTCACAATGCCTGATCACAGCCTTCAAAGGCATCGACACCTTCATGTTGGCGTGCAGATCAGATATGCCGAGCAGCCACAGTGGGTGCTTGAGGCGCTCTGCTCTCTGTCAGCGCTTCAGGAGCTGACTCTGGTTTACGAGGGCGATATCAGGGACATTCAGCAGATTGACCAATGGGTGCAGCCAAAACCTGGTCTTTCCTCATTGGGGCGCCTGTCAATGGGCTGGTGAGCCCATCCAGTAAAGCAACGCTGAGATCTACATGCCTGACCTCACCAAAATAACAGTGCACACCTGCAAGCGGCTTTGCACTCAAGCTGTGCAAGCTGTTGCAATGAACCAGCTCTCAGCTGCACCCCATGCCTTTGCAGGTGGAATGAGGGATTCACGCTGCTGTTAGCCGCAACAGGCAGCAGACTCACCGAACTCACGCTGGCATTTTATGACACTCTGCCCTCGGGCCCCATTGCAAACTTGCACAGTTTGCGCAAGCTGACACTAGATTCTTCTTTTGCATCTACTGCCCCTAGGTTTGGCATGCTCACGGTGCGTGGCTGGTATTGCTTGGGAACACACCTGATTGCTTGCATATGAGCGCTGACACTCCCTTGACCTTTGGCACAGGCTTTAGGTGTGACCAATGAGCTATACTGGTGGCGCAGGCATTGACATTCTTGCAGTGTCGGAACTACCAGGATGCTCCGTCGACCGGCGTCTTCCAACAGCTGACGAGCTTCCCCGCTCTCTCGCACTTTGTGCTGGACTGCAAGACATATCCCGACGAGCTGCCACGGGTTTTCCAGCAGCTGCAGCGGCCCCTTGCGCAGCTGCGCCAAATGCGAGTGCTGGAGCTGTCCTATGTCGAAGATGCTGCAGCATTCGCCATGGGGCAGCTGGCGGCGTGGCTGAAAACCCATCTGCCGAACTGCATCCTGCAGCTCACAAGCAGGCAGTTTTGATGTGACACAAGGGCAGTGAAAGCAACAGGTGGCACTACTGTGCCGGCAGGTCAACAATTTATCCGTTGTATGCTTGAGTACAGTGGCAAGGCATTTCAACACTGTCGGCCTCTAGCCTCCTAAGTTCTGTAGCCTGCGGTTGCATTGAAGAACAGAGTGTGGCAGAATGCACGGCAGGGTGTGGTATATTGGTGTGGACACAATGTTGCTGGCAGGAGACCAAGGAATAGGTTTTGAGATTGTGGCCGCTGGAGTTGCCATGTTCATCTAAATGCACAATGAACATGATGCATGAGTAAGGACAAGACGGCCATTGGGTATGAACATCCTAGATGAATTGTAACAGAGCTCGTCAGTTGCTGCTGCTGAGAACTCTATGCCGGGATGCCTCTCACAATCGAGGATCTGATTACACCTCCAAACAAATTGCCGCACACAACACGGCACAAAGTTCCCACATGCGACAGCATTTTGCACAGGAAGGCAAGCAAAGCAGCAATGGAGCTCCATTCCGAAGCGTGGTCAACAGCCATACAACATTCAAGTGCCACACATGAGCAAAAGGGCATTGCACTCCATCCGCTGCCATCCGCCCTGGCCGTGCAGTCAAAGCACATACGTGCCACAGCATGCTTGTGAGACTACTCTGAGCTTTGTCGGAGGCCTGAGTCTGTTCTATCCATGCCGCTGGAAGCCCAGCAGCTTCAGAGGTTTGCCCTGCAGACAGCAGATGCGTGTCACCAGGTGGGTAACATAGTGGCATCCATAAAAGTGATGCTTCACAGACGCACGAATGGCAGGCAGACATTCAAGCTCTCAGGCGGTGCGCACTCCCGTAAGATGCAGACAAGAACACAGCAGTTGGCTGCAGACTGAGCATACATGGCGCAGCAAAGTAGTGTATCTCTAGTAGTACCTCTGTGTATGCTTGCATCTAGAACATAAAAACGAAGTTTTGCATTAGAGGCCAGGGGACGCACGAGATCCAGCCCTCAATGCCCTCCAGGTCCTCGTCGTCGAAGGTCAGCGGGTAGCGCACCAGCGGCCACCCCAGCTTGGACACCACGAACCTGTGGAACATGTGCACGAATGTTAGTTTGCGGTTCTGCTTTGCCGAAAGTGCCCAAACCTACAGCGCCCTGATTGATGCTTCAGGCACTGCACATTGGGTGGCCCTAGTCACCCGGCTAAACCGCCAAGATGCAACGTGACTTCATGGTGTCAGATGATGCACGTGCCCCAAAGAGTCGCCAAGCGCACTTGCTAGAAGTCCATTTGACATTGATGGTGGAGCCGCTGTCGCTCCAAAGGCTTTCCAAAGCAAATGAGAGTGCGTTACAGCCGCCAGCACGTACTATATTCTGCCCGACAGAGCCAAAAGGCGCACTTATTAAAGTTCCAGTCGATGTCGGCGGGGTACCCGTGATTGCCCGGCTGGTGTGCCAGCAGGAAGCGCCAGATGGGGTGCGCATTCGGCCCCTTCACATCCACCTGCAGACACAGAACTGAAATGTATCCCATAAACTCTGCAATGGTGTGCAAACGTGTGGTTGCCCGGCTGGTGCGGTGTAGCAGGAAGCGCCAGATGGGGTGCACATGCGGCCCCTTCACATCCACCTGTGCAGCAGCACATGTACGTTGGCACCCAATCGCCACCCAACACCGCAACTCATTGGCACACCAACGAAATGTGCCTGCATGCACACACGGTCGGGAACAGCAGGTGCATGCTCCTGAGCGGCTGCTGCAGCCGACAGTGTGGTCAACGGGCAGTGTGCAGCAGGAGCAAGTGTCTCTCATCCCAGTAAAGTGCGCACGCAACAGAGCAGCATCAAGACAACCCACAAAGAAATCCTTCACACCTTGGAGAACAGCGGGAAGGTGGCATTGTAGGTGTTGCGCACGGCGGCCTTGATCTGCGCGTTGCTGCCCGGCTCCAGCGCACCGAACTGGTTGCACGGGAACGCCAGGATCTGCAGCGCACGACATCATGAGGCAAGTGGAAACATGGTTCATGTTTGAGCCATACAAGCGCTTGCAGAACTGCACGTTGCTGCCCGGCTCCAGGATACTAATGATTGCATGGGAATGCCACGATCTGCAGCGCACGACATTGTGAAGCCAGTGAGGACATGTGTCTAATCCGGAACTATGAGCCCAAACAAGCGACAGCAGAGCTGCATCCTGCTGCTGGGCTGCCAGTGTGCCGCACTCCACAGGGAAGCCAGATCTGCACCGGCGCATATTGTTCCTGGTATCACTTCAACAACCATTCCCATCTCACCTCATATAGGAACTCAGACTGAGATCGCTCAGCCACACGGAGTCCCGCACCATGCAGCCGCATACACTCCAGACAGCTTACGAGATGTTCATGTACGAGTCCAACCGTGTCAGATTCTCACCTCCAGGCCGCGGGGCTTGTACTTGTCGTACAGGTAGTTGAGCCGCGCGTAGTTCTGGGTGGTGTAGCCCCTGACATGGTCCTCGCTCGCCACGTTGACCGCCACCACCAGCTTCCCCGCATAGCGGCTCATCGGCACATCGACGCCGTCGATGTCTGTGGCGCTCTGCAGCACAGCAGGGGGCACAAATGAGCTCAGAACGGTTCAATAACATGTACAGCTTCATCGCCGTCACCAGCTTGCCGGCGTAGCGGCTCATTGGTACATTCACGCCGTCGATGTCTGTCGCGCTCTGCAGGAGTAGAAAGTAGATGTGCTCATAAACAGATTCAGGCGACATACAGCCTTCCCCGCCACCGCCAGCTTGCCAGCATAAGGGCTCATCGGCAGGTTGGCGCTGCCGATATCTGTCGCGCTCTGCAGTAGATGGTGACAAAAAGGTGCTCACGTACTCATCAGATTGCTCGCCAGATTGACCGCCACCGGCTTGCCAGCATAGCTCTTCATTGACAGATTGACGCTGTCGATGTCTGTAGCACTCTGCAGCAGAGGAAAATCTTGCGCTCAGAACAGGGATAGAGGTTTGTGCGGAAAGTGCGGATAGCTCCTGGGCGCGCTTGCATTTTTAGCATCCGACACAGAACAGGCGCACATGTAGGGGACTCTGCATCAACATGATATCAATATAGTCCTTCAGCACTCAGCACTGCTCCTCATATTGATTTGACAATGATTCAGGCGCTGCGCCACGCAGAGTTAGCAGGAGGACGCCCGACTCCCGACTTGCTACCATCTACTTCAACCTTAGCACCACCGAGCGCTGTTCATGACATGGCCTCGTTAGCACAGCACCGAATGCGCACATCTAATGCGCCACCATGCTGACCAGGGCCAGGCAACAAAAGAGCCCTGCAAGCCAGTGTTCGCTACAGGCCTTCCCAAGCACCGCCAGCAGGCTGCTGATCAGACATTACAAACTGGGTTTGGTACACGTGCATCAGTGGTCGCCAGCGCCACCAGGGCAAAGACGCCCTGAGCGCTGGCGTCTGCCACGGGGTGCCCACCACCGCCAGCGGGCCTGCTTACTGGACGTCACAAATTGGGTACCCACGCATGAAGGTGCACAGGCATGAATGATTCACACAGCTCACCAGGGCGAAGACGCCCTGGGCGCCGGCGTCTGCCACGGGGGTGCCTAGCACTGCCAGCGGGGCCGTTCACTTTACATCACGTACTGTCTGCTGTGCACATACATGAATGATTCACACAGCTCACCAGGGCGAAGACGCCCTGAGCGCCGGCGTCCGCTACAGGGGTGCCCAGCACCGCGAGCGGGGCTGCTCATTGTCACATTGACAGCTTGACTTCCTGATACATGAATGATTCACACAGCTCACCAATGCGAAGAAGCCTGGGCGCCGTCGTCCGCTACAGGGGTGCCCAGCACTGCGAGCGGGGCTGCTCACTGGGCATGACAAACTGGGTTCGGTGTACATGCATCAGTGGATGCAAGCCCTCACCAAGGCGAAGAAGCCCTGGGCGCCGGCGTCTGCCACGGGTGTGCCCAGCAACATGTGTGCGCTGCCGAGCTGCCACGTCCTCGCCAGGTAACCGGCGCCGCCGAGCCCGCCCAGCAGCGCCAGCAGCACAACACTGTTGCACACGCTCAGCACCAGCGCCACGTCCGTGGGGTGCCGCTTCACGTACGACGCCGCGGCCTTGGCCTGCATGTCAGCGGTTGAATTTCGGCAAAACAGACTCAGTGTCCGTGATGGTACGCTGGACACTCAGCACCAGCGCCACGTCCGTGGGACACCGCTTGACACATCATGCTGCTGCCTTGCCGGCATCCTAAAGGACCGCACTACTTCTCAAGTGAACAGATCAAGAAACATTGCATATCGAGCACCAATTCAACTGCAGGGAACCATTCTACATATCACACCGCAGCCTCGGCCTGAACAAAACTCTCAGATGGCTCAGCCAACTGAACATTGTAGGAGCGCAGGTGTGGCAGTGACACTTGGATGCGCAAAAGACGGCACAGCCTCAACTGCATCTCTGCACCCCCACTTTGCGCCACACGGCCAATCAGTGCCGCATGCAAACGTAGCTACAAAGCAGGAGGCTATATACCCGGCATAGCAGAGCGACCGTAATATGTCTCACCTGGGTTGCTGTCTGTGCTGCTGCGGCATTCGCTGCATCGGCTGCCTTGGCTTTCACCTTGCCCGCCGACTCCTTCACAACATCCACTGCATCCTTGGCGTCTGATTGGACGGCTTTGCCGTTCTTGCTGCCGTTGGGCGTGTCTGCCGCTGTCGCTGCCGCTGCCGAATCAGCCTTTGTCGCCTTTCCATTCGCCTTCGCAGGCGCTTCCTCGCCATTCGTCAGCGCCTCTGCCTTTTCGTCCCTCTTCGCTGCATCCTTCCGCTTAGCGCCCATGCCTAGCTAAGGTGTTGTCTGCGCTATGCGGCGCTTGATTGCAGCTGCGGCGCTGTGTTGTGTGCCGGACAGCGGCGGCACTTGCGTCAGGTGCTCAGCCCACGACCCACCGCCACCGGCAGGTTTGCGCAACTGCAAGCCCCAGCCAGAATCGGGTGATGTGCACCTGCAGGATGACGACATCACTCAGCGAATGCCTTGCAGAGCAGCTCATGTGCTCGTACAGGGGACCTGTTGCACTGCAGATGTTATGATAAGGGCCGCGTCCGCAATCTGAGGCGACTCAATCGATCATTATTATGATGTGACAGATGCAAGCGTCTGCTGTTCAGACGCAGCAGACGCTGCAGAAGCGGCACGACCATCGGTTTGATGGCCGGATTACCGTGCTTCGCCACACGGCACATGCTGTGGTGGCGCTGAACCGTAAGCATAAACCTTTCCACGATGATTGCACATGTAATGAGTGCCTATAATCGTGACGTCCGTAACCGATATGCAGTTTAGCACCTGAGGAGGTTGGCAGGAGTAATCTCCGCCCGGGTCCAGCAACCAACCCCTCCAAGACGGTCTGACAAAGCCGTTGGATCGCGGAGGCACGTGCAAAGCTTCAGGTCGTTTGCAAGGCAAGGCGCACGGAGGCAAATCCGCGGTATAGCAGCTTGCGCGGACAGGGTTAGGACGCGAAACGCGTCGTCAGCAGGAATATTAGTCCGCTCACGCGACTGAGTCCCTGGACTGGCCAAGAAGTCAGATGCAATTTTGAGAGCCGCAACTTCAAGATTGGACATGTCATAGCTTGCGCTGGAGTATATTATCAGCTTGCATGGGAGGTGCAAATTGACCGCGGCCGATCAGCTCGATTGGAGTGAACGTGCCGCACCGCAGTTGCTGTCCGCCTGCCGCTGACTTTCAGAGCAGACACCCTGGTCCCATACGCACGGCATCAATTAGCTCAAGCTCAGCTATGCCCTTGTAGCAGCATCCACGCAGCGGTGCCTTTGATGCTGTGGCGCAGCAGGTCTCACATCCGCTGAGCGCTGTCAGGTTGATCATGCCCGCCATGGGCGTTACAGGCGCTGCAGGGCGTGTAGACGACGGTGCTCCCGGCGGTGCTGGCGCGGCGGCTCTTCAGCACGGCCAGGAGCTGGATGACAACTTCACAGGCATTGCGGTAAGCGATTAGTGGCCGCCAAGTCGGCTACAGCGGCAAAGTGGCACAGAATGCATGTAGTCGGCCCATGCACAGGCGTCATCGGCTTCGCACCTTATCACTGAGCATCCTAGTCGATGCCTACGGTAGAGGCAGTTGTGATACCTTGTAAGATTAATCAGGCAGGCAGCAGGGCCCTGTTGGGCCCTGCCAACATGCACATGGACGCGGTTGCATGACTGGCTTCGAATTGCTGCTGCCATCAGCTGTATATCTCATGCAGTCAGTCGCATGCAGATGCCGACCTCCATTGATCTGATTTGACCTAATGCTGCCGGGCGCAAACAGGCATATCAGCATTGCCCATCCCCAAGTCGTTGCTGCTGAGTTCGACAGTACTTGGCATGTTCATGAGTCGCGGCGCACCATGGCAGTCTGACCAGTGATCAAGTGCAGGCTGCAGGTCGCAATGAACAGACGAGTCGCGCCGGCCTCGGTGGCGGCTGTCAACCTCAGCAGCACAATCATCAAGGAATGCTTCGTGCACTGCATTCCTGACCATTGACTGCCTGCGATTGCAGGATTTGAATGGGCGCATGAGCATCGCCGGCTTCGGTTCGCTACTGTCAATAGACAGCGCGCGGTACACATTCCCAGACCTCCAAAATTTTCGGACCCGAAAGGTGGGCGAAAGCAAACACCATGTCCTTGCGAGAAGGTCGTCAGGCTGTTGACATGTCTCTGCTTGCTCATGTGTAGCGCTCAAACTATTCAAGCAGCACAGCCACGTGTAGGAACGAAGCCTGACCTGCCAATGCTCTCCCTGCAAACCTCCCACAGATTGACGACTTCCGACGCGTCTTCGCACACACTGCGCCGGTGTTCTTTGAGCGCGGCATCGCGAAGCTGGACACGCTGGAGATCTCCAGCCTCAGCTGCGAGGAGGCGTCTGGGCACTCCATCGTGGTGTCCGTCTTCGATGTGCCATACAGCCCCGAGACGGTGCAGGTGAGCTGTGACACTAGCATCAAGGTGAAGGTAATGGTTTCAATGTGACCTGCTGTCGCTGCGAGGAGGCGCCCAGGCACTCTCATCATGATGTCGGGTGTGTAATCTTACACACAGGCACGTGGTGCTGCAGATAATGGCTGGTATCCCAGTGCTGGATTGGTTCACACCAGATGGAATGTGCAGATTAGATGTCCGGTCAAGAGGGCAGGCCTGAGCCCGCTGAGTTGGTTGTGGTTTGAATTGATGGCGTGCTCCTTTCATTGACGCAATGTCGGCACGCTGGGTTCAAACGAGTACTCTCGATTCTGCAGGTTCGTGATGCAGGCAGTGATTGTCCGAAAGCACAAGCGTAGCTGCCGGGCAATGTTGCTGGCGCCCACTAGATAGCTGGCACATCAAAGTCACACACTCTGCACAGAGTGTGCCACAAAAGAGTCCTAAATCTTGGTTGGCAACCCTGCCCTGCAGGCTGTCATCGACCGGGAGCACGAGTTCAGGTTCCTGGCGGTGCAGCCGCTGCCGCTGGATGCAGGAAGCAGTGCGACAGCACAGTCGACAGCACAGCCAGCAGCGCAACAAGATGCCCTAGCGGTGACTTGTCACACAATTTGTGCAGATTTGCAAACTGACATTGCGAACTTGGCTGCTATGGTCGCTGCGTGGATCAAAATGGCCCTATCCTGAGTGGCATGGATGTTGCTTTGAATGGCTGACATCACGCTGCAGGTAATCTGCGGGCGGTGGGATGATGTATCCTACGTTGCACGCCGCTGCCCGCCAGACGAGTTTCAAAAGCGTTTCAAAGTGCATGGGGTGGACCGCGTCTGGAGGTGCAAAATCCTGTCCTCAGAGGGTCTTCACACTCACTTACCGCCCTGCTATGACTACTGCGTGACAGTTGGCCCGCGAATTTTTGGATGCTGGAGGTTGATGGCTCCACTTAGAATGCAGATGTTTGCATATTCGCAGGGACGATGTGCTACCCTGTAGGACATACTGCAGGTATGCCTTGCTCTGCCGAAGCAGCGCGAATTGGCATGCTGTGGCACGGCATTTTCACACCGCCTGCTGCCAGTTCTGCTGCATCCAGTGGGGCTCTGATGTTGTGGTGTCAGACAAAAGTGCAGTGAGACGGGTTTACATATGTGGAAGTGCCCAGCTACATTCGACATGGCCGCTTCGAACAGGCATTGCGTGCTGGCGGCGCGCAAGCTGGGCCCGGAAGCGGAAGCATCTTTCCTGGACGGCACGTTTCTAGCCGACCGCAGGACGACGGTCAAGTGGGCTTATGCACTTTCGTCTCTGATTGGCGCCTCGGCAACTCATTATCGCACAGTGCGGTGAGGCAGCGGCCTCCATGCTTTTAGGGGCATCGGATTTCATGGGTTCTGGCCATGCAACTACATCTCATGTCCTACGTGCAGGCAGCATTTGGCGGCGAACCCAGACATCATGTCGGAGCTACCGCCACCTGAGCTTGCGGCGCGGTACAGCGGCTGAGTGTGGCGGATTGGCACGCAGTCGTCTGCATGGTGGATGCACTCCGCCATGTTGCTCGGGCCAGCGAGAAGGCGGCAGCAGCAGCAGCAGCAGCAGCAGCAGCAGCAGCAGCAGCAGCAGCAGCAGCAGCAGCAGCAGCAGCAGCAGCAGCAGCAGCAGCAGCAGCAGGATGCCCCAATAGCGGCAGGACTGGCGGCAATGAAAATGATGTTGCAGGGCCAAGCGTGTGCTTAACCACAGCGGCCGTGGTGGCAGGGGCAGGTGGCAGGGGCGGCGGCAGCAGCAGCAGCAGCAATGGCAATAACAACAGTGCCAGCACCCATGGGCATGCTCGAAAACTGGGCCACGTCGCATCCGCCACAGGCGGCAGTCGACCTAGGTTTGCCCTTGGCCATCCCTAGCAGAACAGCTAACAGCTGCAACAGCAGACCCCTTTGGCAAAACTAACATGCTGTCAGAGACCCTGCCCAGCGGATCACGGCTGGATGCTGACTGCAATGCAGCACAGTGAGGACAGTATGTGCAGTTGCTGATGGGACTGGAAGGCGGCTGGGTGGAGTGCTGCGGGTAGTCACAACGGTGTTTTAAAACCGATATGAAACGTGAAAGTGCACCTTGCGTCAGTTGATGGATTGAAGTTGGGCTGAGTGCCTGCTCCGAAGCGAGGAGTGAGCCTCAACGGCCCCATAGGCGAACACTGCCGACCTTTTCAAACTGTGCGGCAGTCGGGCGTGCCAAATGGGACACAATAAAAGTTCTTACGCCACGCTTCGACCACGAACATATTGCGAGGTCAACGCTCTCCACAGCGTCTTCTAGTGTGTTTGACGGACGATGTGAAGTCTGGACCTCTGTTCAAAGATGTGTCGTTCTCCTCTCATGCCAGTGGGCGCCCTGTAGGGGAACGGACTCTCAAATCGAGCGCGTCTCAAAGCTTCGACTCAGCAAACCACGCGGCCTCACTTTCTGACTCTCAGGTGCTCTCATCTGGTAGCTGGCATGACTCGTGGCTCTGCGGCAGCGCTGGGGGGCTGGCACGCAGGCATGGCGCTTGGCCCGTGACGAGCAAAGTCGCAAGCTGAGGAGACTCGGGACTTGCTTGCGGTTGCTGCCCAGCAGCGCTGTCAACCTGCCAGAGCTCCGATGATGCCGTTGTAGTTTTCAAGCCGAGGCTCTGTCATGCGCAGCCGCGTGCCAGCGCCCTGGCGACTCCTGTGGCAGCGTTGCTCGAGTCAATGCCTTGGAATTTGGGGGTTGCACCGTGGCAGCTTGCACAGGCCAGGGGCCAGCGGGGCTGCAGCCCTTGGCGCGGCCGCTGCAGTTGCCCATGACGGAAGACTAGCCAAATCTGAGCCCGGTAAGCAAGCCTGCCTGTCAAGCTGTGTTTGGCATCCTTGGACCAGTTGTGTTTGCCTGCCTTTGGAGCCTGTCGAGCTGCGAGCTCACGCGCAGCATTTGCTGTCTCACTGTACCTGTATCCGTTGCGTTGGCTGCCTGTGCATAGCAGGGCAGCATGCTGTTCAAATCTCGGTGCATGCGCAGCATACTGTTGACAATGTTTCAGCTTCCAACGCCTGAGCAGCTGCTTTCTGTGCACGCAGAGCGCTTGCCGCGACGGCGATGAAGACGCAACGCTTGGCGCGAGAAGGTCTTGTTCCGACTGGGCATAATGGGACGGCAGCGGCTGCCGCATGAGGGCTGCGCCCAGCGACTACGGCAACTGCCTGTGCAAGGCGCGGCCTATGCAACTTTTCAGTATCCTTCCGTCTCCAAAACGCAACGTACATAGTTCGGAACCCTCCACACACACACACACGACTACTGCCGCCTGTGATGACCAAAATAGGCCGTCTGAAACATCCCCTACTCTCGGGGAACGTCTTTCAATTTGTGCAGCAAGCGCATTGTGCGCAGCTGCAGCTTTGGTGTCAGCAACAAGGGCATGCCTCTGGGTGCCGTGCGCCGCGCAGCCACCCGTGCAGCATCTCGTGGGCCCGCCAGAATCAGTGGAGACGCTGCAGTTTCCTGCACTCTCGGCCTCTGGCGACCAGCCTGCCTGTGCACGGCCTGTGTGTGTGCGTGACTTTCCTGCTGGCCGCTGCCGCACAGCTGTTCAGCCCCTCCTGAAAAATTAGCCGTCAGCCTGCTGCAGCTTTCTGCCAGCCAGCCACACATGTGCCCTCCGGGGCCAAGACTTCTGCCTTCGGGCATCATGATTTGCCTCCGGGCACAACTTGCCTCCGGGCACCCGACTTGCCTCCGGGCACCGCAATCTGCCTTCGGGCACAGACCTGCCTCCGGGCACAGACCTGCCTTCGGGCACCAATCCGCCTCCGGGCACCGCCTTTGGGCACCAATGCTATTCGTCTTCAACAATGGCTAATGATACATCTTCATGCGTCATGTCGAGCTTACTCTCACGTGTTCAAGTTCGAGCTGTGCATACAGCCAGGTGGTGAGAGCTTTTCCGCCCCGTTGTTTGCTCAGTCCCACATTGATTGACCAGACTTGACCAGAGCCCTTCACAGCGCCTTGGCATTTTCTGGCAACGCGTCATGATTGACCAGCGGCATTCATTGTGGATCGCAAGCAGTGTGCCTTTTGCTTCACCAGCAGTGCCTTTCATGACCAGCAGTGCCCATGGTGGTTCACCAGCAGTGCCTTACAGGGCCGGGCCCCCCACAGCGCGGATAGCTAGATGATGCGCTGCGGGGCTGTGCTGATTAGCCCGTCGGCCGGGTCCGGCCCGCAAGCAGATCCGACCCGAGAGATGGCATCCGACACTTGAGATTCCGACACCTGAGACTACGAGACTACGAGACTGAGAGCATCCTGAGAGGAGGGTCTACACAGTGTACGTGCGTTCGCCAGAGTTTCCACCGAGCCGATCCGTCAATGCCGCCATTCTTATCAGGCGTAGTAGAGCTGGTTCAAGACTTTGAGCAGATGATTCCAAAAGCTTACAAGGCATCTGATAATCGAGCAAGAGACATGCTGAGTTAGCAGATGCGTCACGCTTCATGTGCGCATGCAATCCCCCCCGTCTTTGGGGTTTTCTTCAAGACCACTGGGCTGCAGATCATCGGACCCAGGCGCGTCAATTTGAAGTCATGGAACCCGAGACCGTCACCAGAGCTTACTGGAGTGTCGACTCGAGGAGGAGCATCCGGAAGGCGGTCGATCCAGAGCACCGCCCACGGCGCGGATAGCTAGATGAAGCGCCGTGGGTCGCGTTGCGGGTGAGCCCACTCCCGCCGGTGGCTGTTTCTACTCGCATGGAGGCGTCGTTCTGGAGGCACCGTCGTTTTTCCAACCCAGCAGCAGGCGCCACCCTTGACCAGAAGTACGATCAAAAGCATGCCGCTTAAGTTCCCGTTTCTTCAGAGGCGCGCCATGACTGCATCCATCATGTTGGGCTCGTCAAGGTGGTGCAATGCTTGTCCTCATGACTGGAGAGCGCAATGCAGCGAGCCTTATGAGCTTTGCCAGTTTCCAGCCTGACAGTCGGGTTTATAGTGTCTTCTCGGGGCTAAGAATGTTCGACAGGAGGACTTGCACGCCGCCGTGTGTTTCGCCGCCGCTGGTCGTCTCCAGCTGAGTTTCAGCGGCGTCTTCTAGGGTCGGCAGCAGCGTCAGATGAGTCCCCGACTGCTGAAGCATGATCAGGCTGGTGCAGCAGAAGGTCTTTTCACCCATATGCTTCACAGCCTATCAAACGTCTTTTGTGCATTTCTGCAAATTTTCATGCACCGCTGCCACTGTGCGCGGTGGCCTGTCTGGCCGGTCTTCAAGGTGCTGCTGTTCAGGACACAACATGCCAATTCGGAGCACAGTCAGAGCGGCGACCTTTCCCGCCGCAAGTGCCAGGGCCGTCTGTTCCGCTGCAGTCTCCAGCCACAGTCACGCGTGCTTTCGGTACCCAGCCATGCGGAAGCTCCAGCCATTCAAGCGGGCCGCGGCCAGCCGCCACTTCCGCCGGCGGCTCAGCTCCTTCAGCCAGTGGGCCTCCTTCACGCCGTTCGTCACATCCGAGAGTGTTGCAGCCGGTTCCAAGCGGGCCGCAGCCAGCCGCCGCCAGGATAGCTAGATGAATGGCGGCGGCGCAGCGGGGTTCAGCCCACTGCCCCTGGCTCCGGATCCTTCTACACCACGCTTCAGAACTCCGTCGGCAGAGTTCCGTCATCGTCCAGATGAGGCTGCCCCGCTGCCGCACCTCAACAGAAGAGCGCCGTGCCACACAGCCTCCGGCGTCGTTCTGAGATACGACGCCAACCAGATGAGGCTGCAATCCCACCGCAAGAAGGCTCTTCCAGTGGGGCAGAGCTGCTGTCCTTTTAAGCCACGCTGCCAGAGTTGACATGATGCTGTGCAACTTTGGCGGTTTCATATCGGTGCTCCTGCAGCGTGGAGGGTTCAAGCGCCTCTGGTCAGCCGCTAGGACGTCTCGAGAGTGCAGCGCGCCTTCACAGGCGGTAGGACAGCTGCCTGCACTTCAGCAATCATTGTAGACACCCTGAGCATCACGTAATTGCCTGGACAACCCCCTGCGTGGGACTTCAGCTATGCGCAGGCAACTGCTGCTGGCTCCGCCATTCCTGGCTGCCTGTGTGGCAAGCTTCAACTTCGCAGATGCGACCCACTCTCTTCATCTTCTGTTTCCACCGCCAACATTGAATAAGTCATAATCATGCTCGATAACCAGCATTGCTGTGTCTTGTCACCCCGCCGTGCTGCAGTCCTACTGTGCATAGGCGCTGGCGACACTGCTCCCGGCGCTTCTGGCGCCTGGTTGAGCTTCCTGCTTTCAGCATTTTCGGCACCGCCTGCGGCTCAGATGAGGCAGATGCTGGTCAATCTGGTAACCTTTTACATGTTCTGAGCAGTATTGGCCTGTGCCTGTTCTATCAGACCCGCGTCTCGTGTCAGAAGTGTGCAGGATCCTAATGACGGTGATGGCTGCCGCCTGGTCGAGCATTCATTGCTGCCGTTATTCACAGCTAGAGGTCAAGTCTTCTGGGTCTGAGTGTATTTTGTCGGTGTCCTTGGCATTAGCATGCAATGTGGTTAGTGGCCACTTAGGCCTTGTTGCTGTTTGGGGCGGTTTTGTATATCAGATGCGCAGGCGCTCCCACCGGCGGTAATCGATGGCTGCCGGTTGGTCGAGCATCCGTGGGCACCGGCATTCTGAGGTTAAGTCACCTGATCGTCATACTACTTGCAGCATCAGTTAGTGTCCTTCTAAAGGCCGATGGGCCTTGTTTCCCCTCCGGGGTGGTTTCTCAAGACACATGTGCAGGCTCCCGGTGGCGACAGCTGCCGCCTGGTAGAGCGTCAAAACTTTTGTAGACACGCCAGCAGTACTGAGGTTGAGTGGGACGGCATCTGTCCATCTATGACCAGGTAGCTGCATTGCCGTTTGGCTGATGGGCTGTGCTGTCTTTTGGTGTGGTTCTGTGATTCAACGCGCAGGCTCCCGGTGGAGACATCTGCCGCCTGGGTGAGTTCAAGTGGACATGGCACCACCACGAGGTCGAGTGGTAGAACCATCTTCAGCATCATGTCATTATGTAACACTTTTGCACGCTGGGCCCTGCTGTTCTTTGGGGCGGTTTTGTGCATTGAATGTGCAGGCTCCCGACGGCGATAGATGCCGCCTGGTCGAGCATGTTCTGGTGATCTGAGGTTGGGTGCTGGACTGTTTTCTTCCATGGGATGTAGACGTTCACAAAGCATGTTTCATATTCACTTGATGGCCTTTGCGCCCTTTGTTGTGCCCGCGGTGTCTTTTTCTCATGGGTCGCAGGCTCCCGGTGGCTGGCACCTGGTTGAGCATTGGGGTCCCCTGTGGCGAGGACAATACAGTCTCCTACCAGATGCGGCGGCATTTGATCCACCATTGGTGCTATCCTCAGTGCTTCATTGCTGGTATCTCTTCTGCCATGCTGCCTTCTGGGCTGTGGAAAGTGGGCCGGGTCTGTGCTTCGAAATGTGCGCAGGAGCGGATTTCAGAGCTGCCAGCTGCGCTTTGCCAGCCTTTCACCACAGCACAACCAGATGCGCTGGCACTTGCCTGCATCCCTTGTCACATTTCGCAATATCTTGGTGCTTTCGCTGCTTTTCCCATCTTGGGGCCCAGTTGCATTGTGCATCCCGCGGCGGTTTCCTTTCAAGTCTGAGCAGGGCTCCCCCTCAGTGGTGGTTGAGCATGGGCAGCAGCGGCGGCAGTGGGAATGCAGCTGGGCTGGAGGCGGCCCACCCTGTAGCGGCGGCGCCCACCTTGCAGCGGCCGCGTCTGCCGCGCCGCCGCTTGCAGCCGGACCTGCTTCTTCGAGCTTCTTCTATCCTGCAGATGCGGTGATTTCAATATTCAACAGCCTTTCAGAGTAGCTATTCTGCATTCCAGAGCTTTGCTCAGCGATTCCGCTTTCATCCACCACTTCTCCAGCTTCTCCTTGTAGTTTTCAGCCAGAGTTTTCAGCTTCTACAATGGGTTTTCCAAGATTGACTCGAATTTTCCCAGCGCGCGCAGCATCAGTGACTTATATGCCAGCAATGAAGATTTAGGCCAGCACGCTTTGCTGCCAGGCCTGCGCCTGCAGTACACTCTCCGACCCTTTCGGCAGCACTGAATTTCGGTTGTTGTGATTCTGCAAATTCGAGCCCTGCAGCACGATTGGCCGTGCGCTTTCTTCTTCCCCTTCGGCGCCTGCAGCCTGCCCGCAGCAGGCGCCGTGCTGAACCCTTCTTTCGAGGGTTTCAGGACGGTCACTTTGGACCGAATGGCAGTGGCAGCTAAACCCTCCTGACCGGCGGTGTGCGCGCTGATGGATGCGCGGCACCCGCCGCCGTGGGCGCCGCACCCTGACACCAGTTTGTTTCAGGGGCTGCGCCAGGGTTTCGGCCGTCCTGGTCGACATTCTGCGCAGCCCCTTGTCAGGCCAAGGCTGCGGCGTGGCGGGTCTCATCCCGCCGCGGCACCGGCGGCAAACTGTCAACTTCTTTTGACGCTTTGCCACCCCAGACGGGCGCTTCGGGATGGCCCCTGTTGGCGCACCCGCTGCCGGCCTGCGGGATCAGAGGCTGGGACTCCTGGCGCTGCCCGCGGATCTGGCGGTTGGGACTCATAGGGGATGCTGGTATTCCCCTGCGTGCGCATGGGGCCGCCTGCGGTTTCAGCCTCCGGGGCTCCCGCGGCAGTTTCGCCGCGGGGTGGGTCACCAATCTCAGGTCCCAGCACCAGCCCTGGAGTGCTTTTCAGCCCGCGCAGCCCACGGGTGGACGCTTAGGCGTGCCAGAGTAGCTAGGTGACGGCACGCTGAGTTAATTCGGAGCTTAGCCCTGCTCCGCGACCCGTCAGGCGGGGCTCCCGCTGATGCTCCCGCACAGGCAAGCAGGCGCCGCCGCCCCGCCCTTTGAGCAGGGCGGGCTTGCGGCGGCAGCCGTGAGCGCGTGGTGCGCTCTGTCGGACACATGGCTTGAGTGAATCAAGGGTCTATACCCTCACAAGAGTGCGCACCGTCATGGCACACGGGTCCATGGCGCGCCGCCCGCCGGGCCTGCCCTGCCGCTGCAGGGGGGTTGGCGCCCCGCGGAATTGGTAGAGGCTCGCCCTGCGTCTGGCGGGTGCGGCGCACCGCCCCAGGGTTGACAGAGCGCCGCGGGGTCTGGGGGCGGCGAGTCCGCGGCGGACGCGGGTGGCCCCAGAATTTGGGTCCCCCGCGGAGGGGCGCCGCGGGCGGTGTTTGGGCACGTATGGAAAACGGCTTCACCCCCTATGACGCTGCTTCGGCGGCGGGCCGGTTTTGGAAAACTGGCTGGGGGTGGCTGGGCCGGAAAACGGCCACGGCAGAAATTGGCACGAGTGCGGGGGGCGCCGCGGGGCGGGTTATCCAACACCCTGTAAATGTCCGGGCGGCTTCTGCGGCGGCGGTGCCGGCTGCCGGCGCACAGATGCGGGGGCATCCTCTGCAAGCGCCGGCGCCAGCGGCGGCCGGAAATACCATCCAGCCGCAGCTGCTGCCGCTCAGCCGCCAGGGTCCCCCCGGGGCGGAAGTTATCGTTTCAAGCTGCTCTGCCCCACAGCTTGGGGAAAACAGGCGCGCACAACTCGGTCTGGCCGGCAACACCATGCGCTGCAGGGCGCGAACTCACTTGCGGAGACAGCGAATCTTGCGCCTCAGCCGCCCGCTGTCGCGGTCCTTCTGCTTTTCAATCAGCAGGGCTGCTGCTGGCTTGGGGCCAACATTTGCGGCAGCGCCGCTGCCAATCGTTTCTGTCAGCCTCTCAGGGCTGGCGCAGCGGTTTTTCTTTTCAGAAGAGGACCTGCTATTGCTCCTGAGAATCAGCTCCGGAAATGGCAGCGGCGCCCGCTGCGGCAACCGATTCAGTGCTGCTCGATACAAAGGGTCAGAGAGGCAGGACAGCTTCTGGCAGCTCGTGCAGCTTTGCAGTTCCATTGGCACACTTCCATACAGCAGGGTGTCCTTGCCAGCTTGTATGGCGTCATCTTTCACGGCACTTTCCTTTCCGGCAGGTCCTTCCTTTGCAGCCTTTTTCCTGGCCTCAAATTTGGCATTGGCATCGGCCATCACAGACAACTGTCAGGTCTCATCGGTCTCAGCATATGACTTCACCTGCTGAAGCTGTTGCTTTGCTTGGCATTCTGTATAATCCATGTCGGCGGCTCCTGAGAGCCCAGTCTGCAACTTCACACTGCCCGTCAGAGCCCGATGCGGCCACCCTTGGCAGCAGTCAGCGGCAGCAAGCAGCACTCTGGAACTGGGTTGAAAACTCGAACAACGAGTGTGACGGCCCCCAGGAGGCCCAGCTGACAGCGACCCCAGCAAAGCGCTGGAACACCAGCTCTTGACGCCAGGCAGCATCCTTGAGGAAGGGCGCCCCGGGAGTTTCTGTGATTATACCCAATTGAGAAGGCGAAAGTCTGAGGCGTGGCCCCGGCGGCGCGGCGGCCCTGTGGCGGAATTCCCCTTTCCGCTACAGGGCCTGCAGCCCCGGCGGCTCCTGCGCAGGTCGTGTGTGTGTGTGTGTGTGCGCGGTTTTGAGTGTCCCTTGCGCTCTGCGTGAGGAGGCGGAAAACCCCGGGCGGTGATGACACATCAAGCGGCGCTGAGCAGGGGGTGCTGCCGGCATTCGTGCCGCGCATGCTCAAGCCCCCTGCGGTGAGGCGCCAAAACTACACTTGATCTGAGCCCCGACTGCCCTCCTTTGTGATGGGCCTTGCATCGATGTTTGGTTGGTTGGAGTGCGCAGCTGATGGCAGCCTGCCTGATGCACATGCATGTTCTGCTGCAATTTGTTGAGCGACATATGCGCAGCTGATGGCAGACTCTGGCCTGATGCGCCATTTCAACTCGCTTGTGGTTTGCTTGTTTGGCAGTCAGGGTGCAGCTGATGGCGGACTGCCTGATGCGCCCGTGTTTCTTGTGCACTCTAATGCAGCTGATGGCAGAATGCCTGATGCGCATTTTTGAACTGCGTGTGCTCTGCTTGGCATGCAGGGCGCAGCTGATGGCAGCTTGCCTGATGTGCCTCATCTGTACTCAGTGCAGCTGATAGCATAGAGCCTGATGCGCTGCTTTCACTTTCGTCTGCCTTGCTCGTTTGCTGCGCTGTGCAGTGCATTTCCGTGCCAGTTGGTGCCTAACCTGGTTACGGTTTCCCGTCCCGGCAATGGTGTGCTTTGCAGGCATTTTGGATCAGAGGCAGCACCGCGGAGCACCGCAGCAGGTAGCAATGCTGAGACAGAGAAGAACCGCAGCGGCTTTTGGATCGCACAGCCCAGCAGGGGAGGCAGGAGCGGTAGCAGCACTTTCTAACGGCGATGCAGCAGAGGACGTCTGCTGTTAGCCGGCACAGCAGGCGGCCATGCATTATAGCTGAGCCCAGGGTGTTGGTGCTGCAGCAGCAGGCGGCAGCTTTCCACTTGTTGCAGCGAGTCTGGCTTAGCCGCAGGCAGCACCAACTGAGGCTAAGAAATGCACAGCCCGGCGCGGAGGCAGCAGTGTCAGCGTAGTTCCAGCCGCAGCAATGCAGCGGAAGATGTCAGCGGCAGCCGGCGCAGCAGGCTGCGATACATTACAGGCCAGAGCTTGCGCTACAGCAGCAGGCGGCAGCTCTCCAGTCTGGCGGGAGGTCTGGCAGCACCATCTGAGGCAGGGAATAAGCACAGCTGCTTCTGGATGGCTGCACAGCCCAACAGGGAAGCGGCAGCATCAGCACAGCTGGGCGCAGCAGCGATGCAGCGGAAGAGGGGCAGCCGGTGGAGCAGGCTGCCAAGTGTGACAGTCCAGCCTGTCGTGCTGCAGCAGCAGCAGACGGCAGCACACATGTTTTGGTGTTCTGGCAGCGGGTCTGGCTTTCGCAGCAGGCAGCACTTTGTGTGAATTGCTGGGAACCCCAGCGGCTTGTACTGGCTGCACAGCCCAGCAGCGGACAGCAGTAGCCTCGGCGTGGCCGAGATTGGCAGCAAAGTTCGAAAAGGTGTCAGCGGAGGCCGGCGCAGCAGGCTGTTGAGTGTGATAGCCCAGCTTTGGTGCTATGGCAGCAGGCGATGGCATGTCACGGACTGCCAGCTGCGAAACATCAGCCGCAGATCATGCTGGCAGGGACGGAAATTGCAGCAGGTGATTGCGTCTAGCTGACACATGGGGCTGGAGAATCGCAGCTGTCAACGACGTTTGAGGTGCAGCAAGCTGAATGAAGGCAGCTGCCACAGGCAACAGTGTACACAGCAGCGGCAGCGGCAGCAGCGGCGGCGGCGGCAGCAGCAGCGACAGCAGCCGGCAGCAGCAGGGCTGTGGTTCGGAAGCATGACAGTGCCGAGCCTGTGCAGCACTCAGCCGCAGCGCACAGCAGACGTTGCCGGCTGCCGTCCGTGCGACAGGCAGGCCCTCTTGCACAGAGCGTCACAGTGCATGAAGCAACATGGCGGTGCAGTTGCAGATGCAGCTGTGCATCTTCAGCAACCGGCGCGCAGCTTGGCTTGTAGGTCGCACCGAGTGCAGGTGAGAACCGCGAAATCGCAGCGTGTGTTGCTGCATATGTGAGAACGTTGCTATTGATTATGATTTCCAGGCACCCCTCGTTTAACACGCCTGAATGGTGCGCATGTCCACGATGACATGACCCATTTCTGCTCAGAACATGCAGCTTTTAAGTGTATTCAACCCTGCGTTGCAGGATGGCATAAAGGTGAGTTTGAGGAGGCGCGCCGGCGTGTCTGGCATTGGCAACGAAAGCCTCACCTAGGGGTCTGGCGTGACGGGCTGTGGAGTGGGGTCACACTTGGTTGGTTGGTCGAATTCATGCTGTAATTGACATGAGCAACTGTGGCGTCGGCACATGGAGCTGGTACGAGGTGACTTCATTGCTGCTCAGCTGCCGCTGCGCGGCAATGTGCCAAAGTTTCGTACAATCGTGAAAGCGTTCAAAGTGTGGGTTTCTGTGCACCTTCGAGTCTCATATCTCATATCATCTTGTGGCAAGCAAATCCAGCTGCGTTCGTTCCCCTCTGAATTGCTACTGCTACTGGGCGGCTCTAGGTTCCCCATTGCACTTCACCATCAACTTCCCAGCTCAGAAGTGCTGGCCATCTGACTGCGTTAGTCAATTGCCTGCTCCTGCACCTACCGCATGCTTTTCTAGGCTCAGCTGGCGCATAGCTAGCGTTTGCCGCAGTCGGATCGGGGCCGCAGCGGCTGCACCATCACTTTGCAGGTGAGATTCAAAAGCCTCGGAGTTTTGAGACAACTTCGTGGCACCCCCATGGCCAGTACTGGCCGGTCTATCCACGGTCTACGTACTTGGAAGTCACCAGTGCCTCAGTGACATGACAGCGCCGCCAACTGAGCCTGAAGCAAGCAGTTTGCGGTTGGTTCAGTCTTGCCCAACATCCGAGGCAGGACGTCCTATGCAATTTCTGGATGCATCTTGGGCAGCGGAGTTCCTGTGGTAGCAGATGGCGTATGTTTGCTTGAACTACCGTTCATCCACCTGCTAGTCAACGTTCGCGTCGTATGACCGACCGGTCAGGCGGCACCGTCCGACGTGGCAGCGGTCCTTTGCGTCAGCAAGCCGCCGCTGGATCGTCATTGTAGCCAGTGTTCGATGTGCCTGATCGCTTGCAAGATGCTCGACCGGCGTTTGCCGACGCCGGGCGCCCAGATCGCTGTCAGATGGGCTGCTGAGGCGCCACTGGCATGTAGCGTCGCTGTTACTCTACTGTCCTGCCATGTCGTCAGGCTCTGACGACCGCACGGATCACTGCAGGATCGCTGGTCGACCAACCCAGCCATGGCGCCGCCAGCACATGAGGTCCGCTTCGCAGGTGCGCTGCAATCTGCAACGCCGCGCCTGGCTTCATGCGTCACGGATCACTGCTGCGCGCCTTGGGACAATCCATGCATCCATGTCTGCATTGCCTGCGCATCCATTTCGTGAGCTGTGCCGATGGCAGTTCCACATGGCATGAACCAACAACAGATCATCAGCTGACAGGCGTCTGATGTGCGAGCGTGTCCGACCTGCAGATGCGGGGGCGCAAAACCGCGGCCGCACCCAACACCACGGCCCGGGCGGCATGTTTAAGCGCGACGCCGAGGACAACAGCCTCATGCGGTGCGCCGGGCACTGCCAGCGTGTGTGGCTTCAGTGCACCACACCGCAAACCTGACCTCTCCACACAGTTTACACACGTAGTTGGTGGCATGTGCCAGATGCATTGTTGTGTTGGCAGTATGCAGTGAGGCAGGCCGCTGTTCCAGTGGCGGGACCTGCAGCCCAAGCATCCTTTGCATCACCACATCGACTGCTGACCACCGCCAAGTGCTCTCCTGTAGCCAGCTCTGATGTTTCTGTCCCCTGCCCGCAGGCTGAGCCCCAGCGGCATGAGCCGCCGCGGCAGCAGCGGCGACCTGGACGTCAATGGCCCGCTGTCCTCCAGCCGCTCAGGCATGTGTTTTCTTCTGCAGGTCGTGTCGATACTCGTGTAATGCATTATCACACACCTGCTCAGACTCCGAGGGACTAGGTTGAGTCTCTGCACCTCCCCCTTTCCAGTGCACCAGGGCATCATCGGCATGACCTGCCCGCGCTGTAGAACAGCGTCTTTGGGAGATGCTCTCTGTTTCACTAGGGAAGGAATGCTTCCCTTTTTGTCACCATCAGTTTCCATGTTGCACAGGCTCGATCTCGTCTGCTTCCCGCTTCCAGCGCGCCGACTCCGGCGCCTACCGCGGCCCCTTCGGCAACCAGGGGGAGGACCCCGACCAGGACTTCGCCGCCGTTACAACCGGTGAACGCTACTGTCGTGCAGTCTTTGTGCCTATCCGAATCGAGTCGATAATTGATCAGCTGAACATGGCCCAGTCAGCCACCCCAGAAGGCCCCTGACCCTTTGGTAAGATGCCCAGTCGGTGTTTGGTCCTGTTTGAAGATTGCATGTAGCCTGCCGAAGAGGATGCCGAACCCAACTGTGCTGCTCCGCAATGATCTGTGGAAGTTCTCAGCCCCTCGCACGGCAGCATTTCAGCGATCTGCCTGTGTTCGCCATTCTCTTGTGGAAGATTTGTGTCATGATCCAATCACTTCCTTCTGCTGCAGCGCATGTGCCGCACAATGACGAGTGAGCGGCGTCACACTGCTGCCTGCCGCCGCAGTCGCCATGCAGGCAGGCAGCGCCGCCCACGCCGTGGTGGCTGCTGCGACGGCAGCAGGCCCACCCTGTATGGGGTTGCCGCAGCCACGCTGCGGTGCTGCGGAATGGTCACATGACAGGGCAGCAGCGGCAAGGATGTGGTGTGGTCGGCCGCGCTGGCATCTCGTAGTGCTGGGCACAGCTGGCAGCCTTGACAGCAGCCGCTGCCTACCCGCCAACTTTGAAAGGGGCAGCCTGCGCACGAGGCTGCCCCTGTTGCATTGGCAACAGCACTTGGTAGCAACAGAAGGTTTTAGGAAGCTAGGAGGAACCGAAGTCATCAGAAACCGCCGGCAGCAGCCGCTGCCCGCTTGTGCATTTGCTCGGGGCTACAGGTTTGGCGCCTTGCTTTGAGGTGTTCACAAAACGCTCAGTAGTTCTCACTCACGGGCGCAAGAACATGCGGCACTCTGTGCTGCTTGACTTCTTTGTTTCAACATGTCATCGTTCTGATGGGCCTCGGCGAGGGATCAGTGCTCTGATCCACAGCTTTCGGCAGTGTTTTGCTGATGCAACCGCTGTGTCATGTGCGTGGCACTCATCTTGTGCTGTACCATGTAAGAATTGCAAGAACCTTTTCCTGTGTTGTCATTCCGATTCAAAATGCTTCGTGTTTCACAGCAACTCCTCAGAGGCAGCAGAGCTGCACGAAATGTCCCTCCTCTTGTGGAACCAGTTTGTACACATCCATGTTCATTCCGTGTGCATTCCGCGCACTTGATGCCCGCAGCCGAGCAGTGATGTCTGCAGCCTCCCCCATTCGCATGGACGCCGTCACTGCTGCCCACCGTGAAAGATCTTGCTGCTGCGATGCTGCGCAGCAGTGCCCTTGCCGCTGCTGCCCACCCGTGACTTTGTCTGCCACTCCGGTGCTGCGCACACTCAGTGCCCTTCCCTGCCGAAGTCCATCACCTGCTCCATCTGCATCACCAACACAGAGAGCTTTATATGTCTGTAGTCTCTCTCATGCGTGGCAGGGGGCAGTGCACCAACACTGGCACCAGCATTGGGCAAGCATTTTCCCACAGGGCCTGGTGCCGTCCAGCACGTCACGCACACAACAGCCGCAGCTTCCAGCGCAGGTGACTCGTGATTCGTGACTCTGCCGATTGCAGAGGTGGCGTGCGCGACCCCAAACATGCTCGGGCCCCGAAGCGAAAGGGGGTATGAAAGCATTGTGAAACCCACCGGCGGGTGCGGCGGGTTCCGCTGGTACAAGGTGCCGCCTGGCCGGTATGGCACTGCAGACATGACAAGCTGAATTTGGGCATTCAGCCGTGTTGAGAGAAATGTTCTGCCAGCAGGTGTACAAGGCGCTTCCGGCACTGCGCGCTTTCGAGAACGGCGTCAACCAACATCAGCTCGAAGATACATTATCTATTTGAGCCGCACCAATGTAGGGGTCGGGATGGATCGCATTCCACAGCTCCCGCTCGCCACGCGCCAGCACGCCGTCAATCGCGCGTGACTCCGTCTGCAGCGAACAGGATCATGTGCAAAGTTGGCAGTTGGACGCTGCAGAGACTGTGCCGTTTGGGTGCTGAATCCACCTTCAGCCATGACGGACCAATGCCAGCCCATTGATACATGTCTTGTTGGTGTTCGAGCATCATGCACAGGCCATGACTGTGGAGCCGCTGCCAATGCGTCACGCATGCAATGTCACACGTCACTGCAATGTGACCAGGCACCACAGCGCAATATTGCAAGGCGCAGCAAAGGGACATGTGCTCACCAGCCCCTTGTTCTTGTCGAACAGCCCCCTGATGCGCCCTGTCTGCAGAGGATCAGCGAAGCACAGCTTCAGGCCTGAAAGATTTTCTTACAGCAGATCAGTGGCAAACGCTGAGCAGCGCTGCCATATCACCGCCAAACTGGACAAATCTGCATGCGTGACTACAGAGCGGATGCTGCAGCGGCGACTTGTGGCTCGATGCACGCTTGCAGGACAGCGCAGCTACGCGCTGGGGCTGCTGCGTTGCTGGAATCCACACCTCCTCCCAGAAGATCTCTCGCCGCACCGCCCAGCTGATGACGTTCTTCAGCGCGTGCCTGTACAGGCGCATCGCGCGCACCCTCTGCGCAGGCGACGCCATAGCAGCTGGCTTGGCAGCCGCTGCTCAGCCCGCGCTGCTGGCTGTGCACGGTTGCAGCAGTAGGTTGTGGACCTATTCCTCTTGCCAGAGCCAGCTCAGGACCGATCGCAGGGGCTGGACAATCCGTCCGCGCTATTTGCAGTCCTCAACTCGCTTCTTGTCCAGCTACAATGCCTGTGGGGATTGTGAACGCACGCAGTGTGGCCTAGCGGGCCTGCTGCACTGGCAAGGAAGGCTCAACTGCTTCCCCTGCATCCGTCTGTTCGAGTCACTCTCGATCGAGCTGGATCCATTCAATATCCATCCACAATTTGCAAGGCAAATACGAAAGAGAGGCGTGACAACGTGCCGCTGGCATTGATGCTGCGCGCCCATTCCATCGATTCGCTGGCTGCACATGTGCAAAGGGCCGGGGGTCGTCTGCTTGCAAGTTTTATGTGCTTTTGGCTGATTGTAACAGCCACATGAACGTGTAAGCAAACTCAAAACTGCAAAGAGGGATGTTCGCAATTTCTGACGTGTGGTACTGAGCCTACCAGTGCCGCTGCGGCGTTGCATCAAACGTCACCCAGCTGAAAGACTGGATCTGGTGCACCTGATATCCCAGACTCTCAGCCAGAAAAGGAGTTACACGCCCCACCAGAGTGGCGGCCTGGTCGCAGCCATGTAAGAAGACGGGCGCGGCATCTCAACGATGCTCCAGCATGACAGTGCGGTCGGACCTGCCGGCGGCGATGGCGGCGACGACGACTTCGCCTCGGCGTCCAGCGGCAGCCAGCGCAGCGAGTCGCCATCGCCGCGCAGCGGCAGCACCGTCTTTTCTGGCGGCATCGGCGGCGGGTTCGGCGGCGGCAGCGGCGGCGGCAGATTCGGTCCTGTGACGCCTCTGATTGTGGGCGGCGGCACACCCGGCAGCAGTGGCGGCGGCGTTGGAAGCGGCGGCTCTGGCAATGCGGATACGCGCCAGACAGCAGCGACTACACAGGTACTGCAGCCACCGACAGCGAAGCCGGCCGCAGGCGCGGCGAGGGCGGTGGCGAATGGCGAGAACGGAAGGCTGCGGCCCGCTTTGAAGCATCCAGCCCACCCCAGCGCATTTGCTGTCACGCCCCAGCCGCAGGCGGCAGCTGGCAGCAATGGCAGCAGCGGCAGCGGCGGCATCATAGCCGGCAACAGCGCCGGCAGCGGCGGCACGGCAGCAGGCATGTCAGACATCCAGCCCGTGGCGGACGCCGGGGATGCCGGGAATGCCTCAACCGACGACGCCTTCCTGTCGCCGCGGGAGTCGTTCGCGTCCCCGCCGGAGTCGGAGGTGTTTGTGTCGCCGACGGCATCGGACGCGGAGGAGCTGCTACCCCCAGCCAGCATGGCGCCGCTGCAGGCAAGCTTGCTGACGACACTTGTGGATGGGACACATCATGAATGTATGCACATGCAGTCAAGCACCAGGTGTGACATGGCTCATCACAAGTGGGTGCCACCTTTTGCCGTGCACATGCAGTCATTCCACCTCGCATCTGTTGAGGTTGCTTGGGCCCAGAGCCGTCTCATTGGGTGGAATGGCAGGCTAGCAAAGTCTGATCTGAATCCCAAAAGGAAAGCAGGGTGTCTCCAAGTTAACACAGGTGCCCAGCAAGCGGGCGCGGCGGGTGACGTGGGCGGCGGGCGTGGTGTCCCCGCGGCCTCGGGAGCGGCAGCGGCGGCGGCGGCGCCGCTGGCTCACCGGCGCCGCCGCCGACGCGGAGCTCGCCGGCAGCAGGACCACCGGCTCCTTCGTGCTGGCGTGCCCGCCCGATGACGGTGCATTTGTCGGGATGTGTCATGAGTCTTCCCGGAATCTTGCCATCATAAGCAGTGGCGCCGGCGCCGCCACCGGTGGCCCACCGGCAGCGCCACCAAAAAAAGCTAAAAACCCTAAAACGAACAAAAATTGTTCGAAACCCTGCCGAACGCAAGACCGCCGGCCCTTCCTGCTGGTTTGCCCACCTGACGATGGTGCACTGCTGATTGGTTTCAGCGGTCCTCCCAAATTCTGAGTGAGGACGGCATTGGCGCCGACGGCAATGCTGGCGGTGTCGATGCCCACATAGCTGGATGGACATTTCCATTCTCATCGCTGCATGCTGGTTATAGGACTGACATGGTGAGCCTGAGGGATGCCTCACTCGCTTACTGGCGCGCTGGATGGCTTTGGCGGTATGCAGCTCGTAAGATCGGCAGTCGCTGCCCTGGTATCGCAGGTGTAACGCTGCTCAACAACTTGGCCCCCTGCATCACAGAGTACGAACAAGTCTCCTTTCGCCAACAAATACCTCGTTTCTGCAGGCGAGCTGGAGGGTTTTGGGGGGGCGCGGCTGGCGCGGACAGCAGCCGCCGCCATGGCATTGTGGGCGCACCGCTGCTCGGAGGTCGTGTTCCCTGTGCTGCTGGCGGCGCTGGTCATGCCCCCTGGCGGCGGCCACAGGTGGGTTCGCCCGCATTTCAAGATGCACTCAAGTGAAGTAGGTTCGATCTATTGGAAGAACTGCGGGCGGCATTGCTGCTCGTCCTTTCCGGTATTGGGGCGCTCGTCTCCCCCCCGAGGGCGGCCACAGGTAGAGCTCCGCCTTTGCACACATCAATCCGCTGCAGAACTGTGCGGTAGTAGAAAGGTTTACGGAGCGGTTGGCTGCTTGGAGGTCGCTTCACCTGCTGCTGCTGGCGACGCTGGTCAAACCCCCTGGCGGTGGCCACAGGTGAGATACTGCTCTTGCCCACATCCTGTGGGCGAGCTGTGCAGAAGGGAAAGGTTTCAAGAGCGGTTGGCTGCTCGGAAGTTGTCCTCCCGGTGCTGCTGGCTGCGCTGGCCATGCCCCCTGGCGGCAGCCACAGGTGGGTTTGCCTACGTCTCGAGATGTACTTCCGTGAAGCAGGTTGGTCATCCCAAAAGCTGGGGACCCGCTGCTACCCGGAGGTCATTGTCCCGCTGCTGCTGGCGGCGCTGGTCATGCCCCATGGCGGCCCACAGGTAGAGCTCTGCCTATGCACTCGATCTGCTTAGAGCTGTGTATGAAGGAGAGGCCCATGGGCAGGAACTGCCATATGTAGCAAATTCATGCTGCTGCTGCGGTGCTGACAATGTCCCCTGGTGCTGGACGCAGTTGGGTCTGACTTACATTCGAGTTCATCAGTCTCAATGCTGAAAGCCGTCGGTGCACTGTTGTTTGAAAATGGGTACCTGCTGCTGTTGCGGGGCGAAGTTTCTCTCCGCTGGCGGCCACAGATGAACCTTCAGCAACATAGGTACTACTGAGTGGAGTGGTTCAGTACTGTTCGCATGCTTTCAGACCAACGTCAATGCGGGCAGCAGCTTATGTTGCGCTTTGTACAGCCAAACCGCCAATGTCCATGCAAGGTTTGGCTGTAGATACCGTGGTAGGCAGCTGCTGCTCGGAACGAAGATCTGTGGGTGTCTGCACTGCTGATCCACACGATGTATTACCATGTAAAGTCAGAAGCATTGGCCTTGCGCAGATGTGTGCTCGAAATTCTGCAACACCTCTGACGCTTCTGCCCGAAACCCCGTCGCAGGCTCACACGCGTGCCGGCGGCGCACGGCACGATGCCCGGCAGCCACCACGGCGGCGTAGGCTTCGTGGCAGACGACGGCGCCGGCGGCGGCGGCGGCGGCGGCGGCAGCGCCCCGATCGACGCTGCAGGGCCGTCGACCGGCGGCAGCAACCCGCTGCTGCTCGTGGCGCAGGCGGCCGCCGCGGCGGCCGTGCTGCGGCTGGCCTTTGGCGAGCGACTGCGCGGCAGCACCGCCAAGTGAGCGCCTAAAACCTAAACCCTAAGCGCCCCCTCCGCGTGCTGTGGCATGATGCCGGTGCTGTTCAGGAGGACCGGGCCGCCGGCCGGCGGCTGCGGCAGCGCTGCAGCTTGCTTTGCTGTGACAGCAGGCCGGCATGGTGTGCATCGCCCCGATGTGAGCCTGCTATGCTGCGACAGCAGGCCACCACCATGTGAACTGGCGCCACTGCACAGACGCTGTGCTTTGCCAGCACACTGGCAGGCCACACTTCTGAATTGACACCTCGCCCGCCGTCAGAACTGAGACCTGTACCCTGCTCAGGTCAGCAGGATGAGAAGCTGCACTTTTTATCGAAAACCAGTTGCAAGCAGGCAGCAAAAAGGCGGGCCGCTTTGGTCAGCACACATTCTGTTGCATGGTAGTGGATGCTACAGAATTGCTGGCTGTCGGACGTTGACAACTGCCATTGGTTGAGGCTCACCGTGCACTCGAGTAGTTTTCGATGGCAATGCTCCTTGCTGTGTGCAGGCAGCCGCTAGCTGGTGCCACTCGGTCTGCGTGCGCGCTGCACGGCTCGCTGGCGGCGGCAGCTGCGGCGCTGCTGGCTGCGGCCTGCTGGCTGGCGCCGCCGCCGTATTCCCGTTCGGGATCTGGCCTCGGCGTAGTGGAAGGTGCAGTACGTAACGTGATACAGACGCTCTCGAGTCTCTGCAGCTGGGCAAAACCTACTATGATTGACTGTGGAGCCCAAGAATACCTATGCCCACGGACGCGGCAAGCTCGAACGAACATTTCACCGGTGCATGCTGGCTGGCGCCGCCGCCATTTGCCTGCTCAGGAACTGGTCTTGGATTAGTGGAAGGTGCAGTAAGTAAAACGGACTGCAGGACACTACATCTCCGAGTCGCACACGCCAATAACATTTCACAGATCACGGGTGGAGCTTCGGATCCCGCATGCCCCTGGCGTGGCAAGTCGACGCCGCATAGTCTCGTGGTGAGAAATGCATGCCCTAACCTGTCGAAATGTTTTCCTGGCGCATCACCTGGGGCTTCATCTTGGCAGTCCAGCAGACGTGGTGATGGTGTATCAATCCCACACCTCGATCCAAGGTGGAACATTTCCCTTGCCCCAGGGTGCTCTGCGTTGATGCCTGCGCTGGCATGTGGCGCCGCCCTTGTGGGCTCTAACAGGGGATACTCTAGATCAGCTTTGTTGTTGTTGGCCCAAGTATCTCTTGGGCCTGATATGCTGCATCTGGGCGTACAGCAGCCTGAAATCTGTTTTCTGTCGGGCCACGCGTCTCACAGTCCAGCGCAACTGGCTCTGGAGGCTTGACGCCACATCCTGGGTCATGACGGAAGAGTCTCCATGTGCGCAGGCTGCTTTGCGGCGGCAGCTGCGCTGGCATTCGGCATGGTCGCTCCGGGGCCGACCGCGCTGCACCTGATTGTGCCCCAGACATAAGCGTTGTTGAAGCATGCGCACGGGAGCGCATGGTGACCGGCTCCGCTGTCTCAACCCACGCCCGAGGCACTCAGAACCTTTCTCCAGTGCGCAGGCTGCTGTGCGGTGGCGGCTGCGCTGGCGTTCGGCGTGGCCGCTGCAGGGCCGGAGGCGCTGCACCTGGGCGCGCAGCGAGACTGGCTGTGGGAGCTGCTGCCTGGCGCCGGCGGCCCAAGCGAGCCCTGGCCACGGGAACAGGGTGAGCACAGCCCTTTTACTTGTTAGTTGCTACGCTAAGGATTTTAGAAATTTAGTGTTTTTATATTTATTTCAAGTTTTTATTTTATGTAATAGTATACTATGGGATATAAATTTGTCAAACTTCATTCATCGCCGATTATCTATGGTCATTTGGAAGGCGCTGGGCTCTGCACACTGACAGACAGCGGGACTGGCTGTGGGGACTGCTGCCTGGCGTTGGCGTCCAGATTGAGTCCTTTCCGTCGGAACAGGGTGAGGAAGGCGTTCTCCCTGGCGTCCGCATGTCGTCCAGCTCTGTTTGTGACAACAGGGCGAGCAGGTTGACATGGCTGGTGGAAGCTGGGCGGAGGGAGTATCTGCTCACAACTGCAACCCCTGGTTCCCACTGTGCCGTGGCTTTCGGGATTCACTGCTGACGATCAGCTGGACGATCGGCTTTCTGATCAGTACACATTCAGTTTCTGGGGCGCAGCCACTACATAGCGCCTGTCAGTGCACGGGCTCAGCTGGCAGGCGGCCCGCTGCTGGAGTCACCGGACCCAGTGTCTGCGCCAAATGCGGCATGAGTTCAGCTGCGGATGCTCAAGACACTCAGGGTCTCACCCTCGTGATGCCCTGAATGTGCTGCAGATGTGGCGCAAGGGCTGGCGGTGTGCGAGCTCGGCGGTATCCTGACCGGCGGCCTGCTGCTGCTGTTGCTGCAGCCGGTCCCCGTGGCGGTTCTGGTCGCAGCGCTGCACGCGTGCGCCTGGCTGGGCGGCGCGGTGCTGCTGCGGCGCTACAGGGCTTCCGCGGCGTTCGGCGCCGCCGCGGCGGCTTTTGACGGCGGCAGCGCCGGCGGCAGCGGCGGCGGCAGCAGCAGCGATGGCGGCGGCGGCGGCAACAGCGCGCCAGAGATCGAGCTGTCACGCAGCGGTCTGGCGGGAAATGCGGTGGCGGACGATGACGGCCTGCATGGCCTTAATGGCCACAGCAGCTCATACAGCGGCGGCGGCGACGGCTGCGGCGCTAGTGCTAGCGGTGGCACAAGACAGCCGGAGCTGCCGCTCAGCTATGGTGCGGAGGAAGCCACAGCAGCTGCGGCAGCGGCGGGCTTGGATGTGGAGGCGCAGCGAGGAATCGCAGCCGTCCACGGACTGTCATCGACAGACGCCGGCAGCGTTTCGCGGTCATCGCCGCCGCCTGGCAGACGTGGCTGGCGTGCAGCAATGCACAAGGCGTGGGCCGAACTGCAGGTGACCCGACCCTTGCGGGATCTCGCTGATGAGTTGCAAAAGAAGACTTGTGTGCCACACACAAATGTGTGCTGGCAGGCGCGGATCGCGATCAGCATCGTGTACTACGTCTGCGGATCTGCAGATCCACGGGTGTTTTCTCAGGACTGTCAGCGTGCAGCAGCAGCAGCAGCAGCAGCATGGCAGTCTGCTGAGCTTGCTGAGTGGGTGGTAGTCGAGAAGACCATGCAGCCGAGGGTGCTGCCCGCCAATCGTGACCACACAAAGAACAGCGCTTGCATGCAAGATGTACTTGTTGGGGTTGAATCGTATGGGACCTCACTCGTACTCGGAGCACAGTGAGGATGTGTTCAGTGAGTGGCTACTGCTCTTGCAGGCGTGTGCGGAGCAGAGGATAGCTGTTCAGTTCTTTGATAGTCCTCTTGATATAGTCTTTGATAAGACATGGGCTTCAACAGGAATCTCGTAGGTCGGGGTTGCGAGGATTGTTTTGGATGATTTCCGCCTTGCAGGCGTGGGCGGAACAGCCGGCGGCTCCGGCTGCAGCGGCGGCGGCGCTGATGCAACATGGATCTCTTGGTTCAGGATGTTGAGGATCGTTTTTAGATGATTCTTCTGCCTTGTAGGCTTGGGCTGAGCAGCCGGCGGCTCCGGCTGCAGCGGCGGCCGCGCTGATGCACGCCAGCGTCCTCGACCTGGGTGAGACTCAAAAACACCCCCTGTCGCTGCACACCCGCAAAACAGAGCAATGCGTGGCTTGCGCAGTGTGTGCCAACCTCTCCACCCCCCGCTGTTCACACCTGGTGCGTGCTGTCCGTGGCCGCGCACATGCAAGCGACCTGTGGCTGCTTGCCGATGGGCCCCCTGACTGGACGGATGTTACAACCACTTGAAGTTTTTAGCTCTGCTTGTTTACGACATGTGACGTGCCAAAGTTATTGGAGCAGCCGTCAAGAACTGAAGGGGTCGTTAACCTCATGCGGACTGGGGCTAGCAGCTCTGGCCTGTGCACGGCATGCTGGCGGTGCCGGCGGCAATGTTCACCACCATTCTGGTGAAGGCACGGGAGTGGATTCGACACCCACTCTGGTCTGCGGAGTCCACAGTCAGTGCCCTCCCTGAGGTTTGATGTGATTGCGATGCATTGCAGGCGTGCTGATGCTGGCGTTCCTGGCGGTGCGCGGCGTGCCGGTTGTCATGGTGGCCGCCGCAGCCGCGGCCGCCGGAATGGCAACAGCAGCCGGCGGCGCGCTCGCGCCCGCGCTCGCTGCCAGATTCGGGGGTGCGCCCTGGCCTCTCTGGAATCGATTCGCACTTTCGCAAGCCCATTCCGCAGCGTGTGACCTCGGCCGGTCGTCAGCCTGGCTGCCGCAGCGGTGGCGACCGAGGCGAGCAACAGCAGCCGGCGGCGTGCCTGCGCCTGCGCTTGCTGTCAGCCACAGGGGCGCGCCTTGGTCTCTGAAACATGCTCAGAATGTGGGACGTCCGCTTCGTGGCAGACGAATCTCGCTGGTCGTGACGGTGGCGTCTGCAGCTGCTGCGGCGGGACTGGCAGCAGCAGCCGGCGGCGAACTTGCGCCAGCGCTCGCCGCCAGCTTCGGGGCCGCGCCCGTGCAAAATGCCTTTATCGTGCCGGCTTTGTGTTGGAGGCCCACAGCCTGGTGATGCCGCTGTAGTGTTGGCACACACGGCTTTCTCCCTTCTGATGTGACGGCGAGATCGGTCAAAACATTCCATTTCTTTTCTTCCAGGTTCACCGCCCGGTGATCGCATCGCGGCGGCGGCGCATTGGCGATTATTGAGTCTGCTGTCGCCTGACCATCTCGCCACCATTTGCTTCCTTTTGATGTTGCGGCTCCTCCAACAGCAGCATTCCTCTCCTGCAGGGCTGTTGCCTGGCGGCGCCATTGACGTCGCGGCGCACACTGCTGCTGCTAGGCAGCTCTCCTTGGCGTTCTGTCCCTTTTCGATATGACAAAAATTGTGAAACAACCCATCCATTCCTGTCCAGGGCTGCTGCCTGGCGCCGCTGCCGCCGCAATTGCCGCCGCGGCGCACATGATGCCGCTTGGACCACGGTCGGACAACCTCCCTTCGGGGTCGTGACCTCTGCATCAACAACATGTGGTTTTGCTCCAGGGCTGCTGCCCGGCGGCGCCGCTGCCGCGGCGGCGCACATGGCTGCCGCCTGCACCTGTGGTTTGGCGTGTCTTCCAGGGTGTGGTGATATGATCAGGGCTAGTTATACCTGTCCTTCAGGGCTGCTGCCTGGCGGCGTCATTGCAGCGGCGGCGCACATTGCTGCCGCCTGGGCGGCTGCCAAGCCGAATATTCTGCTGTCAGATCGTGACCTTTCTCATGAGAACTTATGAATGAGCTCCAGGGCTGCTGCCTGGTGGCGCCATCGCAGCTGCGGCGCACATGGCCGCCGCTTGGACCATTTTGGGACATCCTGCTTCCGGCATCGTGACCTTTCAATTCAGAATACCTGATATTTCGCTCCAGGGCTGCTGCCTGGCGGCGCCATCGCCGCTGCGGTGCACATGGCCGCCGCCTGGACCGCCGCCGCGCCGCTGCTGGCGGAGAAGGCCACAGGGTCTCCCCGCCGCTGGACGTCGGTGCGCACTCCCGCGACGCTTTCGCACCAGTGGCTCTCTGCTGCTGCGAGCAGTGGCAATGCAATGCAGACCAGTCGGCATTCTGGGGCGCCAGGATATCTGCAGGAGTAGACAATAATCTTGGAATCTCTGCAGGAATCATGTGAATTCACAAACAAGTAAAATATCATGCCACACCAATCACTGTCCTCAGTCAAACACTCATCACTCACCAGGTCTGAGCGCTGCAGGATGCTGTGTTGGCGGCGGCTCTGCTGTGCGGAGTTGCAGCTCGGGCGGCGTTTGGCGCCGCGGCGCAGCAGCTGATGGAACGGTGGCAGGAGGGCGGCGACGCAGGTGCGCTGTTATAACAAGATCAATTCGTGTGCACAGACGTCTGCGATCTCTGGTTCGCTTTCCAGTGGGTTGATATGCGGCGTCACCTTCAACAACCTGCGGCTCAGCAGCTGATGGAGCGGTGGCAGGAGGGCGGCCATGCAGGTGAGTTAATCATCATGAAACGGATATATTATGTTTGATTCGGTGCCCAGACGATTAGCACTTGGTGTCACTCCCACTTTGCCACTGCGCGGCAGCTGATGGAGCGGTGGCAGGAGGGCGGCGACGCCAGGTGAGCTGCCATTCTCGGAAAGGGAAAGCATGTGTGTGGGTTTTGGTTTCTCCGTAACTTGTGGTAGATTCCAGCATCCGGCGGCAATCGTCGAGCACTGCGGGGCAGCACCTGATGGAGCGGCGGCAGCAGCGCGGCCACGCAGTTATGGCGGCCACTCGACTGAATGGAAAAGTGCAGGCGTGGTCAGTAGCAGGCAGCGGCGGCCATGGCTGTAGTCTATCCTGAAGCTGCTGGCTGTCGCGCTGACGTGGGTTCTTGGGTGAACAAAGTCTGATGAGATTTCCACATGGAGAGGTGCGTGCCGCTGTGAGCATGATCAGCATTATGCGGTGGCGGCTGCTCGGCTCCTGCGCCACCAAACAAGCAACAGCTAGGCAGGTCGCCAATGTTCTGTCGCATGTCTCAGTCCTCTGTCATTTCATCGTTATCCCATCTTGCAAACGCAGCCAGCGACATCTGGCGACAGTTCCTAGCGGCTGTCGCCACAGCTACCACATGAGCAGAACAGCTCGCTGTTGCACTTTTGATGCACACGTCTCTTCTGACCTCGAGGTCACAGTCACTGCCGGTGTGTTTCGCAGCATGCGACGGCGGCTGCATGCGGTATGAGCTGCGGCTGGCGGCCACACAGCTTCCATGGTGTCCACTGCCTGGTGTCCACTGCCTGAAAGACGCCCATGTGTCCTCACCCTCACAACGACGTCGTTGCAGGTGTGGTGACCAGCGTGCAGCGGCGGCTGGGGACGGCGTCTGCTCGCAGCCGCGGCTGTGGAAGCGCTGCTTTGCACTGCAACCACGCTCCTCACCCTCAAAATGAATTCCGTCGCGGGTGCGGTGACCAGCGTGCAGCGGCGGCGGCGGGCGGCGTGCGCCGCAGCTATGCTTGTGAAGAGCTGGTGTTTACCAGAAGTATGCACACCTCCTTACTGTGAAACTGAAACTGCGACGAACAACTTCGCAGGTGTGGTGGCCAGCGTGCAGCGGCGCCTGCGAGCGGCGTGCGCCGCAAGCGCCGCGGTGCTGGCTCTCATGTTTGCGTCGCCCGTCACGCTGCCGTGGCTGATGGCGGCGTCCGCTGCGCTCGCGACCGCATCCGCGACGGTGGGCCTGCCTGCGGACATGCGCATTCCGCAGTCCTGCAGTGCAGCTTCATCGCCAGACTTCTGTGTGTTGATTCAGCTGTGTTGATGCAAGTTGTTGCGGGTGTTTTCTCAGACAGTTCGGCTGTGCGGAGTGGAAGAATTGCGACTGACGGCGGCAGCATCAGATTTGCTCACAGGGTCGATGACAAGAGGCACACACCCAGCTCAACATGGCTTTCCTCCCGAGTGTTTGTCGACTGCACAGGTGTTTGCGGCGTTTGCGGTGGCGGAGTGGAAGTACTGCAGCCCCGGTGGCGGCCTGGCGCCGGTCGCTGCGGCGCCGGAGGGTTTAGCGGCAGGGGACGAGGAAATGAGCGGCGAGCTTGAGACCGAGTGCCTCATCCCCTGAGCACAGCAACCCAGAAACTTGCAGGCGGGTTCATGCGCCGCCACATGGTTTTGGCTGCGGCATCAGACGAGGGCTCTGGCAGCACGGAATGAGGGCAGGAAGGAACAATCGAAGGCCTAAGGCCTCATGGCGAGGCGCAGTAGGTGGCAAAGCCCTGCTGCAAGTGCCACAGGTGTACTTATAAAGCTTCGCAGCAGCAGACGACCAGGCAGGCTGCGCCATCCCTGGATGACATGTGCCTCCTGTGTTTGTGATGCGGATGCACTGCGTCAGTGGCCAATTGGCGAGGCTCCAATTGCGAAACAAGAATCTGTAGAATTGTTGCTTGTTTGCATGTCAGCACCGGCACCACCTCCACGTGTTTGTGTCACCGGTGCGGCAAACGATTTTGAGCACTACGCAACATTAAGATGTCCTGACGCGTGCTGTGGCAGTCGTACAGCATATGGACACTCTGCATTGCCGAGGTTCCAACGAGAAATACAGGCCTGTCAGATTGTAAGGAATGCTGAGATCCACTGAGGCCGCAAAACATACGTTACGATGCATGTTATGATCCCAAAACAGCATATGCATATGCACACTACACTTCCACGACCACTTTGTGATCACCTACGGTCTGTTTGATCATGCTCCCGGTGCCGGCCCTGAGCACTTCATGTATACAATGCCGTCACTTCGAATGCCGTGCAGGCCTGCCCGCTACCGTTCCAGCTCGACATCCCCATGCCGTGTGAAGGGCTGCAGCGACGCCCACATGGCCCTCGTCTGGGCCTGCACATGCGGCTCCTGTGACGCATAGTTCAAGCAATCCAGGTGCCAGACGCCGACGCCGCGCAGGTGCCGCTTCGCCGCGATGGCAACTTTCTCCCGCAGCGACTCCGGGTCGTCATACCAGACCTGCGCATGCAGTATCCACACTGTCCACACAGACTGGAGTGGCTGTTCAAGCTATCCAGCGTTGGAAGCACAGTCCGCCGCAGCGCCTTTACAAACACACTTGTCGACATGCCTCCTACTGCACTGATGACAGCGACATTGCTGTGTCGTCGTCGAGCTGTGCAGGAAGCTCCAAAGACGCAGCGTTGCTGGCAGTTTCCGAGCCCACAACAGATGAAGAGCCCACCTGATGGCTGGCTGTCCCATTGTGCTGCGTGAAGTAGGGGCTCTGCTGCGCCCTATCCCACCGCCGGGTGCCGTTCTTCAGGTCTGCATATGAGCATCCTCAACACAAGTCAGTGGCTTTCTTACTGGGAAAAAATTGTCCAATGGTTGTATCTTGGTCATGTTTCACGGGAGCATCTGCACTTTGACAAACTGCTGCCCGCCACCCCCGAAGCCACTCCTTGAGTCTGGAAGCAGCCTATCCTCAGAAATCAGCCAAGAGATGCTTCGAAGCTTTCTTGTGATGTGCATTGCATCTGGTGAGGTAGGGTGCCTGTGAGGCGCCCAGTGCCCCTTCTGCTGCTGCTCCATCTGCATGCAGTTGAGAGAACAATGATTAATCTATACTGGCGCCATCGTGCTGCACCTGGTCCCACCACTGGGTGCTGTCTTGCTGAACTGCAATGATTCAGGAGTCAAACAGTGCGCGTCACTCGACTGTGTCCTGATGGCAACCTGCTGCTCCATATCTTGGTGATGACAGCCATCATTGCCCCAGGAACTTATCGGAGCCACCTCCCCAAATGTGCAGCCGATGCAGCATGATGGTGTAAGCCATCGCCGTCGTGGTCAGCAAGCTCATGAGTGAGAAATGAGGCCCACGCACATGCCAAGACATGGCACAAATTGATTCAAGACATCTCCTGAGCAGTTGCAGGTATCTCCTAAGCTCTGCCTGTCCTGCACATGCACAGCCGTGCATTCCACGTGCACTCGGCAACAGCTCAGTGCGCTGCAACGGCTGGTGGGGGACATTGAAGGAACAGTTGCACAGTCCATCGCCGCCGAGGACCCAGGAGCACCCAATGTTTTTGCCCCTGCAGGACCTGACGTACTTCAGGAAGGGCAGTGCTTGCTCCATCTGGTCAGCAGTTGTACGCATCGCGCTGCAGTGTTGCCTCACACTCACGCTGCACGATGTCCTGGTACTCTTTCTGCGCCCCGACGGCGTCTGAGCAGGGGCACCCCCGAAACGACTCCAGCGCCAGCGAGCATGCTGTGCGGGTGTCGTCCCCGGGCTTGAGGTCGTTGATGCACTCGTAGCGGTAGCCGTACCTGTGAGGAAGGACAAGGTGTCAAGTGGACAGCGGTGCACAAAGGATTCCCAGCGCAGGTGTGCTCGCTGCCTTGTTGACATGGTGCTCTGCCGGCCATGTATAGCCGCATACACCCCCTGGCGGCAGCCATACCTGTACAGCCATGCTATCATGTCGACTCTTTTGGGGTAGCGACTCAATCGCATATACAGAGAAGATCTGCAAGCCGCAGATCCTGTCAAAGCCCCTTCCGATTCACTTTTTAGGCTCCAGTCTTGAACACGCTGGTGAGTTCCAGAACCACACAACAATCTGGAACAGCAGCAATGGCCACAGAGGACACCATGCAGATGCAAGTTTGGCCTGCCTGGCCTGCTCCATAGCTGCATCACAGCTGTTCAAATCGGACTCCTGAATTCATCATGGGGAAGTCTGCCGGCAAGAGTGCTGAGGCAGCGCATTCCAGACCACGGACATTGCAGTTGCGGGCACGCTCGGATGCTGCCAGTGGGTTTGTTTCACAGCGATACAGTCGCTTCCAACCCAGTGCATATGTGATTTCCGCAAAGGTGGGGTGCTCACCACGGCAGGCCGAGGACCAGCTTGTCGGCGGGTACCCCAAGCTGCAGCCACTGCTCGAGTCCGCGCTCCAGCAGCGCCAGCGGCGTGTTGGCACTTGCGACGCAGGACCCCCAGATCTGCGAGCAGTTCAGGAATGCATCTCGTCAGAAGGGTGTCCGCACCAAACTTCATTGGTTCGCCCTACGACTGAGGAAGTCCAGGCTTCATCAGCGATGGCAGCGCATCGGCGCCCGCCACACATGAGGCCCACACCTGCAAAGGAGCACAGCCAAGGTGGCTAGCACCTTTGACTGGACAGAATGACCAAAATCGCTGCCTACGAGTTAGTGGCAGCGACCTGGCACTCGCCATGGATGAGCCCCAGACCTGTGGAAGGAGAGTCTGCACCAGCGTCGAGATTGCAGTCACGAGCATGACATGCATCTCAGTTGCAGCCGGGTGCTAGCTTCAGCAGCGTCAGAAGTTTGCCAGCGCTTGTCGTATGGCAAGCCCTGGATCTGCAGCTGCCTGCAGTAGGAAAACATATTCGATTGGCCGCAGTGTTTCAGCGTCACAGGTTCAAATTAATCAATAGTCCACGGGCTTGAGGCTTCAGCTCTTGGTCATGGCACACACGAGTTGAATGGTCGGTCCAAACAGCAGGAGATGTCAACTCAGCAGTTCGCCACACAAACAGCAACCCCTGCCGCTGCTGTGGGCATGACCTTCGGCATGAGTTGACATCGCAAACCTGGAGGCTCCGCCAAGGGAAACCATGATATGATCGCAATCTGCAACAGCGGTACTCGGCGCTCACTCATAGTAGAGAGCGCCAGTAGCTTGTTGGCGTCAGTTTGGCAGGCTAGCGCCACTTGCTTTTGGGCGTCAGTTTGGCAGGCTCCGCAACCTGACATACACCCAGCACTGTTCCAAGCAACAGCTTGCCCTGCATGTCGTATCTTCAGCGACATGAGGTCCGCCGCAGCCGTCAAGTCTAGCAAGATGAACTTGCGGCAATCTGGATCTACATTTGCATCTGCAGCTCAGTGCTACCCCATTGGCATCATGGCAGCTGCCAGAAGCACACCTGGGACTGCATGTCGTACATCATCAGGAACACGAGATCCGCTGCTGCCGCAAGGCCCAGCCAGTCGAAGACGCGGCCGTCGATGCCATGCGGCGACCACGCAAAGTCCACAGAGATCTGCCAGCAGCAAGAACATGGTGTTTGCAGGTTGTTGCAATGAAGACTACAGCTGTAACTTACCCGCTGTGCAGGATGCCAAAGCCAGTCTCTCTACATGTCAGAACTGAAACCACCTGCCTGCAGTCGCATATCTCACAAGCAGATGGGCAAGTTCCATGAGTGATCATGCACAGCTGCGCCTCACCTGGGAGCCGGGGATTGCAGCATGGAACGCTGCTGTGGTTTCCCGCACCAGTGCAGTGTAGGCGAGCGCCTCTGGCGAGCCTGGCTGCAAAGGAACATGTAGGTGACTGGTGAAGTCTGGAATGTGCAGCCATTTGCCAGCGTCGTTGCCTGCGCTGAGGCGCACGTACATGAAAGTCCCTCTGGGGAGCCCACCGCATAGGATTGTCTGATCAATAGAATGCTCGAGCATGGAAGCAGTTCAGCAGGCAGACCTGGTGCCAATCTGCGATATGAAGGCGCACCCCGCGGGGCTGCCGACCTGGGGGCACCAATAAGCCTCTGCAGACTACAAGACGAATGTCGGCCGCACCTGCAGCGGCACCTCCAGATCGAAGTTCGTGCCGTCCATGAACAGGCGCTGCGCCTCTGCCACGTGCGCCGCCACCTGTGGAATCACAGGAGGCGGATGCACCGATCATTCAATTACTCTGTATTGCACATGCTTTCCATTATGTGGCAATGCGGGGCGCCGTCTGTCGGGGGAAGGTGTGGCTGTGCAGAGTGCGGCGCCATCTGCAGCCCCAGGATAGGGTGAAGCACTGCACCGGTGATGTGGAGGTGGTTGTGTCGACTACTTTGTTCAGCTCCCATTCCTCCCACATGCATTGCCTGCGCCCCCAAGGGCAATGCTGTGCTGTGGTGCACATGTTGCAGGGCATATGTACACGCTCACCCCTTCTCCACAAGCGCTTGTTACAGCAACAGCCCCCATGTGCAGGTAACTCACAGCGTCCTACCTATTAAACTCGACATCCTGCTCAGAGACATGAAGGTTGTGAACATGGGGTCATTGGCCACGAAGAATTCTCCTCACCCACTCGGCACGAGCTGAGGCATTGGTCAGCCACCCAGCATCGCCCACCCCCGCATTCAGCACCACCCGCGCTCCCTTGCTGTGCGCCTGTGCATGGCAGGTCGCACGCTGTTCCGCATGTTGCCCCCATCTGCTGCATGTCACAGCATGAAGCAGCACCAGAGGTGGAGTGCTTGGCCGAATGTCAGCTGGTATGGTGAGGAACATAGCAATTTGTCAGCTCAGCACCATGCCTGCAGATCCTACTGGAAAGGGTTTCTGATGCAATGCCACACCATGCACTCACCAGGCACATGAGGCCCGGGTCCGTGTTCCAGGCGACGGTGGTCAGCAGGTCCCAATCGTAATGCGCATACTGATCCGCCTGCCGTGTGCTGAAGCCAAACACCTGCGCAAAACCTATGTTGAACGTCGGTGACAGCACGGTCACGCAGTCAATGATCGCCCAGAGGTATGCATGATCCATGTCGATGCTTGTCCGTTTGCCGGCTATCGCAGGATGCCTCGCGGTCAGTTCTGGACCTGTGCCATCCTGTTTTGCACTTGACAGGTTCAGAACAACCCATCAGGTACCCATCTCCCAGTTTTTTATTCACCTGGGCCGGAACAGTCTTGCCAAGATTGCCTCACCTCGCGTTCATGACGGCGTGTGGTGGGTTTGCACAGCTCCGGCGACTCGCAGGGGCATGGCGATTGGGGCGGCGACGCTGCTGTAGCTGAGCCGAAAGCGCAGCTGTCTGTCCCTGCGCATGTGGCTGCCGTGGTGGCCGCATGCAGCAGCGCCAGTGCCGCCAATGACCATGCTGCAGCCATGCGGCTCATTTATAGCAGCACACGCCGTCCAAAGGCTATGTGCACGGTAAATGTGACATCATTCAGGTGCTTAAGCGATCGCTCAGTTTCTCATTCGACCATGAGCACGCAACGGTGTCGGAGATGGACACAATAAGAGTTTAACGATATGTCGGCAGCTGTGCCGCAGACCCGTGTCATGAAGCTAGATGGAAATGCCTTCGCAGCCTGCTGATGGCGTTTGCAGACAGCTAAATGTCACTGCACCTCACTTGATCTGTCCTGGGATCTCGGACAAATGTGCGACAGGGTTACCCTTTTCGACCCCAGCCAGAATTTGGCCTACCCAAAGCATTCGAGAATCACGTTGAACCTGTGAGAAGCAGTATTGACAGCACAGTTCGTCATGGCAAAACACATTGGCAGGCCAGAGCAGCTGGCGTCCGGTCAGATGCAGTAATCCTTGCTGGCATCATGCTGTGTGCCCTGCTGTGGCTTTCCGCTGCGCTGAACAGCCGCTCCTCGCTGCGAGTAGCCTTGCATGCCAACTGCATGGCTGCATGCGAGGTATCATGCGTGGAAACGGAGGCAGAGGTGTAGAAATGTGGCGTGTGTTCGCAGCGCCGGAGCCTCTTGGATTTGCCGGAGAGGCCGCTGCTCACCGTGCTGGGTCACTGTTCAACCAGGAGCAGTTGTCAGGTGACTGGACGGCAGCATCATGCATCTGCAACATATTGCGTGGGTTTGTGTCTCCCATAGTTACACCCGCTGACGCTGATTTGACATCGTGCTGCCTATGTCAGATGTGTTGTGTGAGCAAGCACTTCAAGCACCTGCTGTCACATCCGGCGCCGGACCCGCTGCTGTGGCGCCGCATCATTGTCAGTGGTCCGCCGCGCGATGAGACGCACATGTTGCAGCTTGCCTTGGCTGCTGCAGCGGATCAAAGGTGACTCTTTTCAATGAGCCAGGGAAACGCCAACCAGCGAGTCATGCAGATGCACATATCAGCACATCAGCAAGTGATGGACCAGCAACGCTGTGCAATCTGCAAAGACGCTACATCATGCCAACGACATACAGTTGGTCATTGCAGGAAAATGCACACGTGTGCTGGCATACCCAGATTCCCCAGACACTCATTGGTCCGAGCTGAGCACCTTGCTCTTTGCACTTCTGGGTGCGTTTTGCGGATCGGATGTCACATTTGAGCTGCAAACGGTATACGGCGGCTTGCTTCGTTTCGACTTCAGGCAGCACCTCTGGTGTGGCTGGGCAGATGTAGCATTGTCGAGGCAGATGACCGTCATGAAGGTGTGGTTGCTCACAGCAAAGCCAGATAGTGTGTTCATGGCTGGTGGCACCACCTGCAACATGTGTTCTGTGGGTCTGCAGCAACATATCCTCTACATCTCAGTGCAGAGCAAGCCAAGCGAGTCGGAGTGTTGCAGAGGATGCCTGTGGAATGTCCTGCAGATCAATTGCCACAATCAGCCATTGTGGGCGCTGCGGGCGCTCTGCTCTCTATCAGCACTGGTGAAACCGGAACTCTGCTGGAGCGTTCAAGCACAGCCAGTGTCGATGGATGGATTGCACCCGACCCTGGGCTGTGCTCCTTACAGGAGTGCACATTGCAGAGGTGAGCTCTGCTGGCTAGCAATGCGCTGTCACTCGGTGAGTAAATCCGCAGCTGACAGCTCGCTCAGTGTCGCACAGCAGGTCGTCTGACATGCGCATGGATGCTTGTGCCCTCCTCTGAACTCCTCTCAATGGTGTGTGCCTTGCTTCTGGCCGCAGGTGGAACCCTCACCTGGCCCTGCTGCTGACTGCTGCAGGCGCATCTCCCACGAAGCTCCGCCTTGATGCCACACATCTCGATGACCTGGACACACTGCCTGCTGCGCTCTGCACGCTGCACAACCTGCGCAGACTGACCCTGTACGACCTGTTCGCCTTCGACCCATCCTGGCGCTTCACCAGCTTGAAGGTGCGCTAGCCTGATGACTTCACCAAGTATTGTTGCCGTGAAAGCATGCTCAGGGGGACTTGTCCTGTGGTTCATATAGTCAACCTTCTGCATCTGATGTTGGGACTGACCTTGGCAAGAAATGCAATCAACATGACCGTACCACTCATGAAGTACGCCTCCACACCAGGCTTGCTGTGTCGGTAGGTGCTGACGCACCTGGAGTGGGGTTGTACGACCACGAACATGATCCAAGACTTCCGATGGCTGGAGGGTTTCCCGGCACTGCAGGAGCTCATCATCTGGGCATTCATGGCGTTACCGAGGCCCTGGTCGCTCCGGTGCTCGCGCTCCGCCGTCTGAAATTGCTGGGATCTGTGCGATGTCGTAGAGGAAGATGGTTTTGAGTTGGACAGGCTATGCGCGCAGCTGTCTATGCAGCAGCCACCGTGCGCCATGCGCATTACACGCTGGGAGTAGTACGGTTGGTGACGCGCATGCGGATGTGCACACTTCGTACTGCTTGGTCAGCGAGAGCAAGTTGACAATCAGGACCTGCATCAAGAGCCCACTGGCGTCTCTCGGTGTCTGTAGACCGTACGTGCTTCCTGCCCTCCCGACTTCCAGCTCATTCAACACAGGGCCTCTGCTCGGCATTCGCACACGCGCACGCATGCTGTTGCAGCGGCAAATGCGAATCAGCACATCAGCATTGCCTGCTGTTCACAGGAGTAGAACATAGTTACTACGTTTGTCGCAGCCCCTGTGGCAACCAGAGGAGAGGTTTGCCATCACTCAGCGGCAGTGCATTTCGGGAACGAGCACACGACCTCAGAAGCCATGGCGATTGGTCAGTAACGGTCTTTCTGTCATTCCTCACGAACAAAACATGGCGCCGAAACGATCAGCCGCCGAAGCAGCGGCGCCCGTGATCGAAGAGGAGGCGGCCTTTCCTCGCGGCGGTGGCTCAAGACTGTCCGCGTTGGAAGCCAAACAGCTGCGCGCTGAGGGTGCTGCACAGGCCCGAGCAGATGCGGCTGCCGGTGGCTCCCGCAAAAAGCAGAAGAAGCTTACCGACTCGGTGCATGCCCATCGCTTGCTTGCTAAGTCACGTCTCACATGCGTGTTGAACATGGTACCCAATTGATCTGCGGCACGGTACCAGTGTAAACCTGTGGCACTGTCTGCACAGGCTCCATTGCGGGGTTGCTACACACTGAGATGACGCCGCGTTTTGCCGCAGGGTGGCGCCGGGTTTCTGGGCACAGCCGCTGCAGCAGCTGCCAGCGGCGGCGGCAAGCTGCCTAAGTTTGTGGAGTTGCTCAAATTCAAGGTCTGGATTGTCGATGGAGCCTTTTATCACCTTGGCTGTGCTATCACTGCACGGTGCCAGGAAGCATCCCGCAGAAAACACACATTGCCGGCAAAGGTCAGCAGTTGAGACATCCCTCGAATCCTTCACCGCTGCAGAACCTGGCGGTGGGCATGCGGGTGTGGGGATCGGTGCTGGAGGCGTCGCAGCGAGGCCTGATGGTGGGCCTGCCGCACGGTCTGCGCGGCCGCGTCTCACCTGCCGAGGTGAAGACGTGCACCGGAGAATCCACTGCAGCTTGCCCGTCTGTACTTGTCATGGCCACAGCAGCAGAGGCTGGTGGCGCTGCCACACCGTCTGCGCGGCCGGATGTGGTCCACTTATGGAGGTGAAGGTGTGCACGAAAGCATTCAATCAAGGGGCTTGTTTCTCACAACCGCATCACCTGGAGCAGAGGAGGCTCGTGATAGCGCTGCCATGCGGTCTGCGCGGCCGTGTGGCGCTGGCCGAGCTCGCCGCCGTCACAGCTGGAACCTGGATGCAGGCGTCCAGGGAGTCATGTTCCTGTTCACACGGAAATGTCGCGCCGAGGGCTGGCGGCGGGGCTGTCAAACTGGCCTGCTCAGATGCATTTCTCCTGCTGAGCTGGAACTGCAGGCAATGTGCACATTGTCTCTGGTATATATTTTACGGGGATGGAGCAGCTACAGCCTTCCCTGGGCGTGATGCTGCGGAAGCCTCGCTGCCTCGCCCGGCCAGGGTGAGATGTGACATGTTCCTCAGGTGCCATTGGCAAATGCCACACTGCTGGACCAATGTGCCATAGGAGGGATGGCCACGGAGCTGAAGCTGTTGCATTCTGCGCGGCTGTCCCAGCGCACGTTGTCAGGTAGTCCCGCAGGCGAGAAGACGCGCAGCTCCGATGGATATTGCATGTGCTACTTGAAGAATTGCTGGTCTGGCACTCTATGCGCCACGACGCATGGTCAGCATGGCACCGGCCCGCTATCCTCAACACCAGCCTTTTGTACATGCTGACGGGAACTTCTTTGAGCACGCAAATGAGTTGGGCACCATGTTGTGTAGCGTGTCAGCTGCTGCTGCAGCCTGCCTTGGACGCTCCGGCTACCTTGGCATAGGCACGCTCCGACTGCTGAGGCACGCGCACATTCAGATATCTGCTTGTCTGCTTGCAATGCTTGCAGGCGTCAGATGTGCTGGCGGGCATGCTGAAGAAGGCTGGGCTGGCGGACGGGGTTCTGCCAAAGGGCGCCGCCAGGCCTGCGGGTGTGCCGCAGCTGCCGGAGATTTTTGCGGTGGGCCAGCGGGTGCGCTGCACCGTCATGGGCCTGCAACAGGTGGGATCGCATCTCAACTTCGCAACTTCGAGTTCGGTTTCCAGCGTTCACTCAGTTTGAAGCTATGTTGGGCGTGCCGCAGCCGCCGGAGCTTTCCACGGTGGGCCAGCTGGTGCGCTGCACCGTCATGGGCCTGCAGCCAGTGAGGTTTCCCAGGTTGTGATGTTGGATCTGCGGGATGTATTCCTGATTTGCTGCAATTCGATAAGCAGGGCGAACGCAGCCTGCCAACAGGTCCTGCTGTGTGATGTAGACCCTGCTGTTATGTCCGTGGTAGGGGGAGAAGCGCAGATGAGCGGCACTGTCGCTGCATTTGGCACGGCTGAACGGCCCGGTGGCGCTGTAGGAAATATCTTGGGTTGCAATCTTGGTTTTCATTCCTCAAAAGCGACCCTCCTATTCTGTTCGTGGCAGGGCGACAAGAGCAAATGGGTGGCGCTGCCGCTGCACGCTGCACAGATGCACGGGCTGGACGGCAGGGCCGGTGCCGACAGGCTGCATTTTGTTCTGCAGCCCCTCAGTTTGCGGTTCCTGAGCAGGCGTCCTGCTTGTGTGCGACAGGGCGAGAAGAGCAAGCGGGTGGCGCTGTCGCTGCATGTGGCGCGGCTGAATGGGCCGGCAGGCGCCGACGGGCTGCATGCCGGGGCGGTGGTGCCGGCGGCGGTGAAGGCAGTGGAGGACCACGGCTACTCCCTCACCTTCGGTATCAAGGTGCCCAGATCCACACTTGCAGTCAGACTTGTCAAAAATCAGCAAATATCGTGGAGGAGGATAGGCTACTTCAGTGGTCGGCGGCGGTGAATGTGGTGGAGGACCATGGCTCATTAGTCAACTAGAGCATCCAGGTGGGTCCTGTGCACGAATTCAGCGTCGCAAAGCCTTTCTTGCAACATGGCTGGGCCTGTTTAACGCGACAGTCTTGCCAGCGGTGGCCATGGCTGCGCAAGATCATGAGTGCTTCTGGCATCTGGACCTATGATATCTCCTCAATGATGGAACCAAGCTCTGTGTGGGGTCCCTGCATGTAGACAGGTCACGATCTCGGAAAGCTGACGTGCTGTCCTGCCCACCCTGCTGCTAGAGCAGTGAGCCGGCAACGCCATGGTTGCAAAGGCTCTTGAGTATCTGGCGCATGACTGCTGCGCTGGCTCCCAGGCGCACATGCAACCATGGCCCTCCCTGCTGAGATGTGGTCATAACTGTCTTCGCAACCCTCGCAGGGCACGCCAAGCTTCATGTTGGAGCCAGAGACTGCACAAGTGTTCCGGGCTGTAGAGTTTGGAGGTTGTCGTGTGATGAACCAGCTGCTTTGCTCGACATACTCGCATTTGTATTGCAGGGTCTATCGGGCCTCCTGGAGATGGGAAGCTACTCAGCACACCTGACCATGAGACTGCCACTGGGCGTGGCGGACCTTTGGTGGCCCAGTGCAGACGCCCTCGTCGATCGAACCTGATGGACACCAACTTTTCAATGAAATATTTGCCATGTGCTAGGGCGTGTCGGGTTTTCTGAAGAAAGCGGATGTGGAGGGCGCCCTCAGCGCCGGGGCGCTGCTGGATGTCGCGATCCAGTCGGCCGCCGACAAGCGGCTCGTGACCGTGACGGCGGTCCGGGAAGCGGTGGCGGGCGGCGTTCTGAAGGACGACGCAGCCACAGACCTAGGTGGACATCAGCTTACCCTCGGAAATTTGAGTTCACATCCGCACAGTGCCAACAGGCAGCTCGTGGTGATGATGGTGGCGCAGGACGCAGTGACGGGCACGTCTTCTGAGGATTGATGCAGCCCACGGGCCTGGGTGAGCACGATCTTGACCACGAGCCATGTGTTGAACAAAAGAACCAATACCATGACAGGCGGCTCTTGACAGCCACAGTGTCATGCAATGCGGTAGGGGGTGGGGTGCTGAACGATGATTCCGCCACAACTGAGTTTGACAGACTTCACCCTGCCCTGTCTGTGGGCAAAGTGTGTGAGGCTTGATTGCTTTGCAGCGCACCACTGATGTGCCCAGCAGGCAATTGGCTGCGACCTGCTAAACCTGGTCCATGCCGATGGGCAAGTCTGATGTTAGTGCTGCGCTGCAATACAAGCTGCACAGCGCTCATTGACGCGTTGCAGCAAGAATCCACAGTGCACATCTTTGAAACCTTGGGTTGCACTGCATTGATTAGCTCCGTGGACACCTGTCCTCACATCACCCCATGCGCCATGCTGGTGGACAAAAACTGCCAGGCTTCGCCGTCAAAATTCCACCTGCATGCTGACCATTGCTCAAGCACTTGGAGGGGCTTACTGACGAGCTCGGACGATCCGCCATGTAAAACCCGCAGCTGCAGTCAGTTTCGCAGCGCACTGACGATCGAGCGCGTCAAGCCAGTGTTTGCTAACGATGCCCATGTCGCGCCGCTTTGCAGGGAGCCTGTTGCCGGGGGCGCTGGTCAATGTGCGTGTCAAGGCGGTGCTGTCGGACGGGCTGCTGGTGTCCTTCCTCACCTACTTCACCGGCACCGTGGACCCCTTTCACCTGGGCCAGGCATGGTCCACTGCTGTGATGAGTCACGAGTTGTTGGCAGCGCCTGTCATGCCAAGATCCCATAAGAGTGCGAGTCATAGCAGCCAGCGGATTGCATAGTAAAGTAGCCTGCGGCTCGAGGCCCGCATCCTGGCGGTCAACAAGGGAATGGCTGGAACACATGGGTGCTCAGATGTTGTGCCTTTCGCTGCTCGGCAGGAGCTGAAGTCGTTCGAGTCGGGCCAGCGACTCAGGGCCCGCATCCTGCAGGCAGACATCCCAAGTTGCTGCTTTAACGCTCAGCCCTTCATGTTCCGCAGGAGCTGAAAAACTTCGAGGTGGGTCAGCGGCTCAGAGCCCGCATCCTGGCGGTTGACCCCGCGGCCAAGACGGTCGCGCTGTCGCTGCTGCGCCACCTGCTGGCGTCATCCTCTGACTACCAGCTTCCAGCGGTGCGCCTCACCAGATTCCGTGCACAAGTTTGGTTGCCCATGTCGCCTGATGAGACAAGACGGTCGCGCTGTCGCTGCTGCGCCACCTGCTGGCATCATCCCCCGACTGCCAGCTTCCAGCGGTGGGCCTCAATTCGGTTCTGTGAAGATGCTTGATTGCCGATGTTTCGCTGAGCAGACGAAATGATTGCGCTGTCGCCGCTGGGGCACCCGCTGGCATCGTCTTCCAACTGCCAGCTTCCACCGGTGCGGCTCAATACAAGTCTGTGCGTCCACTGGTCGCCAATTTGTACTGCACACCTCAACACGATTGCGCTGTCGCTGCTGCGCCACTTGCTGGCGCCATTGTCCGACTGCCAGCTTCCAGCCGTGCGTCTCACCTTGGGTTTGTGTGCAAATTTGTTGCCACTTCCTGCGGCCAAGACGGCGCGCCGTCACTGCTGCGCCACCTGTTTGCAACATCCTCCGACTGCCAGCTTTCTGCGAAGCGGGGCATTCTATTCGATCCTGTGCGAGCATAAGCCTCACCATTCTCCGGGTAGTGTCACAAACAGTCGCACCATCGCCCATCGCTGCTGTGTCACCAGGTAGCGTCGTTTCCCAACCACCGGCTTCCAGCACGTGGCCTCACTCCAAATGTGATCAACTTCTATTTGCCAGGTAGAAGCCTGTGTTTTATTTATCAGGTCAAGACGGGGTCACTGGCCACGGAGGCTACTACGCTGCTCGGTTGCTTGCCTGCCTGTCACGAGATCAGGTCCAATCAACTTTTCAGGAGGGCTCCCCTGCTGTTCAGCGGCAACCTCATTCCTGCACGGTGGTGGTGTCGCTTCTGCCTGTCAACCCCGGCAGCCGCCCTTCTTCCTTTTGCAGGACCGCAACTCCACCCTGGCTGTTGTGCAGCTTGGCATCGTCTAGACACGGCGGTGGTTTGCTGGACCCTGGGCTGGGCGTTGTGTTCGGGCTTCCTGTCATCTCTCGCAGCTGCCTTTGTCATCGAAGAAGGCTGCAAGTCCGGTCTGCTTGCTCTGCAGGTTGGCACCATCTTTGCGGACGCGCCGTTCTTTCAGGACTTGGTGGTGCAGCGGGTGGTGCTCAATGCCGGTGGCCCTGGGGGCTGTCTCTCTCGAGTGCCGCGGAAAGTTCAGCTGGGCTGAAAGTCCGGCCGGCTGCTGTGCAGGTCGGCGCCGTCTTTGAGGATGCCGTGGTGCAGCGCGTGGACCAGGGGCTGGGCGTCGTGTTCAGGCTGCCTGGCGGCGCCACGACACACGCTGCTGCTGGCTTTGCACACGTGTCTGCACTGAGCGACAGCCGCATCGACAGAATCGAGAAGGTGAGGTTCTGTTTACATGACAGACACGTGATTTGTACCGATCCCAGACAGTGTGGCATAGTCCGACACCCACGCCATCGTCGTGCGTGCTGCCGGCCGCGGCAGCACGCGTCGGGAAGAAGCAACTGCATATGATCCACTTGTGCGCCCCGCAAAGGTCGCCTGCAGGATCTGCTGGCTCGGCACCTCAATTCGGACCCCGTTGCTGCACGCCCGCACGCGCTGCACTCCAGGCTGCAAAACTTGCTACGGGGCAGAGCTGTATCAGCAGCAAGCGTGCGTGCTTCTGTATGCGTGTGCTAAGCTGGACAGCCTCCGCCCTGTTGCTCCCTTGCGTGCTTTACAACTGTTCGGCCCCCCTGCAGCCGCAATTCGTGCGGACATGTGTGCGGGTCATCGCTTATGCAGGCCACATGTGTGCGACCGATGCTTTGCCGATGCCAATGTCCACGGCACTCGCAGCCCGCCGCGCAGTGCTGACCCACCAAGCTGCACTGTTTGGCAGCTCATTCGACGCCGAGCGCCAGCTCATCAAAGCTCGGCACCTTCACACTGCTTGCTGCCGGCTCCCAAGCTCGCACAGAAATTGAAGCTCAAGGTCATTAGCCGCCCACCCCGCGAGCTGTCATACTGCGCTGGGAGCCGTGTGGGCGATCGCCAAAATGCCTGAGAAGCTCCCTCAACCCTATAGGCATCCAAGCTGGAGCAGGCGGTGGAGGTTGTGGGAGCCCGCCCCATGGACAGCCTTGCGGTGCTGGACGCCATATTCTCCAAGGTGTTTACTACAATTGCTTTTCCTGCAGGCATCAAGCCGGGGTGGAGGTCGAGATCGTCGGCGCCCGCCCCATGGACGGCCTGGCCGTGCTGAGCGCCATCTGCATGAAACCCACAACCGTCTGACAGGCTGGCTTGACCCCGCAGGCTTTCAGGCCGGGGCAGACGGTGAAGGTGAAGGTCGTGGGCGCCCGCCCCATGGACGGGCTGGCGGTGCTGACCGCCAAGCCGTCGGCGGTGGAGGCCGCCGCGGCGCCGGCGGCGGCGCTCGCTGCGGGGCAGGTCGTCACCGGGCGCGTCGCCTCGATCGACGACAAGGGCGCCGTGCTCACGCTGTCGCCGGGCGTCAGGTGTGTCTTGGCGGTTGTTTCACGCGTTGCGCCCTCCTCATCGGGCTGGAACTCTGCGCAGCGCATTCACTGAGCTCTTCTTAGTTTTGCCTCTTACCGCTGCCTAGCCGCCGGGTCCTCCCATGCTCTTGCCTCGACTGGAGTGCAGGAGGTAGCAAAATTATGTTCCTGGCCAGCTGTGGTGCGGTGCCGTGCCCGTGTTCTTCTTTGCTCAGGCCGCTTGTGTTCGCCATACAGCACTGCATGCAATGTGAAGCCGGCAAGGTCCCGCTCCAAAGCACTGTCCACGCAGGATTCACTTTAACCCAATCAGAACACATCCAGCCTGCCAAGCCAGCTTGCTGGTCGGTACGAGTCTGGTGTGATTGCCGGGCATTTGTTTCTTGATTTTGGTTTGATGCCGGCGGTGAGGATGTCGAAATGCAGCAGGCTGTCGGTCAAGAAGAGCGTCGTGGGGTTTGCATATACTGTGTCAACACACATAGCAGATTTGAGACTCGTCAACTGCGCTGGCCACCCATTCCACCAGTGCACCTCAGCGATGCTGGCGGCAGCAAGGGCAAGGCGATGTGGGCAGTGGGTTAGGATGCGACTGACGCCGGCCCTGAACCAAAAGCTTCTGACGATCCACGTGACCTGATGTTCGCGGGGCATTCGTTCCGCTGGTGCACCTGGGCGGTGCTGGCGGCAGAAAGGGGACAGCAAAGTGGGCCATTGGCCAGGAGGTGACCGCGCGGGTCCCAAATCGGAAAACAGCTGCTGATTCATTTCGGACGATGTTGTGCAGGGCATTTGTTCCGCTGGTCCACCTGAGCGATGCCGGCGGCAGGAAGGGCAAGGCCAAATGGGCCGCTGGCCAGGAGGTGACCGCGCGAGTCCTTGAGACGGACGCCGCATCGAAACGCACCACCGCCACGCTCAAGAAGACGCTGGTCAACTCGAAGCTGCCGCTCATCATCCACCTCCAGGTGATGAATGCGCCATCAGTTCTCTTGCGTTCTCGGCATGCTGATGCAAATCGGCTTCAGCTGCCTGAACGTGTTGATTGTGAGATGCAGAGGTGCAGCATGTTTTTGACATCGATATCAAGCAGGCAGTATCTGACATGTGAGCTTCTCACAACTTAGCGGTCCCCTGAAAGTAGTCACCTATGCTGCAGAGGATGCCAATCCAGGCACCCGCACGCACAGCACTGTTTCTTGGTGTTGCCGATGTCAAGTCACATCACCAGGTCTGCTCAAACTCTCGTAACCTTTGCACAGGATGCGATTCCGGGAACGCGCACGCACGGCACCGTCACCGGCGCCACGCCCACCGGCGTCTTCGTGTCGTTCTTCAATGGCATCCGCGGCCTGGTTCACGCCTCGGCGCTGGGCCTGACCGAGGACCAGACGCCTGAGGACGCCTTCAAGGTCGGCCAGGTATGAAAGCCTGAATCCTCTGTGTGCGCGGTCTGAAACCAAATTTGATCACAGTCAACCGGCAAGGGCGGGTGCATGCGTTGGCACCAGACGCTTGAGAACGCCTGCAAAGTCGGCCAGGCAAGCTGATCCTCTCTCATAGAGAATAGTCATTGACGCAGCGCTAAATGTGTCTCAACCCTCGCATTGCAAAAGGCACAAATGTGCAATGATCAGGCAGCTTGTGTACGTAGGGTGCAACCCTGGCAAATGTGCTCTGCTACACTGCGATCCATAAACCATGCTGCAACGACGAGATGCTGAACGAATTCAGTCAGGGCTCTGATGGTGCCGGTTGTGCCCGGCAGGTGCTGAAGGTGCGGGTCATGTCGGTGGACGCCGCCAGGCGGCGGCTGACGCTCGGGCTCGCCACCGCGGCTGCCCCTGCACCGGGCGCTAAGCCGGCTGCTGCAGGTGAGACGATGTGCTCAACCATTTTGGCAGTGTGCGTGGCGCTGTGTGTGGCTGGTCTGTCGTCCAACACTGACTGCAAGCTGCTGCATCTGGTCAGTGCCAAACTCTCGGGCACCTGCTATGGACGCATTGCGCAAGCCCCATCATCTTGGCATGCGCACCAGCTGTTCAGACCACCATGGTGCATCACGGGTGCTGCAGTACTCTGGCGAACGATGCTGGCGCACTGGCGGTTTACTGTGCCCAGGCACCATGATGAAGGCCAGGAGCACTCTGTCCAGTTCCAGGAATGCTGCTGTGAATGCGCAGGTGCTGCGGAGGCGGCGAACGGCGGCGATGCGCTGGCGGCGCTGCGGCCAGGCGACGTCGTGGACAGCTGCACCGTCGCCGCCGTGCATGGCGAGGTGCTGCGTCCGCTTCCTGTTTCCTGCTTCCTGCATTCTGACACGCCCTGTTCACGAATGGCTGACACTGAGCACAGCAGCTTGGACACATCAAAGTGAGGTGTCCTGGCCCTGCCTTCTCTCAGCGCATCACACCCTGCAGATGGTGTCAGGATCGGAGCAGCACTCTCGATGCCAAGCAAACTCCTCAAGCTGACACTCTCGGTGCCATGCAAACTCCTCAAGCTAAACCCTCACATGCACAGGGTGCGGGCTTGTACTACGAGGTTGAGCTGCCCGGCGGGGCCAGGGGCCGCCTGGATGCGCCGCACCTGGCGGACCACCCTGCAGCGGTGGAGGCGCTGCGCGAGGCGATCGGCGCGGACGTAGGGGCGGCACTGGGGCCGCTGCTGGTTCTGGAGCGACTGGAGGTGAGGAAGCATAGCCTGCTGGGGACTGCCGGCGCGCTGTCGATTGCATCCAGTGCCGAAGAAGGAATGTTGACAAGTGGGAAGTCATTCGCACCGGCGCACAGGCAGCCGGTGCTGCAGCTTCCAGAGGTTGTCCAACACTGTGTGCACTCGTTACATGTTCGAATGCACCTGTTAATGTTCTCCGCTACCTGCTGACAGAAGTGAGCCAATGCTGATCAACACGCCAGCCTGCAGATGTGTGAGCCAAAATCCTGCATACATGGCTCATGCCGATGCTGATAGAGGTCGTCCTCATCTGCTGGCTGAATATTATCATCGATCACTTTGGGGCTGCATATTGCATGAGCAGGCGTCTACTCAACATCTGCGTGCTGCAAAGGCCATTGAGCTGCCTTCTGCCGGCGCACCCTGAAAGCAGCCTGACATCACTGGCATGCCTGCATGTTGTGTGTCAGGGCTAACAAGGTGGTGAGCTGCGCACATGCGGCTTGTGATGCAGACCTTGCAACTTCACGCTCAAATGCCAGCCAGGAAATGTGTTTTCTCGAAGCTCAGGGCAAATGTTGGAAGAAGATGATGGCTGCAGCACCAGCCGGCGCCCTGCCCACTACGACTCGCAGGGAACGAGGCTCCAATCCATTGTCTGATGTATCAACAGCATTTTGACACCCATCGTTTCGACTGCAGCGCATCAACATGGGTGTGCACGTACCCTTGCATGACTATCCTCATCGCTGCTGCCCCAGCTGGAGCGCTGCTGTCAGTATATTGCAGTCGTAGTTTGAATGTGCATTTTGTGACCCTTGCTTCTGTGACGCGCAGCGCATCAAGATGGTGCGGGTGTCCCGCAAGGCCAGCCTCGTGGCTGCTGCCTCGGCTGGAGCGCTGCCGTCCGAACTCGAAGACGTGCGGGAGGCGGCGCTGCTGCCTGGCTACATCGCCTCCCTGACGGCGGACGCCGCCTACGTCAGGTGGGAGCGCGACTACACAAGCCTCTGAACGACTTGCACGGTCATCTGCACTTCCGAGATGATTGACATGATTGACGATGTCGAAGAGGCAGTACTGCTGCCGTGAATATTGAATTTGGAGGCATGCGGCGGGGTGGCGGGGCATGTCTGCCTGCCGCAGTTGTTGAACAACCTCGTTGTCCATCAAGCTCTCCTATATGTCGGAGTTGCTTTCCAGCACTTCGTTGAGCGCTCGAGGGTTGGACTTGCAGGTTTGGCGGTGGCTTGACGGGGCGTGCCGGGCTGCCGCAGCTGGCGGACAGCTTTGTGAGCGACCCGGCACACCACTTTGCCATCGGCCAATCCGTGCGTGCGCAGATCGTGCAGGTCAGGCCGTCACTTGCACGCAAATGCATGCAAAGTGTCAGCACACCGTCTAATCAGAGAAGGGATGGACCCTATGGATAGCCTGACTGACTGTTCAGCACACCATTCAGCCGTTTGTGCTGCAGCATGCTGGTAGTGTGGTCTGAACCCTGCTGACATCAGGCACTGCTTGATGTGCATGGATGCTGCAGCTGTGCCCCAGCTAATGCTGTGGTGGCTACGGAGCTCCGGCACCGCTGGTGCTTATCGCACTTGAAGACCCAAGACAGACAATCTCATTAGCTTCCACCAACCACACTCGCAACGATGTTGCCTGCGAAATCCTGTCGAGCAGCATGCACCAACATGCCATCTTGGGCGAGAGCAGCGATATGCACAATCGTTTCGTTGTTGCAGACGAGGGAAACCTTGCTTTCATCAGCATTCGCCAACCAGCGCAACACCTCTGTTGAGGCCAGACTTGTGGAACCTGGCAGCACTCTCCCGTGATGTTCTGCAACGTTACCGGAGAGGCGGCAGTTTGGTAGGAAACTCAAGCCTGTGCTGGTCGCATGTTCTCTTGCCTATAGACCCAGACTCTAGACAGCCTGTGCCCATGAGATGCTCTTGACAGAGTAGCATAGGTAGATCAGGAGCGGTCAGCGCTCAAGTATGGTTCTCAAGCCTGCGCAGCTGGCGTCATCCACCGCCATTGCACCCAGTCTTTGCACAGCTTATGTCAACAAGCTTTGACTTTGTGGCACAGGTGGACCACGAGCGGCGACGCTTCAGCGTGACATAAGCCCGTGCTGCTGGTAGTTACTGCCGTTACATCCAGTCTTGAAGCAGCCGCTTTGACAATAAACCCTGAATGTGTGGCACAGGTGGACCAGGAGCGGCGGCGCTTCAGCATAACGCTCAAGCCGGCGCTATCGACGTCATCTTCCGCCATTACACCCAGTCGTTGGGCAGCTTGTTGGAGCAACAAAATTTTGATGTTGGGATACAGGTGGACCAGGAGCGGCGGCGCTTCAGCGTAATACTCAAGCCGGCGCTCGTGGCATCGGCCCACACTAAATCAGTCCAGTTCTTTGGGCGGGGCATTCTATGACTTGTTTCGAATTTGCAGGTCGATCAGGAGCGACGGCGCTTCAGCGTGACGCTCAAGCCGGCGCTGGTCGCCTCGCCAGACGCGGCACTGCTGGCGTCGCTGTTTGCCGACCTCGAGCTCGCAGCGCGGCTGCGGTGAGCCTGCTTCCATTACATGTTCCTCCGCCTGATGACCTCATGCTGATAGCGCTGCAATGCTGCTGGCAGGTCTGTCGACAGATTGGCCGCCCAACCACAGGCGATGCCTGGGCTGCTGCATTGGCTTGTGCACTGCTTGCATGACGAGGCGACTTGCGTGCAGATGCTTGCCATATCCACCAACTATAAGTCGTCTGAGAGCCTTCCTGCTCTCAGACGACTTGAATGCCTCCAGTTTTGACCTGACAGTCACTCCACAGACCTTTAGTGCCAGAGCAAACACAACTGCCATGGCTGGGCACAGCTTGCCAAGCACACTCAATTACTCGACTGTTCAGCCCTTACTGCCAGTTCATCACCTTCACCCTCAACCGTCACCAATACAGGAGTGCTGCCAGTCCCGAGGAGGCGGCAACCCCGTGGGAAGCTTTTGCCATCGGCAGCCTGGCGGCGGGCGCTGTGTGATGATGATGCATGCGACTGGTTTGGTCATCAACCCCCTCAGATTACCACTGCAGGAATGCTGCAAGCCCCGAGGAGGCGGTAACCCCGTGGGACGCTTTTACCATCGGCAGCCTGGCGGCGGGCACGGTGTGATGGTGCATGCGATTGGTTCGATTATTGACTCCTCACAGTACTACTGCAGGAGCGCTGCAAGCCCTGAAGAGGCAGCAATCCCATGAGACGCTTTCGCCATCGGCATCTGGCGGCGGGCGGTGTGTGATGATGCATGCGATTGGTGCTGTTCCTCAGTCCTTACATTGCTACTGCAGGAGCGCTGCAAGCCCTGAGGAGGCCGCCACCCCGTGGGACGCTTTTGCCATTGGCAGCATAGCAGCTGGCGTGGTGCACGCGCATGAGGACTTTGGCGTCACGGTCGACCTGGAGGCGGACGAGAATGTGGTCGGCCTCATCTCGCCTGGGCAGGTATTGTGTACGGTGTATGTTTCTCCAGTGTGAGGCGCATTCAAGGAGTCTGGCGTCACAGTAAAAAGGTCAACAGCTAGAAATTGCAGTCCACCTCGAACTCAGGCCGGGTAACCTCATCTTTGGCACGGCGATGGCATTCTGTTGCATGGTTCAACCACCCATCGATGGCACAGATGGCCTAGGTTGTGGACTTTCGTAAACACTACGCCTTCTGGTTTGACAGAGGAATGTGTGCCACACTGCCTGACTGCCTGTGCCACTATGGGAGACAGCCACATCCTTGTGGTAGTGTGACCACATAATCTCGCCGCCTGGCAGCTCCTGATGTCCGCTTGCATCGTGAGGCGTGCGGCAGCATGCGGGTGTGACTGATGCATGGAAGCAGCACACCCATCCAGCCATCGTGATGCATTAGAATGGACGTTATGCTTAATTCTCCTCCGTGCCTGCATGTTGGATGTCGGCCCAGCCCGGGCTGCATGTGGTACTTTGGCCATGGCGCCGATTGCTGTTGCAGGACTTTTGCACATTAGCTTGCTGGAAGGACTGTCCAGTCGCTTTTAGATTTGTGCTGACATCTAGAGAGGCAGCAGTGAAGCTGGCAGATGGTGCTGCGCTGACGGCAAAGCTCTTGCCCATCAGCAAGGCTGACGGCGTGGTGGATCTTGATGCGGCACTAGTGATGCTGCAGATATAGGACACCCCGTGCTGACCTGTCTCTGGTGTATCCCACAATAGGAGGGCGACTCGAAGCCCGCTGTTGGCGCAGCGCTCTCGGCGCGGGTCCTGGACGTCAGCAAGGCAGACGGCGTGGTGGACCTCAGCGTGGCGCCGGCGCTGCTGAACACCGCGTCGCAAAATGGCAAGGCGTCGAAGAAGGAGCCAAGGGCCGAGAAGCTGAAGGTGTGACATCGCGTTTGGCCCTCTCTGACAATTTGCGTGGCAAAGCTTAGGCATTTGGGTTTGGAATGCAGTGAGGCGTGGACGCTGCTGCCAGCGGCGTCGCACAATGGTGAGAGATGTCCAATCGAGGAGCACACAGCCTAGCATTGAAGGTACAGCCTTTGTAGCTTCCGAACATCCGAGAACAGCCTCGCACTCTGCTGTGCTGCAGAGGACATATGAACATGTGGCTGCTCCTGCTGCCAGCGGCGGCCCATGGCAAGGCGTCAAAGACAGAGTGCCATACTGATGAGTGGACGACGACAGAACAAACTGGTGTTTCAAGTCAAATTCTATCCATCGATGTCAATTCTCTTCACGCATGTAGGTGTCGACAGACAAGCTGAAGGTGTCGGTGCAGCTGGTCAAGCCGGGTCAGCTGGTGGTGTCTTGCTGTCATGCTTGTTTCTGATATTGGGTCATTCCCCTTGGGCAGGTGTCAGCCGACAGACTCGAGGTGACGGTGCAGCTGGTCAAGCCAGACTACCTGATGGTGTCTTGCTGCAACGATTGTCTCTGGTATGGGGTGATCTCACGCGGGAAGGTGTCAGCCGACAAACTCGAGGTGACGGTGCAGCTGGTCAAGCCAGATTACCTGATGGGGCCTGAATGTAGAAGTCACAATCGACAAGCCTTCTCTGCACTCATGCAGGTGTCTGCCCAGAAGCTGGAGGTGACGGTAAAGCTGGTCAAGCCGGAATACCTGGTGGTGCCTGAATGCAAAAGTCACAACCGGCAAGCCTTCTCTGCACTCATACAGGTGTCTGCCGACAAGCTGGAGGTGACGGTGCAGCTGGTCAAGCCGGATTACCTGGTGGTGTCGCTGCCGCGGCGCAAGCCCACTGTCGCACCCACCCTGGGGTTCCTGTCCACCAAGGTGCGCATGCAGTCCTCTGAATCCAGCGAGACCATCTGTTGGAGACGGTCAAAGAGCCAGACTACATGGTGGTGTCGCTGCCCTGGCGCAAGTCGCATGTTGCACCTACCGTGGGTTTCCTGTCGACCAAAGTGCGACAGCAACACCCTTGTGGTGTGCACCCTGCGCTCTGCTTGCTGCATCTGTGACAGATGATTGACTCTAAGCCAACGCTGTCTTGATGGAAGCGCAGCCCTAAGAGCATCACTCAGACGATGGGAAGAGCAGCACTAAGAGCATGTGAAATTGCGACTCTGACCTCTCGATTGAGATGCGACCTCGAGCGGCTCTGCTGCCATGTCGCAGGACTACAACCTGCTTGTGTCGGCGGCGGATGACGCGCCGCGACGCTTCAGCATTGGCCAGCAGCTGCACGCCACCATCACCCAGCTGCCCAGCGCTGAGACAGGTGAGGATTTATCGAGAAGGTCAGCAATCTCTGAGTTGTCGGGTCTTTGCCCGATGCCACCGCCAGGGAAGTGCACTCTCAACAAAGGCTGGGTTAGACGGAGTGCTGCGCACAACTGTGACTGCATACATGGCTTGCACAGGCAAATGCCTGGTGATGCACCTAGCCGACCAGCCCATGCAGATCTGCCTGCCGCTGCTGGCCGGTGGCCCTCCTCTGTCATCTGACATTCTGTGTAACTTGTTTAATTGCAAGCGGGTGGCCATGGTCATGCAGTCGAAGGCGGCAGCTGCCGCCGCTGGTACAGCTGCACATAAGTGCCTGCTTGCCTGATCAGGCTGGCGTTTCACGCCCCTCTGATCAAATGTAGGCGGTCGGTTGCTGATGCACATGGCGGTGCAATAGGAGGCGGCTGCTGCCGCTGGTGGTGCAGCTTCTGAGATGCGCGCCCTCGGCTCATGTAGCTGTCATCTTGCAATGCCTGAACTTCATATCCAGCGGGTGGCTGCTGATGGCCACGACGGCGCAGTCAAAGGCGGTGCTTGCCGCGGCAAGTGCAGCTGCTGAGATCCACCCACACGGCTCACGAAGCCAGATGTCACGTTGCTTGAATCCCCCATCCAGGTGGGCGGTTGCTGATGCACATGGCGGTGCAGTCAGAAGCGGCTGCAGCTGCCGCCAGTGCGGCCGCCGAAAAGCGGATCGCCAGCAAAGCGGCCCCCGGCCGCGTCATGAATGGCACCGTCACGCACAGCTCGCCGCTGTTCGCTGATGTCAAGCTGGAGTCAGGCAAGAGGGCCAGCAGCTCTTCTCGTGTTGTGCTGTCCGCCAGACTCTCTCTGCAACCGAATGAAGCACAGGTCAGCAAGCGACTTCTTGAGGATTTACCATTGGCACTGTCACGCACGCCTTACAAGTCTCTGCAGATGTTCAGCTGGAATCGTTGTCAAACTCTCAAACTCTCAAACTTTCAATCGTTCAGCAGTCACACTGTCTCAATTTGAAGGATTGCTGGCAGCAAGGCAGGTCTTGGCTGTCATTCACGGTGCCAATTCGCATGCTATTTTGCTTTTTGCATATGGCAGTGTTTAGTGGAGAGCAACTCGTTGCACTCTGAAGCTTTTGAACCAGAACTGATCATGTGAAGCAGACTGCACCAGCCCTAGGCTACGAATGCATGTGCACATGTGTGCAGGCGAGCGTGCCCGGTTGCATGTCACGGAGTGGCGCGATCCCGACGCCAGTGGCGGCGCCTCAGGCCCAGGTGAAGCCCTGAGCCAGCTCCTTTTAGTGGAATCCCCTGTGAGCATGGTCTGGAGTCTGCACACACTTGGCAGTTGCGCATGCAGGAAGAGGCAAAGGGTCTTGCCTAAGACCCCTCACCTCCTACTCTGCGGCTGCTGCCAAGAGCAAAATGTTTGCATGGCCCTCTGTCCCACTGTCAGGCTCCTGTCTCTGCTGTGGATTCAGTTTGCAGAGCATGGTTGTGCATGACTTGCACTTGCATTCGTGGGTTTCGACGGATATGATTTCAGCATCTGATTGACTGCTTCTGCAGGCGGCTGTCTAGGAACCCCTTCCTATGACACCTGGCCAAGACTGACCACAGTCTCCTCCCAAGCGAGGCAGTGACATCAAATGCTGAGGCCTTTGGCTACCATTCCTGCATCATTCTGTGACACCCGACGTTCTTGTGGCATCTGACTGCAGGCCAGTTTCAGTGCAGCTTCTGTCTAAATGGCCAAGTGTGAGCGGTGTTGGACCACTGCCGAAACCCACAGGCTGGCGCCATGGGGTGCTGCAGTTTTCAATTTCTATCTGATGCCAGCACTGGACGCACCTCAGCATCTGGTCATGCTTCTCACTGCAGGTCAGTCCTTCGAGGAGGCCTACCCCGAGCATGGCCCAGCCTGAGCGGTGGTGACGGGGACGGTGCCGACCCCGGCTGAACGGCGGCATAAAGTGCTGGAGCTGTTCCCCAAGTTCCAGCACCTTGGTGTCATCGACTTTGAGCGGCTGAGCACCTACGCTTGCTTTTCACTGCAGACCAGTCCTTCGAGGAAGCCTTCCCTGAGCACGGCCAAGTCCGTGCGGTGGTGATGGGCACGGTTCCCACTCCGGCTGGGCGGCGGCACGGTGTCCTGGAGCTGTCGGCTCGCCCCGCGGCCATCGCCGCCGCCAACGACACGGGAGCAGCCATTCCGCCGGCAGCAGACCTGGCAACGCTGCGCGCAGGCCAGGCGGTGCAGGGGTGAGGCCCCACACGTCCCATTTGCTCGCTGTGGAAGGGCATGGCGCGTCATTCTGCACCTATCCCAACTGTCAGGGATACGTGGGCGGTCACCGGACCAGCCGCGGGTTTGGCGGCGCCATGCGCTGGCCAGACTGTCAGTACACAAGGGTGACTTGGAGTTGTGTTCCACTGAGGATGCATGGTGGGGGTTGCTCCTGTGCACTGCTGCGGTCGCCACAATAGCTTTGTGGATTGTCAGTTGACATCAGCTGTTCGTTTCGATCCAAGCATGGCCCCCTCTGCTGGACTGGCGAGGTCTTGCCATTCGAGGTTACCATCTTGAATGCTCGTGGTCGGTCGAAACAGTCGAGGGATTGCTGGAATCTGGCGCAGCACAGCAGTGTGGGTGCGATGGCTGACAGCATCTGCCACTTGCGACTCACCACACGCCCAACCCAATGACTCTCAGCTGTCTAGGCAGCGCTCGGAGCTGATTTTTGTGAAGCTGCCGACGGTTTTCCTTTTTAATTTACAATTGTAAGGGATGTGCAGGAAGTGGTGGGTGCTCACATTTGTGACTGGGTTGTGCGTGCCAGAAGTGGCGCATGCACGTGGGCAGGTGGCGCGCTGCCCACGCTTTCCGGCTGCACATGCCACTGGACATGCAGTACAAGCACCCTCCGTGGCACAAATCACAGGTTGTGTCAACTGCACTGGCTAGCAGGGCGCGTGCAGGAGGTGGCGGATGCGCATGTGTGGGTGGCGCCGTCACCCACGCTGCGGGGCCCGGCTGCAGACGCTGCTGAGGCGCTCAAGCACCCTTTGTGGAACACAGGTCACCCAACTATGTCAACTGCAATGCAGGTATGTCCAGGAGGTGGCAGACGCGCACGTGTGGGTGGCCCAGTCGCCCATGCTGCGGGGCCCGGCTGCAGACACTGCAGAAGACCGCAGCAAAACCGTTTCTTGCAACGTAGCTTTGCCAGTATGTCCACTGCGATGCCGACTGCAGACGCCGCAGGAGAGCGCAGCAAAAGCACTATCCGTGCCATAACTTCACACTTGAACGGCCACTGCAATAATGGCCACTGTAGATATGTGCAGGAGGTGGCGGATGCGCACGTGTGTGTGGCGCTGTCGCCCACTCTGCGGGGCCCGGCTGCAGACGCTGCTGAGGCGCTCGAGCACCCTCTGTGGAACACAGATCACCCAAATATACCAACTGCAATGCAGGTACGTCCAGGAGGTGGCAGATGCACATGTGTGGGTGGCGCTGTCGCCGACGCTGCGGGGCCGGCTGCACGCGGCGGACGCGGCTGGCGGGCCGGACGAGCTGGCGGACCTGGCCAAGCGTTTTGCCGTTGGCCAGCCGCTGTGCTGCCGCGTGCTGCAGGTCTGACCTTGTCAGCTTGATTGCTTATTACAGACAGTGTCAGTTGCTGAGGATACCCAGTGAGCTGACGTGTCTGGGAAGGCGTAGTGTTCTGGGCCTGCTGCTGTGTGCAGTGAGCAATCACCAGAGCCTACAGAAACCTTCAGAGCTTCCATGGCTCTACATGCTGCAGTTTTGTGGGTTGGCAGTCACAGGCCTTCAGATATCGAAATTTTTAAGTTATAGCTCGTATACTGTTGAGTATAGAAAGCGTCAGTCAGCCGCTGCACTGCCGTGGGGTGCCAGCGCCTATTTTCTTCCTGCTTGGTACTGGATTCCTCACCGCAGCAGGCTCTGCACAGCATCGATGGAGCTGTGTGAGAGACCCTTTGTTGACGCTCTTGCTTGATTCTGTTGCGAGATGGCAAGCTCACCAAACCCGTAGCCGTGCAGCACTTGCCGCACCAGAAACTGCCATTTGTCTGCAATATGAGCAGGCTACGAGTGCACGTGTAATGCATTGCAGCTGCCATGTGGATTGCTGCCACAATGAACACCCATCACAGCAGGGTGTATCAGGTACCTATAGGTATTGCAATTATGAATCGATTGAGTACCAGCTGAGCAATGCGGTTTTGCGATGGGCCCACTCTGAAGTATATTATGCTCTCAACGCCTTTTCAAGGTGGCTGCATCAATGCGCTTGATCCTGCTTTGAGTAGGAGGATCGCGCCATGCACAGCATGGACCTGTCGCAGCAGAAGGTGGACACTTGACATGTCTTGTCACTTGTGCGTTGTAGCTGCCCAGCAAGGGGACTGGAACAAAAAGCCTAATTCTGCATTGCTCAGGTGGGACCGCACGATGCACAGTGTGGACTTCTCGCAGCGGCGTATGGGCCATTCCACCGTGTCCCTTGCTCCCAGCACCTGCCCAGGGGGCTTGCACAAACGTCCACTGGTTCAGCTCTTGCGACTGTAAAATCGCTCAGCCAATCAGGTGCTGCTTTGGGCAGGTGGACCGTGCGACGCACAGCGTGGACCTGTCGCAGCAGGATGTGGACTCGGGCCGCCCCGGCGGCGGTAAGCCCCCACCGCCCGGTAGCCTGGTAAGTGCTATTTATCGCTTGGTTTCTCACATCAACAATGAAAATGTGCCTAGTGGATCTGCTGCTGTTGTATCGCGTTGATGGCTGCCTTCTTCAGGCTGCATTGCATCGGTGGCGGTCGTCCCCCTCGCAGCCAGCAGCTGCTGAACATAAACTGCGACCTCTGTGCACTTCTGTGTCGTCAATTTGACGGCTGCTCATAGAGGTTTTCTGCTAGCCCTCTGCAGCCGATAGCCTAGTGTGTTTGCAGATTGCTTGGTTATCCCAGTGGTTGAATGGCTTTCAAACTTCGATGCCGCCATATCATGTGGTCGACTGCTACAGCTTGGTTCAGCAGGCTGCCTGGGTAGATGCTTGGCATGTCCACTGCCAAGTCGGTGCATCACGGCAATTTGCCAGCATGCTGAGTCATTCAAAGCCAATACCATGCCTCAGGGCGCCTTGGTAGTGGTGAGAGCATCCTCTGGCAGCCTGTGAAATGTGGACATTGCCAAATGAGTTTGATTGTTGGTGGCTCACGTGCCCTACAATAATGATTTTCGAAGCATGGAGGGCTGCCAAGCTGTTGAGCGCTCAAATGGCGGTCAGCGCTTTTGCCAGGTTGCCTGGTGACTTCAGTACATGCAACAAAGCCAGCGCCAGCTGAACGATCGTTCCTGTAAGGCCATCATCTGGTGCCTTTGATGCGTCTGCAAGTGCTGCTGTGAGTAGCAACGATTGCAAGGATGACAGGGGAGACGGGATGTTGGTGTTGTTTGCGTCTCAACGTTCGACGCAACACATGTGCCAGGTGACTGGCCGCGTGGTGGCGACTGGCGGCTTTGGGCTGCGGCTGCGGCTAGCGGGCGGGTTCGCCGGCACCGCGGGCCTGTGCGACATCCACGACACCTATGTGGCAAATGCGCTCACAGGTGAGGGGCTGTGTGTCTGGTCGCCATCTGGGCTTTTTTCCCAACCCGAGCCGCCGCTACCTGTGGACTGCGGCCGCCATCCAGTTTATGCATGAGAATGGAGATTTGGCAGTGTCACATACAGCATCTGCACTCTCCGGGCTGACTGTGCTCCCCAGTGAGCACCAGCTGGGGTGCACTGCTGGAACACCTGAACACAGATGCTGCGCAACGCAGCTGACGAGCCGCATGAGGCATCTACAGGCATCCGCTCAGAGCACCGTGGGTAATGTGGCATTCCCCAGCAGCAGCCGACGCCGCGGTCCGAAGCGCGCAACTGAATGCTTGCAACCGCTTCCCAACCAGTCCCTTGGTCATTTGCAGGCATCGGGCGAGGGGACCCCTGGCGCATGGCTGCTTGTTGCCGGCCCCGGAGGCCAGGGGACACCACCACTCGGATGCTGCCGGTGCGGCCTCAGCATGGATCTGGTCTCACCATGCAGGCATCAGCGCCGGGACCATGGTGCGCGGCTGCGTGCTGCCGGTCCAGGAGGCAGGGGATGGCGCTGCCGCCGCCAATGGCGGCGCCTCAGGCGCCAAGACAGCTTTGCGGCTGAGCCTGCGGGCTTCAGACGGCGGCGCCGTGGCCGGCAGGTGCCGATGCTTCCCCCTTTCCCGCCCTGCCCTCCACAGCCTGCATGTCTGCAGGTTGCTGCCTCGACTGCCGCCGGCACCCTGTGGCTAAACTTGTAGGCTTGACATGATGGCGCCGCAGAAATGTGCTTCTCCAGCTGCATGTTGGGACCGAGTCTGAGTCATGTAGAACGGTTTGAGTGCAGTATTGAAAGTGGAAGTCCACAGCATGCATGGCAATGCTTCAACATCTCAGCATTTGAACTTGTCGTCAGCACCTGGCGTCTCTGTGTGACAGGCGGGATGTGGCAGGCGCAGCGGCAGTTGGCGCCAATTGTGGAGCGACAACAGGGATTCCCAAGCAGCCGGACGTAGGGAACAAGGTGAATGCCATGCACAGTGGAAGACTACCTTTGCGGCTGGTTTCAAAAGCGAGCGTAAAGCGACAGCAGGCCTCAGCTCTTGAATGGCAGAAGGCCCAGAACAGTCAAGGTAAGGCGGTCAGATGAACATTTCGTATGGCCGCCGAGCAAATCAACTTGGCGTGAACACTCAAATCGTGCCGAGGTGTGCCATGCCCCAATCAGACTTCTGTGGAGGTTCACATGTTGGCGGCACTGTTGTCTTTGAGGCGGAGCTGGTGACATATTCAGCACATGGCTGAGCTACCTCAACCAAGCGGTTCTGCCGTGCTGCGACTTTTGCACCTGCTCTGCACATGTGTATGCAAGTTGGAGATGAAGTTTATGTAACCACACAAGAGAACACGTGCGTCAGGCAATGAAGGGTGCGAGAACACAACGCAACACCCAAGAGTCGCTGTCAGTGACTCCTGTCAGGTTCTCATGCTCAAACGCAGTGCTGCATCTTGCTCGCAAGTGAGGCCGGCGCATGTGCAGCTCTGTTTTGGCGCCACCATGCATGTCAGCTTGACAAAATGTGCGGCCGCTCTGTGGCACACATTCAGCTCAGGGGTGACCTCAGAAGTCGCTCGTGATCACGAAGGCGTCTCCATGTTCAGGTGCACGGGTATGTGTCAGGAGTCGGCAAGGCCGGCGCCTTCATCACGCTGCGCAACGGCGCCACCGCGCATGTCAAGCTGGCGCACCTGGCGGATGGCTATGTTGAGGAGCCGGCGAAGGAGTTTCCCATCGGCAGGCACGTGCGGGGGCGCGTGATAGCCAAGGAGGGCAGCAGGTGGGGTGACGCTGTAAGAATGAACACATCTCAGACAAACATCTGTGCAATGGCTGTGTGGAGGAGCCGGCCGAGGAGTTCCCCATCGGCAGGCACGTGCGGGGGCGCGTCACAGCCAAGGAAGGCAGCAGGTGGGGCGAGACTTCTTAGTACTTGCAAAACCCTAGAAAAGGATCTGTGAGGATCTGGCCAAGGAGTTCCCCATCGGCAGGCACGTGCGGGGGCGCGTCACAGCCAAGGCAGGCAGCAGGTGCGACGAGAATTTTGTAAGGATGACGAAATCTTAGAAACACTTGTGTGAGACGGCTATGTAGAGGTGCCGGCGAAGGAGTTTCCGATCGGCAGGCATGTGCATGGGCGCGTGACTGCCAGGGAAGGCAGCAGGTGGGATGAAACACTTCCAAGGATAACAAAACTTAGAACACCTCTGTGAAACAGCTATGTGAAGGAGCTGGCGACGGAGTTCCCTATGGGCAGGCAAGTGCGGGGGCGCGTGACCGCCAAGGAAGGCGGCAGGTGGGGCGGCACAGCAACATAGATCAGTCACAAAAACCTGTCCGAGCATGCAAACAGATTCCGGCCAACTATATGTGGACAAGTGTGTCAAGGTATACCTGTGGGCGAGCATATGAATGGCTGCGTCGACTCCGGGGTCAGTCAGAAAGAACAGGGTCAAGTCGGAGGTTAGACATATTTGATGTGAATTGGAGAGGGGGTTTCTATTGGACAAGCAGGTGCAGTCATCCGGGGCAGCAAGTGCACCATGCACGAGCAGTCTGGACACGGTCACAAGTTGTGTGCCGACAAATGCTTTGGGCAAAGGAGCCTCTGATTGCGAAGCATGTGCACGGCTGCAGTGCTGCTGCAGACGAGATCATGTAGGGTTTCATCTCCTTCTTTGCTGGATTTGCTGCAGACGGCGTCCGCAAAACAAGGAGGCGGCTGGCGGGTTCTGTGACAGAATTCCTCATAGACACCTGGGGCACGACGAGTCCCAACATGATTCCCCTGCGCTGGTACTCACACATTTTGAAGTTGACTGTGCTGCAGGATCGAGATGAGCCTGCGCACGAAGGAGGCCGCTGCCCCGTCGGCAGCCGCGTCGCTGGCGGAGATTGCGGTGGACTCCGTGGTCGAGGGCCGGGTGCGCCGGGTCGAGGACTTTGGCGTCTTTGTCGAGGTGAGGCATCGATTGTTGCTTCCAACAAGGCTGGGAATTGTTGCACCTGATGCACTTCAGTGCGTGGTCGAGGGTCGGGTGCGCCGGGTCGAGGACTTTGGCGTCTTTGTCGAGGTGAGGCATCGATTGTTGCTTTCAACAATGCTGGGAATTGTCGCACCTGATACACATCAGTGGTTGAGGGCCGGGTGCGCCGTGTCGAAGACCTTGGCGACTTTGTCGAGGTAAGGCATCAAATGTTACTTTCAAAAGGCTGGAACATACCTGCAAGTGACTTGCTCCAGTGTTGGCAAGGCGCCTGCGCCTCATGAATAAGACTGGTGTGTTTGTCGAGACGGACGTCGCCTGTGATGGGTTGCACCACCAGCGCAGTAGCCTGTGCAGCAGCCTTTTGAACAGTGTGACGTGTGAAGGTCAACAACCTATTGGTTGACTTCATTGAACCTCTGGCCGAACATCATTCACATGGCATGGACAACAATCGGACATACCACTGAGGCAGGACATGCTGCTTCAGTTGATTGGAGGCCTGTTGTCCTCGCAATGTTTGATCCAAGCTGCCTCAGACCACGAGTCTGTCTCAGCCTCAAGGAATTCACAAGTAGCGAGAGTGGACTACAGGCCTGGCGCACATTGTCAGGTGGTGTGCGCAGAGGACCATACGCTCAAATGCATTGTAGCTGTTAGACTTGGAAAGGGTCCTCTTTTTTGCCCGTGTCTGCTTTCATCGTTGCAGGTGGGCATCAGTGGTGGCCTTTGTGGCCTCCAGCGTTGCAGCAAGGATCCAACAGAAAGCTGTCGAGAGTTTGAAACCCAGAAGTGCGGTCCACCGTCATAGGCGGGCGGCAGGCCAGCCCTTGCCGCCTGGCATGCATACCTGAAGTGTGTGTACCTACATATCAGAACATGTTGGATCAGCAGATTGCACAGTTCATACCACTCCATGCAGATGGGCGGCAGGGGCTGACCTTGCAGGCTGGCCCCAGATGTGATCTGCAAGATGCAAAATATTGCGCTTTGATGGACACCAAGACCCAGCACTCACTTCATGCAATGTGTCAAGTTGCGAGTGGCAGAGTCGGGCCCTGCGGGCTCGCGGCCTGGCCCAGGTGGTCATCCACGTCCCATCACGAACGTTCTGGATTTCTCGAATTCTGTTAGCCTTGATCCGACTTGCGGGTGGGCGGCAGGCGCGGGCATTGCAGCCTGGCGCACATCAGAAGGTTTTGTGACACCAGGTCCACGATTGGCTGACTAAGCTGCAGTTTGCAACACCAGATGGTTTGTCTCTGTGGCTGCAGGTCGGCGGCAGGGGCGGCCCCTGCGGCCTGGCGCACATCAGCGAGGTTTCTGACGGCTTTGCCGCCGACATCCACTCCCAGTTCCATGCCGGCCAGGGTGCGTCACTCACTTGATGGCTGGTCCGCCGTGGCTTTTCAGCAGCTGCGTGGTCGCACATCGCGTCTCTGACAGCTGTGAGCTACTGAGTCTAGTTGTAGGTGGCAAATTTGGTTGCACGGTATTCAAACGCCTCGGCAATGCTGTGAAGCAGCATCTCACAGCATGGCTGAGGTGCTGACAATGTGCTGCCGACAATTCATTATGTCAATGCAGTGGCAGCTTTTGAGCGTAACAGTCTGTGGTCCTGAAGGATTGGTGGTCGGACTGCCAAAAGTGCTGTTGCAAAAGGGTGGCAGACAGAATGCGAAACAAACCATCCAAATGTCAGACCGTGGTGGCCGATGCTCTCCGCAGAGGTGCGCACAAAGGTGCTGCGGGTGGCCATGTCGTCTCCAAGGTGTATCGTTCCGTTCTACTTTGCAGAGGTTTCGGCCAAGGTGGTGCGCATTGGCGTTGCCAACATTTTGTCGCTTGCCCTGCGGCCGCGTGCCACTTGGCCATGTATCGCAGCCAGAGGATGCCGGGAGAAACAGCGTGTAAGCTCGTCAAGAATCACAATTGCATTTATGTGTTGCAGGAGTGCGGAACAAGGTGCTGAGGGTGGACGCTGGTGAGCCGTCGCTCAGCCTGCAATCGCGCGCCGACTGACCATGCGTCGCAGCCAGAAGACGTTGAATGAACAGTTTCTCAGCAGGTCAATCAGAACTGCATGCGTCCACATGTTGCAGAGGTCCGGGCCAAGGCGCCGCGCATGGATGCCGTCGCCGGCAAGCTGTTGCTCAGCCTGCAATTATTGGCGGTGGACAGCGCGGCAGCCATCTCATGCTGAGAGAAAGGCGCATCAGCTCGTTGTATGTCAAAGATGCGTTCACGTGTCGCAGAGGTGCGCGCCAAGGTGCTGAGGGTGGATGCTGTTGCCGGCAAGCTGTCGCTCAGCCTGCGGCCGTCGGCGGTGGACGGCGCGGCGTCTCCAGACGCTGAAGACATGGCGACAGGCGCAGCGTCAGACGAGGAGGCCGACCTGGACGAGGAGATGGCCGCGCGCCTGGACGATGCAGAGGTGGGACGAACCTCAACAAACAGCTCAGAAATGCTTCAAAGCTGGCCTCGGAACATCAAAATGACCATTATGTTGTTGTGATGCATATGCGATCCAGCGTCCTGAAGTAAATTGGTTTGCGGCGGCTGAACGGCCCACTTGGACGAATACCGGCCCAATCCTGATGATGGACCTGCACACTTGCGACATGGACATGTTCGTAACATGGAAACGATAGCGGCTCAGGACAGGACTGGGCAACAGACGCAGTGGATCATAGGTGCTTGGGCGCTTCAAAAGGCCGCTTTGAGCATTCCCTAAGAGATGATGGTGTAGATATTGGACAATGAGCGGACGTGACCTGTATTATTAGCCTTGGCCAGCCACTTCAGCACTGACCGCCTGCACAAGCAAGGATGGTGCAGCAGGGCTGCACATGCTTCGGAGCACTTCGAAGCTGCCACTTAGCTGGCGCTTTAGAGTCGTCGCGGCCGTGGCAGCCTGCTGGCTGGAGCAGCTGCGGAGTAGAGCATGCAAATATACGAGAGACTCTGCAATTCATCTCAGGCACGCGCCATTGTTACATCTCGAAGACGGGCCATGTTTGGCTTCTCTTTGAGGCTACCCTTGTGCTATTTGCTTTCAGAGAAAGTGGGGACGACTGGAGAAAATCTGTGGGGACATCGCACGTGCAATGTGCAGATTGCAGACCACAGTAGGGTCCTGCTGCTTCTGAGTTCCTGGTCCATCAATCAACACCTTCTGCTCGCATGGGTTACACTACACTATCGCTGGTCAGAACCCCAGCCATGGGGTTCAGCAGCCTTCAGCTCTCTGAAGGAGGCGCCTCCCGCTGCCGTGCTGCTAAGAGGGTATGTTCTACCAGGTGACCAGGCTGAGGCCGGCTTGGTGGAAGGGGAGGAGGAGGAGCAGCCCGCATCGGACCAGGAGCTTGTTGCCTGTGCAAAGCGTCCCATACTCTGGAAAACTCACAATCACCCTGCAGCATTAAATTGCTGCTGCAGGGTGACGCCCAGCCGATGGAGGGCCTGGAGGAGGGTCCAGCCTCAGACGAGGGTTTGAACGGCCTGGACGCGGCTGCTGAAGCGGAGGAGGCGTCGACAGAAGCGTCGGACGACGACGAGTACGAGGTGCAGCCCTGTCTTTTCGATGTCACCCTGCACTGAAAACCAGCCTGTTGCGACATTCCGGCCTGCACATGCGGCCTCGCTGCGTCTTCCTGCAGAGATGTCAAACGCTCAGCCGGCAACAGCTGTCAGGCAGCTGTTGTCGAACGACAGGACACTCTGCAGGCCAGACGACACTGCTACCCCAGCGCCTCGCGTCTGTTGGTGGCACAGGATCACATCAACCGTGCAGCGGAGGCTGTGGCATCAGCAGAGGAACAGCCGCTCACCCCACTGAACCGATGCGGTGCTTGCAGCACGATGTGTCGCTGCAAAGGCTCCAAGCCGATCTGTTTGGCACACTGGCGGCCGCGGCGGCCAGGACTGAGCTGCCGGTGGGGTCAACGAGCGTCTTTCAAGGACAATTGGTGCGCACACGGCTGCGGCCCACAGGATCTGGAATGCAGGTCAAAAGGAGCCGCGAGCTGGGGCCGGCAGCAGCAGATTTTAGACTGCAGACAGTGTGGGAGTATGTGCTACCACACCATTCCCACTGATCCCAGTCTCGGAGCTCAACTTGCCTCTGCAGGCCGACCTGGACAGCGAGCTGGAGGCGGCAGCGGCTGCCGCCGAGCCGCTGACGTCACCAAAGGCGGTGGCGGCGACGGCGCCCGTCAAAACCCTGGACCTGGGCGCCGACGCCGGCTGGGGCGATGACGAGGCGGCGGCTGTGGTGGCAGACACCTCAGACGACGGTTCAGATGCAGGTGAGGAGCACACTTGGCTGGGAACCCCACTCTTTCACCAATGCGCATGTGACCTGCGCCTCAACTATGATTGCTGGACATGAAAGCCAGTACCGGCTGGAGCCATGTCCAGGCGTGCTGATGAGGAGTAGGGTCAACCTGTCTAATGAGAAAGATCTACAAACCTGCTGGTGGGGAAGGTGCAGGTGCAAGTGGAGATGAACACGAATCAATTTCCCGGCAACACCCTCTTCTCCACATGCTTGTGCATGATATAGCAACTGCTAATGCATTTCTCGCCTTGGACATGGCGTTGGCTGTGACCATGCTAGCGTGGCGAACGCCGTCGAGATGTCACCACATGATGCAGATGCGGCTTGACTGACACCTTCCGGCTGCAGATGCATCAGGTGGGGAAGCGACAAGCCATGATAGTGTGCAGCTTGTTGCTGTAGTAAGCAGGCTGGTGGCACCTCCTTTAATCATCAGTCGTGTGCCCTTGAGTATCACCGCTTGTGCCAGAGGGCCTGCTGCAAGCTGGGGCTGGCTGCACACCATGCTACACAGTCTGCAGCATGGGGTTTAGGGTTTAGGGTTTAAACCCTAAACGACACCTGCGCCTGCTGCAGGCTCACGTCAACAATAACCCTCAGTGGTCGACCCCAGTCCATGAGCCATGGGCCAAGTGCTTTCAGGAGCTGCTGATCGTCAGAACGGCTCTGCAGATCGGCCATGCACAAGTGCCTAAAGCTGGACAAGCAAAACGACTGCCCACACCCACCTCGCCCGCCTGAACTATTGCGCAGGCGGCGAGGCGGCCGGTGGGAAGCTCAGCAAGGCGCAGAAGAAGCGCGCCAAGGCGGAGAAGGAGGCCGCCATCCGGCGCGCGGTACGTGCGTCAGCCTTGCCCCTGCAACAGCTCTGTCTGCAAGCAGACAGCTTCGAACTGTGCAGGCAAGCTGCGTCTGTCAGTTTCACCTGCAGCACTGGCATCATGTGATAGGACAACGGAACGTTGTTCTGCAAATAATGGCTGCTGTTGCAGCCCCAGCCACATGCCGAGGACGCCTGTCGTGCGGCTGTTGGCTGCGGAGCTGGATTCCATCATGCCTGGCTCGAGTCATACTGATACACTGTTTGCCGCCCTGGTCACTGCCTTTTCCGACATCCTCGCAGGACTGACCCAGGCGCATGGATCCAGACATGTCATACTCTCGTGAGCATCTGACCTGATACACCACCCGCCTTCAGCTGCGCCTGAGTTGCTTTGGCGCTCCTACCGATGTTGTGGAAATGACTTTCTTTCATGCCTATGCTCTGTACAGGAGCTGGCCAGGGCCGATCCTGCGGCAGAGCCAGACATGGTGGACGCCTTTGAGCGGCTGGTTATGGCGCGACCCGACTTCAGCAACGCCTGGATCGGTGCATGGACTCCTTCGAACCAACAAATCTGACAGTTGTGTGTACCTCTATTGTGCAGGAGCTCGCCAGGGCAGACCCTGCAGCGGAGCCGGACACGGTGGACGCCTTCGAGCGGCTGGTCGTCTCGCAGCCCGACTCCAGCCACGCCTGGATCCGGTACATGGCCTTCCTGCTGACGCTGGGGGATGCAGACGGCGCGCGAGCGGTCGCGGAGCGCGCCCTCACCACCATCAACTACAGGTACTGCAGGTGTTCCGCCATTCCGAGCTGGAAATCTTCTTCGAAAAAGATGTTGCAGGTGTCTGGTACATGGCGGTCCTGCTGACGCTGGGGGATGCTTGAAGGCACAATACTCTTCTTTTCACGTGTGAGTCCACTGGAAGCAAAGTGGGCATTCGCTTCACTGAAAGCTAATGGGCTCTGCAGTAAGGAGGACGAGAAGTCTAAGCGGCACTGGTGATTCTGGCGAATACATACGGCTCGCCACCAGAGAACGCCGTATGGCTGCTCAGATCATTTCAAGCAGTTTTCACAACTGCAAGTTGTCCTCATGCGCAGGAAGGAGGAAGAGCAGTTTAACATTTAGGCCGCTCTGTTGAATCGGGAGAATATGTACGGCAGCCCACCGGATGATGTTGCAATGCCGCTCAGATCATCTCAGACAGTTTCCCTGACTGCAAGCTACTCTCATGCGCAGGGAGGAGGACGAGAAATTCGATGTGTGGGCCGCTCTCCTAAACCTCGAGAACACCTACGGCAGCCCGCCAAAGGAGGCCGCGATGGCTTTTCTGATGAATTGAAACAAGTTTCCTTCACTGCACACTGTGTTCATGCACAGGGAGGAGGACCAGAAGTTCAATGTGTGGGCTGCGCTGCTCAACCTGGAGAACACGTATGGCTGTCTACCGGAGGAGGCCGCGATGGCTTCTCTGATGAATTGAAACAAGTTTCCTTCACTGCACACTGTGTTCATGCACAGGGAGGAGGACCAGAAGTTCAATGTGTGGGCTGCGCTGCTCAACCTGGAGAACACGTATGGCTGTCTACCGGAGGAGGCCGCGATGGCTTCTCTGATGAATTGAAACAAGTTTCCTCCACTGCACACTATGTTCATGCACAGGGACGAGGACCAGAAGTTCAATGTGTGGGCTGCGCTGCTCAACCTGGAGAACATGCATGGCAGTCCACCGGAGGAGGCTGCGATGGCCACACAGACCCTTTCAATCAATCTGCTTGACTGCAAGCTGATCTCATTTGCAGGGAGGAGGACGAGATCAATCTGCTTGACTGCAAGCTGATCTCATTTGCAGGGAGGAGGACGAGAAGTTTAACGTGTGGGCGGCGCTGCTCAACCTGGAGAACACGTATGGCTCGCCTCCGGAGGAGGCCGCGATGGCAGCATTCCGCCGCGCCGCCGCGCACACCGACCCCAAGAAGCTGCATCTGGCGGCCGCCGCGATGTTTGGACGGACGGGGCGAGTCGAAGCGGCGCGCACGCTGCTGAAGGCCGCCTGCCGCAAATTTGGCGGCTCCGCCAAGGTATCAAGCTCTCTCAAGTTGTCATATATGTCGGTTTTCGTAGATTATTGAGATATGCACACCGACCCCGAGAAGCTGCATCTGGCGGCCGCCGCGATGTTCCGGACGGACGGGGCGAGTCGAAGCGGCGCGCACGCTGCTGAAGGCCGCCTGCCGCAAATTTGGCGGCTCCGCCAAGGTATCAAGCTCTCTCAAGTTGTCATATATGTCGGTTTTCGTAGATTATTGAGATATGCACACCGACCCCGAGAAGCTGCATCTGGCGGCCGCCGCGATGTTCCGGACGGACGGGGCGAGTCGAAGCGGCGCGCACGCTGCTGAAGGCCGCCTGCCGCAAATTTGGCGGCTCCGCCAAGGTATCAAGCTCTCTCAAGTTGTCATATATGTCGGTTTTCGTAGATTATTGAGATATGCACACCGACCCCGAGAAGCTGCATCTGGCGGCCGCCGCGATGTTCCGGACGGACGGGGCGAGTCGAAGCGGCGCGCACGCTGCTGAAGGCCGCCTGCCGCAAATTCGGCGGCTCCGCCAAGGTATCAAGCTCTCTCAAGTTGTCATATATGTCGGCTTTCGTAAACTATTGAGATATGCACACGGACCCCGAGCAGCTGCACCTGGCGGCCGCCGTGATGTTTGGGCGGATGGGGCAAAGTGAAGCGGCGCGCAAGCTGCTGAAGGCCGCCTGCCGCAACTTTGGCGGCTCCGCAAAGGTGCAGACGTGATAACATGGCTACGTATCTCAATCACACTTGCGGCACAAAGGGAAGTTGCGCCTGGCGCTTGCGGCACTGGCGTCTGTGGCAAGCCTGATGAGTCATGTTGGTAGGGACCACGAGTTCGGTGGCTTTGCAACGCCGAGGTTGCTTCTCACGAGTCGCTGTTGTGGCATATGTGTGGCATGTAGTTCTGCTTGATGCTGCTCGGATGACTGCTGCTGTCACTGCTGCGAGCTGTAGACATGGGCAGCTGGTGCGGCTTGTTCATCCTGATGGCTTTCCAGTCGACTGCGGTAGTCATTATTTTCAGATGCTGACATGGGCAGAATGGTGCTGTTGAGCACATTCTGGCTTCGGGCCAGAATGGCACTCAGGCACGGCAGAATGCGGTGCTCCTGCTGTGTGGACATTTCATATCGTGCCTGAGGCAGGCGCATTGCTGCATGCATAGCATCTATGGCACACTTGCTCATCTGGTTTCTGCCCGCAGCTGCAGCGGGTGAGGGGCCTGCAATTGCTGCCTTTTGCATGAGGCAGCAGCGGCAAGTGCAACGGTGCTCTGTTGCCGCAGGTGTGGCTGCACGCGCTGAGCCTAGAGCTTGGCGAGGGCGGCGGCGGCAGCGCTGCTGTCAAATGTCATCGGAGTGCAGCTCGGATGCTCAGAACACTTCATGATACATTTCACCCTAGGCGCACTTGCTGCCGCAGGTGTGGCTGCAGGCGCTGAATCTGGAGCTCAGCGAGAGCACTGCTGCTGGGTCACCCGATGTGGCATTCAGGTGTTGTTACGCTGAAAACCCCCTTCCCCTCATCTGTCGCAGGTGTGGCTGCAGGCGCTGAGTCTGGAGCTCGGCGGGGGCGGCGGCGGCAGCGCTGCAGCACAGAAGGTGCTGGACCGTGCGCTCAACGCGCTGCCCTCCCGCAAGCACATCAAGGTATGTACAAGCAATCGGAAGTCAACACAAATCACACAAATCCGTGTCAGCAGAAACGCTATTGCAGCGCCCTGCCCTGAATGCGCTTCCCTCCCGCAAGCACCGCAAGGTCTGTCCAAGCACTTGGAGGTCATGAGGTCTGTGTCGTCAAATGTTCGGAGGCTTGACCGCAACACTATGCCCTGAACACATCGTCATCTCAGAAGCATATCGAGGTACGACGAGTGAGCACATGGTCGCCGGGATCTCTGCGCATGCCGCGCGCTCAGTTCCTGACGTAATTTGATGGCAACACCTCCTGTATGTGAGTGTCTGCATCTCTGGCAATATGGCGTGTGGTTCGTTCCGCGGGCTCAGCAGGCAAAGCTGCAGCATGCCTGTCCATGCAGCAGAGGACCACACGCCACGCGTGCTCAATGCTTGCACTCATCACCAAGCAGTCCTACCTCAAGCCATGGCCATGTGGCGGCTGAGCTACTTGTGGCCACCTGGAAACTCGTGTGTCAATTGCATTGGTTTTCGAATCCGTTTGTGTATATGAGCGCAACCAATGAAGACCTATTGTTTCCATTTGCCGCAGGTTATCACGCATGCCACGCCGGTACCCCCAAGCGGATGTCTCAGAAACGCAAAAGCTTGCACCACCTAACAACAGCTATGTACACCACCTAACAAATGCTGGCAGCAATGATAACTAGTGAGCATCTGCAGCAGGTCATCACGCAGGCGGCGCTGGCGGAGTTCCATGCCAGCACACCCGAGTGGGAGCGCTCGAAGGCATGCTGCATCACATTGCTTCGCCAAGCACAGCTAGCCGAACCTCTGCCCTCTGTTGCGCCGCAGGTCATCACGCAGGCGGTGCTCGCTGGCGGAATCTTGCGACGAGACGCCCGGACGAGGGCGCTTCGATGCGATTACATCCGCTTCATGTCAATTTCCTCGTATGCAGTGTGTAAAAATCTGGTGTCCCAATGCGCTGCATTGGTCATCACACAGGCGGCATTAGCCGAGTGCCGCGCCGGCACGCCCGAGCGGGGGCGCTCCCTGTTCGACAGGGGTGTGTTGCATTTCTTTCTTCTGAGCGCAACCAGTCACAGGAACCGCCTTTCCATCTGCCGCAGGTCATCACGCAGGCAGCGCTGGCAGAGTTTCGCAGTGGCGGGGCGGCCCCCTGTTGACGGCATCACATGTGGCATCGCATCGTCTCCTCGAGCATTGTCAGCCGAATTTCCGCCCTCTATTGTGCCGCAGGGCATCACGCAGGCAGCGCTGGCCGAGTTCCGCAGCGGCACGCCCAAGCGGGGGCGCTCCCTGTTCGACAGGGGGGTGTCACATGTCTTTTCTTTGAGCGCAACCAGTCACAGGGACTGCCTTTCCCATCTGCCGCAGGTCATCACGCAGGCGGCGCTGGCCGAGTTCCGCAGCGGGACCCCTGAGCGGGGGCGCTCCCTGTTGAATTGACGGCATCAGATGTGCCATCACATCGTCTCCTCGAGCATTGTCAGCCGAATTTCCGCCCTCTTGTGCCGCAGGTCATCACGCAGGCGGCGCTGGCCGAGTTCCGCAGCGGGACACCTGAGCGGGGGCGCTCCCTGTTCGACAGGGGTGTGTAAAACTCCTTTTTTCTGAGCGCAACCAGTCACAGGAACCGCTTTTCCATCTGCCGCAGGTCATCACGCAGGCGGCGCTGGCCGAGTTCCGCAGCGGCACCCCTGAGCGGGGGCGCTCCCTGTTTGAGGGCGTGCTGCGTAACTACCCCCGCCGCCTGGACCTGTGGTCTGTCTACCTCGACCAGGTACAATTTCCGGTGAAAGACTTGGGAGCTAGAAATTGAGAGACATTACATCACATCAGGCCAATCCCTGTTTGAGGGCGTGCTGCGCGACTACCCCCGCCGCCCTGGACAAGACTTATGGTCTTGGACCTGTGTGCCTGCAGAAGATCAAGGCGGGCAATGCGGCCTGCAGAACTGCTCTGTTCGAGTAAGCTGTGACATCAGCTGTCATCCCTGAACAGAAGGCTCCTGACCAACAAACCTATGTTTGAAATGTCAGGAGATCAAGGCGGGCGACGCGGTGCGCACGAGGGCGCTGTTCGAGCGCGCCATCACGCTGCAGCTGACACCCCGCAAGATGAAGGTGCACTTGTGTACCTCTCCTGTTTGGTACACTGCCTGGTGGTCTCCCAACGTGCCAGAGGCATCTCCAGCACAGCAGCCCTGCCGTCATGTCCAACTGACCTCTGGGTGCAGCAAGGATGCAGTTGACTGCTGGCTATACTGGCGCTGACAGCCGCCCTTCACCGTCGATGATGCTGAATTGTGTCTGGGCACCCTGCAGTTCTTCTTCAAGCGGTACCTGGCGTACGAGCAGCGGCACGGCGACGCCGCGACGGTGGAGCACGTGAAGACCGCTGCACGGGAGTATGTGGAGAACGCCGCACCGCAGTGAGCAGCAGCCGGGGCGGCAATCTCCACGGGCAGGATGCTTCCGCGGGCGTCCTGCATTGAGACCGCCACGCGGGAGCGAGTGGAAACCACTGCGCTGTGATAGCAGCACACGTGGCGGCAGGCGGCCGCTGCAGCGGCCGAGGCGCGGCTGAGGCGCTGGACACATCAGCTGCTCCTGCGGCCAGCAGGGCGACTGAGAGTGTCCAGCAGGGGGCCTGAGCATTCCCAGGGCTCCAGCGTGCATCGCACGGCAGCCCGCGCTGCCCGCCTCAGCCTTGCAGGACGCGGCACGGAGGAGAAGAGCGCGTCAGGAACAGAGTGCTGCGGTGCGAGTGCCGTGGCGGCTGCAGGGCCTGATGACTCGGCGGCCCGGGGGCGCGGCAGCGCCTCATAGCAGCTGCAGCGCACCGGACAGCAGCAGATGTCGTGCTGCAGCCGCCAGGCAGCAGCAGCACTGCTGACTGTGGCGCATTCACATTGGTCCAGCACCACAGCGCGCAGTTGGGTGAGGTTTGACGGATGGTTGCGCCGCAGCGACACACTCTGGCCAGCTAGGTCGATACACATCTTAGCACGCTCTGCAACATCAGCAGCATCATCTGCTGCTCATTTGCGAGTGAGGCAGGGACCCCGCTGCAGCTGTGGCTGGGGCTGTGGTCCCTGGGGCAGCTTGGGTACGTACAGATAGTGGAGCAGTTGGCAGGCAGGCTGACAGGCTGTCAACTGCAATAACGGTCCGGCCGAGACCCTCATCTCCTGTAGCGTCCTGGCTCAGCACTTGGCTCTTGCGGAAGCTCTTGTGCACATGAGCCACCTTTGCATGCATCGCCTGATGGCTCATGTGATCGGCATAAAGTGCGGACAGTTCCCGCACGTGGCTCGTACTCCCGGATGCCCTATCCGTGCACGCACAATTTGGCTCCATACTGGAGGGTGCAATCCACACTTGCGTACACGTTGACAAAGAGCGCATTGCTGCTTGCTCTCGCGCCGCCGCCTGCGCTTCACTGGCGCAGTGATCGTTTCGGAGCCTGCCGACGTCGACACCGGCTCTGGGACGATTGGGTCGCAGATTGTAGGAGGTGCAGACGTGATCGCGGCACACAATTGTGTTTGCGCCAGCAGCAACAAGCTCTGACTGAACCAAGCCACAGCAAGCAGTCGCCGCTCCAGTGGACACAGCCTCCAGCGCGCACACAACAGAAGTGTACCACATCGAGGCTGCACCGTCCACACAGCTGGTGCGCACAAGCGATTCAGGCTAGATTTTCGTTCTCTGTTCGAGTCACAATGATCCACACAATCAGCGCTGACCTGCTGGCTGCGCCGTAAGAGGTGCGGTTGCACACACCACTTTCGAATTCCAACTAAGCTCTGCACAACCCTGTTGCTTGGTGCCACGCGTTGTGAAGCGCATGCTTGGCAGCTTGACCTTGATACTCGTTGTGTTTAGTGATCTGAAGTCTGAGCTCTGTGCTGCAAGCGATGGTCATTGCATACCGTCTGACGAGGACTCTCCGACTACTAGAGGTGCTGCAGCTGGCCAAACTGTCGAATCACAGCATCGCAATGCTGGTGGTGCCATGAGTTATACCAGCTGCTCGTATGTCTCATGTCTGCAGGGTTCTGCTGGCACGCTGCAGGGCAGCGCATTCGCATATCTGCTGCAGGGTGAGCGCTGCAGCGGCCACAAATACACAGCCAGCAGGCAAACCCTCGGCTCCTCAGAGCTGCGCCAGTCGTTGCCGAGTCACACCAAAACCAACCCCTCCCTCAGCCGTGCTGTTCACTGCCCGCAGGTAAGCCCTCGCCGACCTCAACAACCAGGGTCATCCAAGACGCTGCGATGCGGCGCGCCCTCCTGTCCACCTGCAGCCACAGCTGCGAGCACGCGCTTACCATCCTGGTGGCCGTCGTCATCGTCTGCGTCATCGCCGGCTTCTGGCTGTGCTGCTGCTTCTACGGCCGCATCCGCGGCGGCGTCACCGGGTGCGTGCGAATGCTGCCGCTGCACAGCAATTGCCGTGCATGGCATACTTTCTGTGCTGCGCCTGCATCGGCAGACGCTGTGCTGTGTCTTGCTGCGGCGGGATTGCGCATGGATACGTGTATGACATGTTCACCGTCTCAGTGACAGCGCCTAATTTGACATCCCCCTCACAGCCATGTCATGGCTGCATGCCTCTGGACCGCTGTAGTGCAGAAGAGTCTACTGCAAAAAGCAGCTTGCTTGGCCAGATCTGCTCATTCGAGCTGAGTGCTGTGGATCTGCGGTGCAGGGTACACAATTTCAATAAGCAGCGGGCGACGGGAGCCGGCCCTGCCGGCAATTGGTTCACGGCGGGCTTCGTGACGGGTTGGGTGGCCGGCGGCCGCCCGCCGAACAGCTACAACGGCGGCGGCGGCAACAACACCTACGGTGGCGGCGGCGGCGATGCCGGCGGCGGCGGTGGTGGCTGCGGTGACGGTGGCGGCGGCTGCGGCAATGGCGGAGGCGGGTGCGGCGGCGGCTGCGGTGGTGGAGGCTGCGGTGGTGGAGGGTGTGGCGGTTGATTGATCCGACCATCGGGCAGAGTACACAGTTTCTAAACGAAGACACGCAGTGGTGACGAGCGTGCGCGGCGTGGTGACAGGAATTTTCAGAAGAGATGCAACGTTCTCGTGATCCAGACAACATCTCTGGATGATCTGAATATGTGTACACTATATCGGATGGCATGTCAATGCCATACTCAGACTTCGGCGGAATGTTTGTTCAGCACTGAAATCGGTTTCTATGGATTGGCGCCTGTAATTCGCTTGATTGTGATGGACTACACGATCATGCACATGCCATGTGTGACCTGCTGCAGTCTGCCGCCCCGCCCCCTCGCTACTGGCATGCGACCGCGCACGTTGCTGCTAAAGATTCAGCATGGCAGCAGCAATGGAGCGTCGTGAACTGCCGCCGCCGCCACCTCACACACGGCATCACCCCTGACGTCGCCCTCGGCTGGACCTAGACGAAAGCAATCTACCAGTGAACTTTATTCGCCAGCAAGGATATCGTTCGCTTTGTATGCTGCAACACCGTTTTTCTTGGCCCCTTCTGCTGTGCTGCATCCGCCCTAGTCAGCTCGAGTGAGGCTGAATGTGTCAATTTGTCTCTGTCCGCCAACCTGGAAATCGACGGTGAGTTCATTCGCTTTAGCTTCTCATCCGACTCAGCACGCAAGACTGATCCAAGCGATGCGAGCGACCATCGTAACGAGGCCGTTATGTGCGACCCATCTACGAATGGCAGCCAAGAACACTACGTTCACGTCTGACAAACACACCTTCTCATGTGTCCGAGCAGATCTGGCGGTGTGATCAGTGATGTCGGCGAGACAGCTGTCAAACGGCTGACGAGTGCAGCAGATGGAAACGGCGCACAGCTGCAGAACGCAGCGGCAGGCCAACGATCGCCGTGCCTGGTGGCTTTGCTGTGCTGGTTGCCGCTCGTTGGCCTCGTTTCAAGGCTGTTTAATCGCCTGGCACCTGAGCAGTATGCGGTGAGCGTGCATGTCGGAGAGGCACGGCCAGATGCACCTCGACTAGTTAGATTGAAGAGTCAGTGCTTCAACGTGTCAACACATGCAGTTCAACGAGTTCGATGGCTTTGCAGTGTGTGTGACGCATCGAACAGTGTTGCCACAGATGCGCAATAGCACGACAGCAAGGAGTATTGTGAAAGCAAATCATGAAGCAGCTGTGCTCGAGGCATTCAGCTCGCCACAGATGCAGCTGCAATTCTGCCCCGCCATTTATTGTGACCTGCTTGGTGCAACGAATGCTGACAGGATGCGACATGACGCCGAGAGAATGCCCTTCCCTTTGAGCAATGGCTGCACGCGGGGCATCGAACATGTTGCGGATGCAGCTGTGGTGCGCGACTCCGGCAGAGTGTCTCTCCGCCTGCCTCTGGAGCCTTGAAATGATCGCACATGATGGTTTCTGATGACAGGTCCTGCTCTGCTTGCTGCTCCTCAGGACGAGGCGTTCCACGTGCCGCAGACGCGGCTGTGGTGCGCGGGCGACTTTGCAACCTGGGACGACCGCATCACGACCTTCCCGGGGCTATACATCCTCGGGGTGGCCTGGGCGCAGGCCCTGCGCCACGGCAGCTGGCTGCTGGCGGCGCTGCCGGGGGCCACCCCTGTGGACATGGTGAGTGAAGTCCCTGCACCCGGCCTGTTGAGGTGTTGACAGCGACAGTGCACACAGTGATGGGTCGCCAATCGTGCAAGCGTCATGGCAGGGTTGCTGCTTCACGACGCGCATTGCAACGCACCAGAGTTTGCATGCATCTGCACTTGATTGAGAACACAGCTGAGAAGCGTCCCTTGACATTGAGGGGTGCAGGACGCAGCCTGCAGCACGACAGCGCTGCGGACGGTCAACCTGCTGTTTGGCACGGCGGCGCTGCTGGTGTTCTATGCGATGCATCGGCAGCTGCATCCGGATACAGGGCCCAGATTGAGCATGGCAATGGTGGGCAATGCGCTTGCTGAAGTTTCAAATTTTCTTCTTTGTTGCAGTTTCAACTCAATTCTATTTTGTTGCAGGCGGTGATGCCGGCAATGTCAATGCCACTGTGCTTCTTCCAGTTCTGTGTCTACAGCAACAGCACCTTTGCACTGACATACTTTGCACAGCCCTTATACTGGGATCCAATGGGCTCCAATTGGCCTTGTTGCAGGCGGTGACGCTGGTGTCATTTCCGCTGCTGTTCTTCTTCCAATTTCTGTACTACACCGACAGCGCCTCCGTCGCCCTGGCCACAGCAGCGCACCTGGTGAGGGGAAGATGCTCTGAATACGGAGCTGTGTCGCGCTTCAGCTGCAGGCATCCATTGAATTGCCCTCCTACTCGGAAACATGTAGTTCTTGCTGCAGGCGATCCTGAAGCGACGGGACATGTTTGTTGCGATAGCTGCGATGGCCGCACCTTGTGTGCACCAAACCAGTGCTGTGCCTCAGCAGATTGTTGAAGTACTCTTTTGTATTTTTATTTTTATTTTATTTTTTTACATTGAATACTGCCCTCCCTCAGCAGGGCATGTCTTCGCATGCAGGCGGTCCTGAAGCGGCGGTATGTCCTGGCGGCGCTGGCGGCCGCGGCAGCGACCGGCGTGCGCCAGAACAACGCCGTGTGGGCCGCCTTCAGCCTTGGGGTGGGTGTGCTGGCTTTGCTGACTCGGTTTCGACTTTAACAGAATGCAGTTTGTTGTTCAGATGTCACCCTGCTCAACTGCGATGGATGTGTGACAGCACAACACCAAACATCATGGCTACTGCAACTTTCGTTGAGGGAGTGAGTGCTGCATTGTCATATGACAGCCACAGTATGTCTGAGAACATTGCATCCATTGTCTCAGAGCACTCCGCCTGTGATGCCGTCTGCCATCTTCCAACAGCATTTGCTGTGCCGGCAGCAGTTGTTGAGTCTTGCTGCGCGTTGTCACTGGCATGCGTGGGCTGTCGGCATCCACCACACGACGCCAAAAACGGCAACAGTGTCATCATCCTCATGAGACGGCTCCGCATCAGCAGTGACGTTGGGCCGTGCACACCTGCTGCTGACGTTGCAGGTGAAAATTGGCTGTGCAAGCAAAGAGGGTCAAGGGCTTTGGCTGTGGCCAGGGCTTGGCGGGCTTGGCGGCGGACACCACCATCCCCGTCTTTGTCAGCACGACCCGAGCCAAGCAGCAAGTGTTGATGCCCTGACGGTGTGCGCAATCACTATCATGTTGTGCAGGTGGGGTTGCTGCAGGAAGTGGGGCTCGATGGCCTCCAGGCGGGCACCGGCATCCCACAGCAGGTCGAGACCGCCTGTCGGCGCACCTGGCAGGTGTGCAGCAGTCGTCATGTCTTCATCTGCTCACCGTTTACCATTTCCGGGAAGCCCACTACATCTGCCCTGTGAAAACCATTGCCACTGCACGAAGTGTCGAGCATCTTGTTTGGCCGGTGTCAACCTGATCTGCTGTGCTGCTGGTAGCTTGGTCCTCTTGCAGCATTGATGCAGGCCACCGGAAATAGAACAGGCGACTTGGAGGGCTGTGCCTCCATGATCGAGGTATCATGGTGGGCCTTGCATGTGCAGATGCGGGGGCGGCTGCTGGGGAGGCTCGTGCCCCTGGCAGCAATTCCAGCCGCCTTCGCGGCGTTTGCCGGCGTCAACGGCGGCATCGTGATCGGCGACCGAGCGGCGCACGACCCCGTGAGGCACCTGGTGCAGCCGCTGTACTTCCTGCTGTTTGCCGCCACGGCACTGGCGCCGGCGATCCTCGCCCCTGACAGGTGCAATGACTTGACGGTCCTGCAGAAACCTGCTGAGTATCACGATGCCATATGTTGGATAGGCCCCTGATGCAGCCGCGGTATGTCCTGCTGTTTGCCGCTGTGGCGCTGGCGCCCGCGACCTTTGCACCTGACAGGTATGAACTCTAGCAATGTTGTGATTTTTTTTCACTTTACAACGGAAGGTTCAAGTTTCAGTGTGGCACCTGGTGCAGCCGCTGTACTTCCTGCTGTTTGCTGCCATGGTGCTGGCGCCGGCAACCCTCGCCCCTGACAGGTGAAGCCGTCTCAAACACGATGGCCCTCTGGTGACCTCTGGAACATGACATACAGGACACCATGTGAAGGCGTCTGGTGCAGCTGCTGTACTTCCTGTACTTCCTGCTGTTTGCCGCAGTGGTGCTGGCGCCTGCCACCCAGACAGGTGCAACATCTTGTCAGTTCTCTGAGAATTAGCTAGGTGTTTTCATTCCACACACTGGTGTGGCACCTGGTGCAGCCGCTGTACTTCCTGCTGTTTGCTGCCGTGGCGCTGGCGCCTGCGGCCCTCGCCCCTGACAGGTGTAGCATTGTCAAACATGTTGAACCTGCGGTGAATGACATCCTGTGGAGCGGCACCTGGTGCAGCCGCTGTACTTCCTGCTGTGTGCCGCTGTGGTGCTGGCGCCCGCGACCCTTGTTCCTGTCAGGTATGACCTGTTGTGGCTCTGCAAAGGGTACTTGCCAACAGAAAAATTGGAACTGCTGCCTCTGGCGTCCTGCATTCCTTACCATGCAAACTTTTACAGTTGTGCGCTCGTTCATATCTACCTACGAATGTCAGAAACAGCTGTTTCCAATTCTGCATTTGTGGGCGACATGGGCGGCCTTGTCCATATGCAGGTGGAGGGAGATGTGCAAGCAGTTTGCAACACGTCTCCAACTGGCTGTTGGCGTCACGGTCACTACTGCCGTGATGCTGGCGTCCGCCGTACGCTGCTGCACGTTCGTGCATCCATACCATGTCAACGGCGACTCGAACAGGTTCGATTTGATTGAGCGGACTGCATCAGATGCACTCCAATCTGCAGTCACATGATCCTCCGCAATATTGGTCGAAGTACAAGCATTGGTCGTGGGGCACTGAGAATCCTGTCCTTCCTCATGGTATGTCCAGTTGTGCATGTTGCACACATCATTTGCAGTATGCACTGTTTGTTCACCAGCTGTACTGCTGATCGAAGGTTTACCTGGTACAAACAGCTTGGAATGTGAACGTCGGGCATTCGCTGCAACTCTGTCAGAAGCCAGTGCTGAATTGAAGTGACATCTGCACTGTTGCTGATGCGACTGCACACTGTTGCATCTATCTTGTGAAGCAATTTCCGGCCAGCTTGCTTTGCCGGCTGCACGCCGCTGTCGGAAAATATTCCTGACATACAGCAGGTCAAGCGCTCCTGACCTGCTGTACAATCATATGCAGGTCTGCCGCAGCCACTCTGACCAAGCGGCTGCTGGATCGGCTCAAGCCTTCCCCTGGGCTCTGCTGCCGGGAACACTTCTGTTAAAACGCCGCGCCTCACACATGCCATGTTGCCAGTGGCCTCAATGTGCATGACTCTGCAGGTGCTGCCGGAGCTACCTGCCCAAGCGGCTCACTGGTCGAGGGCCCCATGACTCGGTGGGCGCTGCTACCGGGGACGCCTTTCACGAGTACATTTTCGCCGTGGATCCGCTTCGTGTGGGCGACAATGCGCCCAATGTCACCTGCAGGTACTACCGCAGCTTCCTGGTCAAGCGGCTGCTGGTGAGCTGCCCCGCAGCTCGGTGGGCGCTGCTGCCGGCGTACATGGCCGCCGGGGCGTCGCTGGCGTCGCTGCTGCGGGCCCGACAGCCCACCCTGTGGTGCCTCGGCTTCGCCGCCTGCACCGCCGCGGTGCTGGTGCCCGCCAAGATGATCGAGTTCAGGTGCGCCGCCGCGACGGGGGCCTGATGTTGGCGCTCAGCTCTTCGTGACGGGGTCAGGGTGTGCGCGTGGCATGGTTGAAAGTGGTGCACACCGCATGCATGCGTGGTGCAGGCTGCTGCAAAGTCGGCTGGCACATGCTGCCTGTGGGAACGGCAGCATGGGGCAGTCTTTCCATGTGTGGCACTCTGCCCGTAAAACCACCTTAATACGCTGTGACTCTACATGCTGCGTGTACATCCCGGTGCCACACTGTTACTCGCTAGCGCTGCATACCCGGCTGCTGACAAGCCATCGACAGCTGCTGCCCATATAAAAAATCCTTCCTGATGCTGGCGCCGTGCGCTTGCACCTGCTCGTCTATTGGCATCAACGTCGAATGCACACGCTGAAGTGTCACCGTCTGCTGTTCAAGTAGTTTGCGGTGCTGTTCAGGCTGCTGCTGATGGTGCACAGGCGGCCCCTGGCAGGGCCGTCGGCTGGCACTGGCTGCAACAGCAGCAAGTCGCTCGCCTTGGTTTGCAACAGGACATGTGCCAAGGCAACACAGTTCCGTGTGCAGGTACTTCCTTGTGCCGTTCCTGCTGCTGGCGCTGCACATGCGGCCGATGACATGGCGCCAGCTGGCGGTGACTGCAGCGGGGTATACCGGCGTCAATGTCGCCACCATCTACACGTTCCTGTTTAGGTGCACATGTTTTCCGCGCATGCTGTGGGTGGCAAAGTGCACCTTGCATTGCTGGTGAAATGCCAGACTTATTATGTTTGACCCGAATTCGACCTCACTGTTATGGTGTGCCGTGGACCTGCCGCTGCTTGCCGCACAGGTCGTTCAAGGAGAAGGATGGCAACCTGGCTCGCTACATGTGGTGATCGTGATCATGGCAATCAGAGACGAGAGGATGCGGATCGTGATGTTTCTTTGGCACACCACCCGGCGCGCAGTTTTGAGGGTGTGTACGAGAAAGTCTGGTCTGGTCTGTTGTGTTGTGTTTGTTCACAGGTCGATTGAGCATGCGGTGGTGCGCATGTGGCGGGCTGCGGGGTTGACATACAAGGGGGTCAGCCCCTGTGGCTTGCTTCGTGGGTTCTTCATCAGCAGGGTGCGGCGCGGACAGTGATCACAGCCCGGCGGGTCGAAGTGATGACCGTGTGGTGGTCTGATGATGTATGTCAACAGGTCATGCTTCTGAACCATGTGTTTGTAGGATCGAGGCAGTCTTGCTTGTGTCAGTCAGGAGTATCCATTCAAATGCTTCCTGCTGGGGTGTGCCGTCTTCCTGCTACAGACTTGCTGTGATGGCGGCTGCCTTGACAGGAGAAGACGTGTGGAAGTAGTGTGGGTGCTTCGTGTCTTTGCTGTGTCTGCTTCATGGCGAGATATGAGAGACGTAGGTGGCAGTTAGACGCCAGCGCGAATTTGCATCTCACGCAGCCAACGGCTTCAGCCAACTTGTGTCGTTCATGCATCACCGGCGGCAAAACTGCTTGGTTCCCAGTGCAACTAAGTGCGCTAATATTCAAAGCAGGCACACTGGGCCGAGCCCGTAGGCATGTGCTGAGCCCGTTGCACAAGGCAGACCAGGGTGAGCGGGCGGCAGATCTGATGTGCGCCATCACTGACTCAACATGTAGTGGCGGTAACATGCCATCGACGGCTTTTTATATTCCCAGAGCCTGTCAAACTGCAACTCTGCAAGAGGGTAGAGGGTCGGAGGGGCTGGAGGGGAGGGTAAGTAACTTCCATATTTACCGCCGACAGCAACCCGTGGGGTTCATGCGGGAGGCAGGAAGGGGCAGGAGGGTGTGCCCGACCCTGCCCAGCAGTATTGCCTCCCTAATGTGACCCTCTTAGTGTCAGATAGCGAAACAGTATTTTGGGCCTAGGACGGGTGGCAAATGGTGCCGAGCTGATGACCTCTACCTTCTGCCACGCATGGCCGAGAACATAAATCTATATGAACTAGTTGCAGCAATGCAGGTCGGCAGTCCCGACCATGTGCGGCGGCAGTAACTGATGTGGCGGCGGTCATGCTTGAACCTTGGGACCCCTGGCAGATGGTGGGTCGGGGGAAGGGTTGGCTGCACATCCACCACGTAGCTGGTTTCGCTTTTGCACTCAGAAGGGTTTTGCTACACAAGAGGTGGGAGGGTCACAAATTTCTTCGAGTTGAACCGGCGCCAAAGATCAGGCAGGATCGCCTGGCAAGTGTGAAAATAAGAGCATAGACACGAAGAGTCCACTGGCAGGTGTTCCACAACACTTTGACAATTAGACATCTCCATGCCGCTAGCTGAGAAGGTCACTGTGGTCCACCACACAACTGGGTTCGACTGATGCGGATACTTGGCACTGCAATCAAATTGTGTGTCCTGAAGAGAAATGCTGACCGCCGCACCCAGAAAGCGCTGATGTAGGTCCTTGTATAGCATACTGTATAGCATACTGTCCGCAGTAATCGCGGTCACGCACGCCTTCAAACTGGCGCTGCGAAGCCCTGCCCACTTGTGCAGAATAAGTTCGGCGCGGCTGTCTGAATCATGTCACAGCTTCGCACGGCAAAATCACCTTCACTCCCAGTCTGTGAAGTGGCTCTGCTACCTATACCTTGCAAGTGCGGCATGGCTGGCTAGGCCGCTGAGGGCGAAGAAGCCGGCCGGCGCATTGCATGCCGTGATCTCGTGCGGAAACCCAGCACACCCTCACGAGAAGCCTCGTGGGCTGATCAATCGAACGTAGGAAATGTTTTGCACTATGCTGACGCCGCCCGAATCTCGACGGCCTCTCTGGCTGCCCGCCAGCATAGGGTGTTGCACCCCAACCCAAAGGGGAAAAGAACGAAAGGAAACCGGGCATGCTCATCGGCCGGCAATGCCCATGCCCGGTGAATGTATCCGGCTGCGGCCCCCCTGCAGCCTCAGCTGTAGCGCCTGCTGCCATGCCGCCGAGTGCCGCCACAATCCGCCGTGCCACTTGTGTTGCCATCAAGCGGCAGAGGACCGGCCCGTAGCGGCTGTCGCTTGAGCAGCACCTCGGCAGCCGCCCCATGGCAGCCGCCAACTCTGCCGCCGCCGCCGCCGCCGCCGTTGCCGCCCGCATATCCACATGAATGCTTCACGCCGACATAGACCAGGGTCGCTTGCAGCCGGATGGACCCACCAGATGACCCCGTCCCCGCGTGCAAATGGCAGCCGCCACCGTACATGCTGGTCTGGCATCAGTATTTGCACGACCGCTCCCGCGTCGGCGCCAGCATGTAGGGTGTCGGAGCCGAGTTGGCGCCTAATGTGCCGTCCAGCGCTCGCAGCGCATGTGCAGCACCGGTCACCAGGCCAGCCTGTAGAACAAGCACTGATGCAGTGAGTGTGGAATCATGCAGGTCATGTAGAGTCGGCATGCAGCATTGAGCCTCCGCAACAATGCAAATTGTATTGCTGTAATGTGAGGTCATGGTGTGGTGAGATGATGGAACGGTGAGGCCAACAGGTACAGACGCCGTGCCGTCCAGCGTGAGTTGGCATCACACCATCTCCGCAGCTCACACGACTCTGCACAAGGCCAAAAAGGGAACGGAAACAGATTCGTAATGCGCGTCACGAAGAATATTCTTACCGCCGGCAGGCTGGGCCGCCGTGAGGAGCCCCTGGAGCGGGCGGCCGCCACAATCTCCCGCAGCTCGCGGGCAGACTGCAGCGCGGGCTCGCTGGACGTCTTCGTGGGCTTCTTCTGCTTCACCGCCTGCTCTCGCTCCTGCACACAACCATCAGCTAGCTACTCAGAAGAGGTGACATCAGACATGATGCAGCATGTAAAGCAGCGCGGGCTCGCTGGTCGACTTCGTGGGCTTCTTCTGCTTCACCGCCTGCTCTCGCTCCTGCACACGCCCATCAGCATCTCAGTGGAGCAGCAGCTCCGGCTCTCAGGCTTGGGTTTGTGGCGATGCTCAGCTCTGCTGCAGGCTGTCTCCCCTGCAAGTGATGCAGTCTGACTTGCATGAGGTCACTGGCTGGTACCGCTGACATCAGCGGGGTGACTGGTACAGCGCTGCGATCAGTGACCCCCCTGAAAAGGTGCAAAAAAGGTGGCCCCTGTGGCCTGTACTGACCTCAGCAGCGCTTTCTGACGGTTCATATCCCTCGTCGGCTCCACTGAGTTTTGCTGACCAGCAGCGGGCCGTTCAATGAGTTCAATGTGCCTGATGTTCAGGGAGGCCAGATGCAGCGGGGAGCATATATGCGTCTGCAGGTGCGCCAGCGCCCTGTGCCTTCGACTACAAGCTCGGCTATCATCTAGACAGAATGCTGCTCACCAGTAGCCGGGCAGTCAGGGATGCCAGCTGCTGCGGGAAGCCTGCGTGCGTCCAAGCTCAGCTTCTGATCACAAGCTCGGCTGTGCTCGAAGTATAATAAGCTCACCAGTAGCCGGGCGTTCAGGGACGCCAGCTGCTGCGGGAACCCTGCGTGCGTCCATGGATGCGCAAGCGCTTCCGCCAGGCTGAGGCGCTTCTCCGGCTGCGGCGTCAGCAGCCGCTGCAGCAGGTCTTCACACAGAGGAGACACCTGTGGTGAGCATGGATCGTTTGTCAGGACTTTCAGGCACCTCAAGCATTGCTTCCGTGGCTGCCCTGCAGCAAGGTGTCCCCCGCGAACTACCCACATACCATTCTGCAAAAACCAGTCAATACGATCGCAGTGCCACAGCAACATCTTTGAGGGGTGATGCAAAATTGACATTTCGAACGTTGTTGGTTTCTCACCGGATTGGGCAACGGGAGGTAGTCGCCCGCCAGGATTCGTGGCAGCATGTACCGCATCTTGCGCATCGGGTCAGACGCCTCCTCGCCAGCCGTCAGGAACGGGAACCCGCCTGCGGCGGCAGCACACGGCAGACGTCAACCAGTATGCACCGAAGCTGCTGAGGCAGCATGAACCCTGAACCCGGCAGCACTGGGTCGGATCCCTTCCCTGTATGCTGTCCGACGCACAATGCAGACAGGTGCACATGGCAGACGCGCAGTCGCGCTGTCAGCGGTGTTGCTGCACTGGACAACAGGCGGCTGAACCAGCGTCTGTGGCATTCACACCACCCACTTTGCGAAGGTGAGACTCACCCGCCAGCAGCACGTACAGAACGACCCCAGCGCCCCACACATCTGTCTTCTTGCCGTCGTACACCAGGCAGGAAAGCACCTGCAACCCGCAAGCCGAATTGTTTGACATTTGCCAAGGTACGCAGTGGCGGCCACCACAGCGGCGGCCACACACGCTTTGCGTGGGGTTTCACAGCTCGAAGAGGAGCAGTTCCTCAGGCGCAGACGGCAAGCCAGTCGCCGCACTGCGCACGAGTGCTGCCAAATGCAGATGCTGCTCACAAGGCGCACCTCTGGTGCAACATACTCGGGCGTGCCGCAGCCGCTCTTTGACAGGCTGTTGGTCAGGTCCTCGTTCTTCGAGTAGCCACTGCAACAAAAGGGTTCTGCAACTCGGCAAGCTGTGTCTGATGACTCTGTCGGTGTGAGATTGTGCGCCGTCAGGTTGCTTATGTCACCCAGACCACTGAACTGTATTGTGCACGTGGCAGGGACTCACAAGCTGCACAGCCTCAGCATGGCCTTCTACAAGTGGAATGTACACATACGCTGATGGGTGTGGCAGACAGGGAGCAGGAACGACTCACAAGTCGCACAGCTTCAGCATAGGCTTTGCACTCGGCCCTTGCGTGTTGTCCACGTGCAGCAGGATGTTGTCCAACTGCAGAAAGCAGCAAGTTCAAGCATCACTGATGACCAGCAGCTGCAAATGACCACCAATGTTCTCGGCGCGCAGCAAAGCAGAGGATGGCAATGCAGCATCTCATAAGCTTGCTCAGGAGGCCACCGCCTATGGCAATGCATAAGCGATGTGCACTTTCAGACAGTGTCTGCCTGCAAGATGAGCACCTTGACGTCACGGTTGGCGATGCCGCGGGCATGGCTGAACTGCAGCGCCACCAGCAGCTGCTGCAGCAGGCGGCGCGCCTCCACCTCCGCCAGGCCTCGGCCCTGTGCCAAATTTGAAGCAAAAAGTCAGGATTCACAGCGTGACATGCGCATAGATGACCGCTGCCCAACTGCAGCGGCGCTGCCGGCAGCTGCTGCAGCGCCCACCCGTTTCTGGTCCGCCAGGACTGCACTGCAGACAGGAGGATGATGAAGTCGCTCACCCTGGCACAGCATGCAGCTGTTGGGCTGCATTGCCGGCTTTGTTGCAATGTGCCAGACAATTGCAGCATGCGGCATCCAGATGCCGGACGCAAGCAAATGCAAAGTTTGGTGTGCACAGAGCGAGGCGCACCCGCTCGGCCATAAAATTTGCCATGTATTCGGCCATGTCGCCGGTGTTGCAGTACTCCATCACGATCGCGAGGTATTCGGGAAGCAGAAAGACATCCTGCACATGTGGCCACCGACTTAGACACGTTGGATCTGTTGATTCTGCTCTGATGCCACCTTCAGTCAGCAGACTCTGTAACTTCAGGGATGTGAAGCTGAAATGACGGCCAGCACCCGTACCTTGATCTGTACGATGTGCGGGTGGCCGCTGCAGAGGTGCTGGTTGAACAGCTCCCGTGTGACTGCCTGAGGGTTTGACATAGAAACCACTCAGAGAGACTCATGCATATGGTGCACGCGCCCAATACACGTCGAACAACCATAAGAGGTGCCTGGAGCCACTTTCACCCTGATGTGCAACAGACCTGGTGTGAGAAGCTGTCGCCGCGGGCAACAAATTTGATCGCCACATGCTCGCCGGCATGCATGTCAAGCGCAAGCTGCACAAAGCCGGAGGAGCCCCTGCACATGAAGTGTGAAACACATTCATGGCCTGGCAGAGCGTGACGCAAGCGAATTCGATCAGTTGCTGATGACCATGTCACCAATCAGTGCCGCAGCGCCACTATGTCAGACGGCGCGCTTACAATGCATCAGCAAGTGATTACACACAAGTCAGATGACGTCGACTGACCTGGCCAGCGGCCGCAGATTGCGGTAGCGGTGGTGGCCGGCCAGGGGTTCGCTGGAGGCCGCCGGCGCTGCAGCTGTGGCGAACGGCGTCGCCACCGGCCCAACCTGCCGCGGCTGCTGGCCGCGGCTGGGCAGCGGCCGCATGTGCGTGCCGCCCAGCTGGCTGTCGCACATGCTGGAGGCAGAGTCGGCGCTGATGCTGGTGCAGCAGCTGCCGCCGCTGGCGGAGGGGCCGGCCGCTGCTGACGTCTGCACGGGCGTGCTCCCCGTGGCATCCGGCCGCGTGACGTCGGCCTCGCCCGCCGTGCGGCGCCGGGCGCTGGCCATGCTGCCGTTGCTGCCGCTGCGGGCTAAGAAGGTGGCTGCATCCGACAGCGTCTGCTTCAGGCTGCGGCGCCGGGCGGTGCGCTTCTGGGGTGAAGTCCGCTCGCTGTGCGCGCTGCTGTGGCGGACGGACGGCAGCCTGCGATGGAGCAAACGGCCACTCATTGCATTTGACAGATAACAAAAGAGTGGCAACGCGGCCCGGCATCCGGAAGCGGCTGCACATGACCTGCCCAAAACTCCGACCCAAAATTGGCTGACCCCAAAAAGGGGTGCAACAGGCGGCCTGCGGCGCCGAACGCGGCTGCGCACTGGGAAGTCATACGCCAGTCTGTTGCGGCCCATAGGGCCTGCGCACACAGGCGATGGGGGCGCATTGTGTTGGCCGGACCCGCAGGCGAACCTGCCGACGTCTCAGCTTGGTAATCTATGCGCGTGGCCCGGACGATGCGTACATTGCGTGCGTACCGGAGGGGCAGTCGAGTTGGGGGCCTAGGTCGCCCTTGGCGCCAGCGGGTGCTGTTTCATGTGACAGTAGCCTCCAACACAACAAGCACGTACCACGATGCAAGGCCCAACCAGCGGCCAGCTGACCAGGTACGGAGAGCGCAGACGCGGGCCTACGCCCCCTCTCCAGGCTCGTGCGGCTCTAGCACCTCACCCCAGCAGCCGCAGCACCCGTCAAGCCCCGTCGCGCCATGCAGCCCGCAAGGGCCACGATCGGTGAAGAGGGGTGGCTCTGTGTGCCGAGCCAAATCATGGCACAACCCAACCCACGCACCGTTCGGCCACCGCCTTGAAGATGTCCGCTGCATACGCCGAGTCCTCGTGCGGCAGCGGTTCTGCCGGCGCGCCTGCTGCGCTGCAAGACCCCCGCCGGACAGCCTGCTGCCCTGCTTCCTCGAACGGCGACTTGGCGGCCTTACTCCACCGCTGCATGAGCTTGCCCATGGCTACTCGTGGTACGCGGGCACCGGCCTCGCATGTGCGAAGGCTGCTTTGAGAATCGGTGCAGCGATCAGTGACAATGATACTGCATTTCGTAGCAGGTCATTGCCGGACTCCGTAGTCCCGTGGAAGATTTCCCGCCAGTGTCCTGCATCTCAAATAGGCCAGGCAAGAAGATATCTAAAAGTAGACAGTGAGACGACGTGCCGGCATTAATCATGGGCACATGCAGAAGCATGCTGCACAGCAGTGGGAGTTGCCACGATGAGACAGTCGACAGGACATGTTGATTGTTGCACATGTTGACTGTTGCACCGCCGCCGCCGCATGACCTCATCAGGTTACACCGAAATCTACAATGCCTAAATGTCAACAACAAAATGTCTGACGGTGTCCCACCACACGCGTTTTGCCATGGCTGCATCACAAAAGTCTACCCACATGCAAGAGCTCCGATCAATAATGTCCCGATCGACGATCGCAGCGCGCATGCATACCCACTAGCAAGGTGCGTGATCAACAAGTCGAAACCAGGCGAAACGCAACACATTGCTGGAACGCAAAGAAGCCGACCAAACTGCGCATGCCTGAGATCCTACAAATGCATGTGCACGAGCTGTGACCAGTCTCATCTAGAGATAACGTAGCAAATGCCGCCGATGCGGTGTGATGCAAATTCCCGATGTCAGACGAAAGGAAAGTTGGGGAACCTTCTGCCGCGCCGTTCCTCAATCCCGGTTTCACCCATGACAAGTTCCGACAAAGTTTGTGTCCTGGATCTTGTGATTGTTCCTGGTCCCGCCCTCCATACATGTCAACAAAGACCCCTACGCCCAAAAACGAGCACTTGCATTGCCAAGCCTTAGTGTCAAGATGCAATGACAAGGACGGCAGTGACGCACTTGCAATGCTGGGAACCGTCAACATGACGCAAGTGATGCGTGCGACGCTACATGTCACACTGCAGGCTGTTCTGTCACTGCAGCACGGCGCACCTGGGAGCTGCCACCAGTCACTCGACCTTCCAAGCTGCCGCTTGAACCCTGACGGCGGCGCCCTCTGTCCGCAGGTCGACATACTCGTTATAGTATGCGAGCAGCCGCAGCGAGTGCTGGCGAGCGCGCTCCTGCCGCTGCGCCAGTGAAGCTCCACCCCACATCGCAACTGTGTGCGTCATGTGCACGTCTTGGGTCAAATGATCTCATGTCATCTGGACAGTAGCCATGGCTGTGTGTCCAAACATACGAAACAGTGTCACAACTGCCATGACACAATCGAATGGCATGAACCCTGTGTGAAGGGTTAGCGACAACACCAACGCAGCTGCGCAAGCAGCAGATCGGAATCACGGACCTGTCTTTCGAACTTTCGAAATCTCAGACCCACCTGTGGCACCGCTCTTGTCGCCTCGTCCAGCAGTCCTTGTCGCCGCCGCCGACGCGGCCACCAGCCGCACCAGCGCCGCCGTGTCGCCCAACTCTGCCCCGCTGGCCCTCAGAGGCGCTTGCGCCGCCGCCGCTGGCTGCGACGCCGAGCGTCCGGCCGTGCTCGCCGCGTCCGTGATGGGTCCCGCCATGCTTTGTTGCGCCAACACCACCTCCGCTGCCGCTGGCTGCATGGCAGGCTGCCTCTCGCTCGGCGCGTGTGCTGGCGGCTGGGCTGCCGGCGCCGGCGCCGGCGCTGCACCCGGCACTGTGGCCGCTGCAACTTTGCCAGACAGCCGCCCCGGCTCCACTGAGCCCGACGCCTCGGACGTCTCCGTCAGGGGGGCCTGCAGGCCACAGTGCGAAGCAGCTGCTGAGCGGGCGTCACACTTCCAGCGTCAGGCATGAAGCAAGCACAGGTTGATGAAGGCTCGTGCTGACAGTCGTGACAAGATGAGAAAGTGCACAGCAATGAGATGCTGTGACTGAAAGTCGCCAGGCTTGAGTACGCTCTATGCTGCAGCAGCAGCAGCAGCAGCAGCAGCAGCAGCAGCAGCAGCAGCAGCAGCAGCATAGGTATGCTATGCAGTCAAAGCAGCAGCACGTCAGGTCGTGGCACTGTTTTCTGCGGCAGAGGAATCTCAAGCAAGCAATGGTCTGACTTTGACTTGAAAAGGTTCCACGTGCACTAGCGCCAAGCCGGGAGCACGGTCCAGACGCAGCAGCGGCATCCCAAGGCGCAGTAACGTCTTCAGGGGTGGAGACATCTCAAGCAAGCAGTGGGTCTGACACGGATCTCATGCGCACCAGCGCCAAACCGGGAACACGGTCCAGACGCAGCAGCGGCACCCCAATACGCGGCGCCTGCGTTGGCCATGCCGGAAGCCGCGGCACGACTGGCGACCTGGCGATGCACAGCGACCGGGTCTCAGCAAGACAGCAGCCAGCCAGTCAGGCATGCCCAGCGGCCTTTGATGTAGCGACACCTGCCGCTCTGTATATGCAACATTGCCAGAAGCACCATGTTATGACATCACATTGTATGTCTTCTCTTTTGCTCATGTCACAAATTTTACGTAGCACCTCGAGGACAGTGTCTCATCATCGGACGAGCAGCTGGAGCTTGCATATCCGGCGGGCACGTTCCCGCTGCCGCTGCGGCTGAGTGCTACAGGGCTGCCCTCTGCGGCGTCACTGCTGATGCCGCTGCAGGCACGGCTGAGGGGCAGCCGCCTGGCGATGCCCTGCTGACCATCGGCCTGCTGCACCTGGTCAGGACTTGATGTGAGCTTCCCAGCAGCCGCCTTTGCTGCACGCCGGCGGTAGGCAGAGTCGTTGCTGAAGCGCTGGAAGCCTGAAACAGGCGCAGGATTCAGGTCCAGTTAGAGAGCGATCAGTCTCAGATGCCATGAGACATTGAGCTTTCTAAAAAGTGTACCGCGGCGCGGCGGGCAGCGCCCTTCACAGTCTGAAGCATAGGAAGCGTGCAGTGTGCAGCACGTGAGTGGTCTCTGACAAGCGTCAGCAGCCGACGTGAGGTGCAGGGAAAGGTGGCGGGTTGCAGACTGCAGAGGGAGTGTGGGAAGCCAGAGCGAACTACTAATGGACCTGCAGGACTTCTGGTCCACGGTGGAGCCAGCAGGCATTGAGTAAGAGGACAAGGAAAGAAGCACCTGAGGTGTCACACGTGGCTGCCATCGCAGTCGCCAGCGCGCAGACCGCCTGGCAGCGCGGGCTATCGTCAGCTGACGACTCCGCCGCCGCCGCTGCTGCCGCCGCCGCCTCAGTCTCACCTTGATCACCAGCGGCAGCTGCCATCATGGCCAGCAGCTGCTGCTGCGGCGGTGGCAGCGAGGGCGCATGTTGCTCGCTGTCGGGGCTGTGTGCCGCGTCGGCATCCAGTTCGCCGTGCATCACACGCTTGCCGTCGCTGCTGCGTCTGGCGAGCTCGGCCACCAGCGGCGACTCTGGCAGGCGCGCCTTCGAGGCAGCCTGCGGTCCCAGCGGCGAGTGGACGCCACCCTGCAGCGATTTGCTCATGTTGCGTCATGTTTCTGACGTGCAACTTCAGAGTTCAGGGTCTTGAGGGGGGCGGCTGCGCCTGCCAGATTGTCCGCGGTCCCGGTGGCAAACACATGCCGCCCTGCAGTGCGTCTTCATGGTCGCACACCAGCACATATTTATGAGTGTGGAAGAGCACGATGTCCGAGGATAATGCTACCTGCACCCGGATCTGCCAGAGTGTGCGACCTCAATGCAGCTGCACGGGAGGTTGATTGAAGCACTGACAAACTCACAGATGCAGCGCATACATTGCAGCTCTGGGCATGTGCATCGCAGCCAGGCAATCAGCGATTGATGAGGGCGCCGAAAAGGTCGCCTCGTCAGCATGCAGGCTCTCGACAGGCGGCGGCGAGCTGTACGCTGAAGTGCAGTAGCGGCTCCACATAGGCATGCGCAGACGACTGTCAGGGGTTCAAATGGAAGGGCGCAACACCCACCTTCCCAGCTTCCAGACGCTTGACGGGCGGCGGCGAGCCATCGCCAAAGCGCAGCCGCAGCGCGCCCGCCACCGGCGCCGCCAGCAGCAGCCGCAGGCTGGACGGCGAGTCGAACAGGTCCCGCTCCTCCCTGTCCTCTGCCGCAGCATTCAGCGACAGCAGGTCGTCTTGTGATGCGCCGCTGGGCAGCGGCGGCTGCGGCTGCAACTGCTGGTCAGCAGGTGGGCTGGCAGGTCGCTGCTGAGCCTCGGAGGTGGACGCAGGCGACTCGGGGTCGGCGGCGACGCCGTCACCAGCTGCCGCAGCAGGCGCGGACGCCGCATCAGCCAGCAGCTCGGGGAAAGCGTTGGATGCGAGACCCTGTGCTGCTGGGTCAGACCCACAGCTTGGCTGGATGGGCGCCAGCTGGATCTCGCCGCCGCCGCCTGACTGCTGCTCATTGAGCTGCACAGCAGCAGGGTTCAGCTCCCTGGGCTGTGATGACATGAGGGCAGGTTCGGACGCAGCCGTCTGCCCCGCTGCATCCTGCGCCGCTGCAGATTGCGCATCCAATGGCTGCCGCTGCGTCTGTGCCTGCCGCTTCTGCGCAGGCAGCACGCCCGGCTGCTGCAATGCCCGCTGCCGCGGCTGCCGATCTTGCAGCACGTCCTGCTGCTGTGCTGCTTCCTGCTGCCGCTTCCGGGCCAGCAGCGCTGCCGCGATGGCGGACGCCGCGCCGTACTGCTGCCGCAGCGGGCCGACGACCCTCGCAGCCAGCAACGCCTCCAGGGTGTGCAACCCGCTCGCAGCCCGCTTCCTGCTTACGCCTTCCTGCTGCACCCTGGAATCAAGTGGCGGGTCCGCTCGCTGCCGCTTGCAGCTGCCGCTGCCGGGCTGGTGCGGGGACTCCGTGAGAGTCTCAGGGTCAGGGCTGTGAACCAAGCCCGGCGGCGCCAGCAGGCGGGAGTTGACCTCGCGCAGCGCCGGCGGCATGCCGGAAGCCACCCAAGGGTGGCCCAGCAGCCCCGCCAGCGTCGGCCGGGCGTCAGCCTGCGGCTGCAGCGCCCGCCGCAAAAGGTCCTGGCACTCCTCCGACACCTACAGTAGCACAACATCAGCTCTCAACTTGAAAGCTGGAGATTGGCATGATAGCAAGTGCGTGAGAAGTTGCAAAAGGCTTGAAACAGACACTGGCATTAGGCAACGCTCGGCATCTGCACTCAATTTGCCTCAGCAGGTCCTGTCATTGCTCCGACACCTGACCAGCAAGACCGCAACTTGAGGGAGGGTTCGCCGAAGTTGTCAAGGATTCACATTGCAAATCAGATTGCACATGGATTAGCAATGCACCTGGGCATGCAGGGAGTCGCAGTCGCCGGCATTGATGTGCAGCAGCGTGGCCACAGCCTGTGGCTGCGGCGGCTGCGCCGCGTCAAAGGGCCGCGAAAATTATCGACAACATTCGCAGGCAAAACCTGGAGGTATTCCGCACCTTGCCGTGCAGTACGTTGCGGTCGCCGGTGTTGATGCGCAGCAGCGTGGCCACGGCCTTGGGCTGCGGCGGCAGCGCCGCATCCGAGGGCCGCGAAAATGATCAACAAAATTCGCAGGCAAAACCTGGAGGTATTCCGCACCTTGCCGGGCAGCATGTTGCGGTCGCCGGTGTTGATGCGCAGCAGCGTGGCCACGGCCTTGGGCTGCGGCGGCAGCGCCGCATCCGAGGGCCGCGAGAACGGCGGCGCCCCCGCCAGCAGCGCAAACAGCACCGCGCCGGCGGACCACACGTCCGCCGCTGCCTGCTCGGCTGCCGGAAGCTGCCCATTGTTCAGCCGCGCCTGAATCACCTGTGACGGCGGACTCCAATTATCGGATTTGGTCAGCACGAGCACCTCCTGCTAGTGGTTTCGCAAGACCCCTCAGCTGACTGCATCCATGTCACAGCTTGCAAAACAGACAATAACTGAAGTTGCAATGACACAGCTGCGCCGACGCGTGCAACGAGCCTTCACTCTTTGAAAATATTCCCCACCTCTGGTGCGGAATACGATGGGTCCTGCTCCGTGCACAGCCACTGATCAGCGCCGCCGCCGCCGCCGTTGCTGCCGGTCGTGCTGAAGGCGCCGCCGGTTGCTGCGGCCAGAGCGGCGCTGAAGTCGTGCAGCTTCAGCGCCACGCTGTAGCCGCCGGCCACATCTGATGTGCTTGTCGAAGCCGGGCTGATGGCTGCTGACAGGGATGCTGCTGCTGCAGTTGACGCTGCTGTCACCGCTGTTGGCATTGCTGCTTCTGCCGCAGAGGCGCTGTTTGTAGCGTCCGCCATGTGCAGCGACAGGTCGCGCGGGTGCACGCTGGCTCGAGCCAGACCCTGCGCCACCAACATACCAAATTTGAAAAGTGCACGATTCCTGATTGACCACAGCACGCAGGATCTCCATATGCCGCCAAACTCCAGACATGCTACAGATGCCAATGCAGATCACGGCCTACTGCGGCCTGCTATACGAGAACAATCCTTCCATATCTACCTGTCGGTGGCAGAAGGCGATGCCGACCACCAGCTGCTGGAACAGGCGCCGCACAGCCGCTTCCGGCGGCGGCGCGCCCTGTTGCAAGCGGAGAGACATGCCGCCGAGCATTTAAGGATTTTTGAAGGATGGGTAGTGAGTAAGTCACTGCGAAACAAATCTGAAACACACTTGCTTGCCACATCCAGCCACAACCAGCATGAGGATGCAACTTTCCATCAAAGGTCAAGAACGGTATGTAGTATCTGCATTGGAATCTACTGCCTTGATGCGATGACCTTGTGAACGTGAGATGACCCGAAGCTGCATTATGCACAACATGAGGTCGCACTGAGGATTGTAACAACTGGCACCTTGCAGGCGGTGCCGTCGATGAGGTCCTGCATGCTGCTGACGCTGCGGTCTACCACCACCGCCAGCTGCTGCGGCCGGCACTCCACTTCCTGTGATATCGACAGGAAACTTGACGCTTGAGCGGCCCGATTGAACAATGACAGCAGGTTGCGCAGGCAGGTACGTCCTGGCCCTGTGCATGCTTCATGACATGATGCAAGCAATGCATGCTGCCGTGCATGTGATATGTGATCGCACCCGCAGCTGCAGGATGTGGGGGTGCCTTCGGCACAGCGCCTGGCAGCGCAGCGCCCACAGCACATCGTCCGCCGGGAAGCCCGCCGCGACGTCCAGCAGCCGCGTCTCCGCCGGCGGCGGCAGCGGCAGCGCCGGTCGCTCAAGCGGTGGAGAGGGCGATGTCGTGCTGGTGGCAGAGCTCGCCGCCGCTGCCGCCGGATCGCCTGCTGGTGCTGCCTCGGCAGCTGACGGGGCTGCGTCAGTGGCTGCATCGAGTTGTGCGCCATGCTGGGCCTGGGAGCTGCCGTCTGAGGCACTTGCTGCCGCAGCGGCAGCGTCGGCAGGGGCGTCATCGGTCCTGTGCAACAGTGCATGCACACATTGATCTGGTGAGTCTGATCCACGTCGTACGTATACGCAGGGTGGCAAATCCACGGCAGAATTAGCTCTTGGAGATGCAGCAGTATAGGAGCCCGTCACCTCGCATCAACTTGCACGTCCACGGTGCTGGGCTGAGCACCGTCAGCCTCCGCAGCTGCGATCACCTCGCGGGGCCGCCGCTCGCCAAAGTCCCACAGCTTGCGCTGCACAAAGGGCTTGGCCGAGTACGGTTTGGAGGGCTGACGCGGCGCCACGGCCCTTTTCTGAGCCACTGGTGTCGCTGCCTTCGCGGGAGCAGACACTTTCCGTGGCGTCTTGGCCGCCTTCGGCACCGGCTCCGCTTCAGGCACGGCTCGCCGCCGAAACTGCGGCACGGACGCCGCAGACTGCGCCGTGCGGTGCAGCCGGTCCTGCGGCGCCCTGCATGCATTGGAGGAAAGGTTTGTCTTGCAGGAGAGACTGACAATTTCGCGCGACTAACAGGCATTACAGACGCGATACACACGACGCAGTGCCACCGCTGCACCGTTGGCGATGCAGTCAAGTCCAAAGGCAACAGCGTATTGATCAAGGCAACGCGTAGTTGGTCCTTCAGCTCATCGATGACCTGCCCACCTGGAGGCCTTGGCGCTGCGCTTGAACAGCGGCTTGCGGGCGGCTCGCTGGCGCAGGGAACTGAGGCCACCCTCGAACAGCCTGATGAGCCGTTTGACGCGGCCCATGGCTGCCGCAGCACCGCGCAAGTGATGCACTGAGCCACGTGCGCCTGCCCAGACGAGCACGGGAATCGGCCGTGCTGCGGTCCGCTGCGTCACATGGCTGCCAGCGTTGGATGCCGCGAGGCGTATCACGATGCTCGAATACTCCGCCCTCGTGCAGACGAACGCAAGACGCGAATGCACCTCCGTGAGGTACATTTACGAGAAGATCGTACCCCTGTGCATTTGTGCGAGGGGGTGGCACACTACTGGCCCGAAGGAAACGGTGTTGCTGATCATCATGATTACAGAGTAGGGGATACAGCTTGAATCGTTTGCAAAGGAGGGAGTCAGTTCTCTGGTGTATTGAAAGCCTGATGACGCCTGCCATGGCACACTGAGTATGGGCGGCATGCTGGAGTGGTGAGATGTGGATAAGACGTGATGGTACGTTGAAATAGGACGCCCCTGTGTCTTTAATGTTTGGTCGACCGACCACTTCGGAGACATGCACATTGAAAGCACATTGAAAGTTTTCGGTGCCTGCATCTCGCAATGCAAGCCGTTTAGGGTTTAGCACTTCGCCAACAAGCAGGCCTTGCCCTCACTGCCCAGCCTCCAGTAGTGCTTTGGAACACAGATGTTCTTTGCATCCAGACGCAATGCGTCATTCTGTTAGCACTGGTGAAGCACTTCGCATGCCAAGGCGCAAGATCAAGACTTCATGCCTGATTACACTGTCGGCCTCAACCCCATCACGTTCACGAGATGGTGTCTGGAGTTTATGACCATTGAGCAAAACTGACATCTTGCTCTGAGTGCCCATACACTTGATCAGCTACCCCTACCGCCGGGCTTGTTGTTCATCATTCCCGTTGTGTTGCTGCACCATCAATGGAGCACTGGGCGCACTTTGATGGCATGATTGCCAAACCGATCGAGCAGCGCAGCAGCTTCACATGACCGGTGCATCCATGGCAGAGGGCGTCATGCGACAGTTCTCGCGTGCGTGGCGGATGCCGCAGGTCCGCTGATTGTGCTGGCAAGCGGACGCGTCATGTGCACTCGCGTTGTATACTGGCTCATCCTGCCAGTGCGCACGGTGTTCAGCTCAGGTCTTGGACGTGTTCAAGACTTCCAAAACCACACATCACACACAGGTGGCAGTGACGCTATCGCTGCTGGGTCTGCTGACAGCTGCGCCGGCAGCCATGGCGCCGGATGGCCCTATCAATCAGACCGCCATGAGGTACTTGTCGCCCCATTTCAGCTGTGCTCAGCGCAGCAGTCAACAGTCTCTGTGTCACATCACCTGGCTGTCATAGTGCAAGATTCGCTGCACGGCAGGAAGGCACACGATGCACTGGTTCCAGACGCACCCAAAGCATGCCTTTCAGGGAGGAGGCGCGGGAGATGTTTATGTTCGGCTTCGAGGGCTACATGCGGCACGCGTTCCCACAGGACGACCTGCGGCCGCTGAGCTGCCAGGGGCACGACACACAGGGCGGCTTTGGCAACACGCTGGTCGATGTGCTGGACACGCTGGTGGTGAGAGAATGTGCCTCCTCTTCGAATCAGTGTGGCATCACCTATGTGGGGTCATGGAGGTGAAAGGCATGCAGGGCGGCTTCGGCAACGCGCTAGTTGATGTGCTGGACACGCTTGTGGTGGGAAGCAGTTCCTCCTCTTCAGCTTCACCGAGCACCATGATACACACCTGACAACATAGGGCGGTATGCCGGTCTATGCGGTGGACACACCACTTCCATGACTTCCATACCTTGCCAGCGCCTTTGATATCTCAGATAATGGGAGCGTGGAAGGAGTCGCCTGGGCGAGCCAGCGAGCTCAGGTCCTTGACATCGACTGCTGCTTCCATGTCAGCTATACACTGTCAACATCGCATGACGTCCCAGGTGATGGGAGCGCGGAAGGAGCTGCGGGAAGCGGTCGCCTGGGCGGGCAGCGAGCTGAGCTTCGACATCGACCGCCGCGTGCACGTGTTCGAGCTGACCATCCGCGCGCTGGGGGGCCTGCTGTCGGCGCATGCGCTCATCATGGCGGACCCCACCCTGGTGCCGAGTGGGCATCTTTTCTGTCACAAGCTTTTTACAGCGCGTGGTTGCGAGAGTGTAGAAAGCAATGGATTGCGCAGCATGTGCTGGGTGTCAGCTGACCATCCGCGCGCTGGGGGGCCTACAGTTGGCGCACGCGCTCATGATGGCGGACCCCACCCTTATCCCCAGTGGGCGCCTCTTCTGTGAGAAGCTGCTTGCAATATGCGGTCGCTGTCTGCACGGAGAAATGTGATACGCAGTTTGTGCTGTATGTTAGCTCACGATTCGTGCGCTGGGGAGCCTGCTGTCGGCGCACCCGCTCATCATGGCGGACCCCTCCCTGATGCCGAGTGAGTGTTGATTTCTGTGAACAGCTTTTTACAGCGTGTGGTTGCAACACAACACAAAGGAAATGCGCAGCATGTGCTGGACATGTCAGCTGACCGTCTGCGTGACGAGCGGTCTGCTTTTGGCGCACATGCTGATTGTGGAGGACACCACCCTAGTGCCAATTGGGTGCCTCTGTCGCTGACATAATGCTGCACTTGGCAAGAAATTCAGTCACGGATGCCGTTTGCGTGTCAGTCATGGCAGCATGCATTTGGGCGCACATGGTGGGCTCAGCCCTTTGGTGACAGGCGGACTGCTTGTCCATCACCAACACGGAGCATGTCGGATGCCACCTGGTGCCATGTGAGATGTCATGATATTCCTTCGAACCCCCTTGGCACCTGTGTTACCGTGGACCTGCAGGCTTCCAGCCTTCCACACTCATTGCTCTGCACCCTCTGCAGGGTATGACGGTGGCCTGCTGCGAGCGGCGGTCGACTTGGCGGACCGCCTCATGCCGGCTTTCGACACGCCCACCCGCATCCCGCTCTCCTGGGTCAACCTGCACAGGGTGAGTGGACAGATACACATATGAGTGAAATATCTGGTCATTGTCCTTTCGTTGCTCGCGGCCACAGGGGGATGTGGGCCGCTGTTCACATTGCTGACCTGCATCAATGCTGACCTGCACAGCATGCGCATCCACACTGTAATTGGACCGTGGCCACCTGTATATGCTGATCAGGCTTCCGACAACTTTGTAAATTCAAGCGTTTGTGACATTACAGGGTGTGCTGGAGGGGGAGCTGCGTAAGACGTGCACAGCATGCGCCACCACTCTGCTGCTGGAGTTCGGCTATCTGTCGGCGCTCACGGGCAACACGACTTATGGCGCCGCGGCGGCCACGGCTGCCACAGCGGTGTTCAATATGCGCTCGTGGCCGCTCGGCCTTCCCGGCAACACCCTCGACTGCGACACGGTGAGCTGCACAGTCCTGCAGACGGCTCTGGCGTAAACAAACATTCATGAAAGAGACGAAAAGAGCTTGTGCGGCGCGGCGGCGGGGGCGGTCGCCGAAGCGGTGTTTGACACGCGGTCGAGGCGCTGGGCCTTCCCGGAAACACCCTCGACTGCGACACGGTGAGGCTTGAAGCTCTGCAGGCATTGACCGTGAAGATGTGACGGTAGCCACCAGATCAGCAGCCGCTGTGCACACGGCGGCGGCCAATGCTGTGTCTGACACGGTGTCCAGCGATGTGCCGGGTATTGACATGGTGGGCTGCAGAAGAGCTTGTCGACACTGCGTTCAGGTCAAGGTCAACCAGTGCCTAGCTCCATAGACAGCAGAACAGCTGCAAACATGGACATGACCATGCGTTCTCACCGGCTGAGCTTGCCAGACGCCTTTGGTACCAATCCTTGTTCTAGATCCAAGTCTGTGGCGCCGGCGCAGATTCAGCTGAAACAGTGGTTCTGTGTTGAGTACCTGTCACCAAGCAGAAAAGTGCTCACGCAGTCCTGTAATGGAGGCACCAAGGCAGTGGCAAGCAGCACACAGAAACACCCAGCTCTGATTCGAAGGGTATACTTTTGGTAATGCCGCCACTACCTCCACAGCTGTGTGACGTGCACCCTGTGTTACCAGCAATGTTCATGTTGCAAGGGTTCTGTGCTCTTCCATGGCAGCACTCCTGGAAGCTCCTAGAAGGCTCGACATTGGCAATGGCGCCTGTGGAGGCAGCTCTCATCACTCTGTGTGGCTGCTGTGCAAGCAAATGCTGTTGTGACCAGTGCTACAGGGGCTCCAGGGCGCGGTTGGATGGTGGCTTGAGGAACTGGCGCCGCCAGCTCTCGAAACTTGATGTGGAAGATCTGCGAGCAGACTGTTCATTTGTTGCTACAGGGATTCCGAATGCATTTGGACAGCGGCGATGGCGCCGGCACAGACCATCTCCTGCAACCTGCTGTGGTGGCAGCATGGCTGAAGTGCCGCGTCTCATTTGCTACAGGGCTCCTGGGTGCGGCTGGACAGCGGCGTAGGCGCCGGCGCCGACAGCTACTACGAGTACCTGCTCAAGGTGGGTCAGCACTGCTGCTTCACCCAATGGACAACCCTGTCACCGGCTATCAGCCACAGACGTGTAGGTGCTGCTTGTGAGACCAATGCGTCAGGCGTTCATCGCATGCCACTCGGTTGTGGCGGACAAGATATTGCGTAAGCCATTCTGCAAACATAAGTAGATGGAAGTTGCATGCCCCGCTGGACGCAGACTTCCCAGCCCAAGACTGTGCGATGCAATGAACCGACATGAAGCGTGTGGATCGTGTCCAAAGCAAAATGAACACTTTTGCTGAGGCGCGCTTGCTGATGCTTTCACCGCAGGCGTACCTGCTGTTTGGCGACGAGGAGTTCCTGGGCATGTTTGCGGACGCCTACGCTTCCGCGATGGGCGCGATGCGGCTGATCGGTGACTACTCCAGCTTCGGCTGGCTGGTGGACGTGCACGCCGGCAGCGGCCGCATCAGCCGCGTGTGGATCTCCAGCCTCGCGGCTTTCTGGCCCGGCATGCAGGCGCTCATAGGTGAGGCCGCAATTTAGGACAATCACTTTTGCCTGCAAAAGTCCACAAAGCCAGCAGAGCCTTGCAAAATTCTGACTCCAGAAGAGGGTCTGATGAACAAGTGGTGGATGGTGATGCCATTGGCGGCCCGACATGTGCGATCCTCATCGGCTGCGTGCTGACCTAGCATGCAGGCTCAAGTCCTGAGCAGCTAATCTGAGGCTGTACCCGGGGCCGCAGCACATCCGTCAGGACCGCCAGAGCTTGCCAGCCGGCACACAGTGACACTGACCAGAGTCTCACATGCCGATGAACCCACGATGCGGGGCCAGGGTGGCTACAGGGTGGCTACATGTACACATCGTGCCTCTGTTGCAGGCGACACGCAGTTTGCTGGGGTGCAGCATGGCAGCTGGATGCAGGCGTGGCGGCGCTTCGGGTGGCTGCCTGAGCTGTTCGACATCTCCATCGCCACCCGTCACCCGCTTGAAAAGGTGGGCAAAATCCACACATTGAGCGCAGTATGCAGCACAGTTGAGGGTGGGAGTCGTGAATGCATCTTGTCGCAGTGAAGGCTTCCAAAGGCCACAGCCCCCCTCATTTGTTACAACGGGTCTTGCGCCATTCTGAGGGCCATGCACTGCGGCTGGAGCTGGCCTAAGGCACTCGGCTGGCTAACTCTGCTTTGTGTCGGGCCTCACAATCGCCTGCAATTTCCTTACAGGGTTGCCCACTGCGGCCTGAGTTGGCGGGGAGCACCTGCCTGCTGCACGCGGCATCACAGGATTTGCATCAGCATCTGCCACACGATCAGAGCTTCTGCTTTTTGCTACAGGGCTACCCGCTGCGGCCGGAGCTGGCGGAGAGCACCTTCCTGCTGCATGCGGCGACAGGCGATGCAGCGTACCTTGCCGCCGGCCGCGAGCTGCAGGTGCGCAGACACCGAGACATCCTGATGGCATGCCAAGTTGCTGACGTTGCCCCTCCGGTGCCTTCTTTTTCACCTCTCCCCCGCGGTACTTGTACACTATCGGTCAAGTGACGATACTTAGCCTTAGAGGGTGGTCCCCCTGTCATAACAATGATGCGGGACCGCTTCTCGCTGGATGCTCACGCCTGCCCCCATCCCTTGACATGCAGTGGCGTCCTACTTCTGTTCAGCATGTCAGGATCTCGGCATAGAATGGCGGCTTTATTATGATCAATGCAGGATACGCTCGCGCAGAAGAACCGGGGCAAGTGCGGCTTTGCCAGCGTCAGCGACGTCGCCTCAGGTGCGCGCCAAAAGCACCCATCCCTTCTGCCCCTCTGCAAATGGCGCCCGGGCTTCACTGCTGAGATGGTCTGGTGCTGTCGCTGACTCGGCTGGACACCTGCACAGGACGACACCACGGCTGGTTGAATCGGATCAGATGGCAGAACGAATTTCGCCAGCAAGTGAGCGGCACATGAGCCGTTATGACAGCTGCCAAACAACCCACCGCTTGTTTGCCCTGGACAGCTGTGACTTGTTGACGTCATGACAGCAGTGGGGCTCGTTCAGCCTGGTGCAAGTGCTGCAGGCTTGCTTAGAAACCCAGCAAACATGACCCTGCTCTGCCAACACATCCGCAGGCGTGCTGAAGGACACAGTGGAGAGACTCTCCTTCAGCAGACGCACCCGAATGCATCCTGCTGCCAGGCAAAAATGCTATAGAGCGGCCTGACCTCATCTCATGGTCACAAGCGTGGTGCGATTCACTTGCAGGTGTGCTGGAGGACACAGTGGAGAGCTTCTTCCTCAGCGAGAGGACCAAGTACCTGTTCCTGCTGGGCGCCAACGCCACAGGGCAACCTGATCTTGTTTGCTGTGTCCAAAACACATCCTCAACACCTGCAGGTGTGCTGGAGGATACGATGGAAAGCTTCTTCCTCAGCGAGACGGCCAAGTACCTGTTCCTGCTGGGCGCCAACGCTACAGGGCTGCCAGACTTCTATGTGCTGACGACGGAGGGACACCTGCTGCCGCCGCTTCCCGCATCCGCCGCCGCTCGCGCCGGCCTGGGCTCAGGTCAGCCCCTTGCTGTGATCTTCTGAGTGTCTACATGTATGCATCACTTTTGAGTGACATCGTTGTGAAAGCGAATGCTGGCAACGGTGCAAATCCATGAGCTGGGGGTGGTCTGACATCGATGAGCGCAGCAGCATGCGGACCCCACACATGCCATGTCAGAAGCTTGCGACTTTGCGAGCTGAGTGTCCTTTATTATGTATGCTCTGCAGGTTTGCAGCCTAACAATCGAACAGCTGGCGGTACCGCCGCCGCCATCGATCCCAATAGCAGTGGCCTGCCGGCCGGCACCATCGGCAACAAGCGAGGCGCCACAGCAGCTGACATCAGCGTCGGCAACAGCGGTGATGGTCTGCACGACAGCGGCGGCGGCGGCGGCGGCGGCGGCGGTGGCGGCACAGCTGGAAAACTGGGCAATGGCGGTGGCGACAGCAGCGGTGATGCTGACAGCGGCCCCAACACCGGGGCTGACGTCAGTGAGGACCACAGTCGTCAGTCCAGCGGAGATGAAGTGCCGCCGGCGTGCGAGGAGCTGTGCAGGCGCGTCGGCAGCGGCGGGCGGCGGGCGGCTGCCGAGAAGCTGCGGCAGGCGCTGCCGCTGCTGCGGACGCACCCCGACAGTATGGCCCTGCTCAGGTGGGCGGACGTTTTCCGTTTGAAAGGAATTGATAACTTTCCTTGGCTGATGGTGGCCGTTTGCAGCGGCGGGCGGCCGCGGAGAAGCTGCCGCGGACGCGGCTGCTGCTGCGCGCGCACCCCGACAGCATGGCCCTGCTCAGGTGGGCATTATTTTTGGCCTGAAAGGTTTCGACAACCTTTTTCTGCTGATGGTAGCCGGTCTAAGCGGCGGGCGGCCGCAGAGAAGCTGCTGCGGACGCTGCCGCTGCTGCGAGCGCACCCCGACAGCATGCCCCTGCTCAGGTGGGCGTTGTTCCTGGGACTGAAAAATGTCGATACGCTTTCGTCGCTGATGGTAGCCGGTTTGAGCGGTGGGCAGCTCCGGAAAGTTGGTGCGGGAGGCGCTGCTGCTGCTGCTGCGCGCAGGCAACGCCCGTGCCTGAAAGATGTCACCTTTCTTCCTTATTGAGGACACGTGTGATGAAACTCGCGTGAGCAGCATGCGGTTGTAGAGACCTGGCCGACTTTTCTATCTATAAGCAAGGTGCAGGCTGAGCAGATGCGCAGCGAAGCTTCTGTCAGCGTCAGCTGACGATAGCCTTGCTGCCTTCTACTCTGCCTGCTGTTGGCTGAGAGCACGTCGCAAACCGGAGACGGCAGCGGGCGTCCTGCAGCAATCCAGAGAGCTGCCGTGACACAGATGCAGCATCTCGCATGTCACACATTGGCGCATTTCCGACTTGCCCAGGCAAAGGGCGGGGCTCAATTGCCGTGCCTGCTGGCTGCGGTGTTTAGGGCATCGGCTGCAGCCAAACTAGCACCCGAGGTCTCAGCTGCGCAACCATGGATGTCTGCTCGTGCGCAGAGTGCTCCCGGCAACTGTCGCATCGTGATCAAAAGCATTTGAGCATTTCAGTCTGCTTCACTTCCAGCTGCAGTGAGCGCTGCTGCCACGCCTGCAGGTTGACGCATGCAGTGGGTAGTGCAGCGTGATCAGGATGACAAGCGTCAAGCCTTTGTACCCTCAGCTGCCATTTTTGGAACCGCCATTGCTGCGCCTGCGTGCTGACACAAGCAGGAATGGTCGCCTATCGCGACGTATATCAATCTGTCTACACTGGATTTGATTCTCTGGCCTGTTGCGAAATTGCCGATGCCGCGCCTGCGTGGTGATGCAGGCGGCCGTCGCAGCGTGGTGCGATGTCAACATATCATCGTGAAATGATACATCTCCCGCTGACTTGCTGCAGGGAGCGCCGCTGCCGCGCCTGCGTGGTGACGCAGGCAGCCGTCGCAGCGTGGCACCCGCCCAGCATCGCCGCCAACCCGGCGCTGAAGGCTGGCTTGATCCCTGGAGCGAACAGCGGCAACACCTGTCCCGTCCAGCAGCCGCAGCCGCAGCACCCGTGGCAGCAGCGGCAGCCGGAAGCGGCGGATGCACTGGAGGCCAGCCCCCGCATCCAGCGCCAAGTGCTGTGCCGGCTGCATGTGAGCAACTCTACAGGGTCAACAACTTTCTGTGCGCGATCAGACTGCAATGTCAAAGTTGGCGGACGGCAGCTGGAAGCAGCAGATGACCCGAATGCCGGCCCCGCATCCAGCGCCGAGTGCTGCGCCTGCGCTGTGCCGAGAGCCCATCTGCGCATGTGTCGACATGAAAGTTGCATTGGACAATTGCAGGTGGACCCTGCCACGGGCGCCAAGTGCCGAGTGATGCGGGATCCGCAGCCCAGCACACCACCATCAACAGTCCATCTGCGCATGTGTTGAAGAGCTGGGTTTGGATGCTTGCAGGCAAATCCAGCAAAGGGCGCCAAGTGCCGCATTATGCAGGACCTGCAACCGGGCACGCCGCTGGCGAGCCTGCCAGCAGACAGCATCGTACTGCAGGTGCAGATGTTGCTTGGCAGCTTTCCTCACAGCATGTCTGAAGTTGCTCTGAGACGCAATGGTATAGAATGCCGTCCAGCACCTTGTTCTGGTATGTTTGTGGTATCTGCGGAGTCGAAACCCATCATGGCAGCAGGAGTCTGCAGCCGCACCACCAAAAGGGCTCCGCCGTCGCGTCTGCGCACAAGCAATCAGAACCTTTTTGCTCCTAAACACACAGTGGTTCACCCAATCGTCACATTGACATTGCAGGTGGCGTCTGCGGAGCCATACCCCCACAACGGCAGCGAAGACCCGCAGCCGCATCACCAGGAGGGCTTCGGCGACGCATCTGAGCGGGGGCTGCGCATGCTGCACCTGGAGGCAGCGCCAGGGACTGCGGCGCAGCGGTGGGTTTTACCAGAGCTTCGTTTGAGACTGTGATGTTGAGAGTGAACCCGTTCCTCCAGGCATGGCATGCACATCAGTACGTGAAGCAAGAAGCTTGCGAGGGCACTCTGTGGCATTGACGTTCTCGTCGCAGCACCACTCCACCCTCCTCTACAAGTCCTCGTACCATGACGTCATCAGCATCAGTTCACGATTTCGCAACATTCGCGCTCCCCCACCATGCAGGCACCCAGCCGTGTCTGCGGCTTTTGGGCCGCTGACACACTTCCCAGCAAACTGCTGGGCGGCTGCCGAGGGCGCTGCCGACTCAGAGCCGCTCCTTTCGGTCACCGCGGGCCAGCAGTGCTCCTTGGCAGGTGTTTTTTTATTCGCTCAGGGTTTAGGGTTCGGCGTTCGCAGCATGGTTGCGCTGTGGTGCACACGCCGCCGACTCGGAGGTGCCACTTTCGGTCACAGCGGGCCAGCATTGCTCAGTGGCTGGTTTGTCGATGGTTAAGTTCAGGGACTAGGACATTGTCTCCGCGTATTGAGACAGGCAGTCTGTGTCTGATTCTGGTGCTGCCTGCCGGCAGGTGTCCTGGCACTGGCGGAGCCGCGCAATGCGTGCGCAGAGGTGCGGCTGCAGCCGGCCGCAGCCGCTGGCGATGCTCGGCCGGCCGGCGCCGGAAGTTCTGGCGGCGGCGGCGGCTGCGGCGGCACCGGAAGTTCTGGTGGCAGCGGCGGGGGCGGCGGCGGCGGCGGCGGCGGCGGCGACAGCCAAGAAGGAGGGCCTCTTCAGCAGCGGCTGGTGGCGCTCGTCGACCGGGGCGGCTGCTCCTTCGTGCAGAAGGTCAGTAGTTAAGAAAATGTTGTAATTTAAAATCAAAATTTAAGTCCCGTTCAGTCATCTGGGAAGCACGGACCCTCAACACAGCACCCCTCACTTCCAGAAAAGAGTGAGGACTGTAGACTGGGCCAATTGCAACGCTTCCTCGGTGGGCTGATGTGGTACATCTGATCCTTCACATGCTGTGCACGACGGATCACCTCAGCCACATGCGCTGCAGTGTGTCAAACGTGCTGCGAAGTGTGTCGTTGCAGTTGGAAAACGCAGTCAGCATGTCACCGTCCTGGTTCTGCTGCTGCTGCAACGACCGGCAGTTAAACAGGGGGTTGCCGTGCGCGCTGCAAGCCGGCCAAGCTGCAGCATGAACCCACGGGCAGTGATTGCGGCATTGACATGCGGCATACAACCTGATTGAGCGCTCATGCTTGGCACACACACAGGACACTGGTTTCAACTTGCGTCCCCTGGCACCTGCGCTGTAGTCGTGATTGTCTCGGGCGGCTCGTGTGCCACAATTGTGCTGCTGGCCGCTCCACGTCCCTGATCCTGTCAAGATACTGACGATGAAGCTGCCGGCATCCTGACTGATTTGCACACTGTCTGACTGCCAGTCGTGGCTCGTTGACATGCCGTGCGCTGAGATGGGCGGCGCACCAGCAGGTATCCACAATCAGCGACGGGCCTGACGGCTCCGTGTCCTTCGATCGGTGCACCAGCGGGTCTGCACCTGAATGCGGACTTGTTTCACGCTTGATGCAGGTGCCGAGCGGTCAGGCAGCGGGCGCTGCGACAACGTTGGGCATTCGAATTTGGCACATATGGCCGGCGCTTGCTCAACAGTCGTGGTCAACGACGATCCAAGCAGTGTGCTCATCGACATCCACAGGCAGTCCCCCGCAGTCGGTGTGATCCCGACTCGACCACAATTCCGACGCGCCTGTTGCAGGTGCTGAACGCTCAAGCGGCGGGTGCCAGTGCCGTCATTGTGGCCAACAACGAGGCCGACGGTCTCCTGATCGACATGGGCGGCGACGGCAGCGGCCGGGAACCCAGCATTCCAGCTCTGGGAGTCTCTGTGGATGCGGGGGCAGCGCTGAGGTGATGCTCCTCGAGATTAGGCTTCATGTTTGGCAGTGCCAACTCCTGCCGCTGCCGCTGACACGTGTGTACCGTTTGACCTCTTCGTCTTCGTCGTGGAGATCATGTGGCGGGCTCAGGTTACCCTTGGTCACTCATTCGAATCCAACAGGTGCAGGTCAGCATGTGCAGCAGCAGCAGAGGCGTCACCCAGATTGCGCATGAAGCCAGCGCCACGGACGTCACACAGCGGTGACGGCAGCGTTTGGGCTGGCAGTCCTTTGGCGAGACGCACTCAATGTTCACGGCTCTGGGTCTGTGCCTGCAGGTCAGCAGTCTCGACCGCAGAGGCGCCGCTCACCCTGCACATCGAGCCGGCGCCGCTTTCGCAACAGGGTGGGGATGACGGCCAGTGCACCTGGGACCCAGAGTCAGCGCCTGCCTCCGAAGGTGCCTTTGCGGCAGCCCTGAAACCTGAAGCAGTGGATGCGGACTCTTACGGAAGCAGCGGCGGCGCCGTAGGCGACGGCGCTTGTGCATGGGACCCAGCAGCAGACACCGATGTCAGTGCAGCAGAAGCAGCACGGCAACAGCGGCAGCAGGAGCAGCAGCAGCAGCAGGGGTCTGCAGGGGTCGCAGCAGCCGAGGAGGGTGCAGCTGCGGGGGCGGCGGCGTCCGCGGGGGCGGAGCGGCAGCGGGATGCAGAGGAAGCGACGCGACGGCACCAGCGCGAAGCGCAGGACGCCATGGCGGCCGCGCGCAGTCAACGCCCCCAGGGTGTGACATGATTTGAGCATGCGGCTGCAAGCATCTCATCTCCAGCTGTTGTTGCAACACTTCGTGTGACAGCTGTCAGTCGAGTGACCTGCCACTGGTTTCCTGCAGAAGCGGCGGCGCCTGTGATCGACTCGTGGACTCCAGGCTGCTCGTCCTGTCAAATGCATCCTCCATCATTCAGATGCCTGCCTGCGGTCCGAACCACAATTTCCTGCATTTGTGACAGCGGAAGCGCGGCAGCAGCAGCCGGCGCGGTTGGAGCTGCTGATCACGCCAAATGCTCACTCCTGGGTGGGGCTTGGGCGGGGCAGTGCATCATTGGGACGCACTCTATCGAATTCAGACCCAACAAACTCGACTGCGCCAAAGTCTATTCCCTGCATCTGCAGATGCGGAGGCGCGGCAGCAGCAGCCGTGGCCAGTGCGGCTGGAGCTGCTCATCCCGCCGAATGCGCACTCCTGGGTGGGGCAGCGCATCCTCGGCGGCGGCGGCGCAGCCCCCGCCTTCATGCAGCTCGCCCAGCAGGCGAGAAGCGTTTCAAGCATCCATAACCAACCTGGTTTTGTTACGTCCTGGTATGACTATCCATGCTACTGCTGGCCCCGGCCCCGCTGGAACCTCACTCCTGGGTGGGCCTGCACATCATCGGCGGCGGCGGCGCGGCCCCCTCTTCATGTGAGCATCTGCCACATCTTCTCGAGAACACTTTCGCCACGGTCTGGCTTGCATGCTGTGCCACTGCGGATGCCGCCAGGCGCCCGCCTGTTGGTGGGCCCTCGCATCTTGACAGTGGCGCTGCTGTGCTGAAACCCAACTGTTGATGAGTTGCTTGTCAAACTGCTGTGTTCAAAGCGTGTGCGGAGTGCACATCGTCATCGCAACCCGTGTCCCCAGCGATGTAGACAGGAACAGGATTTTGCCACAGGGAGGAGGCTCACTGCAGGCGCCACCATGAGCATCACGGCTCCAGGAGCAACATGTTGACACAATGGTGGTCTTGCATGCAAGCGCACACAATTTGATTGTTCATTTGACATCTGTTGTGACATGTCGTGTTGTGCTTGTGCAGCTGTCGGATTTTGAGCGGGTTTCTGCGGCGGCACAGCAGCAGCAGCGGGGAAAGCAGCGCGGGCAGCAGGGGGCGGAGGCTGGCGCCGGAGCTGAGGGCGCTGCGCAGGCAGCTGCCTCGGCAGGGCCGGACGGGCGGCAGCGTGCAGCTGGGGATGATGTGGGCGCGCAGAGCAGCAACGGCGGATGCGAAGATGGCAGTGGTGTTGCCGCGGAAGGCGGTGCAGGGCCGCATGTTGTGTCTGAACAAAGACGTGACGCTGGTGTTGGAGCCGACGACATGTGACGACATTGTGGTTGAAGCATTGTAGTTTTCGAAAGCACAGTTTCAAAACCAAAACAAGCGGAACAAGTGCTGTTGGGGCTGGGATTCTGTAGGGAGCCAAGCGCTGGTGTCCTCCACGACAAACCTTTGCCAAAGCACAGTGCTGATGCCGGGGGCATGGTCGGTCCGAACCTCACATCTTTGCAGATGCGCCAGGCAAGGAGTTGGACCTGAGAGTTGCATCCGCCCCATGATATAAAGCAAGGCGCACTGGCAGGGCGCCGACAACACACATTCTATGATATGATGTAGCTTGCTGACACCCTGGTCTGCTGAGATTTATGATCTGCTGCAGATCCGACGGCGTGACAGGCGCCACAGCAATGCATGTCACTGGCTGCTGCTTCCACCGCATCATTCTCTTTGCCGCCTCAGGGTTGTGTCATCGCCCGTGGCGCTTGCAGATGGCCCCTGGGCTTCTGGCAGCGCTGACCGCATCGATCTCATGTTTCCATTCTTGTTCAAGCATGTCTCGCGGCTGCGCCATGGCATGTTGGTGGAACACGGCAGCCGCAGCTGCTGTTCTCGCCGTTGCAGGGCTCCGCCGCGACCGCCCCTCTCCGCCTGCTGTGCCGCCCAGATGCTGAGACGCTCAGATGTCCAGCGGCGGCGGCGACGGCGGCGCCGCGACGCGTCTTGTGCTGCGCAGCTGCATCGAAGTTGTTGTTTTCCAAGTCGCCGCTGTACGCAGTGGCCGCGCCGGTCATGGGCTGGGCACCAGCATGCTGCTGTTGTCACATTGCCGTCAGGCGGCGGCCTCGTGCCGGCGCGCCCAACATTGTGGGCTCAGCCGCAAATTTCCACAAGCCTCGCCCGCTTGCAGGGCCCGCTCAGATGTCCAGCGAAGAGATGTCCAGCGGCTGCGCCAACGGCTGCGCCGCGCCAGCTGGTGGGCTGCTGGTCGGCGGCATGGTGCCAAGCTGCGGTGGCCCCGTGCAAGAACGCCGGGTCGCGTGCTTGCCCGCGGAGGGGCGGCCTCCCCCGCTTGTTGTGCCCGCTCGGATGTCCCGGCGGCGGCGCCGAAGGCGGCGCCGCGCCGCTCCTGGGCTGGTCGGCGGCGTGCTGCTGCTGCCGCACCGCCGTCAGGCAGTGGTCTGGTGCAGGCGCGCCCAATCACGGGCGTTCCGCAGCCCTGCGTGCTTGTGTGCGTGCTCAGATGTCCAGCGGCGGCGCCGAAGGCAGCGCCGTGCCGCTCGCGGGCTGGCTGGCGGCAGCGTCGCCCCCGCCCTGCTGGTGGCCCACGTCCTCGAATTGCGGCACCGGCATCACCACCGCGCCTGCACAGTCGTGGGAAATCAACTGTGAGCGGCACGACTGAGGTCCACCATCACGAGCCGCCCTGTTGGTGGCTCACGTCCTCGAACTGCGACCCTGGCATCGCCACTGCACCTGCGAATGCCGTGGCAGAACCCAATACCGAATTCTCACACCAGGTTCATGCAACTGACAATGGCGCCGACACCGCCCTGCTGGTGGCCCACGTCCTCGAAGTGCGGCACCGGTGTCAACACTGCGCCCGCCCGTCAGAACAAAACAGAGTGCAGGCCTCGAGTCTTGGGAGTGGTGAGATGTGACATGCGCAGCGCCGCCCCGCGGGTTTGCAAGGCAGATCAAACCCCAAATCGCGCGCTCAGATCCTGGTGTTTGGCCGCTTGCATGGTGCTGCTCCTATCCCTGCTGTGCCGCATGTACTGCAGTGCTTTGTCGGCAGCCAACAGGTGGCACGCACCTTCAAAAAGGAAAAAAAAAAACCTTCCATCCGATCACACTTACCAGGGTCGTGGTCGTGGCCGCCGGCGTGGTACTGCTGCTGCTGCGCCGCATGTGCGGCGGCGGCAGCCACGAGTTCCTGCTGCTGCTGCGGCGTCAGCTCCGGGCCCTGCTGCTGCTGCTGGGGCTGCTCGGGTGCCTGCGGGAACCGAGAAGTGCCGTGAACAAAACAAGTGTGCCGATCGTATCACATCCCTGTATCCTGCTGCTGCTGCTGCTGCTGCTGCGGCGGCGTCAGCTCCGGGCCTTGCTGCTGCTGCGGCCGCCTGAGTGCCTGCAGGATTTGAGGGTCGTTGTAAGTGAAGGGCTGTGGCGACCGCATCACTTTCCTGAATGCTGCTGCTGCAGCGTCAGCTCCGGGCCCGTCTGCTGCTGCTGCAATTGGTGGGGCGCCAGCAGGAATCGAGAAATTTTGGGTATTGTCAGGAACCGCTGTGACAATTGTGTGTTGAAATTCTCAGTGGCGGTGCCAGCTCCCTGGTTGTCATGCTGCTGCATCACCAGAGGAGTACAAGGACGACGTCTCCAAAGCGAGGCCACAAAGGTGGTCGTGTCATAAAGCCCCTGGCACAAAACAGCAACACGGCACGCTGCAAGCTCCATGGATGTTCACAGCCATCGGATGCAACGAAGCATGGCTTGACGCCCGACACACAAACTGTTCTGGTGAACACGGCCCACCTGCAGCTGCTGCTGGTACTGGCCGCCAGCGGCAGCGGGGTCCATGATGTCCACGTGCACATCGCCCTCCGCCTGCACAGGAGAACAGGCCTTCAAATCTGATGTCGGGACACCAGGAGTCCCCTCCAGGAGCAACATGCCATACGGCGATCCTGCACTATGTGTGTGGCGGCCGCGGCGCATTCAAGCGTTTCTTTCAAGTCCAATTCTGCATCGCGGCTCGCAAAATCTGCCGTGTCTTCTGCAGCCGTGGTCGGATGGCACGCTCTGCCACGGCAGCGTTTTGCCCAGGACACCCTGTACTGCGGCGGCTTTGGCAGCACCCCGCTACTGCCGCTCCTTTGTCCAAGGCTGTCAATGGCACGAACCCACAGACTACAGGCTAAAGCGCCTGCTGTGGCAGCTTGCTGTCCGGGGCACCCTGTACCACACCGCCCTTTCCTCTCTGGAAAGCTCTCGACTTCGACACTTGGGGCGATCCCTAGACCCTTCGCCTGCCGCGGGAGCGCGCCGTTCAGGACACCCTGCACCGCCGCGCCGCTTCTTGCTGACAACTTACATCTCCAACCGTAAGTATGCATGTAAATCCCCTGGACACTTCACCTGCTGCGGCAGCGCGCCATCCAGGACACCCTGTACCGCCGCGCCCTCCACGGCGGCCTGCTGCTATTGCTTTCAACCCACAGATCTGACTATAAACCCTAACAAGGACAGCCACCTGCTGCGGCAGCGCGCCGTCCAGGACACCCTGTACCGCCGCGCCCTCCACGGCGGCCTGCTGCTATTGCTTTCAGCCCACAGATCTGACTGTAAACCCTGACAAGGACAGCCACCTGCTGCGGCAGCGCGCCGTCCAGGACACCCTGTACCGCCGCGCCCTCCGCGGCGGCCTGCTGCTGTTGCTTTCAGCCCACAGATCTGACTATGAACCCTAACAAGGACAGCCACCTGCTGCGGCAGCGCGCCGTCCAGGACACCCTGTACCGCCGCGCCCTCTGCGGCGGCCTGCTGCTACTGCTCTCAGCCCACAGATCTGACGATAAACCCTAACAAGGACAGCCACCTGCTGCGGCAGCGCGCCGTCCAGGACACCCTGTACCGCCGCGCCCTCCGCGGCGGCCTGCTGCTACTGCTTTCAGCCCACAGATCTGACTATGAACCCTAACAAGGACAGCCACCTGCTGCGGCAGCGCGCCGTCCAGGACACCCTGTACCGCCGCGCCCTCCGCGGCGGCCTGCTGCGCCGCCGCCGCCGCGGCTTCCGGGTCTGCGTGCTGCACCTGCATTCGCCGAGACGACACTCATACTGACAGAGAGATGATGACAGCCACGTTGGGACGCCTGCCGTGCACTGGCGATGTGGTGTGCAGGCGCTGCGGTTGCTGGGCATCACAAGGATGCTGCGACACAGATTCCAAAAGATTGCGCCCGGCAATAACACTGCACTCATCTCAACCATGCTTGAACTGCGGAGTCGACAGGTGAGGCAGCGAGGCACGGCAGAAGCATCAGATTTTCTCTGTGTCACCTGCTGGTGCTCCAGGGGGGGCGGCGCCCCGCCCTCCAGCATGTCAAGGCCCTGGCCCGCGACCTGCGCCGCTGCGGACGCCGCCTCGTTCGCCTGCTTCGCCGCCTTCTTCTCCTGGACAGCACAAGCGAAGGAGGTGGAACAAACCCTGAAGACTTCGAAAGCGCAGCATGTCCAGGCCCTGGCCTGCGACCTGTGCCGCTGCGGATGCTGCATCCCTTGCCTGGATCACCACCTTCTGCCCCTGCTCAAACAGAGCAATATAATTTCTGTCGACGTCAGGCGTCGTGCGAGTACCCCATGGCATTTGCATCTCCGTGATCAAAGACATGCCGGCATGTATATCCTGAACACTGGCACAATGCGTTGGTGGCACGTCTCGCTGCCGCCTCATTCATGCAATCAGCACAACAGACACTCGACTGTGGTGCTATCGGCCTGCTTCGCCAATTATTGCTTCTTATTTTGTCACCAGCAACGGTGTTCACCCCATCCGAGAAGGCACCTGTGATAGTTTCATCAGGCGCATGCAAGCCTGCATGCACAGCATCACGTCGGCCGCCGCGTTGCAGCATTTTTGTCATGTGCCGACTGCTTGCTATTGTCGTCCACGTACAAGTGGGACCAGCCAGCACACTGTTTGCGGCTTCTCAGCAGCTCAACTGCGCGAGGCGCATGCATTTCTGCGCGCGCAGCATCATGTCGGCCGCCATGTTGAAGCCGCGCATCTCGAGTTCCGGCTGCTCGCCAACCCATCTTCCATACATGGGAATAGACGAGCGTTCACAGGGTTCGTGCATCATCAGCTGTTCACCTGCGCGAGGCGCATGCAGTTCTGAACTTCATGCGCAGCATCATGCCGGCCGCCGGGTTGAAGCCGCGCATCTCGAGTCCCGGCCGCTCGCCAACCCATCTTCCATACATGGGAATGGACCAGCGTTCACAGTGTTCGTGCATCATCAGCGGTTCACCTGTGCCAGGCGCATGCAGTTTTGCACGCGCAGCATCATGTCCGCCGCCATGTTGAAGCCGCGCATCTTCTTGTTCTGCGCGATGGCCTTGGTGATGTTGCGCCACTTGTCCTTCAGGTCCACGTCCGTGCGGTCCATGAGATTGAAGTCCCGCTGCCTGCAGCACATGGTGAAGACAGACCTTCAGGTCTGATTGAGCGGCGTCACGCTGTTCTGCGTGATGGCCTTGGTGATGTTGCGCCATTTGCCCTTCAGGTCCACGTCCGTGCGGTCCATGAGATTGAAGTCCCGCTGCCTGCAGCACATGGTGGAGACAGACCTTCAGGTCTGATTGAGCGGCGTCACGCTCAATCTGCGTGATGGCCTTGGTGATGTTGCGCCATTTGCCCTTGGGATCTGCGTCTGTGCGGTCCATGAGATCGAAGTCCCGCTGCCTGCAGCACATGGTGAAGACAGACCTCCAGGTCTTATTGAGCGGCGTCACGCTGTTCTGCGTGATGGCCTTGGTGATGTTGCGCCATTTGCCCTTGAGATCCGCGTCTGTGCGGTCCATCAGATTGAAGTCCCGCTGCCTGCAAGTGCAGAGCAACAACTGTTGGTATGACGAAGCCTGAGGTGATGTTGCCCCAATCATCCCTGAGTTCCGCACTGGTTCGGATGAAGATCCTGCACGAGTACCAGTGAAAACTTGACCACCTGGAGTTCGTCCCAGGTCAGAACAGGTTGCGCAAACTGGCAGAGTGGGCGACAGCCTATCCCACCAGCAAATGCCTCCATGCAATTTACTTGTGTCAGGTCAGGACTTGCAAGAATAAGGCACGCATTGCTAGCAGTGGGTTTGTCCTCAGGCGGGTCCATGTATTCCAGCCGGCACACTTCCTCCTGCTTGTAGACAGATAGTTCTTCTTTGGGAAAGGCAGACCTAGAGGGGAAATCTCCGATGGGAACCCTCACATCTGGCGCCAGTGGCTGACGCCCTTCAGCAGGCACATGGCCTCCTCCCCCTTGCGCGAAACTTTTCCTCCAAAGACTGGTCTTATAGGCAATAATTCGATGGCAACCCTCACATGTGGCGCGAGTGGCCGACGCCCAGCGACTCGATGCCCTCCAGCAGCTGCATGGCCTCCTCCTCCATCTTCCCACACATGGAATTTGCAGGGATTCAATTTGTGAAAGGCAAAACTCCGAGAGGCAAAACCCCACATCTGGCGCCAGTGGCCGACGCCCAGCGCCTCGACGCCCTCCAGCAGGCGCATGACCTCCTCCTCCTTCCACCGCGTGTGCTGCCGCCGCTTCTTCTTCTCGGTGCCGTCCGGGTTCAGCTCCGGCTGCTCCACCGCCACCGCGCCCCCCTCGCCTGCCACCACCTCCCCTATGACAAAAGTAACAGCGACATGAATACAGTTGCCTTCCACAATCGTAAGAATATGTTTGTGTTGTCAAGCTCCGGCTGCTCCACCGCCACCGCGCACCACTCGCCGGCCACCACCTCGCCTGCAAGTTATACTGTCGTTCATATACCTTCCACAACCGGCGCATCCACCTTCTGTGAATGTGAGAACGTGATGTCTCAGCGCCGTGCAGTCCTGGCTGCTCTGGCGCCCCGTCGCCAGGACCGTACTTGCACCGACTGATTCCAGAGCATGCGGGAATGACGGGTACCCGTCACAGCCCACGAGTGTCATAAGCGTACTTGGCTCGGCCACCCCACGCCCTCGCCGGCCACCACCTCGCCTGCAATGCGCGCGTGCACGACGTTTATACATGCCCTCAGAATTTTTCGGGGTTACCATACAGCTCCAGTTGCGCCTTCGCCACCGCAGCCGCCCCGCTTGCCACCACCTTGCCTGCACATGATGCACCAAAATCATCAGTGCACCCAGTACCCATCCAGAACCGGGTAGACCTGGTTGTGTTTGTGCTGTCCGCCTGCTGCGCTGTTCTTGCATCAGGCCGAAGCCCTCCTGCCAGGCACACCTCGCCTCAGAACCATGCCATGCAGTCAATAATATTTGAGCGGAGTCATTCTTGTAGATGCGAGTGCATTCGCTAAATTGTTAACACAAGTTACCGCCATGCGCTGCCAACACTCGTGGCTCCGCCTCAGGCATGGCACACACAGCCATGGGGTCTCGCGGCTCGCGACAAAGCAAGGGGGCAGCCATTTGGCAGCCTGCCGCGGTCACCTGCCCGGATGCGCAGGTACAGGGTGGGGCGGTGCGGCCCCCCTGGGGTGAGCCCGTAGTCGGCCAGCGAGTGTGGCTGGCCCTGTTGCGACACCTCCTCCAGGAAGATGCCCTGCCCCTCGGGCGTGATCATCTGCAGCTCCTGCTGCGCCGGCGGGAACTGCGGCGGAAGCAGGAAGCGGTTTTGCATGAGGAGGATTTCCACTGGACTTTGCACAGAAACGGCTTCGTCCGTGAAGATGCCCCGCCCCTCGGGTGTGATCATCTGCAGCTCCTGCTGCGCCGGCGGGAACTGCAGCGGAAGCAGGAAGCAGTTTTGCATGACGTGGAGTTCCAATGGACTTTGCACAGAAATGGCTTCGTCCATGAAGATGCCCTGTTCCTCGGGCGTGATCATCTGCAGCTCCTGCTGCGCCGGCGGGAACTGCAGCGGAAGCAAGACGCCATTTGGCAACAGAGGGACTCAGATGCACTATGCACAGAGACGGCTTCGTCCATCGAGATGCCCTGCCCCTGGGGCATGGTCATCTGCAGCTGCTGCTATGCAGATGGAACTTGCGGTGGAAGCTGGAGAGACCTTGTCATGATTCGAACATAACAGGGGCTAAATGGACACTGATGAGCAGAATGAGCATCACCACGCCCTTGATCGAGATCGCTTGCAGCTCCTGCTGTGCTGACGGGGACTGCAGCAGAAGCAGGACAACACTGGGCATACTGCCGGTACAAGTAACACACAAATTTTACCTGAACACAACGGTTCCTCATTACAATGCCCTGGCTCTGTGGCACGCGTCATCATTTGTGAGATTGCCGCTGCACCTGTGGGACTACAATGGCTCCATTGTACAGAAGGCAAAACCGGGCATGGACAAGCAATTGCAGATGATGACGTCATTTGCCACGACATGCACTGCGGGCCAGCTCTCTCGCACGAGCCAAGTGCGAGGACGTCACCCATGTGCCAATTCTGCTTCTGTCCCTTTCTGGGCCTTGCCATGATGCAAGTTCACGTCCCATATGAAGGCTGGTATAAAATAAAAATAAATATGAAATTCCACCGCCTAGCCACAGAAGCGGGCACAGTAAGTGATGCCCTGCTTCATGTTTGTGATCGCAGCCGGCTGCAGTTGGTGTGACTGAGTGTGCAGTTTTGGATCTGCGACGGAGCATATTGCTGCGCACCGTCTGGTCACAGATAGAGGTCGAATTGATGCGCTGCTTGAGGTTCGCCACCGCCACCTGCTGCGAATGATTATCACAACCAGCCACTTCTGGAGTGATGGGGTCTGCTGCTCCTCACCGTCTGGCCGTAGATGGAGGTCGAGAAGATGCGCTGCTTGAGGTCCGCCACCGTCGCCTGCTGCGAATGATCATCGCAACCAGCCATTTCTGAAGTGACGGGGTCTGCTGCTCCTCACCGTCTGGCCGTAGATGGAGGTCGAGAAGATGCGCTGCTTGAGGTCCGCCACCGTCGCCTGCGCGTGCACCGAGATGGCCACTGGATCGTGGTGCGCATCTTGGCCCTGCGCATGAACCAGAATGTTTGATATCACCGGCTATCGAGTCGCCTGGAGGATGTCACCAGACACAAAGCAAGTGTGGCGCAACATTGGAATCTTGTGCTGATGTGGCATGCCAGCTCAATTTCGCATGTGCCATACTCTGCACCACATGCAGAGGACAGGTGCAGGCCAGCAGCTCACATGTTCATGCGGCACTACCAGCGCAATGCCGACGACCAGCGACAAGGTGGTGCACAGCTTGAGTTTCACAAATAAGGCTGAGGTTTTGTCTAAGAGCAGAGAGTTGCAGAGCAGCAGCTCACATTGACGTCGGGCACCACCAGCGCAATGCCGACCACCAGCGCCGACGGGTCCAACAGCTTGAACTCTACAGATGAGGCTCAAAAGTGCTCAAGAAAGCACTGTCGCAGAGCAGCAGCTCACATGCTCGTCGGGCACCACCAGCGCAATGCCGACCACCAGCGCCGATGGGTCGAACAGCGCCTGCAGATCCCCTGGCGTGCCCTCCGGCTGAACCGCTCCTTGAGCATGCTGCGCGCATGACATGAGAAACCCTGAGGCCGCTGCACGACGTCATCCTACAGCATGTCCTGTGGTGGCCGCAGCTGCTGCTGCTACACCTGGAGATGCACAGCTTCGCCCTGGTCTTGTCGCTGTGAACAACAGGTGGGAGATCTGCTTGTGACGGCAATGCAGCAGGAGAGAGAGACCCACCGCATCCATGTGCTGCTGCGCGTACAGCTGCTGCAGCTGCGCCTGGTGCGCCGCCTCAATCTGCTGCTGCTGGGCGGCGGCATCATACCCCTGCATCTCCTGCGGCTGCAGCTGCTGCTGCGGCTGCTGCTGCTGGCCCGGGTCGGCAGCCGCCAGGTGGGCTTGGTGCTCCGGCACGGCGGCTGCAGCGCCGGCGGCGGCGGCCATGGTGATCGGCTCAGCGGTAGCCGCCACGGCGTGGGCGTCGGCCGGCGGAGCGGCCTGTGCATCAGCGTTGGGCTGCGGCTGTGGCGCTGCCACTGCAGCAGCAGCGGCATCAGCAGCAGCGTCCGCACCGTACGGCGTGGCTTGCTCCGGCGCAACTGCTTCTGGCGGCGGCGCAGCAGCGTCAGCGGCTTCAGCAGCGGCGGCGCCACCCTCCGATGGCTGCTGCTGCAGTGGCGGCGGCGGCTGCTGCTCAGGCGCCGGCGGCGCGAGCTCCGGCGGCAGCTGCGGCGGCGCCGCGACGCCTTCCTGCTGCTCGATTTGGGGCTCGGACTTGGGCTCGGCCGCCGGCGGCTGCTCCGGGGCAGCCGCGCCTTGCGCTGCCACCTGATCCAACGCCTGTTGGGCTGCGGCAGCTGCACAGCAACAACCGGGAAGCGCATCAGGAGGCCGTCGGGCTCTTCGGATCCTGTTCAGCCTGCAGCGGCTGCAGAGCCATCACCATTCTGTTGCAGCGGCCTTCTCCAGCGACTGCAATGCCCTGCAATTCAGGGTTATGCCGGAGATCTTCACACGTCTGCGTGTCAACTCCAGGCCAGATCATTTGAATTAGCATGTGGCGAGGACAGAAACCATCAAGGACCCAGATAAAAACCCTTTTTATGAGAGGCACTCCTTGCACACACATGCAGGATCGAAGCCGAGCACAGGCAATGCTGAGGCACCTTGCTTGGCGCTGGGCTTTCGGGCGCGCTTGCCAGGTGCCTGCGTCGCCGCCGCCTCGATGGCCTCCTGCGCTGCATCTGCCTGCATGCAACAGATGAGGCAATGCTAATGTCAGAGTCAACTGCGCAGGTGACACACTCCGCAAGTGCCTGCGCCGCCGCAGCGTCAGCAGCTTCCTGTCGTGTTTGCCTGCATACATCATCATCCACGATCCCAACATTGTAAACGGGAGATCGGGCAGCAGGAAACCGCTGGCAACTCTGTGCTGCAGCGGCCGCAGCCTCGATATTGTTCCTGCTGCCATTGACTGCAAGCGTGCCATCGTCAGAGGATGCTGAGTCTATGTAGTGAAGCTTTGTCGAATACAACTTTCAGCCAAAGCAGCGGCGCACTTGTGCAGCAGCTGCTTCCGCTGCACGCGGGCGCTCGAGTCTGCTGCAGCTCTGCTTCGTGATGTTCCTCTGGTGCGCCTTGAAGGCCGCGCTTAGCAGCTCTCGCCGAGGAACACAGGCGCAGAACAGCCCACCGTGCATGAGGGAGCTGCCATTCACTCTCTCTGTGGGCCGCCTGGGGGTGCTCCTCCTCCTCTGGCAAGTCGTCATGGACGCGGCTAGCAGCCCTGGCCGCCCGGGCTACCAAATGGTGTCATTGGCAAAACCTTCACAGCGGTTGGGATGATGAAAGACAGGCCCGAGGGTGCTCCTCCTCCTCTGGCGCTTCGTTGGGGCTGCGGCCGGCAGCCCTGGCCGTTCAGGCCACTCACAGGTCGCCGCCTGTGACTTGGATCGCTCACGACATTCACAGTCGGGAATCCCGCCTGGGGGGTGCTCCTCCGCCGCTGGCGCAGCGTCAGGGCTGCAGCCGGCGGCCCTGGCCGACCAGGCCGCTCAAGGGTTGACTTTGCATCCTGAGCTGCTCTCAAACAATCGCAGTCAGATGCCTACCTGGGGGTGCTCCTCCTCCTCTGGCACATCGTCGTGGCCGCGGCCGGCGGCCCTGGCCGCACGACCAGAGGCGCCCTTGGCGCGCTTCGGGTCGCCCGCCTCCTCGCCTGCGCATGTGGATGGGCAGCAGATCAAACAGAAGCATCAACAGGGAGCCACTGTGGTGTGCGTGGTTGTCCGGTCGAGCGAGAAGCACCAGCCTCCATGTCAGAATTAGAAGGCCGTGGCAGGCTCAGCCCTGTGAAACGGAAGCTAGGTAGTGCAAGCTGGTAGTGGAAGCTTGCATAGCTGCCAGGGTTGCCACCATGCAAAGAGCGCTGCAGTCAAGGCATTGACACGCTGTCGAGCAGCATGTCCAGCAGAATGGGAAGAAGGTCCCACCAGCAGACACAGCGGCGGCGCCGCGCTTCTTCGGCGGCATCATGGTCACATCCTCCCCTTCCATGATAGGGGGTTGCCTGATCGCCGGCGAAGCCCTGCACCGCTTGCACCTGCAGCAGGGCATCAGCGGCCTCAGCGTGCCTCAGCGTCGAAGTTTGCATACTGTGTTAGTATTTAGCATCGCAGAAGTGTGCGCTGCGGTGTGGATTTGCCTGTCAGACTGTCGGTCAGCTGGCACTGACCGCCAGAAGGCGATCGGTGGACATTTGCCTTTTGAACGAGGCAGGCCGGCTCAAGGCTTGTGCGGCCCTGGCAGCAGCTGCAAGCGGGCCTGGAGAGAATTACGTGTGCAAAGCTGGCCAAGCCGTCAGCAAAGCGCGCTGCGGGACGGTCCGACGGTGGGGGGTTGCAAGTTGGGGCATCTGAGGGTCAACGGGCGCCCCTCGGGCGCTGGCGCCGCACAGTGCAGCGCCAGCCCCGCACTGGGGCCCCAGCATGCACCCAGCTGCCCAGCCAACGGCCGGACGCGCTGGCAGGGCTGCCCGGCGGAGGGTTTTCAGCCGGTCAGGGTGTAACGCGGGTTTGCGGTCTAAGACCTGAGAGCGCGAGCCTTGCACCGGGCGAGTGCCGCCAGATCGGGCCACAACGAAGTCTAGGTACTCAACGCAGGAGCTGCGCGAGCTCAGGCGCCGGCGCCTGGCCTGCCTCGGCCCGTAAGACCACCGCCTTGCTCAAAGAGAGTCAGTGACGGGCTGGCCATGGTCACGAGGCTACACCGCCGCGTTCGGTACTTTGTACGTGACGATTGCCTTGCAAGCTTCCTATGGGGCGCCGTGCAGTCTTTCAAGCTTGCATACGGGCAGGTGGCGCGGCGAAGCGGGCTTCTCACCTCGGATGCGAGCCTCAGGGTGTAGGAACACCGTCTCTGGAGCCAGTGCCGCTGCGCTGCGGACTTCCAACGCTTCAGAGGGGCTCAAAGTATAGGCTGACCACCAGCGTTGCTATGCCACTGGATATGTTGCCATTTGCTGGCTGAGAAGTCGAGAACACTTTCTATTCCCCTTGATTCGGAAGTCAGGTAGTCCCACGATTGATCAGTTCCCGGTTATGACTTACGTAGGAGCTTCGTCGACTAGCCTCTCCGATATGCTGCATCAAGATATTTCCGGCGCGATCAGATACAGCGTTCAACTTGCTTGCTGACAATCGCACAAGCGCTCCTGAGGAATTTGCAAAAGCACCGCAGCGTCGATCGGCGCTGCTCTCTCAGCAACCGCATGCGTCTGACTGTGTCGGCAAAAGTGATCCCTTCCGGCGCTGCTTTCGGAGGTGCGAGCGTTGATGCCATACCGGATGATTGTACGCTGCACAACTAGCGTGCATCGCGCACAAGCACCTTCCTGCTGCCTCAGCATAGCGCCAGTTTCGCGCGGACACGTTGGGTGCTTTGTGCATGCTGGCCGTGCCAGCATAAGCAGAGCACACCTGTGCTCGGCTGTGAGCCCGACATTGCAGCACCTTTGCGCCAGGCAGTTTCACTGCGTCGTCATGTGCCAGTGCAGATGTGCACACCCTACATCAAATCAATCTGTGGCACTCTCTCAGGTGCCTCGCGGGGTGAGCGGCTGTCACTCCCAGCCGACGGACGCGGCCGCTCACGTCAGCGCCCGCGCCTGAGACTGAACCTTGCGTCAGAAGCCTGTACGGCCGGGGACCAGCTGGGCTTGCGACATCCGGCAACAGAGGGCGAGCGGCGGCGCAGGAGCCGCGTCAGGCGTTGGACGGCTTCCTGCAGAGGCTAGCACAGCCAGCAGCAAGCGGCAGCTGGCAGCTGGACGGCGCTGAATCGCATCGCGCCAACACGAGTGCAGTCCAGGCGCCTTGCTGCGTCAGCGGCGGGCAATTGCAGCTGGTGGCAATAGGAATCCCTTTACGGGACCACAGCCCTTCAGCCCAGCTGCAGGCGGTGGCGGCATGGCGAGGCGACCAGCCCAGCCGGAGGGCGACACGAGGTCGGCGGTGGAGAACAGCAACGAGTTGAACGGCGCGCCGCAGAAGGTCAGTCGATTGCTGCGCCCAGCATTACACCACGAGTTCTCAGCCCGTCTGCAGCATTACTGCGGTTGTGGTCGGACTAGCAGCGAGCTGGGTGGCTTGTCTCAGGAGGTGGCATCGGTGTTGTGCAGCCCACATTCGCCCTCTTACGTGCTTGTCCACTGATGTGCAGGATGCGCACCGCAGTTCATACGCCACGAGTGCGCCATCCAAGCCGCGGCATCACCCACCTCCGCCGGATCCGCCGCGCTCTGCAGCCCGCCCCAATGGTGCGCTCACAGAGCCATCGATACAGAATTTTAAGTGATTGATGACTGTTGTCAAGATGAGCGAGAGGTTGCCGTTGGGTAGCTGTTATCAATACAACAATTTGTATCATGACGAAATGGCCACCCGCTGCCGCCAGACCTCCTCTGTCAACTCAACTGTTTGTCCCGGTGATTGCCCCTCCAGAACAACATGTGCAGCCTGCCTGATGAAATGCTGCCTCCCCATTTGCTCCCCACAATGCAGTTGCATGGGTTGCTTTTGATACATGGGAGTGTGTAAGTGCGTGCTCAAATCCTCTTTGCACGGCCGAACAAATGCCTGTTCGCCTCTAATGTCTGTTCGAGCAGAAGTATATCTGTGACGGCTGACAGATGGGGCTGGCCAAGCCTGCCATCAGTCATTACTGCTCGTACATACATCAGGCGCTTTTCGGCATTCGTCCGTATTGCAGCGATCTAGCTGCTGGACTTGGTACCGGCAAATCCCAGTGTATTACTTTGCACACAGATGTGACATGCGGCAGAGTGTCGTCGACGTGTGCTGTCGGCCACTGTGCTGCTGCCTTTGCTGAAGATGGGAGATTTGGCAGTCGCTGTTCAGCTTGGCAAGACGCTGCAGGGCACATGCCGGGCGCATCATTCGTTGTGTCGTGGTGCTTTCTGAGCATTCTGTACTGCATGTGCAGAGCAAATGGCGGCTTCGCTCTGAGGGATGACTACATGAGTTCAGGGGAGTAAACTTCAATGTATCTTTCATTTGATTCTGCAGAGGAGCTGGCGGTGGCGGCGACGGCGGCCGAGCTAGAAAAGACGCTGCAGGAGGCGACTCGGCGTGATGCGCAGGCATCATCCAGAAGTTGGGTCACCACCTGCGATATCACTACCCATTCATGCTGCAGAAGAGCTGGCGGTGGCGGCTACGGCCGCCGAGCTGGAAGAGGCCCTGCAGGAGGTAGCCCGCCGGGGCGCACGCATCGAGGCCCTTACCTGCGAGGTCGCATGGTACCGGTGTGTTTCTGTAACATATGTGACGCTGTTCTTGTTGTCCTGCTCTCATCGGGCCAGGAGGCATGTGTCGGCAGCCAATCCCGCACTGTATATGCCCCTGGGCGGGCTCGTGCGGTCTCTGGTTGTGGGACCGTTGCTTCATGCTTGCAGCCCCGGAGACTGTTCATGCTGTCTTGCATGAGGCCTGTGTTCAAAGTGGTTGCCATAAAACATGTCATGCCTTCCCGTTCGTTGCTGAAGCTTTAGCCTTCCCCGCATTGAATGCCGAGCAGACTTCGTTGGTGGCAAACGAAGGTGATGTCAGCATGGGTGTCGTTTAATGTTTTGCGTACCCCATGTTGATGCAGTTTCACATATTGGCACAGGCATTGGGCGGACACCTACTGGCAGCAGCTGCAGTCCCTCTCAGCAGCAGCGGCTGCGGCCTCCAGCCAGCACCAGCAGCAGCAGATGGCCGCCATGGCCAGGTGACTGTCTACACCGTTTTGTTTCCATGATATGTGCGACATGGTGCAGGATAAGCGTCTGGCCAGTCACACATGCTGTATGACGATTGCCATCACATTCGGCTTTGCAACTTCTGGCTTTGCAACTCTTGGCAGTGTGAACTATGCATGCAGTTGCAGGTGGCTCCCAGCCTCTGCAACGGGGCAGCTCCCGCAGCCAACCAATCCACAATGCGATTTGCCAATGCCCACCCTCTGATCACTGCTGTGGTGTCTGCTGTCCAGCTTCCAGAACGCGCAAAACGCGGCCAACCAGAACTTTGCCGCGGCGGCCGGCTTTGCGAACGCCGCCGCCGCCGCCGCCAGCGGCCCGCCGCATGCGGGCGCCGACCCCAGCGACATGGTCGACGCTGCAGCTGGTGAGCAATCCTCTATGTGACCGTGCCACTTTCCTTCTGACAGTCCCTTGGACATGGTTCGCAGCATGATGGCGCTGGCCCCAGCGACATAATTGACGCCGCAGCAGGTAGCGGGTTTTGAGAACTCTTCATGTCTGGATGTGGATGTGGTTCGTGTGCTTGGCTTTTGTTTTCAAACCGCCGCCGGCGGCCCGCCGCATGCGGGCGCCGGCCGCAGCGACATGGTCAACGCCGCAGCAGGTGTGACCTCCCACAACTTGTCACGACTCAACTTGTGGCAATCAAGCTTCTGGAAACGTTGCATAGCAAGCGGGTGCCGGATCCAGCAGGCAGGTCGATGCCACAGCAGGTAGTCAGTTCAGAATCCGAGTGATGCTCTACGCACATCTAGTCCTCTTGCAATCGTTGTAATGGCCCTCTACATGTTGGCACCAGCCTGAACGACATGGTCGATGCCGCAGCAGGTAGGTGAATCAGCTTTTGCATGTTCAGATGCTTCAATATGCTTATGCTGCTCTACGATCATCTGGCTGTGGTCTAGCGCATGCGAGTGCCAGCCCTAGCTGGCATGGCTTTTGCCCCAGCAGGCGACAATGCCACAGTCGAGTGTAGTTATGCTTGCATCTGTATGCTTTCATGCTGCATTTTCCTCTTGTACAATGCTGCCACAGAATCGAAAAGTCTTGCTTGGAAACAGCTGTGGTTCTAGCACTTTTGCTATGAGCATTAGTATTGTTCTATCTTTTATCAGATGTCATTCCTCTCAGAGCGACAACACAACCGTTCTTGCAGTCGCTGCATGGATAATAGCAAGCTGATACATTTTGCAGCGGCAGCAGTGCCGACGGCAGATGTTGCTGGCCGTGTTCAAGGTGTTGGTCTCAGTCGTGGTCTCAATCGTCTGCCTGTTGGCATGCAGGCGACAGCCAGCTGGTGCATGTCTGACGGCGGCGCGGGCAAATTTTGGCCAATTTTGATGGCCGTGCTTACACTGTCAGCTCTGTTCAAAAGCGACTTTGTCGTCATGCAGGCGACAGCCAGCTGGCGCGGATGACCAGCAGCGAGAGCGGCGGCGGCGCCGGCAACCCGCCCGGCGTCGGCGACGGCAGCAACGGGCCGGCGGTCGCCGGCTTCCCGGCAGCCGCCGCCGAGGGGTTCCCGCCCCAGGGCCTCCCACCCGGCATGGCCACCCCGCAGCAGGCCGTGGCCGCCGCGGCGGCGATGCAGATGCAGCAGCAGCAGCACCAGCAGCAGCAGCAGCAGTGGGCGGCGATGCAGCAGCAGGCTGCGGCGGCGCAGCATCACCAGCAACAGCAGCAGCAGCACCATCAGCAGCAGCAGGTATCGAGGTTGTTGGTTACTCTCGCTCTGCATCCTCGTGCTTTCTCCTATCTTTCTGCTTGCAGCAACAATCCGTGTTTGTTACTGGCACCAGCAGCAGGCAGCGGCGTCGCAGCACCACCAGCAGCAACGGGTGCAACGGCACAGGACTCATGTGCATGGTTGGGCTTCTCTCTCAGAGCAAGTCAGCTGGGGTTAGACATGGCAAGGGAGTAGATTCGGCAGGCTGATTTGATATGGAAACATGGCAGGGTAACGTGATACGGTGCTGCAGCAGTACAACATTCAACAGTGCAGCAGCCTGAATGCCTTTGCATTGTTCGCAGGCGCAGGCGGCGCACCAGGCGCAGCAGCAGGCGCTACAGGGTGGGCCCAGCGCGGCATCTGGACCCGCCACCCCCGGCGGCGGCCCCTCAGGTGTGACTTGCATTGATTGAACTACAACTCTTCCGGCTCAGTCGGAGGATCTCAAGTTGCAGTGAGCTTCTGTCAGTGGCAGCCGCCAGCAGGCGCTACAGGGTGGGCATAGCGTCTGCCCTCGGGCGCGCACATAGCCCCCTCGTGTGTTGTGCATCCTGAGGCATAATGGTGATCTCAGCCACTGGCAATGCGTCCAAACCTCTGGTCCCGCAAGTATCCTCATGTGTGCCATTGACTGCATTGCAATGCAACGTGTTGACAATGGCGTGCTGCTGCAGGACCCACCCTGCAGCAGCGTCCGGCGCCCGACCCTTCCTCCTCCGCCGCAGCATAGGCAGCCGCTGCTGCGTAGGCAACACTAAAACTCAAAGGCCCAGGTGCTGGCTGTGGGCCGCAAGTGAGTGCGAAAAGCCAGGCACGTGCAGAAGCGGCATGCGCGGAAGTGTGGCGTGCCCGGCGCCTGTAAGAGGCTGGATGCGGGATGAAATGCACGGAATATCCAGGGAATGGGGGTCAAATCGACAGCTACGCCCGCAGCTGCGGTTTGCAACACCAGCAGCTGTCGAAACAGGCTTCGCCACAGCTGCAGACCGCTGCTGGCGAAGGCTTGTGTCCCGCGGGTGTCACCTAGGGCTTGTTATCAAATGCCGGCAAACCTGCGCAATCAGTCCGCAGAGATTTGCTCGATTGCATGTGCTTGTGTCATTTGTTTGAACATTGCGCTAGGGATCATGCTGGACTGAGAAGAGGCATGAGCTGCAGTGGTTGCAGCGCCAGTAGTTAGGTGCTGTGTGCGCTTTGGTTTGGTTCAAGCCACAAAACAGGTGACAACCTGCAGCCAATGCACTAAGAGTACTCCACGAGCTGATGCAGTGTGCAACTCAAGTGACAGACACAAGCAGAGGACATACATAAATGCATCGACAGGCTTGCACAATTGCTTATGGGTGTGCTGGTCCTTGGTCCTGTGCTGTTTGTGATCCTCGTCGTTACAAAGAGGTTATGTGTCACAAAGTGCATCTCGCCTCAATATCGATCACGAAAGCAAACCCCCCGTTACTGCTCAAAAATTGATGGACACGCAGCCGCAACGCCAAATATGGCTACGCATGCTGTCCCAATCTCATCTCAGATTCCGGCTCCAACAAAGGATGTCTGTGCTGCTGCCCCGCACGCTGATAGGGTAACCAGCAACTCGAAACAAAGGCGGGACTCGCTGAACCAAAGATATCACCGCCAAACCGATGAGAGTGGTGAGGTAACCTTAACCATTTCGTCCCGTCTATCCGCATCGACAAATATGAGCGGTTGTTTGGCGCACTTCATATAAATGGTGCACTTCGAAGGTCAATTGCTGCCAAATCGATTTGCCGTGCGATTGCATCTATGTCCGCTGGCATCTGTATGCCCACTATGGCCGCGGCGCCGTCGCATCTCTAGGTCTATGGGTGCTGCTCATCAGTGCGGTATGCCACCGCTGCGGCTTGACATTCATGCCGCCGTCGTTCTGTGTATGCCGCCGCAGCCACACTTCACATCGACGCCGTGCACACGGAGTCGTTCTGGATCTGCCACGCCGGCATGCATCGGGCCGCGGCGGCCGCCGCCTGCGCCCGCCCTGAAGCGAGGTCCAGGGACCGCACAGCCCGGCGGGTCGCCGCGGCCGTCGCCGCCTGCGCCGTCGCCAGCAGCCCAGCGATCTCCGCGAGGCTCTGGCGGCACCCGCCGGTGCGCAGGTTTGCAGCATTCGCCGCCGCCACGCCGATCGGGCGCGTCGGCAGGTCCATGCTGCACGCGCGGCCGCGGCCGGGCTGCCCCGCTGCTGCCACAGGGTGGGCCTGGGGCAGCGAGCCCTTGCCGCTGCAGCCCTCCACGTCCAGCAGGAAGCTGCGCGCGCGCGCTGGCGGACGCGGCGGCCGCGCGACCGACTGGTAGGGGGCGCGCTCGTCGCCGGCCGCGGGGGGTGCTGCCGCAGAATAATTTCCGGCAAAACCGCGGGCCGCCGCCGCCGCCACCGTCTCCGCGAGCGGGTGCTCCGACAGGCCCAGCAGCGACAGCAGCCCCGCGTTTAGGCGGCGCAGGGGGCCCATGCCGGTGGCCACCCAGGGGTGGGTCAGGATGTCGGGCACGGCGATGCGGCGGGCAGGGTCCGCCGTCAGCATGCGGCCGATCAGGTCCGCGCACTCGGGCGATACCTGTTTAGGAATGCAGGGAAGGAACGAATCAAACAACACAGCGGCGCTGATGTGTCTGGATTTGTGGACAGGTCTGGACATAACCTCGTCAGTAGACTAGAGCACGTTGCAGGTAGACACACAGATAACCAAGCGTCAGATTGTAGCAGAGCAAATATTTTGTGGCTCACGTGCTGGGGGAGCGGCTGGTAGTCGGCGGCAACGATGCGGGGCAGCATGTTGGCCATGCGCTCCACCGGGTTGCCCGCCTCCTCCTCCACCTTCAGGAACTGCATCAATTGCAAAAACGGCAGGGCGTCAGACAGTTGTTCTGGAGCAGGCGGTGAGTTTGCAGCAGCGCAAGCTGGAAACCCTCTGAATGGCAGGCGGCTTCAACGGCAAGTCAGGAGCTCCAGCAGTAGATTCCAAACGAAGACGCACCGGGAACTGGCCGGCGCACAGGGTGTACAGCGTCACGCCGGCGGACCACACGTCGATGGCGGTGCCGCTGTACGTGTTGCCCATCAGCACCTGCACACACACAGCAGTTATCGTGGTCAATCTCAATTCTTTTTTGGGCCAATGGATCTGAACACTTGATGTGATGAATACCTGATGCGATGCATCCGGCCACCGCTGCCAAGTGTTGGAAGCTGACTTGTACATCGCAAAAAGGTGTACCGGCGCAGGTACAAAAGGTGCCGGCCCGGAAGAAGCATGACAACACAACCGCGCCCAGATATTTGCACATGTTCCAACACACAGCTCTGCTGCATGGAAGCAGCAGTACGAATCCAACACACCTCGGGCGCCATGTACTCCGGGGTGCCGCAGGAAGAGTTGGCGGCAGACTCCATCTCGTCCTTCGACAGCCCAAAGTCGCACAGCTTCAGCTGCGGCGGGCCGCCGTTGGCTGGGTGGTGCAGCAGCAAGTTGTCCAGCTGCACAGTGAGAACGAGACAGTGAGGAAAGCTCAACTACACACCCCAACAGCAGCCAGTGCTGTCATACTTGCTCAGCGAAAACGGCATGTCCACACCCAAGCAGCCCCCCGCAGCAAGTGGGCAGAAATTGAAGGACACAAGGGCATGGCAGCACCTTGATGTCGCGGTTGGCGATGCCCAGGCGGTGGCAGAAGTCGATGGCCACGATGAGCTGCTGGAACAGGCGGCGCGCCCGCTCCTCAGGCAGCGGCCCACCCTGCAGCATTAATGCATGATGCACTCGTCAGCAACCGCTTAAGCAGCATACATGCTGACAGTAATGATGTGTGCTTTTCTTCTGGCCCATATCCTGTAGGAAGTGTGGTTTTCAAGCAGGAGAATGAGGATTCACTTGATACTACGGTTCAAACCACAGACACCCACCTCGGTGATCATGCAGTGCTCGATGTACTGGGACAGGTCGCCGCCGTTGGCGTATTCCATCACCAGCGCCACGTGGTGCTGCGTCACGAACACCTCGTGCAGCTGAATGACGTGCGGGTGGCCCGCGGCTGCGCGCTGCAGTTCAGGAACAGCAGAGCGCCATCAGCCGACTTGCTGGCAGCATTGCAGACGCACCGACAGGCAGATCAGACAGCATGCAGGTCACTGAACGTCTCGCTTGCATGTCCATCAGCGCTGACCAATTGGGATGACGATCAATGTTTGGCATACACAGACACACACCTGGTTGCCGATCTCCCGCAGCAGCAGGCCGGCGGCGAGGGAGGGGTGCTCCCGCGCCACGAACTTGATGGCCACCGCAGAGCCCGTCACTGTGTCGCGCGCCAGCTGCACGAAGCCCACAGATCCCCTGCATCACACAATCAGCGCAGCTTGTCAGTGGCCTGCGCGTCTGAGATGCTGCGGCAACAAGCCGTCCCACAGGGTCCCCCGCACCACAGAAACCCCCTGAAACGATGAACTGACGACGCGCAGAACTGACCCTTGCAGGTGCGCACCGGTTGATGTCCTTGATCTTGCGGTAGCGCAGGTTGCCAGACAGCGGCTCGCAGCGGCTGGCGAAGCTGGTTGCCGTGAACAGCCCCGAGCCGTCATCTGATGCCGCGGAGCACTCGGGCTGCCGGCTGGGCACGGGGGCTGCGCTGGACTCCGATGCAGCTGAGGGCTGAGGCTGCTGCCGCTGCTGCTGCGGCCGCCGCGGCGGCCACGAGGGGGCTGCCTGCTGCTGCTCCTGCGGGGCGGGGGCGGCGCCGGCGCCATACCCGGTGTCGATCCAGGTCGTGCCCGCGCTGTCGAGGCTCTCGGTGTCGCTGCAGGAGCTGCAGTCGCTGGCTGAGGGCGGCACTCTGCGGACGGTGAGGCAAGAAAGATCTTTAGTCAGGGAAAAAACGGAGATATACGCAAATGTGGGGCTGGTGGCTCCACAGCCAAGAGACGGATCCTGTGATGTGTACCTGCGACGGAGATCGAAGCCAACGGCCGAACATGTAAACGTCACTCGTGGTCGAATGCGAGGCGCTGTGGGCCGTTTGGCGGATCACACCAGTGGCCAGGCGCTGCATTGCGTGAGCGAGCAAAAAGTGAACTGTACCGGGCCCGCCATGGCCCACTCGGCACACGCAGGAGTCAAATTGGCCAGGGCAGTACTTATGCTTGGGACGTAGGGCAGAGTCGAGAGAGTAAATGCTGGATCTCAAGCACTGCTGTTGGCTGGACTGGTCAGGGGGGTTCCTTCCGCGGTGAGGTACACTGACAGGAAAAGGTCGGGCAGGAAGGCAGTATTCGCGTTGTTCGGGCAGGGCTCGCGGGCTCGGGCCGCGCGCTTTAGGAATTACAGACCGGCCTGTAGAACGCTGCATCACGGCACGGGACCTGGAAGTGCAGCTTCAGCCAAGTGCATAGTCAGCAACCACAGAAGATTACAACCGGGCCAGCCGATTCAACCAGTAACTCTTCTCCAACCTTGCGCCCATCGCTTGTCTAGACAACATTGGCCACACTGAGAGGCTGAGCCTTCGAACGGTGCTCATATGGCGCCGAGGCAACCGGAGCTTCTGGAGACTTTGCCAGTACGTTGGGCTGGTGCTCACCGTGGCCTGTGCACGTCGATTTCCGCTGGCAGGGACGCAGACTTGGTTGGGGCACTGTGGTTCGCCCTGCAGCTGCCTGTGTCTGCGCTGAGAGCTTCAGAGCGGCTCTTCTTTCGTCGAGGCTTGCTGCTGCGGACGGAGGACGTTTCGCTGTCGCTCCGAAAGTCGTCTGCTACAGGTGGCCAGAAGCAGCGCAACATGGCTGCGATTCTGAAAGTGGGTAGACGCGGGGGAATATGGGGCGACGCTTGGCAAGCAAAGTTGTGTTGGATGCCGGCGATTTGCAAGCCTTCCAGATCTCCTCCAATCAAGCTGGCCCACAAATTGACGCACGTGACCATTTGGAGACAAGCAAATCTTTAGGGATCTTGTACCAGTGTTCTACTTCCAGAAGGTCCTTCATCCTTCTGATTTGGGAGCAGGCTGAGAGCGGCAGGCTGCTGGCAGAAGCGCGGTGAGCGCCAGAGTAAAAGGAGGCTAACGAAAGCCGGCCATCCTGGGACCAGCCTGGCTGGCCCTGACGTCGTCCTTAGAACTTCTGTCCGCGGCCCTTGTGTACGGGCAGGGTCTTGTGTCGAAATGGGCGGCGCAAAGCGGTGAAACGGCGCCATACGATTCTCCATTCGCCCTTGGTTGGGGTGCAATTGCTTCGGGGCCCCGATGATGATGAGTGCACTCATGCCCCATGTGGGGCATGATCGCCTGTACATCCCAAAAGATATCGAGTTGCAGCGGGGTGCACTTCCCCAGGGGAAAGACTGCAGGTATGTCTTCAGTCGAGAGACTCAAGCTGCATCGTCAGTGCTGCCTGACTATACGTATGCATGTCTCGTCACGCATCTTGTTACTGGTAGTGCGCCAGGTCGCCAGCATGTCAGCGTGACCCGGTTGCCGTGTAAGCAATTGTAACAGACTGTGAAAGCTTCTATGAACCAGATGCACGCATGTGTGTCATTGCCATGCATATCGCATTGTGACTCGTTAAGTTGCGCGCACAATCGACGCTCAACTGGACCATGCTTACGGTTTGGCAGGTGGATCGACCCAACTGGAACGACCCAAATGATGAACGATATTCGAGCGTAAAACATGCAATACTGCAACTGCGAATGCCTTGCGATCGACAAGAGGTTCCCCGTCCAGCAACGGGGGAGCCCTGCATGTGTTGTAGCGGTGATGGCAGGTTGGCAGCTGTCCCTGCAGGCTACAACCCACCTTCTTCAATAGCATCAATGAAGGGATTCATCAAAGCATCCAGAGGGAGCCGCACGCAGCAAACGGCTCTGTGATCGTTTCGCAAACAGACGACTCACTCAAGTTTGAGCACATATGCCGAGGGCCCACGCCGGGTCGTCAGACAGAGGCCTCGGCTGATTGTCAACAAGAGAACTCGGCCGAATGCCAACAACATTTGAATGGGCACACAGCAATAAGCATTACTTCGCGGCTGTCACCACTCGTTTGCATGAGTCAGTCAGGATGACCTGAGACAGCGTCATGATGACACAGCCAAAGCCCTGAAAAGCGCCCCTCGCCAGCATGCGGGGTTGGAACACCCCTGTCACCTTTTGCCTGCTCAGACGCAGCAGCTTGCCTCAGTGTGTGCTGGGAACACAAAGGACGGCAGGGAGCAGTCTGCGGCCGTGAGGGGGGCTGGGAGTGCAGCCGGCAAGGCCAGTCGCAAGCTGCACACCTGGTGTGCCCATCCAGCTGGAGAGACTAGGGCAATTTCGCTGCCAGGTGGGGGCGATGTTGCTAGCCGGTGTAAGAGATGTGCTCCTGAGGCTGCCATCGAGCGGCAAACAGCAGCGTCTGCCGCTGAGCACAGCCGAGCTTTGCAGCGTTTCGAGACCGCGCAACCAAGGGACCTCCAGACCCTGCTGCATAGCGGCTTAACGGCTCCACAGCTCCTCGCCTGTCAATACTATCGGTCAGCTGGGCAGGTCTGCCCTGTGCCGGTTAGCAGGCTGTCAGGCAGGACAAGGCACCGATCCCGTAGTCAACCTAACGCGCCTGCTACCGGCTGTGCAGCCACGGCGGCGTCGATCAGGTTTTGATGACAGTCTGCATGTCGTTTGGAGGTCTGCTGCGGCCTCGTTGCCGTATCAGCGGTGGCCACCAGGCGTCCAATGTGCCGGGTTTATCACTATAGCTGGCTTGACCTCCACAGCAGCTGTGCTTTCAGGCGCTGCGCGCCCGCTGTGATCGCCAGTACTCGTGATCGAGCCTGATGAGTGAAGGCGTGGCCGGCATCATGTGCTGCACGGACCTGACCTCATCTGCAGATGCATAATCGCACGGCTCATGTCGAGCGTTCCGTGCAACAGGATTAGTAGAGGACGCCGCGCCCTCGGCAATTTGGAAGATCAGCTCACAGCCGTCTGGAGCCGGAGACAAGCAGCCTGCTGCGCAGTTCGGTGGTGCAGATCCTTTGCGGTGCCGCACGCGTGGCCCGCTTGGCAGCCGCAGCGGGACACCAGCCCAGCCCTGAGCCGGGCCTTTGACAGCAGCTGCGGCGGCTCGGCGGCCCACGGCGAGCTGCAGTGACAGCAGACGCCGCTTTTGAGGCAGAATGGTGCCTCGGCTGCGCTGAATAGGACCCGCGCCTGCACCTTCGGAGAGGCGGCAACATTGCAGACCTCGGCGGCGTGGCAGGCCGGCCGGGGCGCCCGCAGCGGGGGCCCGGCATGGCGCGCCTGTGCGAGGAGCTAGCGGCGGCGCTGCTGGCGGGCGACCCGCTGCACGACAGCCTGCAGCCAGCGCTGCTGACGAGCCTGCCCGGCGTCTCCTGCCTCAGGTGAAGACTGTTCACACATGCAGCATTAACACTGAAGTTGGACCCACATAGAGTGGGGCGTTGCCGGCGTCAATGCGCTGCACAACAGCCTGCGGCCGGCGCTGCTGACCAGCCCCCGGCGTCTCCTGCCTCAGGTGAAGACTATATGACGCATGCAGAAAGCGAAATGGATGTTGAAGCACCATTCGATAGGCTACGAAGCTGCTTGCGGGGAAGCTGCTGCATGGTGGCATGCAGCCGGTGTTGCTGAACAGCCTGCCCAGCATATCCTACCTCAAGACACGCTGCATGCAATGTAATATCTGGTGTTGTCCGCCTCTGCGATTCTGCAGGTATGCAGAATCCCCTCGCATGTAGAATCACGGCTGCAGTCTTTCAGCATGCCGAATGCACGTTCTGAAGCTGTTGAACGCTTTGTCAGCGCCAGCGGCACTTAGTCACGGTGGTTGGTGCTTGAATGTGCAGGACGCTGCTGGCGGGCCACGATGCGTTGGTGTTGCTGAAGTTGCTGGCTTTGGAGGGGGCGCCAATGCGCAGGCGCTGCGGCTGCAGGCGCTGCGACAGGCAATTGGCGCTTTCCCACACGCAAGAGTATCTAGTCAAACCCACAGATGTCACAATCTGTTCATCTCCTGCAGCGTGTCGCTGGCGGGCGCCAACGCGCAGGCGCTGCGGTCGCAGCCGCTGCTCGAGGCGGGCAGCCTGCGGCGGGGCTTCTCGTCGATCACGCCCGCCGGCCACGACACCGCCTGCTGGCACGCGTTCTCCACCGGCAAAGCGGCGCGCGGCAAGGACGATGGCGTGGACAAGTGAGGCTCATGCTCGCTGCCAGTCAGATGATGGGATTCCAGAGATTGTTTTTTGTGTGCAGGGACCTTGCAGGCCAGAGTCTCGAAAGTTGGCAGTGCACACGTTGCAATCCTGTGCACCAGCACAATCATCAGCTTGATCTGGGTGCCTGTGCGCAGCGCGGCCCACACATGTAGCCAGACTTGTGACATGTTCAGCTGCATGCGACGTGACATGACACACGCACAATGACCGCGACTGGGAGGCGCTGCACAAGTACTGTGCCACACTATCTCCCGTGATCTCAGTGTCTGTGAGCCTCACACACGGTCTGATACATGCAGCGCGACGAAGGCACGCTACCGCGACTGGGCAGTGCTGCACCAGAAGTACGGCGCCGCGGCGTTTCTGACGGTGCCGCTGGAGACCGGGGCCGGCATCATGGGCGCCCTGACAGCTGCCGGCGGCCCCAAGGTGCTTTGGCTCAGCATCGGGGATGGCTCCTCGGTGTACGGTCTGCTGATTCAAGCACCCTGGATGGTGCCGCTGGACACGGGGCCGGCGTCATGGGCGCCCTGACAGTCCCTGGGGACCAAAGATCAGCAAAAGTCCACACAGTTGCTGCTGCTCACAGCCACTGGCGGCGCAAGCATGTTGTTTGGCAGATTTCAAGCTGCCACTTTGTGTGAATGTGTTTTGCAGCGGCATGGCATGCAGCTTGTTGGACCTGTGGCAGAGGCAGCCACCCCTGTACTCTTTGCACCTCTGTTGAGGCACTGGCCCATGGAGTCGCACAGGTATGGATTTGCTTCTCATCATCTCTTCCGTGTGCACTCAGATGGACCGCCGGGCAGTAGAGGGCTTGGCATGCCGGCTGGCTGAGGCACTGCTGCGCCGCACCACCGAGGGCCTGCTCAGGGTTTGTCGATCGCCACCCTGCAGTGCCTCTTGATCCTGCATGCATGCAACTGCCGATGTCACAATGCCTTGCACACGGTCCTGCCTGGTGCATCACCTCTTTAACACACCTTGCAGGAGCTTTGTGGCCTGACCTGGGCAAACTTGCTGTGCAGGCGGCCACAGAACAGCTGGAGGATGCAGGAGGTGCAGAAAGCGCGCGGCGCCTGATGGCCAAATTCCCACAGGTAGGCCCTAGCGGGGATGTCGGACCACTGCAGCCCATGCTGAGCATGAAGCTGCTCTCGTGCTGACAGCTCGAACATGCTGCATGCCAGTGCCTTGGCTTCAGGAGGATCACTCAATCAGTCTCAATCAGAACATTGAGCCGTGTTGAAGAGTGAAGCAAGCACTGTGAAGCACTGCGCAGACCATACCTATGTCATCTCATTTTGCATTTGGTGCCGTGCAGGTGATTCAGCGCGCTGACATAGCCGCGCCGCCAGCCTTGGACCTGCGATGCGTGGGCGCTGCCACATCCACAGACAGCAGCAGCGGCAGCAGCGCCGGCCCCAGCCCTGCCAAGGTGGGCTGCTATGTCAATATGCCGGAGATGTGTCTTGTCTCCTCTGTACGACGACTATGCGGGCGCCGCCACACCAAGCAGACAGCAGCTGTGGGGCTGTGCCGTCTGGCCCTCCAGCTTAGCGTCACACTAACCTTCCAGCTCCCACCTCTGTACAAAAGGACCTGGGCAACGTGCATGCAGTCTGCATGCACACCTGACAGCCCTGCTTTCCGGCTGACACTCTGTCTGAAGTATGGTTTTTTCCACATGCGTAGGATGGCACTGCGGCGGGGTCGCCTGCCGGCAGCGGCAGCTCCATGTCGGCGGCATCACCGCGGGGCGGCGCGTCCGTGGCATCGCCCAAGAATGGGGGCGGGCCGCCGCCGCCGCCGGGCGCCTCGCCCTTCATGCCGATAGCCCTTGCAGGTTTGTGCTGCTGTGAGCAGCTGGCATATTCGAGAAATGTATCCAAGAATGGGGGCGGGCCGCGGCCGCCGGGAGCCTCGCCCTTCATGCCGTTAGCCTTCGCAGGTCTGTGCTGCTGTCAGCAGCTGTCAGCAGCTAGCATATCTGAACATTGTGCCGAAGACTGCAAGCGGGCCGCCGCCGCAAGGCGCCTCGCATGCCGTTAGCCCTTGCAGGTTTGCGAAGCTGCCACCAAATTGCAGATCTGAAATCCTCCTAAAAGAGGAAAACGGGCCGCTGCCGCCGGGCGCCTCGCCCTTCCTGCCGACAGCCCTTGCAGGTCCGTGCTGCTGTCAGCAGCTAGTGTGTCTGAAAAGTGTGCCCAGGAATGCAGGCGGGCTGCTGCCGTCAGGCGCCTCTCCCTTCGTACCGATCGCGCTTGCAGGTCCGAGCTGCTGCTTATGGCGTCGAGAACCATGCATTTCAGCAGAGCATCGCAATCTCAACTAGCTTGTCTCGTTCAGCAATGGCAATGGCAGCGGCAGCGGCGCCACCGCAGCAGCATGGAGGTTGTGCGCTCCAGAAGCTCTGGGCAGTACCAAGCATTGAGTGTGACCGCAACATAAACCCTAACCCATAACAACAGGATCTTCACACCTACTGGCTTGCCCTGCAGCGGCGGCGGCGGCGTCGCCCCGCAGCAGCATGGAGAGCATGCGCGCCAGCAGCTTCGAGCAGTACCAGGAGCTCAAGTACTTCTGCCTGGTGTGCCGCGCGGAGAACTGCGTGGACCTGCCGCAGTGGCACTGGGGCCAGGTGCGGTGCAGATACGTATCGACAAGTTCGCATTGGGGCATCAGTGTCTGAAAATGTCGTAGGGGGCATCAGTCTCTGACAATGTCGCAGTCTTCATACTATGAGAGTGTCGTGAGCGTCAGGCTGGTTCAAATCTTCCTACCATGAGAAGATCGTGTACATGAGGCTGGTGCAGTAGCCCTTCTTGTGCGCGTCACCGCAGCTGGTGGACCAGCTGTGCAGCCGCAGCGGGCGGCGCGCCAGTGGCGGCCTGTCGGCCGCGACCGCGCCGGCGGGGATGCGTTCGACGTCCGGGTCCCACGGCGGCGGCGCGGCCTCCGTCGCCTCGCCCAGCCACGCCGTCGCCTCCGCCGGCATGGCCCGCATGGTGCGCTGATTGCTGTGGCCTTGCAAGCAACCAGGTTGTGATGGCCGCTTGAAACGGCCATGCCTGTTGGGATCCAGACCCTCATGTCTGCAGAGAACGACAACTGTAGAGCACGGCACCATGTCGCTGTGCTGTAACGGCTATTTCGAAGTTCTGATGGCCTGGTGTGCCTGAAGATTCTATGCCTGTCATCCTCAAGCAGTTACATGCTTCTTGCTGCAGGCGCAGCTGGCGGCGC